>OX376212.1:7254054-8454054 GCA_947363905.1 Lithophane semibrunnea | reverse complement strand
ACTAATTAAACAGGATTAGGAGCAGTGGTGGCCAAATAGTAACGGCCGCGACTTGTAGGTTTGAACCCTGGCAGGCACTTTACTTTGTATAAATTTCATCACCACTGCCCTCAAAACGGTGAAGGAAAACATCGTGAGGAAACCGGCATGTCCTAGAACCAAAAATTCGAAGACATGTGACATCCGCCAACCCGCACTGGGCCCGCGTGGTGGATTACCGCCCACTCCCTCTCACAGAGAGGAGGCCTGTGTCCCAGCAGTGGGAACATTATAGGCTAATTATGTAATTAAATACGTGGCGCCGAAAGTGCGTTGAGCGCACAACTTCTGTCATGGGCCGTCACTCAAACCTGTTAGTTTTGTACGTTTTTTGTATGGAAAATGTAGACAATTTCGCCTCAAACAGCGGCCGTCGAAGCGTCTCCTGGCTCTGAGAGACAATTAATAAACTATCCATTATTGCGCGACCCCCGGGGGGCCAACGCGCATCTATAAGCTAAGATATTATGGAGGCTTAGACCGTCTTAAAGTTAAGTGGCGTTTGAGTGTTCGGTGGTAAATATAGTAGTACATAGTGAGTTCTCACTGTTACTACTTATATTATGGTTATGGTTTAACTGCGTAGAACCACTGGATTCGCAGTGCGTTCATTGTAACTTGACCCGTGACGTGACGCGACTGCTGTCAGTCGCCATTTTGAACTCTATTAGTATTGAAGCTAAGCTTGACAAGCAATGGTGCCAATATGACGGCAAGGGACAAGTTATAGTGAATTAGAGTGCGTTTCATCAAATAGTTCCTTTGTCGTAATGTTAGCTTCACTGTTAAATTTTAAAAACGGACCTATTAGGTAGCGCCGTGGCGTATTCGTATTAATCCTACAATAGTGGAGCCAACATTATGGCATAGGAACTATTTGATGAAATGGACTCTATCATATTTAGCCGCACTTGATGTAAACATGCCACTGACATAATAGAAGACCATAAACAAGATAATTCAGAGGTATATTATCTCATTTTGTTTTATGATTATGGAAGGGAATGCTAACTAAATGTAGCTCTCTAACCACGGAGATAAAGCATGTTAAAGTCCAGTGGTTTTATATAACTCAGTTAAATTGTAACCAAAAAAACATGTTTTCGTTTTGACACTGTTTTTGAAGATTGGTATTATCTGTGATTGATTTTTGTACGCAATGATCATAATTTCGATGAATTATAATAATTATAAAACTTGTATGGAATAGCTACCTTAGTTTCCATAAACTAAACATAAAATACTTTCATGACAAGGCAGTCTAAACTAGGTACTAAGGATAGAAAAATTACATTTTGAAAAAAAAAGAGGCATTTGAGGGTAAAAAAGTGCAATAAAAAAAAACTATTGCCCGAAGGCCCTACGCGTTGTTGTTAGATCACGAAAGCAGTCGCGGGAAGAAGTTAGTAATACATACAATTATGATTGTAAAATAAGACGTTGTATGTTGTAAGGGCTATCGCAGACAGACTGCAGTCAAGCATCGCGAACTGTTCGCTCCAATGAGCACGCACAAAAACAATATTTAATTACAAATTCTATACTTCTTATGCCTACAGTCTGTATATGCTAGCTCTAAAAAGAGATTAAGTTAATAAACAGTGTCAAACCGAATGCAATTGTATTACAAAGCAGTAAGGACAAGATTTCAGTGTATTGTAACTCAGTGATCAGTCATTTTTGATTTGTTACACAAACAATTTATGTTGCTTCACTTTTAGATAAGACTGTTTGTTTCTAACAACCATAATATTAATTAAGAAATCGTAGAACACAATTCATGAAATGATCTCCCAGATAATGTTATCTGGAACTTATCTGGAGGTGGTGAAACAATTATTAATCGTTTGAACGAATAAAGAAAATCTCGTAAGCATAGTATGTTGTTTGTGTACCAATACCTCCTATAGTTGTAATATTTAGTACACCTAGCATATTTTCATGGCTCTGTAAGATTTAAAGTACCTACCTTATGGTGTTTTTTTAATTATTGATATTTTAATACAATTACTATTGTATTACTACATTCACAATACTTTCAAGTATTTGCACAGTTGTTTATATCTTTATCAAAAAAATATTTGGTACTACAAAAAAGAAAGGGATTTTTTGTTTCTTGAACAAAAACGGTAGTTTTTTTTAAATAATATTGTGACCAGTATGTATTATATTCCATTTAATAGAAATTAGAAATCAAATTGTAACATTGTCTAGTTGAATTTGGTTATGGTATAATACCTACCATACTTAGTAAGCGGCCGGAAATATGGCACGTTGAGTTTAGAAAATGTAGAGCGTTGTCTCTGTCTTTCATAGCTGCGTCTCTTTCTAAGTCCGCGTCCTGTTTAAAAGCGAACATCGCGCGAGTACGCGGTCGTCGCGTCCATATATCACTTAGTTCGTAGAACGCGTGAACGCGCAGAACGCGTGGTCACGACAGTGGGCGCTTTTAATAGGACGCGGGGTACAGCTCATTGCGTCATATTAACGTCCTGTGTGTCAACTTGTAACGGGTAAGAGGTAACGAAGAATTTTATCGTATGTATGTATATGATAATAAAAGAAATTTTAATAAAAACTATTTTTTTATTTATACGTACTTCCCTGTTGTTTTGATATTAGTTTTCATGGTATGGATATGTGATGCGGAGAAATAAGGGATTTTTTCATGAGACGTGACGTAGATGACAGCTGATAGATGTATGAAAAAACCGGCAAGTGCGAGTCGGACTCGCACACGAAAGATTCCGTACCATTATCTATAAAAACGGCAAAAAAATCACGTTTGTTGTATGGGAGCCCTTAAATATTTATTTTATTCTGTTTTTTAGTATTTGTTGTTGATATAGCGGCAACAGAAATACATCATCTGTGAAAAAATTTCAACTGTCTAACTATCACGGTTCATGAGATACAGCCTGGTGATGGACAGACAGACAGACAGCGGAGCCTTAGTAATAGGGTCCCGTTTTACCATTTGGGTACAGAACCCTAAAAAGGATGTGATTCGCAGATACCATTTACCTGCATATGAGATCGATGGGTTCTAGAGAGGGTATAGGTAACAGAAACAACAAAATACTGCTGTTCAACAAACAATATATTTTTCATCTCTTACACATTAACACTACTTCGAGAACTAACATAATATCAGGCACCGAATACACAACTTATATTACGCTTACACACACTAGCGAAAGCGAGCCGAAACGGTAGAGAATAGCGAACCGTCAAGTTTTTGACAATTGTGCACTGTGTGCAGTAAAATACTCCAGCAGTTTTCATTGATAACATTGATAAGAACATAATGAGGCTCTAACGTTCCCACTGCTGGGAACTGCTCCTCTCCGCGAGAGGGGACGGGTCCACCACGCGAGCCCAGTGCGTAGTGCGTATTGCGCGGGATGTCACATGTCTTCGAATTTTCGTTTCTAGGACATAGTGGTTACTTCGCAATGTTATCTATCACCGATTTAAGAGCAGTGGTGTTGAAATAAATTACACAAAGTAAAGCGCCTGGCTGAGTTCGAACCCACGACCTACAACTCGTCGGAGCTATTACCACTGGACTAACACTGCTCTCAAAAATTGATTTAAAAAATTACATCAATCACAACTTACGGCCAGTTTCTTCATCAAAAGTAACAGTCAACTGTTCTTTTGCACTGTTGTATTTTCAATCCTCGGCGCTGAGGCGAGGGTTGTAAATCCAACAGCGTGGAAGAACAGTGGACTGTTACTTTTGATGAAGAAACTGGCCGTAAGTTGTGATTGATGTAATTTTTTTATAATTTTTTGAGTTTTGGCCCAGTGGTAATAGCCCCGACTTACGAGTTGTAGGTCGTGGTCGTGGGTTCGAACTCAGCCAGGCGCATTAATTAATCAAAGAGTATGAAATGGCATGTGAAAAGTGGAGTCATACATGCCACACCATCACACGCATCTTTATCACGCCACTTTAAACTCTATTTATGTTGCGACTAGGTTCTTAATAAATATAATCAATGAAAAACTGCGATTTGCTGCTTTTTCTACGCTTCGGTTCGCTTGCGCTGAAATGTGCGAAATTATTTAGTCACGAAGCAGTTATTTACGACTGATACAATCATTTGTAAAAGAAAAACAGTCAAGTGACGTCAAGAGTTCAAAAACCAAGTCTCAAAATCAACGCTGTAATGTGCCACAAAGCAGTATACATTAATAATTTGTGAAAAAAAAAACACGTAAGTGACGTCAGAACACAACAGTTTAAAAATCAACGATGGGTACTAACTGCTCAGTTTGGAGAACTTTCATATACTTAGTTAAAATGATTGGCAGTGGGATATTTTCAAAATGTAGTAACAAACACTATATTTTGTGAGCTAATGGACAATTTAGAGCTCTTATTGCAATAATAACACTGAATTAGGTATTGTAACAGTTTTAGTTTTAGAAAAAGTATTTGTAGTTTCCAAATACATTTTTAAATAAATAAAAAAATAGTGTTCCGATACTAGTTATTGCAATTTATAAGGCAGTCGCTCCATGTAAAATACTAGACTTAGACTGGAAGCCGACACCAACATATTTGGAAAAAGGCTAGGCAGATTGATTGGTTTTAGTGCGCTACAGAGCGCATTTCTTGAATTTAGAAATATCCTATTGATAAATGAAAACAGCAAAGTATCTCACAGGTATTTGCGACGCTAGCAACTTTCAGAATGCAGTTTTTTTTTCGACTTTCCTGACGTAACGGATGTGTTGGAGAGAACTCAATAGACGTTTAACGCTTCGTAAGTAGAAAACTAAGCAAAAAATAATATAAATAGGTAGGTATTAGTATACGTACAGTGTGTTCATTATAACTTGTTCTTTCAGTCGCCATTTAGAAGTGCGTTTCATTAAATAGTTCCTTTGCCATAATGTTGGCTCCACTGTAAAACTTTAACAACGGACCTATTAGGTAGCGCCGTTGCGTAATCGTGTTCGTCCTACAACAGTGGAGCCAACATTACGGCATAAGAACTATTTGATGAAACACACTTTAGTATGGAAACTAAGCTCGACAAGCCATGGTACCAAAATGACGGCAAAGGACATAGTGAACAGTCTGTATGTGAAATGAAAACTCAATCATTTTTTGTAATTATTAAGTTCAAATAATACAATCACATAACACAACTTTAAAATAAAATTATTATTATAAAAACATCGCTTGACATGATAATTAACTTACTACAATAATCAGTGCAAAATAATCAAATTTTGAGAAGTTTTAACCTGTAAAGCTGCATTGGTACAAATATAATATGTAATTACTTGCAATCAATGCTCAACTAAAATATTTTGTGACAAACTCAATATATTATAATTTAAAACGATCAACATTATTATTATAATCAGCTTAAATAAAGAAAAATAAGACAACCTCTCAACTTAAACAGTTATAATGCTCAACTTAGCCTTTTTATGATCAGTGCAAAATAATTATTTCATAATCATCACCAACAAATCAACTTGGATATTTCTATAATCAGCTCAACTGTTAATGCTCAACATTATCAATTTAACTCAGTACAGGATGTAAGGGTAAACCACTCTTGTCATTCAAACCATGGGTAGTGGACTTAAATATAAAAATAAATGACCGAACACAACAAAAAAAAACGTTTTTTTCATTAAAAGATTTTAAAAAGTTTCTATCTGACACCGTGCTTGCTAGCGAAACAGCTGACTGACTAAGCGAGGGATCGCGCTCGCTTCCAGTCAGGTCACATCCCGCACCCCCCGCCCGTTTTGAGACGCAAGTTCGTTGCCCTAGTGCATAGGGCAACGAACTTGCGTCTCTTGTGACAAAATTTAGATCTAAAAAAATAAAAATAAAAGTTGTAATTTTCCATTGATTTTACGTTCTTTAAATGAAACCAAACCACTGGTTGCAAGGATAACGGTGTTTACCCTAACACCCTGTATTAGTTATTGGTATAATTAGGTGCAGCGCAGACGAGATGACACACTTTTTGTGCGATTGAGTCTGTGGCGCACAAAATGTCTGCAGGGCATGCAAAAAGTCCGTCGCCCATTTTACACAGACTCAACGCACACGACGCACATCTTCGATCATTCAGCAGAACTGTAAGGACTTAGACGCTATGGAAATGCAGATTGCATACTAAAAATGTGCGCCGTATATTTTTCGCGCAGTTTGTGCGCCGAACTTTTTGCGCGTCGTATGCGTTACTGTTTATAATTGCTTAGATTCTATTTTCACAGACTATAAAGTGCGTCACGGATAGCCGGCCGTCTGCGCTGCACCTTAGCCCAACAAAATTTCTTGCATTGACATCGGTTCGCGCGTTCCAAAGAAGTGCGGGGGAGCAAGACAGATATACATTGCTTTCCAATTCCTTCGCACTGTCGAATATCGCTTTAGTTAGGTATCAATTAATGCGATCCACGCGAAAACTTTCGGTTCAAGAGAAATCCCAGTTTTTCAGGTCTTTGAAATTATTTTCTACAGTGGTTAATGAAAAGACATCAAAATCTATAGCCCTACGTAGCCTCGCTGTCGCTTCATAGTTCATACCAACTCAAGAAGTCAAAAATGGGCAGTCATGAATTCTTTATGAAATATTTCTTTTACACCTCTACCTAACCGTTCGGGGAATTCAGGTATGGTGTTATGTTATACAGGATGTAAGGGTAAACACTTTTGTATTTCAAACCATGGGTAGTTGACTTAAATATAAAAATAAATGACCGAACACAACAAAAAAAAACGTTATTTTCATTAAATGATTTTAAAAAGTTTCTATCTGACACCGTGCTTGCTAGCGAAACAGCTGACTGGCTAAGCGAGGGATCGCGCTCGCTTCCAGTCAGGTCACATCCCGCACCCCCCGCCCGTTTTGAGACGCAAGTTCGTTGCCCTAGTGCATAGGGCAACGAACTTGCGTCTCTTGTGACAAAATTTAGATCTAAAAAAATAAAAATAAAAGTTGTAGTTTTCCATTGATTTTACGTTCCATAAATGAAACCAAACCACTGGTTACAAGGATAACGGTGTTTACCCTAACACCCTGTATTTCTTTAAGTCGTCGTAAGCAACCGTAAGTATTGTTTATTTATTAAAAATAGAGTAACCTATCAATTATGTAGACTAGTTTTAACTCGGTAGACCCGGGCACCGTATAAATACCCCGCCAACATTAATGCTTAACAAAAACTTACTATACAAAAGCCAATAAGTTTAATAATAATTACTTAATTAATTATGTTCTTGGTGTAATGATATTGCTGCTAAGTTTCAGCACAGTGATATTGTTACATTGAATATTACCCCTTATTTTGACCGTGTTAAAGTGCAAATTAGCTCGCGCGATTGCATGACAGAAGAACCGTTTGGTGTCGCCGTCGATGTGCGTGCAACTTTGTACTTTATGATACTTGTTATAAAGTGTATTATTGAATGTCATCATAAAATCCCTTTCGGTCCAAGTTGTTCGGAATCATACCTTACATCGTATTCAAGCTTTATAATTCTACCAATTGTAAGGATTTTTTTTTTCAAGTTTCATATTTTTGCCCCCTCGCTATAATGATCTGAGGATGTCAAAAATACACAAAATCATATCCACAACTATCCTGACCTAAAAATAATACAATATTCCGATGATAAATAACAAAGTATTATTTTTACCCATGTTTTTTATTGCAGCAATATCACTACCACAGACCACAATATAGGCAAGATTAAATGTTACTTAAAAAATATCCTACTAGGTGTATCTTCATTAGGGAACTCTATGAAAGGGTGAGTCAGTTTATGTTCCAACATCTCACTCTCACTCGGGAACTTGTCCCCACAAATGTCACAGGCCACTTCACTACACTCGGAACGCGACTCACTTCGCGATTTCTCTTTTTTCTTCTTCTCCTTGACGTGCCACTCTTTCTTTTTCAAAGTCTCTTTTATTTTCTCCTGTTTAGAAGAAGATTGAGCTTCCTGTACCAACGGCTTTCCAGTCAACAAAAACTCTTTCATATTAACATGTTTAGGCGATAATTTGTGTTGTTTTAGTCGATTTTCTGAACTGCATTGGTATTCGCAGATGAAGCAGACGTATTTCATATCGCCTGTGTGGATTTCGGCGTGCGCTTTCCGCTTTTCGGGCGTAGCGAAGCGAAAATCGCAGAATTTACAAGGGTATTTTCGATCTGGTGAATGGTACCGCATATGGGAGAGTAATGCGTTCATATCCTTGCAGATTTTTCGACATTCTAAACACATAACTCCTTGTTCAACTGGTTCAGACTCCTCTACGCTTTCCGTACTGTGGTGTATGCGTCTATGGGACGTAAGTCCTTTCTGGCTGATGAAAACTCTTCGACAATCCGTGCACTGAAACTGCATCTCAGCTTTCAAATCTGGGCTATGCTTTTCAATTTGATGCATGGCTAGTTTATCTGCTTCATGAAACTGTAGGCCGCATTCCTCACACTTCCAAGCTTTCACTAATTTCGAAAAGGCTTCTAGAACATCTAAGACGGATTGTCCTTCGACTTCTGGGTGGAAAGTCTTCGTGTGGTTTCCAAAATCGATGATTTTCGAGAACGTTCGCTTGCATCTCGGGCAACTATACGGCTCTTTGTGATCATCCATGACATGACACTTTAGGTCGGATATCTCAATGTAACTTTTTGGGCACATGAAGCATTTCAGCTTCTGCTTCCCTTTGACAACTTCTGAAATGACTTTGTACTCCATTAATTGGACTTTTTGATGGACTTGTAGATGTTTGAAAAGTTCTTTTCTAGTGTGATAGTCTGTAGGACAGAATTTACAGGGAAATCTCTTCCTGTGTAATCTTTTACGATGGAGAGCTAATTCTTCTTTATCTTTAAACTGTTTATTGCAAGATACGCAGGGGTAAGTATTTGTGTCGCAAAACAGATTGTGGGACCTCAAACAGGTCTCCATTCGACTCCGTCTTTGAAACAATTGCCCACAAGTACATTCATAACCTTCTTTCTTTAGTTTTTCTTCTTTTTTAACTGCCTGACTCTCAAGTTCAGCTTTCAACTTCTTGTTTTTATTCTCTTTCTTAGTTATCTGGCTTCTAATGTGACCTTGAGCGCGTTTATCAATAGCATCATGGACAGCTAAATGCCTTTTCATATAATTCTTCTGTCTGTAAGTTTTGGGGCATTTTGGGCATGTAAGGAGAGTTTCTCCTACATCTTTCTTTTTTCCTTTAGCTTTGAGTAAGCCGTAAGCTTCTTGTTCGAGGGATAAAACATTCCCAGTAATTGAATTTAGTTGGAAAGACTCTTGGCAGTCCATATAGTTATCGGCATTTTCGTAAGTAGTTGGTAAGATTTCCTCTGGATTGCCTATTTTCGAGAATGCCATATTTGTTTGGGTCATAGGAATGGGAAGTATTTCCATGACTAAAGTCTTTGTTGTTTTAGATTCGATAAGACCGTCGTGTGGGTTCGTGATTGTGGATGTCGTGTTGATAACTTTGTTTGATATTAAGTGTGTTTCTGTTACTGTGACTTCTGATTCTTCTTTGATGTTCATTTTGGCGTATTCTTCTTTATGATGGTGCTGTAAAATGATAACAGCTTGTAAACTTACAGTATGTTGTAAAGTTGACACCTGGGGGCCTACCACCACCGCTTACAGCAGTATTATTTTTATATTACTTCAGTGTAGGAAAGAGATGAAGCTCTACAGGACGAGCTCCATCTCTTTCCCCCAAGAAGTAAGATTAAAACAATACTGCTGTAAGCGTTGGTGGTAGGCCCCAAGAGCTGTGATCTTAGGCATGTTAGAAGTCGAAAGTAAATTAGTCTAAACTAGAAAAGAAATAGTAAAATCTGTTGGTCAGAAGTAATAGATAATGAGTAAAATTTTAAACAAATGTTACTGGTTTGCATGAGCCCTAGTTTTAAGATGGAAATTCAAAAGGAGAGACATTTTGATTCATATATTGGGAAAGTTGAGAGAATTTACTGCAACAGAAGCTATTTAAATTAATTTCTTACCTCAACATTATCATCTTCGCACTTTATATTCATATCATCCTGCAAACACGCTTCCACATGAGTCAACGCGGCCGCCTCATTGCTATCCATACTGGCAACATCATCAAAATTGGGATAATCATATGTCACCAAAGACTCGTCTCCCAACACTCTTTCCTCTTTAACTTCCGACTTTTCATCACAATCCATTTCAGATTTAGGAACTGTTGCGTAATGTTCTAAATCGTGTTTGGATTCTTGATCAAAATCGCCCATTTTCGACATACAATCTTCATTTTGAGAGTCAGAACCTTCTTTTTCTATACATATGGATATTGTTTCCTGTTTCACTTCTAACTGTACATTACTGAAAGGGTCGTCATTATGTTCTTGTGTGCCTATGTCATCCATGTTTTCTGATTTGATATAAAGTTGCATGTCTTCTGTGTTTTCATGGTCTTGATGGTTGACGTCATCTTCTTCTTTAATTACTGTGTCTGTTTGTAAGTTAGCTATCTCTGCTGGTGTGGGGTAGTTTGTTGATTCCATTTTTGGTTGCTGAAACCAAAAGTTACGAGGATACAGTTAGTTAAGAGGATACAGGCTTAGAGAATTCCTCTATTATTTAATACCAATCATGCCTTACTGGTTGGTTGGTTGAAACATGACTGCTAGGCATAGGATTCTTGGTTTGAGAATTAAGGGTTTTCCGAAAGGAATTTGGTTAAAGTTAAGAAACGTGCCGCCTCGATCGATAGGGGGTAGGGTAGGAGGGAAAACATGGATTTACATAAAAACTTTTTACAAAAAAAAAACAACCGACTTCCAAAAAAAAAGTGAAAAATAACTTTAATTTCGGAAGTCGGTGTCTTTGCTTTTCAATTTTCGTTTTTTGCCACCGACTTCCGAAATTAAAGTTATTTTTCACTTTTTTTTTGGAAGTCGGTTGTTTTTTTTTTGTAAAAAGTTTTTATTTTTCACTTTTTAGTTCTGGTAACTACCCCACACAAATTCGTATACCGTTGTCTGCTATGTGACGGAGTCAATTAACATGTCATCAACATCGCAAAGTGGGAAAACCACGTAATTATTGAAGCTAACTCAAAAACTACGCAAGCAAAATTAATAAAATTTATATGGGACCACCTCTGAAGCATGACCTACTAAACAAAAAAAGAATCATCAAAATCGATTCATAATTGGCGGAGTAATCGGGTAACATACACACAAAAAAAAAAAAAAAAAAAAAAAAAAAAAACATACAGACGAATTGAGAACCTCCTCCTTTTTGAAGAAGTCGGTTAAAAAGAAAATAACCATTGTACCAAGAATTTTGAAGAAGAAGATAAATACTAAACGTTACTGTCGACTGAACGCTGCGCTTCCGAATTTTTCTGCTGTGCACGCGCCTTTATAGGTATAACTTCATAGGGTACAAAACATACATCCGATTTCGCATCTACTATTTTAAATCGCAAACGATTTGTATTTGCAATGCGCGGGTTCTAGATGTTGGTATTATTCACAGATTGGCGATTATTATCAGCAACGATTAAAATTCGTAGAGCGCGCTTAGCCTTTATGCCAGGATTTTTTGTTTCGAGATTACCAGCTGTTACGAGCCGTGAAGTAACAAAAGGATAGGCGAAAATTAAAAATGTGCTATTTGTTTTCGAAATTCAAAATCGAGCGACCAGTACTTTTGAAATACAGCCAATTTGCGATAAATTGTTTTTTTTTATGGAAATGCAATTATTTTGAGTGAGTATGAGTCATCAACCTACGAATAAAGCTATTATTTTATGTGCTTCAAAGTTAAAAACTAAAAGCAACTTGTTTATCCAAAAGTAACTTCGTTATCAGTCATTACTAATTCCACATCGCTCGTCTACAACTGTACGTGTAATGTTATTCAATTTATATTGGAAACACATTAGGCCGCGTCCTAACCAAAAGCGATGTCGCGAATATGCCAGTATCGCATTCATTTGTCACTTTTTGTCAACAGGAAGGCAACCTCTGTAGGCGCGACCACGCGTTCAGCTGTCTAATTGCGTAACTTATTTTCGTAGCCGATTAAAGACTACTTAACTGTTTCATTTTGACAGAGCAGATTTTTATGTTGAACTTATGAAGCAATGGATTAGCAATTTTTTTCAAACCGATACAGATTTTGACTGATCGAGTATTACGCAATTAGGGTGTCGGTTATCAACGCGACTATAGCGTATTCGCACGACGATCCGTTTTGGTTAGGACGCGGGGTTAAATTAGAAGTACTCCTTGCTAAAAGTGAGTATTTGTTTTTCCTGAAGCTAACTCACCAATAGACAACAATAAGAAAGATTTAAAATCAAACTTTTTTTTATAGAAAAGGTTTAATGTAAAGAGCAACAGTAATGCTAAGCTATAATAACATTATGTAGACTACTAATATTATTTGAGTCATCTTTTATGCTACGGCTACATTTTCGCGACAACGCGAACTACACTTCGCGCGCTCTCTGTTGTGCAGCGAGACATCGAAGGGTGTGCGAGAGAGGGCGCGCGGAGTGTAGTTCGCGTTATCGCGACAATGTAGCCGTCGCATTAGAGCATACCTTAAATTTTTGGTCACAAAACGTTAGTAATTCTTTGTGGTTTGTCTCAGTTCTGACTTTTAATAAACTCATAGATTCCAGCTCATATTTCTGTGCAGCGTTCATACAAAAATCATTATCCACATGTGTATTTTGTTTTCTACGTGTACGACGCTTCAATAACCTTCTTTCTTTGTCCTCCAGGGATTCATTGGCTAATCTCTGTAATCGTTTGAGTTTTGCCTTTGCTAGCCGCCTTTTTCTTTGAGTTGAAGATTCTTTGGGCATTTCTCTTGCTGCAAGTTTCAAGTGACTTTGATCAAGATTGAACCATGTAGAGATTTGTAAAATGGTAATGAATGTGATGTATTTTCAATCTGTTTGTTAACACAAAACCTTGAATATCTTTAATTTATATTGCCACATATATTCTTAAACCTTTTTTATTTAATCAGCTTCACACATTACCGGGCCGTACTTAGTATTATTTTATGAATAAAAATTTGTCAGGGCCAAGCTTTTGTTTGCATTTTTTATCTACATAAAAGTAAAAGTTTGCAAATATTGACTGTAAAAAGAGCAATGATGATTGATGAGCAGTGCATAAATACAGTACCAGCTATTAATTTACTGTAATAGAATGTTTCAAATTGACGCAAATAAATGTTTGTTAACAGATATTTTAATTCTGTCAACAGAATTATAATATAATATAGATTAATTTACAAAATGAACATTATATTGGTGTAATGGTTTTATGTTGTTATAAAAAGCATGACCACTAAGCCGTAAATACTAATAAAATCAAATATGACCTTCAAGGTTGTACTTACTTATTAGAAATAGACTGCATACAATCAGTGCTCCTTTATACACAGGTATCCATTAAAAACATCGACCAAATATTCTGAAGATGATAATACCTTTCAAATAGTATTATTTTCTGTTCCTTGGCTAAAGGCACGACCGGAACATTGCTTCATTATCTTCAGTCGCCGATTATTGAACGTAATTTTAATAAAGGAATCACTAATTAGCTAAGACCGCTGATTATTCTGAATATTACATATACGTAAATCGTAGAATCTACTTGTAGGTATTTTAAAGTAATACTAGGTTTTATGCTTCATTTGTAACACTGATAACTACTTTTAATTATATCAAATTTCAAAATAAAGTGCAAAATAATAATATCTAAACATTCCATCCACTTTGCACTATAATTTTGACAGATAGAGATAGTACAACAATATCCATTTAGTATTGTTCCCATTTTTATCTGTATTTTTTTGTAATTATCAAATATAATCGACTAATGGAATGGATCATGTAACTTTATTCGACTACTTATGGCCAATTAGACTCACGTGAGAGTTAAGAATTGAAATAAAGTAAAATCATGCGACAATAAAGAAAGCTCGTTTTTAAGTTGTAAAGTTACTTGTTTCCACAGTTAGTAAAAATTTAATAATCGACTACAGAATTATCATTTTAGTAGTATGACTGCAAACATGGCGTCAGAAAAGCAAAATTGAACGGATCTTTTCGCTTTATCAGCATTCGTTTTATTTCACAGAACGCAGCTATAATTGATTTGGTGGTAAATTCTGAAATTTGTATCCATCGTGTATCTTTCTTTGTGAAAATGTGTGCTTTATACTGTTTTCTTGCTAGGAGTTGCTGTAATGATCATCTGAGAACATGGCAAATACCCTGGATCTGAAGTTGGTGTTGAAACATCTCTCAAATGGAACGCTTGGCGAAAACTTGTGCATAAATTGTCTGAAGCCGCTTCGGCAACAATACGAGAATATTTTTACGAAAGTTTGTAAATTTGACAAGGAGTATTGCATAGCAGACGTGCTCCGAATCATGTGCGATGTTGAGGTAGGTCGTTCCTGTATCCTGTATCAACTGGCTGTAAAAAATAACCATTTTTATTATTTTGGTTATCACATTAGCACATTCAATTTTTGACTTGCTGGGCCCTTACAGATCATTTCTAAATGAAGTAACTCCGCCCCTGAGACGACCCACTGACCAGAAGCTCACAATTTGCTTGGGCATTTCATCTGAACCTTACTTAACTTGTACATGTTGATTTTCAGCTGTCAGACACTGATAACTACAATGTTTGCGTAAATTGCTTTATGATGGCCTCAATGGCTTACAAGTTCTTCTTACTATCTAAACGGAGCCATGAAATCCTCAACTTTTATACCAATGAACTGCTCGGCAACTTGGACCAAATAGAGTTACCAGAAGAAACATTGAACAATACATTATGTATCTCCCTCCCTGAAATTTTGACCGAAACACCAATTTACGATTTTAATTTACATGCAATAGGCAAAGAACCAAGGAGTGAGAGAGTAGAATGTGTGAAAATTAAAACTGAACTTGTAGAAAAAGAAGAAGATGATAACGTAGTGGTCATTATTCAAGAAAATGGTGAGCCTGCGTTTTACCGTGTACAACCAGATGGTGTTCTAACCCTGCTTGAAGATACTGAAGCAAAGAAATTTACAAAAACATTCAATGCGTCAATGGTAGTACAGCAGCCTAAAGGGGATCCGCCTAAACGGGGAAGGAAGAGAGGACCAATGTCACAGAAACTGTGTACACGGTGCCCGGTGAAATACAGGTTTATTGCTAAATTGAAGGAGCACATGAGATCGGAGCATAATATTGTACTGTATGTTTGTGAGGTACGTATCATTAAGTTTAAGTCATACTTAAAAGGATTCTTATATTATGGTCATTTATGTAGCAGGAATCATGTTAACTTTTTGTATTACAACATGCTGATGATATACACAGTAATTGTGCTATAAATATGTCTTTTTCTTATCATAGATAATTTACATAACATATGATGTAGGTATGTATGTAAACTAATATTTTTATAATGAGGTAGGTAAGTCTATTGCGTGCTCTGTGGCTCATACAGACTTACGACTTTAACTAAGCCTTCTCTATGACTTCTCTGTTATAACAGGTGTGTAAAGCCTTAACAGAGGATGAACAAGAGTACCATAGCCACCTGAGGACACACACTAACGTACACCAGTGTGCCATTTGCAACATGGTGTTCAAGAAGAGAGTTACAATCATCAAACACCTCAAGTGGCATGAGAGGATGAAGAATATTACCCAAGTAAGCTTTATAATCAGCTGATTGCTAAACTACATTGTGATTTTATTAATTTATTCTTACACAACACAAGCCTACAGGATTTCCCATCGGCAAAAATGTTGAACTTCCATACAAACTTTCAACTGCATTTAGGGGATGCATTTTCAAAAATCCTTCTCTTAATGCTCACTTTCGTTATTTATGGCACTTTGCAAAATTTCATGCTTCTAAAACCAGCGAATGCTTCTAGAAACAGTGGTTGTGCATTGTCTGTGAAATTCACAGCCCTTAGACATGTCCGGTTTAACCAGGATATGGGTAGCAAAATGTAAATTACTGGGTCAATGTCCAAAAGCCAGCAGCAACTTACCATCAGATGAATTTATTCTCCACCCAATAACATCTAGGCTATACATTGTAACAGCGAATCAATTTTCACGCGTCCCCTTAGACCCCCCCCCTAGGCCAAATTATTCGGATAGCTCATAACCGGAAGAGGTGCCATAAAGAATAAATGAACTAAAAATCTCGGCTTATTAAAAAGTTATGCAGCACCGCGGGTATTCTTGTTGATAACATCCTGGTAATCATGAAAAACATGTGTATTTTCAGGCAGATAGCGCGCACATCTGCGAAAAATGCGGCAAAATCCTGGAAGACGAGGACACCCTTCGCCAGCACTATGACAGTACGCATTACAAGAAGTTCACGTGCTACTACTGCGGAAGGATGTACAAGGGAGAGATGAGCTTCGAAATGCATATAAAAAAACATGAGGATAATATGGAGACGGGGAAATATAGGTAAGAACACGTTGTGGATCTACATCTTCAAATGCTAACTACGCATCAAAGACTTGACGTCACATAAATCCTGCATCACGCAATTAGAATTTACCGCGCGATGGACATATACAAGATTGCAGTTGCCCGCCAGACACAACACCCGTCTGGTCGGGGGATTATATTGCCCTTTTATATGGTGGATGAGTGAACTTCACACCCTGTTCCTCATACCCCTAAAAGGTAAAGTCGAAAAGGTATGTATGCATACCTTTTAAGCTTATCTCGCATTGCACAGGATTTCCGTACAATAAGAGGTCAGCTTATACTGGAAATGTATAGCTTGATATGTAATCGTGTGTACAACCCTACTACCCATAGTTTCGATTTAGCCCTGCATCGCAACAATCATGTTCATTTACGCGACTGATATTCTCCCCACATCCATGCAGCTGACAATTTTTTTTGGGTTGAAGATGTTCCCAAAAATGGTTTTAGCCCAGTATCAAACTACTGTTGACTCTTTCACTTGGGACTCGCCCACTACTGGAGCAGCTAACACTCTCTTATGCACTACATAACATACATAATCAGACTATAATGTTCCTACTGCTGGGACACAGGCCTCATCTCTGTGAGAGGGACTGGGCTGTAATCTACCACGCGAGCCCAGTGCGGGTTGGTAGATGTCAGATGTCTTCGAATTTTTGATTCTAGGACATTCCGGCTTCCTCACGATATTTGCACTAAGGAAAAACTATTTTCGGTATGATTCTCAGCCAGTATAATATTACTTTTTCAAACTAACGTCACCGCTACTAGTTGGTAGAAACTACAGATCGTCGCAACGATACTTATAACGTAACAAAATGTCCTGCATGTTTCAGAAATAACATCTACAAAAATAATAAAGTAGCTTCAAATGAGAAGCCGAAACGAGCAGTAACCAAGCGATGTATGTGTTCTACATGCGGCCGCCATTTTGTGGACGAGCGCGCCTTGCTGTGGCATCAGCGCCTGCATAACAACGAGAGGCCTTACCCTTGTAATGTGAGTACCATAATTCTTCTACTTAACAAAAATCTTAAATTAATTATTCATTGACAGACAGCCTAGACTGCTGGGTCTAAAAGCATCAAATTTTCCACACGAGTTCCTTTCATAACGAAAGTAAGGATTTTCGAAAACTCCTTCCATATTGGGGTTAACTTATGTAAGTATGTATTGTAAGTTTGTATGGAAGTTCGTTATTTTTGAAGTTAGAAACGTTGAAGTTGGTACTTAGATTTATGTTTATAAGAAAGTGTTAGTTGTTATGTATCATCGTTTTTTGGAAACTTATCCCCTAAGGGTCAGTTCACACCGAGACGCAACGCCACGCGCACTTTTTTATGATCCCAATACAATATCGAATTTATTTACTACACAATAAGGTACCGCGCATCTCAGCGTACTTTGACACATGTCGACCCTCGCACTGAAATTATACCTTTTCGTGAAGAAAATAAGTTCGATAATTGTTAAAAAGTGCGCGCAGCGTCGCTTCGCTTCACATCGCGGTCTGAACTACTCCTGAGAAGTCGCCGATGGGAAATTCTAGCGCAGCGGGCAAACGGTTTTTTATCTTTATGCCTTTCTATGGTGAAATGAGGGTGCACTAAACACACCTCTGCCTACTTCTTTTGGGGCATACGGGCGCGATGTTATGTGAAATAAATAAGTTGTAAGCTAGGCACACACTCAGGCCAATCATGAACTGGATGAATGTGGTACGCACAACTAATTTGGAGATAGCTTTTTTTTTACGTTTTTATTTTAGTGTTTAAATCGGAGGAAGTGTAAATGTAATTCTAAAGTATATCTTGAAATTTAAAATTTTTTGTTTGTTATAAGACTATTTCGTTAAAACATGTCTATTTGCAGCAAATATAATTTCGAGAGCCATATTGATAATTTAATAATTATTTTATCATAATTGCCGTGTAATTAATTATGTTCAACATACAAAGTAAAACAGCGCAGCAATTTGGGAAAACGTAAGAAATGTTGATTTCGCGGACTACATTAAAGTAATGACCTTAATAAGTTTTCAGTAAGACTTTAAATAACTTAATCCTTTCAGGACTGCGGGCGCAGCTTCGTGTCGCTGAACCGTCGCAACCAGCACGCGCTGTGTGCTCACACTGCTCCCACGCGACGATGTCCGCTGTGTCCTGCACTCTTCCATCTGAGGTCTATGGTCAACACGCATGTCAAGAAGGTATGTTATTGGTTATTAATAATATGCTACTAATATGACTGTTATTAGGTAACAGATCATCAGTCAACGGTTCGGTGTATCGATCTCTCTATTGTTATCGATACTTGCTTATTATTACAGGTCCACCTTAAAGTGCATAAGCGTCGAAACCGCATCAGTAAGCATCAGAATGTGTTCTGGCGAACAGAGCCAGTGCCCATACAGGAGCTTAGCGTGGAGATACAGAACGAAATACTTGAGTTGCAGGCTGCTAACAAGGAGCAGGATTGGGTAAGACATGACAGCAGTTAAATTAACTAGCGAAACTCCGCGGGTTTTATCGTCATTGGATATCGATACCAATTTAATTTCACCCTGTATTATGGTACGTCCATCCAGCTCTATCTTACTACTTTTTTCCTACCGTAATAGTTAGCGCAGACAAAGCAGCAACATGCTAGTAAAGTTTATAATACATAAATAGATTGATAATTAACTCTATAACAACTAATAGAGTTCAAAATAGCGTGTAAGAAATTATTCCATTTCGAGTATATTTTCACTCGAAGTATGACAACAAAGAACACGTCATGCTCGAGTATTTTGCTGCTGTCTGCGCAGAGGTTTACGGACTACGCTACACCCATGTGTCAGCTGTCATGAAAATGACGACGGCGGCAAAGATTTAAATCGTTAGATTTGCCCTATCGCGTCAATGCAACAAAGGCTTATTGTTACGCCCAGTTTAAACGAAGTATTATATTATCTGTCTATATTTGTTACTTTTGTATTTACAGACATACGTGGACACGACAGCTGTTGAAACAGAAGGTATATGACCCAAGAGTAACAGGAAGCTGGAATAACAACGAGCTGAAGAGAAGCTAGGACGTCAAGTTTGGATGTAAACGCTAGGCCATTTATTTAACTAATATCAAGTCATATTTAATACCATGCACGGTTATACCAGGCATATTTGGACAATAAGTGAGGTGTTATGTTAGTTTCGAATGATTTTGTACCATACTACCTTCCGCCCGTGGTATGCCAATAAAAAGTATATGTCCTTCTCCAGGATCCCATCTATCTCCTTGTCAAATTTTATCCAAATCCGTTCAGTGGTTTAGGCGTGAAAAGGTAACATACAGACAGAGTTACTTTCGAATTTATAATATTAGTATGGATGCAGTGTAGCTATTACAGACAAAAAGTTATGGTACTCTAGACACATTTTTTGTCATAGGACATCCATAAATGTGAAAAAAAAGTATTGTCCATTTATCAGAAACTGAGTATAGTTAGGCCGTTTTGAACAGAGTCGTCTGGCCAAAAATCGATGTTGTTTATCTGTCTCAATCGAACTCATAAGAAACTGACAATATTTATTTTACTAGTGAAGGGTAGGTTTAGTAATTATGTTTGTCTGTTTTCATTAGACGTATTCTACAACTTAATTTATAGTAATAATGTTCAGTTTGTATAAACTGTGTTTTTACCTGACTGCCCCAGGTATTCTTTTGTTTTTGTAACGTCATTACATGACATCACGCCTGTAATCCCCGAAGGGTTAGGCAGACATGTACCTGTAGTGTTTTATTTTTTGTAATGTACTATGTTATCATGTTTATAACTAAAATACAAATAAAACTATTCAAAATGTTTATTGAATAATGAAAAAAATATAATTAAACTTTTGCGTTTCCTTCATGCGCCTCTATTGACAGGATATCTTTTTATTAGCATACGCTATTGTTTGGAATAAATCGTTGTGTCGGTTTATTTCATGACTAACGGCCAGTTTCTTCATCAAAAGTTGAAAAACCCTCGGGCTTTGTGAGGGTTTTGGGGGTGCTCGCTCACCTTGCGAGCTGGTATTCCCTGAAAATGATGGGTCAGGCGAACCCTCGGGCTTCGTGAGGGTCACAATAACACCATCAGAAGATTCCCTACGTTTCAAAGGGCCGACTCCAAAAATGAAACATAGGGTATCATAACCAAATGTTTATTATACCTTTGCTTTGCTGGTAACATTAATAAAATGTACAAATCTGAACCTTATGACCTGGAGGTTATATAGTACCGGCGGAGACTCTCGCCACCGCGATTTAACCTTTTAACTCAAATAAAAAGTGTCATCTATTGATCCCGCTATTAACTATCTTTACATTTACAACCACAAAGTAACAATATTTGGGAATGTGACATTAGTCTACAAGCGATATTGTTATTGGCCGACAGATGGCTGTACATTCCGCCCACCAAGGACATTTGTGAACATTATGTCCTTCTAGTTAAGTTAAATTATTATAAACTAAAAGTTAATCTCACACTTAAATTATTAAAAAAAACTAAAAGTTAGTCCCATGCTAAACACATCACAAGTTTACATATTTAAAAAAATGCTTGCTTCCTACATATAAAGAATACACTGGGTTATGTTCCTATTGCATAACTTAAGCAATTGGTAAGTCACACGGTTTCGAAGTTGGTCGTTGTAACCCGTGTTAAATTTTCCAGTCCCGGATGTTTCTCAACCACTCTGCCCGTTATCCTCCTTGATTAAAGCTACAGTCCTACATTCGATATTCTACCGCCCACCCTCAAGAATTGTTTTGAACCCAGGTAAGGAATCACCGCTTCGAATTTTTGGCTTTGGCTAATCCTACTGCACGTTTCTAATGCTAATTCAAGCCCTTCTGCAGTAATATAACTGCTGCAGGTTTTCCTTGTACTTTAGTTTCCTTAGATCTAGAAACTGCCTCACATAAGCTACTATTCTCAATATTTTGTTGAGTAATGAATATTTATCCCAGAAAAATTGTCAGTATTCACTGATACGCTCCACTCTTCACCTCTAGTTCGGTTGAAACTAATTTTCTGCGTTTACCCGTTGCAATTACCGTGTCTTTGAGGAAATCGGGACCTTCTAACCACATTTTGAAATGTACGAACCTTGCGGCGTACATACCCCGTGCCTTTGGATGTGACATGGTTCCATTGATGTGGTTCACTTATGCATAAAATTTCTGATACGCGATTAGCGACAAAGGTTTTCCACTTGTTGGGGTGACTGTTTAACCAAGCTAATACAATTTCTGAATCTGTCCAAAAGTGCGAGTCAGATTTGTTGATTCCCATGACAAATGATACTTCGGATACGAGTTTTGCCAACAGTACTGCCCCACACAGCTCTAACCGAGGAATTGAGACAGTTTTTATAGGTGCAACTTTAGTTTTAGCAGTGAGAAGAGTGACTGATACTCCACCATCAGCATCGACTACCCGAGCATACACAACCGCGGCGTATGCTGATTTGGACGCATCACAAAATCCGTGCAAGTCGATGTGTTTATCACCGTGCTTCATCTTTAACCATCGAGGTACTGAAAACTCTGCTAAACTTTGCAACTGCTGTCGGTAAGTAAACCATTCATCTTTTATTTCAAGAGAAATTTCTTCGTCCCATCCAATTCCCGTAGTCCACAATGCTTGCATTTGCATTTTTGCTTTCACAATGACCGGAGCGACCCAGCCTAAGGGGTCGAATAATCTTGCAATGTCAGATAACATTTTTCTTTTGGTTACAGGTTCTTCTACTGGATGCAGCTGAACTGAATACTGGAAGGTGTCGGAACTTCGATTCCAGGTAAGTCCTAGTGTTTTTAATATTTCATCTTGCTTGATCCAAATTCCCTGTTTCGCACGATCCAGGACCTTATTTTTCCCATCTATAATTTTCTCCAGAAGCTCATTGCGGTTACTCGACCATTTTTGCAACTCAAACCCTGCTTTTGCAAGCATCTCCTCCATTTGTGTAAATATTTCTATTCCTTCTTCTATTGTTTCACAACCCGTCATAAGATCATCAACGTAGAAATCTTTTAGTACCTTCTCAGCTGCAAGAGGATAATCCTTTCCTTCATCGTATGCTACCTGTTGCATAGCTCGAACAGCCAAGAATGGTGCAGCCGCAGTGCCAAAGGTGACTGTCTGAAGCTGGTAATCCTTTATTTCAGAGTCCCTATTGTCTCTCCATAAGATACGTTGAAAATCTTGGTGTTTATCCGCTACACGTACTTGTCGATACATCTTGACCACATCTGACACTATGATGTCATAAATCATAAATAGGATGTCTTCTCCAACGCATCAATAGATGCCGCAAGTCTAGTTGCAGACTTGGCCCGACCATTAGGTCATCATTGAGCGAAATGCCAGTTTTTCCCTTGCAAGATGCGTCGAATACAACACGAACCTTGGTTGTATCTCTGTCGTTTTTAACTATCGCATGGTGAGGTAAATATACAGCTTCGTTCCCATGATTGTCCGGTTTGCTTACCGGCCTCATATGCCCCAGTTCGAGATACTCGTTGATTACCTCTGCATATTGTACCCTCAGTTCTTCATTCCGGTGTAGTTTAGATTCTAATGCATGAAATCTTTTGATTGCTACGTCTCTAGATTTCCCATATTTACAGCCTGGATCTTCAGTTTGGAATGGCAGGTTCACAACGTACCGTCCGCTATCATCTCTTGTAGTTGTGGCAGCGAATATTTCTTCACATTTGGTCTCTTCTTCTGTGAGTATATGTTTCTTGTTTTCATCTGGTTCTTTTTCTAATTCCCAGAATCTTTTCAGAATTGCATCATCACCTACGGGGGCGTGCATCACGGTGAAGTTGGAAGACTTATGACCAGCAGAAGCTATCGTTCCCGACAGAATCCATCCCAGCGAAGTACACTGCGCTACCGTGCTACAACCCGAAGCTTTCTTCAAACCGTTTTGTAAAACCCTACTGTAAATTTCTGCCCCTAACAATAAATCAACTTTATCCGGTTTGTGATATTTGGGATCCGCCAACTGTATGTCTTTGAATTGTACCCAATCCAAATGTGCTGTTTCCCTACTTGGCAATAATGATGTTAGTGATTTAAGAACGTATGCGTTTACTACCAATTCCACAGATGGATCAACCCTAGACTTTATTTTGACTTCAGCAACCGAATTCAACTCTAACTTGTGATTAGCGTCTATACCCACCATTGAACCTTTAGCTGGTGTTTTCTTTAATCCTAAGCTTTGGACAATGTTTTCTGTTACAAATGACGCTTGAGAGCCTTGATCTAACAAAGCCCTTACCGTGAAAATCGACCCGTTTTTAGATACAGCTTTTACTAAAGCTGTGGCTAATAAAACTTGGTTATTAGCTGTACCCTTTGAAAAGCAAGCAACCATTTCTTGTTTTTCTGCTTCTACCGCATCGGTGCCTTTCTCCCCTAAAGATTCCTGCTCAGTTTTAGAATGTAATGAAGTGTGGTGCTTGCGTTTACAGATTCGACAAGTGACTGTACATCTGCAAAACCTAGCAGAGTGGTTGCTCCCCAAACAATTAAAACATAAATTGTGTTCCTGTACGAACTTGCGCCGAGCGTCCACATCTTTACTCATGAACTGTTTGCAAATCCCTATCTTGTGATCCTCATTACACACAGGACAACTTGAAGATACTGTGTGAAATACCCTTGCTTTAGTTGTATTCACATTTTGAGTTTTAGTGGACTTAGGTTCTAAGAATTCAAATGCTCTATATCTACTGGTTAAAAAATCTTTAAATTGCTCAAATGTTGGTAGCTTCTCGACATCAATGTTTGAGGTCACCTTTAACTCCCATTCTTTGCGACTGTCTGAATCTAACTTTAATGTGAGAATATGAATTATTAATATGTCTCTAATTGCTGTGTCATTTAACTCTAAATTAGTAAGTGCATTTAAACAATCAGATGTGGTATCCATGAGATCCTTTAAACCACTAGCTGATTCATTGGTTAAGTTTCTTTGACTGAATAATCGTTTTAAAATACAATGTGAAAGATATTTTTTATTGTTATAACGCGATTCTAATTGAGCCCAGCACTTATCATAGTTTAAATCGGATATTGGAATATGACGCAAAAGTTGTTCGGCCTCACCTGTAAGGTAACCTTTTAAATAATGAAGTTTCTGTACTTTATCTATTTTGTCGTTTTTGTGAATTAAAGAAACAAATAAATCTCTAAATGTGATCCATTCAGTATATTTCCCAGAAAACGTTGGGATTGTTATTTTAGGCAATTTGATGGCCATGTTTCTATTATCTGAATTTGATGATGACCCCGCAATTGGAGAAATATCACTACTATTCTTGAATTTATTTAAAACAATTTTAAGTTCACATTTAAGTTCTAAATATAATTCCTCAGTGTTGAAGTAAACTTCGTTCATAGTATAAGGCGACTTTGTTACCTCAGCAGTTTCACAATCTTTAATCATCTGGGTATGTGTTAAGCTAAATTGAGCCCACAACTCTTCAACATTTTCTAACCTGGCTTCCACATACTGTTTGGTAATCCTATCCTTGGGTGACTTCTTAAAGTTGCTTTTAGCCCTCGACATTCGAGCATACAGATCATTCTGTACTTTGACAAACGTTTGTAATTGAGACATTTTGAAGAATTAACTTTATGACATAAATCTCATTCAATAATAAGTTGAAAATATTTCTGAAGGAAATTTTTCTAAGTCTATGTAACTCTATTTACTAAATCAAATTATTCTAAGTCCAAAATATTTATGAAGAAATTATTCTAAGTCAATGTAAACAAACAAATTTTTCTAAGTGTTTGAACGTTACAATATAAATGAAAATCGGGCATAGGTTCCCCGTCTGAACACAATTTGCCTTAAATCTAGCTAAGTCTAAGATCACGTTGCACAAACACTAAGTTATTTTGCACTTTGAAATTAAGACCACTTTTGCTTGGCAGGAATGAGATGGAAAGTACTCACGGTTTTCACTTTTGAACACTTAGCTCCTTACGACTGTACTCCTCTGCAGCGCCTCCTTGCTGCTGTTGCGTTGTATGATGCTGTCCACAGTCACAGTTGGCTCAGCACCTGATGCTTGATGAACTGGCTTCCACCCTTGGGACCAGCTCCTCACCACTATCCGGCTCGAAGGACCATGAAAAACCCTCGGGCTTTGTGAGGGTTTTGGGGGTGCTCGCTCACCTTGCGAGCTGGTATTCCCTGAAAATGATGGGTCAGGCGAACCCTCGGGCTTCGTGAGGGTCACAATAACACCATCAGAAGATTCCCTACGTTTCAAAGGGCCGACTCCAAAAATGAAACATAGGGTATCATAACCAAATGTTTATTATACCTTTGCTTTGCTGGTAACATTAATAAAATGTACAAATCTGAACCTTATGACCTGGAGGTTATATAGTACCGGCGGAGACTCTCGCCACCGCGATTTAACCTTTTAACTCAAATAAAAAGTGTCATCTATTGATCCCGCTATTAACTATCTTTACATTTACAACCACAAAGTAACATTATTTGGGAATGTGACATTAGTCTACAAGCGATATTGTTATTGGCCGACAGATGGCTGTACAAAAGTAACAGCCAAAGTAACGTCAAAAAGAAACATATTGATATTTGGCTGTTACTTTTGATGAAGAAACTGGCCGTTTGTGAATAACAGTTGAATGTTACTTTGGCTGTTACTTTTGATGAAGAAACTGGCCGTTAGGGAAGAACATTTGACTGTTACTTTGGCTGTTACTTTTGATGAAGAAACTGGCCGTTAATCAGTTTGGGAATTATTTAAAGGATTATAAAAGAAAACAACATTTATCCCTTTTGTATATACATTTATTGTTTTTTTTTTTTTCAATTTTTAATTATTGTTTACCAGATATATACTTTCAATATAATAATCAATTGCCTATCGAATATATACAACTTACAATAAACCTGAAGGTCCTTATGAACAACTACATTGAGTCTTATTATCTAGGTGGAATCATTTCGTTTAATAACTAGTTGAACGTCGCAACGTGAAAAATGCAATTTTCACACACAAACGAATAGAATCTGTTAATTGGGCAAAATAAATGTCAAAAGGAAAACTGCAAATGATAAGTTTTTACCCTGAATTTTAAGCAGAAGAAAATGTACTGCTCGTGTTTGTATCAATACTTTTTGAATAATTAATAAAATTATAACTCGACAGCATTAATGTGGTCAGTCTTTTAGTTTTTAGTCAGTTCGGGGATCGAGTTTTTAGTTTAATGTCGAGTAGTTTGGCATACATAGAACTCTAAATGGGTTAGCATTAACAATAAACTCTTCTCCGTCAAGTTACATTAGCACAATGAACACAGACGGCAGAGAGCGTTGTAGATTTGTCTATGTTATGTTATATCTACAAAACCACAAATATTTATTTTAATGCTTAAAATATATTGAGATCTACATGATATTTTATCCCATCATCATACGGGCCTTTACAACAGTAATAGGTCGGTCAGTCACCCAGTTCATTCCCTACAATTGTCATTTTCTATCATTGAACTAGAGCAGATTTTGAAACAATCTGTTCATGATAATAAGTACGAAATAACAAGCTTTAAAAACTGACGATAATGATGAAAATCTAGCATACTATTGAATTATCTCTTCTTGGTCGCGAAGTTTTTACTGAAAGTCCTTGAAGGCCTTAGAGATCTTGCGCACTATACGGCCACGACTCCGGCCAGTTGTGGCAGTCTAGTGGTATTGTATGGTCTGCGGCTAGTTGGCGGTTGCGACCAAGTGCGCGATTCGTATGGGTTTCTATAGTTTACCTGCACGCGTAGCATGACCACCGTAGAAATGGGTTTTGTCGACGGAAGAATAGACAAAATGACAGATTGTGATTGTTTATCTGCCATTTTCTCTATTCTTCCGTCGCGTGCTGGTCGCTGCGACCACTGGTTGTGGTCGTGGCCGTTTAGTGCGCGAGATCCCTTAGTGGCTTCATGTATGATGTGCTTCCACTCCGTTCGGTTCTCGATTTTTCTCAGGGCGGTCGTAATAGAGTCCAGTGAGGATTAAATTGATACTATTGAATTATAACTACTCAAAAATCTTGTGTTATCCATAAGTTTCGGTTAAAACATTAAACTAATCTCACATCAACTTAAATGATTGTTGCTGATTTGACAGATATACTTCGAGACTTGTAAATCAGAGGTTAGTCTTGTGCTGTCATTAAAGTTGTCGAGTTATAACAAAAAGCATTTGTAAAATTAATTATAATAAAAAAAAAAACAAAATGAATAATATTTGATCAAGTTATTTCTTCCACTTTGTACTATCACTGACCGTTTGCAAGAAATAATAATTATTTAAAAGGGGTTAAAGTTTAAGTACTTGCCTTTTTGCAAACTTGTCAAATTAGTAGTTATCGTTATTATGGTAGAAAACTGGTGGGCTTCATAGGAACTTATATATTCGGATTTGAGGAGTTTACTTAGTAAATCCCATGAGAGTGCGTGCTAATTTAATTTTGCACGATAGGACACAAACAAATTACGATACTATGGACAAAGTCTCGGCAACAATTTTCTAAAAATAAAATCATTCCTTTATATTTAATTAAATTAGCTAATTGGAAATTCTCTTTGACCCATGATGTGTCATATCATGCTAAATTATTATAAAAGCGGCCACTATTGTATATGCAAAGTGCACGATTTGTGTATTAGCAAATAATGGATGGTGATTTAAATGCGGATTTATATAAACGTTCTGCAGGGGAAAGTATTCGGCCAATAACACATATTATTATTTATATAATAATATTAGGCACAGAACCATATCTTACGTCAATGCGATATTAACATGACTGGCGAGCTATTATAGTAATAAAAAAAATATACGCTATACAAGTATCTACCTAACACCAAGGAGTAGTAAGTAAATGGAGTACTAATGTGTGAATGAATGTCGCCATGACAGTCGTCTCACGTTGTACCACGCCGAATGAGGCGCCGAACGATCGTCCGTTCCCGTTTGGTCCCTCCAAAGAGTTCGGATCTACGGAGAAATATACGTTTTAGCACTCTTATTGGCATACTATTCTGTGGTGCAGTAAAAAGCTTCGCCAGTCACGTTTTGGGCAGTGAACGCGTTGTCAATGTGTAATGAATCATATTTCCTTGCAAACGGCCTGACACTCCTACCCTAACGTTTGACAGAGGCAGACTTACATGACGCCGTCCCGCCTGTTCGCCATCTGCAAATAAACAACACCCGAATATCTCGTACAATACACGGACCTTCAACGTCATATCACTTTTATCTCTAAAACATTTTTTTTTTTACTTTTTCCTTTAATTTATGAACGTATTTCTAATGATATTTGATAACTTACGCAGCCACGATGCGTTGTCCCCGTACCACATCTATGGAGCATACAAAGTTATGTGAGAATCGTGGGTATTTATTTATAGTTTAATGATACATGATCAATGGAATTCGCCATATTATGAATAGACTTGGCATGTGCAAAGATTAATATTTACACGATTAATTAAATTCGTTATTATAATGAATAATATTGCCAAAGACAAATCATGAGGCTTTGATAATTATAGACACGTAAGTTAAGTATTTATACCGTATTGTGATTGCGATTCTTTAAAGACTCAAATGCCACACATGCACAAACAGACAGACCTGTACAATTACCAAGTATCTGTATGCACAAAAATCTATCGTGCGGGAGTCGAACCCACAATAGCGCAGAGACCGATAACTCATCTCTCGTCAACAAGGCCCTTTAATTACTAGACCAAGTTTTTGTATAGTAGTATTATTAATAATGCTAATTACGGATTAAATACAAGACAAGGAATACTAGTTTATTAAAATAAATGCTCTATTATCTACTCTACTAGATTATAAGGGTAATTTAAAGTTAATTTCAGTGAGAACTTACGAAGTTTCATGCTAGTGCAACCAAATGCCGCCCGAAACAGCAGGGAGTCCCCATTATTGTTCTATATTATATCAATATTTGTCATAAATCTATTTTTTTTTTTTAATTTGTAAGTCCCTTATACTGGCATATCTGGAGAATCTATACCTAAACAGATATGTAAAGTATCTCATTAGTTTTTTGTTCTAGAAGTCGCAATTTTGATTATACACTCCCGGACTCCTAAATTGAACCACCATGAATTTTTATTTTTATAGGCCTAAAACTTAAAAATAATTATTAGTCGGAGAAAAACTTTTTATGCAGTTTTAAGCATCATTTAGGTATTACTATTGTTCCAAATTTGAAAAAGTGAAGAAAATCTGAGTTTTTTTTACAAGATCGGTTTTCTTTACCACCAGCCTGCGTAATAGTCCACTGAACAGTACAGGTCCAAGAAAAGCTTTAATGGACTGACTATTTGCGCTCTAACTGTTAGAAGGAGACTTGAAGAACGTGGCCTGAACCTGAACTGCCACGAGCTCACAGAATGGTCTGCCTACAGTTTGCACGCGAATATCTGCATTGGGCTCAACGTCACTGGAACCAGGTTCATTTTACGGAAGAAACCAAGATTATTCGGTATGCCAATGATGGATGTAGGAAAGTCTATCGAAGGCAGGGAGAACGTTTTCAGCAATGTTGCATTAAAGAGAAAGTGAGTTATGGCGGTGGATCATGGACAGTCTTGGTCAGAATTCCCACCGAAGGACAAACTGGCCTTGAGGTTGTGACGGGACTACGGTTGCAAACCACTAAATGGCGACCGATACATTCGTCAATGCCTAGAGGCTCATGTGATGCCATATGCTGAGTTTGTGGGGCAGGATTTCATTTATTTGCAAGATAAAGCAAGGGCGCACACGGAAAACATTGTTCGAGAATACCTGCATGACGTTAGTAATGGAATGGCCAACAAGATACCCCAATATGAATCCAATAGAGCACTTATGGGATGAGCTGAAGAGGTGTGTTCGAACTACTCAACCAGCTCCAGAAACTTTGCAGGAGCTTGAAAACTGCCAGCTTGGAAGCATGAGAGAACATTCCACAGCACGTTATAGTGGCATTAATTAATTCCATGCCGATCCGTATGACGGCCTTCGTAAATGCTCCTGCAGGCAACACAAGTTACTTACACGTTTTCTCAATATAAAATGTTGTTTTCTTTAAAAATTCCATGCTAATTTTGCCTCTGAGAAACGCAAAAAAACGAGTATTGCATTCCGATTTCAAATTTGGAACAAAGGAAAGTGACAAAAAAATATTCACAAAAATATGTCCGGGCGTGTATAATACGTAGTTACGGTGGAGTTATTAGCAAATGGACTGCTTGCTGTACCATATCAGGCTCAAAATGACGGAACAAAAACATGAGTCTTTACTTAGTCTCTACAACAAATCAAATAAAACGGCAGTTTGATCAAATTACATTAGCACTCCATTTGCTAACTACTCTGTAATCTAATTAATCTACATCTATATTCATTGTCATAATACCACCCCCATTTCGACAGTTGGCGAGCCTAAATCTAAGCCAATCGAATGTGGGTGTACTATAGACAGCTGCCTAACCCTTCAGAGAATATAGGCATGATGTACCATTTATTCAGTGGTAAATAATCTATCAAACAACTCACCATAACGAAACCTTCAGTCCTTACAGCGACAGGGCAACACCAAACACAAATCGCACCATTAACAATGCAACATGTTCAAATTTTATCATCATATCACGAGTTCTTACACACTATAATCACATAAGAGTCAGTTCTGCACATATTATTTAGTTCACTGTTTATATTACACTCGTTTGGTTCTGTGGTGCTTGACGTGGCTGGTTCCGTATATGAACCTAGTACGCCATTCTTCGTACTGCTACGTACAGGCTATGGTGTTTGATGTTGATGGTGGATGTTCTGGCTTGTCTGTGGCAGGTTTTGGCTCTGCGGCTGGGTGTGGTAAGATACCATTCTGTAGGTTGACTTCGTACATGTTGGATGAGTTTGAGTCTTCGTTGTATGATAGGACGCTGACTTCGTCCGTCTGTGGATGAATGGGTTCATTGAATGTACAGGTTTCCTGTGGAGAGGATATTTTTGTCAGTCAATCCAGTTTGACAAACATTTTTAATGCTAAGCGTAATGTCTTGGTTTTTGTGAACTAAGCAGATGAGATTGAATGAGTGTGCTATTTGACTATGCTATGATATCATGGATGAAGTAATAATTTTCACAACGCTTCCTTCCGCCTCTATAGAGTGACAGCCTTTGCTTTGTACTCATTCGAAAACAACGTTTTCAGCTTCAGTTTCTGGGTTGACCCTATTTATTGGGAAACTTTATTTCTGAGAACATTTGATGATAAGAGCAACAATTTTGCACAATTGTTTCTCAACTTTGTTTTGAATAAATACGCGAGATGGGCGGCCTCGCTTTTCGGTCCCCTATCTTTAATACTTTCTAAAGGCTCCTTCTATTGGCTCAAAATTGCTGAAGACCAGGAAAAATGGAAAGGAAGAAGGCATAGAGATATAATATTACATTGAGTGCGCGTATTGCACAAATCGCTTAGTGCGCATCGTAGACAAGTGAGCCATAGATTAGGGTTGAGTAGGACACACAAGAGGCACTTCAAATGTACCATACAAAATGATTGAATGTCTCAAAATAACATTTTGTACCGCTTTACTGTGACATACAAATGAATGAATCTCGAACTGACAAGTGAGTGAGTATGGTGAGAAACGTCGTGTTGTTCAAACCCGTGTCTACTGTTCATAGTTTGTTGCGCGCACTCTACGAAAGCCTTTCCCCGGCAGTGCAGTGGGACAGTACAGACTCGTAATAACAATAATTTTTGATATCCCTTTTCCATGAATGTTTGGGGAGCTACAAAGCTAACACTATAGTAAAGTTATAAGTATACATACACTGCTCTCAGACAGGCGCTTGGTCTTCTTAGTGGGCGCGGGCATGACAGTCGTCAGATCCAGCGGCTTGCGTTTGTTGCCCGAAGTAGTGCGTTCGCGTTTGAGCAGCGACCCCGATAGGTACTGATGGAGTTGCTTGCGACGGACGTGGCGCGCCTGGAACGATAAGACAGAGGGTGAAATTAACGCTAGTCACATAATTATGTTCCTTTTCACGAACGCGTCTCAATCATTTCAATTTATACCTTATTACAATGAATTAAGAGTCACATGATGCGCGCAGGTGAAATACATTACCTCTATAACACAGGATTTTCCTAGCATCGGGGTCATTATTCACAAAAATTGAGTACTAATATAACGTGACATGCATTGTATTTCTTCTTATTGCTAAATAAAATTAAAATTATTCTTATTATCAATATTAGGCAAAGTAGAAGTTGTTTATGGGGTTAGAAAACGAATGGATATATAAATAGAACTTCAAAAAGATTTGGTTTCCTAACAAAGCGGTGCCGTCATATAACGGCTAATATACAAACTGATACTGACTGGCAAGTTGCAAAAAACTTAAGAAAATTTAAATTTCGCTGGCTACCCTGAAGCTTTCGCCTTAACAAAGTTAAAAATAAAGTATAATTGATCCCAGACTGACCTCTATAGTCATTCCTTCCCTCAACATATGTGCACTCTCTGCCTGATAGTTGACGGAATCCGTGAAAGTCAATATGTCATACGTCAGATCTACATTCAAGTTGGTCTTCTCAAACACCAGGCCAATGAACCACATGGAACAGAAGTTCGCTACGATTTCACCCTGAAATTGTTTAAAAGGACATATTAATTTAATATTAAATAAGCATACAAAGCTTTTTAATTAATTGGTGAAACTTCACAGTATGTGATGCGAGTCGATATCTGATAGTTATAAAAACAAGATATTTCTGTAAGTAGAATTTTATACAATACTATTACACATCAATAATATTTTTTATAAACTAGATCAGTTCGGTTTTCCCTGTCCGAGTACTCTGAGAAGAAATACCGAAAAAATACTGGGCGGTTCCTATAATTAACGGATTTATTGGTTAAAATTAAGACACATTACAGATACAAGAATCTGAATATATCCAATAATGAAGCAATAACCTCATAACTTTTCATAGTAGACCCTCCCATATGGAAGTAGATATCACAGGTAAAATCAGTTTACGAATTTATTTATTTGCCCAGTTTGGCAATAAAAAATACACAGTACACAGCACCATTGCACAGTATTGTTTTTGCCTCGAAAAACGGACATCCCCTTTTTATTAACTTATCCGATAGAACAGGTTATTTTAAAAGTAAGAGTAAAATACCGATGTGCAAATTTTACACCAATCACGAGTAAAAAAATATTTTATAATTTTTTGATCTTTTCTAAATTAATTAATTACAAAAAAAATACGCATTATTTTACCTTTTTCTTTAGTAGGTGTAATAAAACCACATTAAAGATATAGGAAAAAAAATACAAAAGAGTACTAACTAGTACAGATGTAAAGAAAATTGCTTTTTTTGTGTTTTGAGACTTCGATTTTTCATCATTGTATCTTGGCTTAGTTGGATTCTATATTTATTGTAAATCATCTTTAGACCACAACCAATCACTAAAAAAAACCAAATCCAAATCTCGCGGTATCTAGGAGTTATTTATTTACTTCTAAAGTTTTTTCTGATAATTTTGATTTTAGGGTCATCACATCACTTCACAAAAAATAATATTTTTTATTTGTAGGTTTCAATTTTATGTTGGAATTTATCATAGAATACTCCCACCACTCTCATAAATACAAATAATATTCTTTTAACTTTTTTTTTTTTACATCGAACTAAACATACACCTGAAGTTAATTATTTAAACTAATATTTTTTATTTATTGCATGTCAAGCAAAATGCGGAGATGAACACGGTAAAACACACCTTACATTTTGACTTGTTTATTATCTTTGTATGAAAGTGGCATATTCAGCGCTCTTAAAATAGCAACAGTTCTTTTTGTTAAATCTACGTCAATAGGGCGGAATTTACTACCTTCATCCTTGGCTAGTTTCGTCAGTAAATTAAATGCTTCTAATCTCCTTGCGTATTTGCGGATACTCCCGGAGGCTGAAGAGCACCGGCTGTGGCGTTATCCACAGCTTCATAAAGTGCCTCTCGTGGACCAACATGAGTGTTGGTGCCCTCACACTCTCCTCGCAATAAGTCAGCCGGTCGGAGCCAGGACCGACATCCCTCAATAGGTCGGGTCAAGTCCTGTTGAGGCAAAGTGGTGCCACGGGTCTTTTGCGTCTTCATGCTGCGTCACCCCCCTTTCCTCCAGGCAATATGTATAGTTACAGGGTTTTGACTTAAGCCTAACGAGGGCGGACCCCTTCCCCCACCACAAATTGCCCTTCATTGGATAAACGAAAAATTCGTTAATTGTACGTCATACGTATATACCGTCGTTTGATATTAGTAAACTTACAAATATTCAAACAAAAATATAAACGGCAAAAAAAATGTACATTTACAAAACAAGTAGGATTACTAGCATTATAATTCCGTATTCTTTTTAATTTAATTTACTTTTTAATCATTTATAAAATAATATGAAAATAGTTGGATATAATTGTAACTTCTTTTAGATAACCATATTATTATGTGCTTTATTTATGTTTATATATATTATTTTACATTTTTTAATATTTCTTAAAAATAAATATATAAAAAACATTTTAAAATATAAAAAATAGTAGCCCACCGGTATTGGAAATTAACATTTTCACTAAAAAAACATTTAAAAAAAAAAAACGTCTTGCGCCAACCCTAGCGCCAAAATTTCAGAATCCTGTAAATTCTAGATACTATAAGATTTGGATATGATATTTTAAATCAGTACTTCTTATTGCCAAAGCAACAGCGTGTCTCGATATTGAATCCAAATACTATGAAATAAGCCCATAAAAAAATAAAATCAATAATATGTAAAATTCGTTTTACCCACACACGTTTAACGATAAAAAATCAGCGTTTGCTTGATAATTTTCTTAATATAAAGCATCAAGTAATTGCAATCAAAGATATAACAAAAACGGATTGGATGTGAAGCTATTGCGATTTCTATGGTATTTATGGAAACCATAGAAAAAAAAAAAAAAATCTCCAATTTGGGACATAATTGGCAAACGGGTATTTTACTCTTACTTTTAAAATAACCTGTTCTATCGGATAAGTTAATAAAAGGAGGATGTCCGTTTTTCGAGACAAAAACAATACTGTGCATTGGTAAGCAAAACGATTCGTTTTTGTTTATAGGAACCGAGCATTAGAGGTCCAGATTTAATCTTGGTCAGATCACATGATTTATTTTATAAGATCACTCTATTTTGTTTCTATAGCTATTCGATGCCGATATCCAACACGTTTGTAAAGTTCGCCGATGAATTTAAAAGTCCCTGTATGGTGGAGGTTTATACATTCTCTCTTTTGAGGCAGTGTCCGATTCTGCTGTGGGTAGCAGTTGATTCCCATCATTGGGATTGTTGGCTTGAAAATAAAAGGCACATAGGGCAGTTAGGTAAAGTTTTTTGACTTTAGACAATCTAGTCTTGACCAGGGGGCTGGCTATGAAGTATTAATACCATCATTATTCCACTGCGAAAAAAGGACGGTGCTAGCGGCCTTGTATAGCTCCGTCTCTCACTAACACTAGAAAAATGGTGGCATTAATACGTCGTAGTATAGGGGCAGGTCAAGTGTATGAAGGATACCATTATAATCTTTAGTCATTTTTTATTTAACTACTCACTTTTTCATTCTTTTTAACTTCAGGCGCAGGTTCTGTTGGCACTGGTGCTCCTTAAACAGACAAACGCTCACATAAGCATTATGCCACAGAATAGTACAGAAGGCGCACTCCGCATTTTAGGTATGAATCTACAAGTGCGCGGCGGGCTCGTCTTGTCGGGCCAATTCAGTGAACGTAACGTAGTCAGAAGATATAAAGAGTTGCGCGATAGAAAGAGAGGCAACTTCTAGGAGTTCTAGGTGAATATAACTGAAGGCAATTAGCGCTCTGCGCCCTGAATTGCACTTAATTATTTACTTTTCTTGCTATGGACTCATCCATAGCAAGAGTCACTTTTTATTTAAATGATTTTGCGGATAGAACCATTCTGTATTAATCTGTGATTATGCGTTGAACATTTAACTAGTCCGGAAACATGCATGTGATGCATGACACATACGAGTTTTTAGAAAAACTTCGGCTTTGTAGATCGTCGTGTTTATTATTTATCACTCATACAATTCGTGCCATTAAAGATGAGAATTGACACACCACGTGATTTGACTTGCGCAGTAGATGATTAAGAGCCAGCGCACATCTGGCGAGGCGCAGCGCAGCGTATTCGTCACTGCCAATCAAATATCGACCCTGCACCATTTAAAATAAAGTTGAAAATAAATAAACTTCCATTAGCTCGCGAGCGCGTGTAAGCGGAAAAGGCGCGCGTCTCAGGTTATTTATTCTCAACTTTATTTTTAGGCACGGAAAGTTGATATTTGTTTGACACTGAAAAATGCTCTGCGCTGCGTCCTATGTGCGCCGGCCCTAATGAGTCTCTTTAACGGTATGAGGTCCCCACCGGGGCGTCATGCGGCGGCGGCAAGAACGGTAGGAGGTGCGGTCAAGTGTCATCTTACGTGGCGCGTATTGTACCTGTGTGACAGTCTTTACTTACTAGCGCGTGCACTAGCTGAGATGATATGCTTATGTCAATGAAGTCTCCATGCGAGCTAGAAATTTATGAAAGTGAAAGATGTCGTTACCTGGTGGCAAAGCAAGGGGCTGTCCGTTGTTAGTGTTGAGCGGCACTGAATTATAGCACTCTGGGTTCACATGTGCTATTGTTATGTGGGAATTGCGTTCCAGAGTGGCTGTAACAAATAGAATGATGATAAAAATTAAAAGCCTCAAGCTAGTTTCACCATCTTTTTAGCTTCAACTTTCTGACTAACTGACCAACTCTTTGACAAATCAAAAGTACATTGAAATAAATGCTTTGTGTTTGAGTTTCTATTGGCAGTTGTCTGTAAATTAAACCGCAGTTGGATAAAGAAAAACGCAGTATCCATAGCATCATCATCATTTGAGATAAAGACGAAGAAAGGGAATCTCTCGGTTACCAGTAAGATAGGCGTTGGAGTATAGCAAAAATAAATCGAACTTACTTCAACACTATAGTATTTCTCATTCTATCTCATAAATATTTCATGATTTTTCCACGCAACTTTTTAATATTTACGGGGTGGGTACTCGGTAAGTCTCACAAGCAATAGTGGGTACCATGGATTCGATATGAGCGTAGATTCAATTAACTATTCAAATAACTACCACTAGTGATAAAAATTCTACTAGACATTTAATAAAAACAATTTTAATGCTCTCTTTACAAAAAACGTAGGAGTAAATACTGTGATCTAATATTACTTATACACCTGACCTACATACAAGCCATTTCCGAGTCATTGACCCAATTTTCGCACCTCATTAACCAATGTAATGTGTTATAATGTTAAATAATTATCTACACATTTTGTAAAATGTTCTAGTTTTTTTATAGGTCTCAATTTATGTTTCCGCTTGTTTTTATTTTAGCATTGGCTTTTGTTTATGTTACACTACAAACTATGGTTGCACCAAGGTGAGTGCAGGCAGGCTAAGGAGGCACTCCCTGCCATCGATGGCCGCCTCACGAAACGGGTGCTCCGACTAACGAAACAACAGCCGCGTACTGTTACAGCAGCTATAACTGGCCATGGGTTGTTTAATAAACACCTCTTTGTCATAGGAGTCACAGACAGTCCACTGTGCAGGGCCTGCATGGAGGACGACGAGACAGCAGCTCATGTGCTACTACACTGCCCGGTCGTTGCCACATACAGGGCAAAGTACTTCGGTAACCCAGGTACCCTACGTGAGATTGTCAGTAACACCAAGGCGTTGCTGGCCTTCTTGGAGGAGCTGGGGTGGATCGAAAAAGTGATTTCCCACCCGTACGCAAAATACGCGCTTTGACGTGGAGTTGCGGATACCAGCCCATATTACCTATTTGCTTATGTTATGTTAGGCCCTCGTACCCAGTAGCCATTGAAATTCGTAGATCATTGACAGTTGTACCGGGTCTGTTAGAACTCTATCTGACAGCCAGTCTTACCAAAGGGTATTGTTTTACTTAGTAACTGGGTTGAGAAGGTCAGATAGGCAGTAGCTCCCAGTAAAATACTGGTATTCAGCAGCATCCAGTTAGGCTGGAAACTGATCCCAACATAGTTGAGTAAAAACTGGCAGGTAAACTCACTTATAAGATGTCGTATCTTGCTCTCGATGAGGCCGCACCACTGCAGCTGGTCGTCGGTAGTTGCTGAGGACGCGAGCAGCACTATGAAGTGCTTGTAGCGGGAGAAGAAGTTTGGTGCTTCAAATAGACGCTCCCAGCCGCATTTGCCGAGCATTATCTCGTCTGTTATTGCCAGACCTATGGAAAAAAAACAACAAACTGTAGTTCAAGCCTTCGAAAAGCGTTTGTTATTCTTGAACACCAGACTTCAGGATTTCAGACTAGTTTCGGTCTCAACTGGGGCCCATTTTCAATAGCACCAGTCGACACGCGATCTTTTCCGACAGTTAGTTCCCCAAGCATATCCCTCATAGGTAGGTAAGTGTATTATTATGCTATACATATTTCTAGCATATCGCTAAATGGCTGTGTAGTCATAAACGGTGTTTGTGAACATTGCTTCCAACAACAGTAAGGCGATTAACATGCGGTACAGTAACAGGCAGTGCGCGGTGCCGTGTGCAAACCGCCTTAAAGTTGTTACTAACAATATACCGATAAATTCCTAACCTTATGCTGAATGTTCACAAAGAATAGATTGCAAAAACACAAACAAAAAAAAACAATATCGCGCAATTCATTGCTCAACACCTATGAACATACTTAAGGGTCAGTACACACTGAGACGCGAAGCGACGTTCACTTTTTTATGATCCGATACAATATCGAATTTATTTACTACACAATAAGGTACACGCGCTGCGCGGAACCGCGCGTCTGTGTACTTTGACAGGTGTCAACACTAGCACTGAAGTTATACCTTTTCGTGAAGAAAATAAGTTCGATAATTGTTAAAAAGTGCACGCAGCGTCGCGTCGATTCTAAGCTGACCCTTACATGTTACTTTAAACAATAAAATGAACAAGTATTTATTCGCAGAAATATTTTTTTTTACAACGAACTTGCTTTCGTTCGCGCTCTTCGGTCAGATTTTGGACTATTTTGTTAGTTTTACTGTACAAACACGCGTGAACACTAACCTAGTCTAAACTCCTCGCAGATGACGGTCCTGGTGGAGGCGCACACGTTGAACGTGGAGTTCTGTTGCGGGTACGCCGGCGTGATGATCGGCATCAGGTGGAAACGATCCGATATGTTTACCTGGGGATAAAATATAACATACAGAGCTACTAATATATGAAGTTGGTCTTAATCTTAAATACTGAAGTAATTTTATTCAGTTTTGTTGAGAAGCATGTTTACATAATAAGTCTATAATGTTTCTATTGTTGCCCGCTTCCTCACGCGGGCACAGAGGCCCTACACAAATTGACATTCCATCAGCGATAATGATGATGGAAAAGGTAAAAACGTATAGGATTGACATAAGCTATCAAAAAGCTTATGTCAATCATGTTGAAAGTCGTTGCAGAAATACGAAACGCTTTTAAAGCGATTGTAACTTGTCTAGGCCGTCAGTGTGGGTTTGTGGAAGTTACATGCCTTCTATTGTTTTGTTCTAGAATATGTCGATTCCTTCACAGTTTCAGTTATGAGCATGAAGAATTGGATTGATTGTTACTAACCAGCATAGTTTAATTTGAAGTGATTAAACACTATGAATTTATTTGACCCAGGCATGACCATCATTTTAGGCTCACTGGAAAACAAACAGTATGCGCGCATTGCGCGCGTCTTTTGTATAAAATGAAAGTCTCTGCATAGAAAAAAAATATTCATAAACGAAAATTCTCTCAATATACTCACTCTAGGATCCCAAACAGGGAACCCAAGGTTGACAGAATCAGGCTGCTTCAGCAGAACAGGTTGTGGCCACTTCCACTGGCTGAAGACCAGGAAGAACTTGTGCACCAGTGTGGCAGGCAGAGCGTTGGGGTACAGTTGGCACGTGCGGGCTACTAGCATGGCCCAGGACACGCCGCCCAGGTAGCCTAGGGTGTTGGAGTATATGCCGTGACCTGTTGGAGATGAGAAGTTGGATATAGGGTAGGGAACGCGTACACGAAATGCCATAGACAATGTCGTCTAAAGCATTTTTTATGCATATATTTAATTTAATTATTAATGCAATAATAATTAAAAATTTGCAAACAACGTAAGGACTTTTGAATTTCGTGGGTATACTGAAGTATTCACCTTAAGAAAATATTGACAAATTCTCAATTTAGAAACCGGGTATTAGACTAGGAAACACAATGGTAAGGTATATTTACGTTTGGCCCACAGCTTGATGGCTCGCAGCGTCAGTCGGAAGTTGTTGATATTAGGCACAAGACGCAGAATCTCATCAGTCACTCGGCAACCGTTGAGGGAACGCACGCATTTCTGGTCCAAGTTCTTTAGTAGCATGTCGTCGCGCAAGTCAAACGAATCTGCGAACAAAAATTGGGTAAATTTTTTGATCACGCTGTAGTGGTATAGTCGCCCTCCTAATTGGCTTTACCAACATAAGATTGAATGTCACTTGCGCGTCATTAAACGGCAAGGTGTATTATTGTATACTCATATAACTTTGCTCTTTTACTTGTTATACCATCTTAACACATGGAATGCAATAAAAAATTGAGTATTGGTGCTTTTGTAGACCAATGTGACAACTTGAGTGAAGTTTCAATTTACTGGGAGTTTTTGCAAGTGGTAAAGAAATTATGAGGTCGACTATATATTTATTAATAATATTTTTAAAAAAGTCTACAAAGAAGGAAGGATTGAAGGGAGCCTTTCTCCCAGGAGTAGGACAGCGCAGGCAGAGTAAAAAAATATTTTAAAAAGAGGTTAATACTTAGAAAGGATTGATGGGAGCCCTTCTCCCAGGAGTAGGACTTAACAAGCACAGAGTAAAAAAAAAAAGTTTTAAAAAGAGGTAAATACTTAGATCGCTGTTAGAGATGTATGGAAGATGAAGTGATGCTGCGCCGACCTCAAATATATTTGGGTAGCGGCGGGAGACTGATGCTGTAGTGATAAATTAATCGGTATTTTGTAATTCCATTATCATTCAAAGATATTGTGGTGGACCGAACCAGTTTAAGAATACGTTTCCTGAACAGTCGCTCTGGTGTCAGCGGGGTGGCGCCACTGTAGCAGATTTTATGATACCGCCCACAAAAAAATGTCGGGTGTCATTTTTATAGCTACCTCCATATATTTTTTTTTTAACTAAAGCCTCGTAGTGAAACTGCCCAAATTAACTAGCCCTTACGCCAAAGTTTATAGCGGCGATTTCAGTCAGGCGTCGAAAAGCCACATGTGGTTTTGTGACGCTTGATCGGTAAAGCGTACAACACTAAAGTCACTTCATTCATTGCGAAACAAAGTTGCGCAAAATTGTGTCAGCAACATGGACTGTTGCATTGTTGCTAGCAACATCCAAATGTTCCGGATTTAATGTTAAATAAAAAACCATTCTGCTACTTCAAAACTTTCTGGCAACAATGTTACGCCATTGTTGCAACATTGTTTCCAATGAACACGTCATTATGGGACCTATGCCAACTTTGAATATCTAAACTCATACTATAAATAGGTAAAATTGTTTGTTTGTTTATAAACGGTTACTCCGGAAGTACTGATCCGATTACAAAAATTATTTCACTACTGCCGAGTGCTATAGAATGAGTTTTATTGTATAGTTGACTTCCACGCGTTCGAAAATCGCGGGCAGAAGCTGTTTACCAAAGTACATTTAAAAAATAAACGTTTTCCTTTGAATTATTAGCAGAGATCGGATAATCGGATGCATATTAACCTGAAGTTAATTTTTGGCTAAGAAATTAAAGAAGCAGCTTTTTAATAAAAAAAATCTTAAAACGGAATTCCAAAAATATACCGGGATTGCACAAATAATCGTATACATGGTATGTAAACGACTTATCAACCCTATTACGAAGGTTACTTTTGCGGTGTTCCGTGTTAACATAAAAATAAATATAAGTACTTTAAACATGTTTTAACTACACTCGATGTACCGAGTGGTTTGTCACTAAATGCTATGCCAGTTTGGTAACCTACTTTACAACACTAGCTAGCATTTCTTTTGTCAAAAATGACTAAATTTATCAATTCCGGAATCGCGGGATTTTTGGGTCGGTATAAAAAGTGGCATATTAGGTAACATTTGACCGTAAGTAAATATACATTGGACTCTATAATCAGAACTCTTAAACTCGATCCCGGAATCCCGGGATTTTTTCAATACAAAAGTGCATTCCATAATAGCTAACACCTCAACTTTAGGTAAATATGATTATCCGATCTATAAATTATTAGTTACCCAATAATTAATTTATTAGCAACAATGGCTTCAACAGTAGCGTAGTATTTCCGGTTCGTTGCCATTGTTCATTTTTATATCAACAAAGATGTCTTTGAAACTTGTTACAGGCAACTAACTCTTTTCTGATTGTGTTGTTTGTAAAATGGTAAAATGTGTCTGATGTCCTTTTGTTTATTTCTTATTTGTGGTACCCCTAACCGAAACACATAGTCTTACTTAGCGGTATAGCACAGCATAAAGTATATTAGGAGGTGGTGGTGGCCCAGTGGTAACGGCCGCGACTTACGAGTTTTAGGTCGTAGGTTCGAATCTAGAAAGGCGCTTTACTTTGTGCAAATTATTTCATCACCTGTGCTCTCAAAACGGTGAAGGAAAACATCGTGAGGAAACCGGCATGTCCTAGAACCAAAAAATCGAAGACATGTGACATCTACCAACCCGCACTGGGCCCGCGTGTTGAACTACGGCCCACTCCCTCACAGAGAGGAAGCCTGTCTTCCAGCAGTGGGAACGTTATAGGCTGATTATGATACAGTATATTATCCAATCGAAATAGAGAAAGTGGACGGAACTTATGTCCCAGCAGTACTGCAGTTAGGGACATAAAACGAAACATTCTGATTTCGAATGAAATTAAAATAAAGACGACGGAGGTTGGCTTACAAATCCAAAATGGCGGCTATGTGGGCTGTATTGCAAGTTCGTTCTTATTCTTGGGCATTTTAGTCCTAAAATCTAGAAAAATGGCTATGGTGTTCGCCAAAAGGACTATCCTTGCGGCGTAGCACGACAGGTTCGTAAAAGCGGAACCGGTGTTTTGTTTCGCAAATTAATATGGTATCTCAGTTTTTATAAAGAACGCCATCTGACCTACGCAGTGGCGTGCCTAGGGTTCAAAACCAGGGCAAGCCGACAGATTTTTAACGATTTAAAAAAACAGACAAGTGAGCGATTTACGGATGAAGAAGAGTTCTACATATTATTTCATGCTTCAGTACGGAATTGTCGTAAGCGCTATCTATTAACGAATGCGCGTAACCACACCGCTTCGCAGGACCTTTTCACCATAATAACTTTGTCAACGCTTGTCACATAAAAATTATTCTATCAAAAGCCGCTAGGTGGCCCCAAATTATCGATTTGTTGTTTTAACAAAATTTAAGTTTTAAGTCGATTGAAAATGAATAAGATATTACATTGGGTATATAACATTTTATAATTAATCATAATGACAATAACCAACTCTAATCTTTATTTCAAAACGCCTTTATTTCAAAGAATATCTTCGATACGAAAATTATTGTGTTTTGTGATCTTGATGAGATGTATTCTAATAAGTGGTTTGTTTTTTAGTGGTTTACCAAAACTACAATTGCCATACAAACAACACTATACAAATTTTGATGTCTTTCATGGCACCAGCTAGGCTACCTAAGTTTGGTCATACTCTTAACTTTATACATACTAAACAATCGAATGCCAATTTCAATATATTCTTCGACTGACAAAAATACCTACCTAATTGTTTATATTTCCGAGTTATAGTAATTTGGGGTTGATTACGGTGAAGCAAAGAGTTACTTACTGTCAGAAAACTCAATGTATTTACATACCTTTTCGAACACAGTTTCCAAATTCACATTTTGATGATAAAAACACTACTAAGCATAAGGAATGACATAGCCGCAATAACTATCACATCATTTTAAATAATAAAACTAGGTAATTCATTACCTCAATTGAAAAATAAAATACTGATCTCAAAATATTATTTCAAAACAATAACAAATTGAGTCGCTTCGCGGACTTGTAACTCACTTTACGCGGGTCAACATCGCGGCTAGTGCATTTGCGCGAACTTCAAACACACGATTCGTTCCATTCATAAAAACTCAAAAGCCGGGCTTAAATATTAGAACATTTTGCAAAATAAGTACATTCTAATAGTATCAACAAATTACGCATTTTGTATGGAAAAAGTGAGAGGTCTAGAAGCTGGCTTTTGCACCGTTGCCGCAAGCGAGTGTGAGCGAGAAAGATGCAATGTACTACAGAATTGACGTCTTCATTCATGGATGCGATCTCGCCTAACGCTATAGTGTTAGAGCGAGATCGCAACTGTGGCAGTTTGGCAATGGTGCATTGTTTGTACTTATAGCGCGCGGCTGGTGCAGCGCGAAGTTTTTATGTTATTATTCTTATCAATTCTTGCGACATGAAGGATTGACTTGGAAGTATATAGTAGTTTTTTTTTTTTTTAATTGATTTGCTCAGTTTTGAAGGCAAGCCGGGCTTTTCAGCTTGTATGGCAGTACCGCCGCTGGACCTATGCCGAATTATAATTTAAAAGAAATTTACATTGGTTATTTGGTTTCTTATCATGCAACGTTTGAGCCATTTCAATTTGAACTTTGTATTCTTAAAAATCAATATTGAGATATCGTTGTGAAATGCAGTAAGCCAGCAAATGGAGTATTTTCTTGTAAAAATGCAATATTCGTAATTTCAGGAAAACTATGTACGTAGGGCCTAGGCTAAATGGGATTGTGATTTAGAATCACATAGGGTAATTAGAGTATGATACTTTCCCTAAAGTCAAATAGTTAACAAGTTTTAGGGTTTTTGAAATCCTAACTAATATTATAAATGCGAAAGTGAGTTTGTTTGGCTGGACGGATTTGGATGAAATTTGGCACAGGGGTAGACCATGACCCGGAATAGGACATAGGATACTTTTTATCCCGATATTTTCACAGGATCGAGACTTACGCGGGTGAAACCGCGGGGCGCAGCTAGTTACTCTATAAGTAAACTTGTCTATATTATTAGGTACTACAGTACGATATGTATGGTGAGAATTTATGACGGATGTGCTAAGTACCTATCTAAGTAAGTGTTAAAAACACGGAGACACTGACAATGAGTGACGTTCAACTGACGGCTAACAATTTGCTATGGACGTCAAAACTATAGAGGAGTATATTAATAACTAGCTGATGCCCGCGGCTTCGCCCGCGTGGCTGTCGGTTATTATACAGGCTGTAAGGGTAAACACTCTTATCATTCAAACCATGGGTAGTAGACTTAAATATAAAAATAAATGACCGAACACAACAAAAAAAAACGTTATTTTCATTAAAAGATTTTAAAAAGTTTCTATCTGACACCGTGCTTGCTAGCGAAACAGCTGACTGACTAAGGGAGGGGTCGCGCTTGCTGCCGGTCAGGTCACATCCCGTATCCCCCGCCCGTGTTGAGACACAAGTTCGTTGACTAGCGCATAGGGCAACGAACTTGCGACTCTCGAAAATTTAGGTCTAAAAAAATAAAAAATAAAGTTAATTAAGTAATTTTCCATTGATTTTACGTTCTATGAATGAAACCAAACCACTGGTTTCAAGGATAACGGTGTTTACACTAACACCCTGTATACTAAAACCTTACTCGAGAACCAGAGTGGTTCTTGAGTAAGGTTTTAGTATATCCATTGGTGAAAGCAGCATGAAAATCGGTGCAGTAGTTTTTGAGTTTATCGCGAACAGGACGACAGACAGACGCGGCGGAGGACTTTGTTTTTTATTTAATATGTAAGGATGTTACTTCTGTCTATTTAGCCTATTGTCTCAATGTAGGGCGAAGGGCTACCTTTTCCACACACTTCTGCAGTGCTCCTAAGCGTGTCGATGGCAATCTAAATGAACTTGGCCCAGAATTCGGCTGCGTGTTTGGCGCCATCACTTAGCTTCCTTCAGTTCCTGTAACGTGCAGCTGACAGAACACCAGAGAGCCAATCATTCTCTTACTTAAAAAACATTCACATTCAAGTCGCAATCTGTCAAACTTGTCCAAAATTTTGGTAAATTGACGGTTTTTTTGACAGTTTTGACAGATTGCGAATGAGATGCGAATGTGAACGTTCTTAAAAATAAGGGAATTGCCCTCAGGACATAGTATTAAATGTCCCATCATTTGTGACTGTCTGTGTCTGTGAGTCTGTTATGAATCTCCACCTGAACTGGTGCAGGCCAATTGGTAATGCGGAGACAGTCATTTTGGTAGGAATCAAACTCATCCTGCCGTCTTTGTCTTGGTCTACCACGGTCGCTTAAGCCCTATTTAAACTTTGCAAATTTCTTACTGGTTGCGTAGAATACAATTGATTCAACCAATGACTTTCATCTAAAAGGGCTACTGCTAGGAATAAGTATAAATACGAATGAAATGTACCTCAATGTAGATTGCAAATACTTAGAAGTAATGTATACGTTAATGCCATTCAGGTGTACAACAAGTTACCTAATTCATTTAAGGAACTTCCCATCCCCATGTTCAAGAAAAAGCTGACCAGTTGGTTAACTGCTTTTATGACATTCGCGAATACATGTAATATTGCAAAAATCCAAGATGACATGGTCTTAATTATGACATTTTAGAGTAACGATTACCTAATTATATTTTAAAAGAATAGCTACTAATTCGTATTGGATATAATTATAAATCACTATAGGGAATATGCATGTATTTTTTTAATATTTTTATTCGATAGTTTACATCGTCAAATAAAAAAAAATTCGACGGCAAAAAAGCAATTTAAAGTACTTTAAATATTATTTTTTAATTATACAACCGATCCGGGCTATTTAAACGCCCTCCATTTGGCGCGCTTGGTCTGGTGACGTCACAGTCCGTGAAAACAAACACGCACTTGTTGATTGACTTGACATTGACATTTTGATTGTTATCCCGGATTCTTACGTCACATCCGCTCTTAGCTTTTCTAGTATTTGAATTACCCACAGTTATTTGGGTCTTTTGAAAAAGTAATTTCTCGCTCAAAAAGAAATTTTATTCAAAAATATTGATGGAGGCATAATTCTGAAGTAATATACTTTATAAAAAAAAATATTTGACCCATATTTGAATCACATGCATATTCCCTATTCTTTCTACTTGTCTAGTCAGGAATGACAAGTGAATATTTGTACACCATATATTTTGTGCTAGAATGTAAGAACTAACAAAAATACTAACACCATACTATGTAAAAACTACATTCTTACAAATAAATAAATTCTATTTCTAATTACTTTTATTGTTGCTTCAATTTACGGTATGCCACAGACAATTAAATCATACCGTGTTACACCTATTTAAAAATAACCACAAACTTGCGTACAAGCAAGCAGGTTATACATTCAAAGTTTATTTGTTTCTTGAGGAAAACATAGCCATCCCCAACATAGTTAGGAAAAGGCTAGGCAGATTGATTGATTTTTGTTCCTTGAGGAAAACAATCCATTTAATACATTAAATACCTAATAATACCATTTACACATTATTTTACATCTAACACTAATATACAATACTGACAGGCCAGCATCAATGACATCATCCGTCGTGCTCTTGTCACCGTCGGGGTGCCAGCTGTTTTAGAACCCAATGACTTGGCACGTGACGATGGGAAGAGACCAGACGGAATGACCATAATGCCTTGGAAGGTAGGTAGGCCTTTGGTGTGGGATGCAACGTGTGTCGACACCCTTGCGCCATCCCATCTTCCTAGTACGGCGGGCTGTGCTGGGGCTGCTGCTGCAGGTGCGGAAAACCTCAAACGGTGCAAATACTCCAATCTCATTGGGTCTTATATGTTCGAGCCGTTTGGGGTTGAAACCCTGGGGCCATGGGGCCCGAGTGCTCACTTATTATATCAAGACATCGCCAAGCGGTTAGTCGACTCTTCACGTGACCAGAGCGCTGGCCTATTCTTCGGCCAAAGAATCAGCATTGCCATACAACGTGGCAATGCTACTAGCCTTTTGGGCACTTTTCCTGCTGACAGCGATGCTGACGAATTTTTTGATGCACTTTAATAATTATTTCCTCCCCCTTATTACATACTTGTACATAATTATTAGTATTGTATTGTAGTGTTAGATGTAAAATAATGTGTAAATTGAATCATAATAATAAACGCCTAACTAAATATGAACAACAAAAATAAAAAAATAATTCCATTAGTTTAATGTTTTGCCCTTGCAACCAACATTTCAATATTTTTTTTTTTCTATAAATATTTTTTGATCCTTGACATATAGAATTAAGAAATCGTTTGATTATTATCTCTCTGGAACGCAAATATAAATTGGGTAGTGATTGTCGTTGCGCTTGCAACGTGTGCAGTATTTTTTTCAGGAATGGTCAAGTTAATTATTTCTCCATTAGTTATGGTATATCGACACGTCAGTGTCCTACCGCGCTACAAAGCGTCAGGGTTCAATATCCTGTTGGAGTCAGGTCAGATTGCTTGCATGTGATGATGTATAAGAATCTCCTTACCTGGTATTTCTTTGAGAGCCAGCCGGGCAAACAGCAAGTCAATCTCAATTCCGTCGAAGTTCATCTTGATGACTGGCACGAATGCGTCTTCCACTGCTCTCAAGTCTTTTACCTGCACAGAAATTAGAATAGAGTTAGTATTTTTATAGGTCAATTCGCAGACCCCTAATTCGGAGCTCGTGGCTAAGTAATAACAGCCGCACGGGTCGATCCTTGATGTTAAGCTACGCTTGTCGGGGTTGGTCCGTGGATGAGTGACCATCTTTACATATCGAGACTCCTCCGTGCCTCGGAAATCACGTTAAGCCGTTGGTCCTTCGTGGATATTTGACAGTCGTTACGGGTCGTCAGAAGCCCGAAAGTCTGACAACCAGTCTTACCAAGGGGTATCGTATTACCCCAGTTACTGGGTTGTGGAGATCAGATAGGCAGTCGCTCCATGTAAAATACTGGTACTCAGCTGCATCCGGTTAGACTGGAAGCCGACCCCAACATAGTTGGGAAAAGGCTAGGCAGATTGATTGATTCTCAGCACCCTAATTGCGAAACGCATCAATCACAATCCAAAGGATTTTGAAGGAAATTCCTAATCCATTGCTTCATAGGTTTGAAAAATCCGCCTGCTCGACCCTACCCTAGAGTTCGCGTCACCACTGAAGTCCCTTTGACCCGGCGCTAGTGTTTAAGTCATTGCATCACATTGCATTTAAAAAAAACCGGCCAAGTGCGAGTCGGACTCGCGCACGAAAGGTTCCGTACCATTATCTATAAACACGGCAAAAAAATCACGCTTGTTGTATGGGAGCCCCCTTAAATATTTATTTTATTCTGTTTTTTAGTATTTGTTGTGTATTTGCGGCAACATAAATACATCTGTGAAAAATTCTATTGTTGAACTATCACGGACACAGACAGACGGACGGACAGCGGAGTCTTTGTAATAGGGTTTGTAATAGCATTTTACCCTTTGGGTACGACACCCTAAAAACGTAGTTCCACAATTTCCCGCGGGCCTTCTTTCGTGACGCGCACTCTAGACTCTAGATTATCTACCACACGAGACATCTTTTCATTATATGAAAGCAATGAATATTTAACTCGAATAAAAGCGTCGGAGAAACATTGTTGCTCAATGATGACGTAAAAATGTTGAATCAAAAGTTTTTTATGTGAGTTTTTAGTCTTTGTCTGAACTCGTATTGAAATTTAAAGAAGTGATTACAAAACAGTTGCGGCTGTTTTGTTTTTTAAATGAAAAAACGTTGTTTGTTAAGTTTTTTTTTAAGGTTTATTTATGTCTTTATTTCGTTAGTCCCTACCTTTTTATTTTGACTTTTAAAAGTAGTATGGTAGGACATTAACGTCAACGTAAATCCATGGTTTTACGGTTACCTTTTAATGGCAATGTAACTCTTATCCCTAAGGCCAATTCTCGCAAGGTCTATTTATTTGTCCTTGTTTCCAATATTGATGTTATTTCCACCTATACAAAAATTTATGGAAGTATAAATAAAGTTGATTTTAGACTGACTAGCACCATTGAAAAAGTCATTAAAAATATGAAGTTGTAGCGCAAACTGAACTTATGTGTAGGCATTACAGTTGTTTTTCCTAAAACACGTGTTTGTTTACGTTTGACAAATAATACATATAAAACGTTCACATTCAAGTCGCAATCTGTCAAACTTGTCAAAAATGTTGGTAAATTGATTGTATTTTTGACAGATTGTGAATGAGATGCGAATGCGAACGTTCTTCAAAATTACGGGAATTGCCCCTCAGGTTAGAATGATTGCAGAGGTTTATAAAACTCGCGGTAATAATTCTAATTTATACTTTATTACAATTAGATAACGAGTTACATTGCAATGACTTACTAATGGTTTTACGCCATTCTAATTTGACTGTAAATGGACAGCGAGTGGACAGACATTTGGATCTAAATCTCGCATCTACCAGAGTTGCGGGAAAGTCCGAAAGGGATACCGGGACCCTTGGCAACAGGCAACTGAAGGAACACGGGTGGGTTTTAGTCAGTAAAAGTCTGACACTTCTTCCCGCTCCGCCCAGAGCGGGAGAAGTACGTTTTGGAATGGGAACTAGCTTCAACTTTCTGACTAACTGACCTACTCTTTGTCAGTTCAAAAGTGCCTGTAAGTGGTTTAATTGAAATAAATGCTTTGAGTTTGAGTCATTTCATGACTCCCATACAAAAAAAAAAGTCATCGTAGCATGTTTCGGTAAAAGGCTTGAGTTATAGTTCTCATAATTTACAGTGTAGGATACCTAGCTAATTATAAGTCTCTTATCTGTCGCTATACTAACCTGTGGCTGTAATTTCAGCAGGTCATAGAAAGAGGCGAAGTAGTCAATCCGGTCGATGTGACGCGGCGCCACGCAGAGCGCATCTATGTCAGCACCTCTGTGATGTACCTGCAAGGAAGACATGCAATGCTCAGACCAAATAAAAAACCAAGACAGAGCGCTGTCAACAGTCACGAGAGGCCGGTTTCGAAAACATGTGTGCTCTTAGTGATGGGTAGTTTGATTGTAAATGTGTGCGTGTGATCGTGTAATCACAGAGTGGAGGTGTAGTTTTGGCAAGTTTCACTGTATTATTTGCAGCACTATGTTTAGTTTTTTATTTAGTCTGGAAGCAATGTTATTAAAATGCGAGACTTTGAAGCAAGTACGTCTGGCGTTTTGTGGGTAGTCAGCTACTATTTTGCTGAACTATTTTTACTACGGCATGAACTATTCTCTCATACATGTACCTAAATCCTGCCGATATACAGAGAAAGAATAAGGAACACAAAAAGGATAGTGTATTTTCTAAACTGTAGCAAAGGATTTTCTGATGACATTGAAAATACGCTTTATTTTCAGTGATTTAAAGTGCAATGTTGGGATCCCCCGATATAAATATTCCTATCTGTCTGTTAACGAACCTGTACTAGAATTAACACCATAAATTTGCGAGTTGGAGGCGGTTTTTATGGATATATTTCCACAAAGTATATCAGTTTAGCTACTCACATAATAACATGCCTCAGTAAATATTAATAGTTTTTTATCCTGTAGTTGTAGATTTAAGAATGTTTTATTTCAAAGAGTAGACGAAACCTTGGTCTCAAAACTTTTGAAAACAAGTTGCCAATCACAATGACGGTTTTAGCCCGCGAGATCTCGAGATTTCAGTCCCTAGTCACACTTACCCCCAATCGATAAGATCCAAATGTGTAAATATTCCCTCCAACGGTCTCAGCAACACCAGGTGGCATGTTCTTCCGCATAGACTCTTCCCTGATCCACTGCCTCACGAGGCGATGCAGTGCTCCCAAGACTTCCATACGATGATGCATTTCTTGCTCGGTCTCAAACACCCCATATGGGGCTAGGGATTCTTTTAGCTCTGTGGTTTTCTCTATGTCAATGGGCTTTGGACCTGTGTGAAAAGTTGTTTAAGTACATAAGAATAGAGATTATAATTGCGGCAAGGTGTTGGTGTAAATAAGTACAAATTATTCTGCAAACATTTCACTTAAGTTGTTTTAGAATAAGTTTGTAAATCTTGGAGATGCTCAAAGTGTATTTTAATTGGTTGAAGGACACTGAACCAAACACAATAGAAGTTGGGCCTTCAATCACTAGACATATTTGTTATTTATGACAACTGCAAGACCAAATGTCAAAGGTATGGGTTATTGATTTCAGTGTTTCTTACACCTCAGTATGACTTGTTGAACAATACATACTCAAGGACATGAGAATTTGTGTTCAGAAGTAACAATAAGAAAAAAAAAATACAGGTAAAAGTTGCAAAGAAAACCTTAATTAAAAAGTGTTGTAGAATTGACCGAGGTTCTATTTTTTATACAAGTCTGTAATTAGACACAAAATTTGAATACCATCCTTAGTATGAACCTTGTTTAACCAGTCAACTTAGCCCATATAAATTATACTCAATAAATATGAAAAGAATTAATGAATGTTCTGCTTGAGAACCGTATAGGTACACACCTGCCATAGAAATAGCAGAGGTCATGCCCAAAGTCTTCAAGTTCTGCTGATTTTGGTGCTCATTAGCCTTAGAGCCACTCACGGGTGGTATCGGAGCATTGCTGTGAGAGTACTGCGATGCTGGCCACATCTTGGACATACTATGTTAACTCCTCCGCTACAAAATATGACCACCGACGGTAACTAATAGCTTAGAGAACTAGGTGAGGCTCATTTATATAAAATGCTCTCCTTTTGAACAACTGCTGGGTTTCTTATGAAGTGGGTGTGAATCTGGAAAAAGATTTTTTTTTTTAATTATTTTTTTCTTCATGCATTTTCATAAGTTGCATTATTGATTTTTGCTGGGGAGTTTGTTGTACAACTTCTTCCCAGTGTAGGGGTTGGTCTTACATAGTCTTGACATTCAAAAAGTGCTTATTATTCAAATAAACGATTTTTGATTGAAACAATGTATGAATGTATATCAGTAATTTTGACAAAATGGAGGCCCCTGCTGGTTTAAAACATTACTATGTGAAAATTAAGCTTCAAAGCCTTGCTTTCAATGTAAACTTTATTATAGATTTTAGGTGTTACCCTTGAAAACATGATAATAAGTGTGCCAAATACTAATTCCTATAATAAAATTCAAGGTTCATTTTATGCCAGATGGCAAAATAAATGCTTCTGCAGGAGATAAATACATACTTTTGGGTTATTAATTTAAAAACATGGAAATGCAATGACCCCAGAATTTTAACATCTTATTGTGAAGTAATTGGTTTGAAAACCATGATTTAGAACATAACAATGAAAATGCTCAAATAATATAAAGGTTATTGGCATTTGAATGATAAGAACAAAGTATTATAATCATAGATAGGTACTGTTCAGACAAACAATCAAGAATTATATATAATATATTTTCCCGCAACTTGTTATTTTCGTATATTTGTCCTTTCTTGGCGTCATGTTTGCCGCAAATAAACATATTTTCTTTCTTTCTTTCTTTCTAATTAACGGTAAATATTGTGAACTGTAATTTTACTAGAACAACAATAGAATATTGAAATGTTGTGTCATTGAACAGTTTATCAGAAGTCAATATTTTGGTTGTAATGAATAAATAATGACGAAAATCATACGACACTTTACTACGGTGTGCAGCGTTATAAGTAGATTCAATTTGAAGAAGCGAAGCGGTCGTGATGCGTAAGCAAAAATCGAACTTTTAGAAAGCACTACTCATACTATTTGTGGACTCAAATCGGGGTTCGTTCACCTACTTTTTTTCACCGTCTTTATTTCGCGATAACGCAAGCACTTAACATATTTCAGCACGTTTATTATTTGAAAAGAATGCAGAACCACTAATAAATAAAATAAAACATCAAGAACGTTACTGGCTAACAACAGATCAGTGGTAGAATTCTTTTGTTGTCTGTGTGAACTAAGGTCATAACTTATGTAAATATGACCCTCACTGGTATCTGAACCTTGAATCTCAATGCAAATTCTCAAAGAAAACATTACGATACATAATCTCAACACTTATCATGAAAAACATAAAGAAAACGGAATACGCATTAGAAAAGCTCACGTTGCCCTGAGCTGAGCAGATTGTTATTACGTTACCGAGCACTTTATTGTGCTCTATTATTGATGGAACAGTTCACACTCACCAATTTATTATATCATCCGGCCTAAGCTGCAATATTTTACACATGCAGTTATTCGAAATCATAATAAAAGAAAGAAACAAACATTAATTTCCAAACAAGCACCCAACAGTCGCCAACAACAAGGCAGCCATTTTTATAAAGATGGCGCTAATATTTCTTGCCAACACCAAATAAAATCAGTTTCACCGGTGTTTTCATCACTAAAAACTTAATGGAAATTAATTCCAAAAAGATCAAGTTTTGTGAAAAAGCAAAAATCCACAAATAAATCATAATATTTTCACTTCTTTTTTCCATAGATGTTTTCAAATAGCATCGGAAAAAGATAATGGAAAATCGTGGGATAGAAGCTTATATTTTAGGTAACGATCTTGATGCAAAAATACATCATAAGTACAAATATTTTGCAATAACCAAACGTCTACGGATGCGTTCAAAGTTACAAATACTCGCTACTTTTGCGCATGCTCCATTGGCAGTTTTTTCAGTGACGTATCACAAAACTCCGTTGAACTCGTTCACATATCACTATCTCTTTTCATGTGCTGCCAAAAGAAAGGGATTGATAGAGAGCCGGTTGATGTTTTCGTGTCAGCCTTGTGCCCATTTACGAGGAGTAGGTAAAATCCGCCATCTTGAGAGTGAATTCAAGAATGTGAGGACTTTTAGCGGAGTTAAGTGAATTTCTTTAGTAATTTTATTATTAAATGGATTTATATTTGTCCACCACGCGATTTCGTACCCTTTATACGAGCCGGTGCCATTAATGGAAACACTGCGCGTCGTTATAAAGCTTAAACGCCGAATTCCTTGATAGTGTTTATGTGACAGGAGAAGACACCGTAAGCTTTCTAATAGTTTTTTGCGTGTCTATTTCCGTTTTCCATCTCGACGATCGTTAACATATACGTGAAAGTGAAATAGGTATCGCGTATCGTTACAAAGTTTTCGTTATAGGGCTTCGCGATGTTTTTTTCTGGCCGAAAATGCGGTTAGATGGGCGTTGTTGGTCGGCGATCGGTGGAGTTAAGTCGGGGCCTGTGTCGGCGTCCTGGTGAGGGCCTGGGCCGGTCGGGCGGGCTGAGCGCGCGGCCGCCGCAGAGGATGCGAAGCGCTAGGGTGGTCTAGCAAGGTGTTAAAGTGTTTGAACTAGTGTTATTGTGAAAATGTCGACGACTATGAGGCCTACTCTTCAGACTGTCCCGGAGTCGTTGCCGGCTGACCACGTGACGAGCCCAGCGCCGGCCCCCGCGGCGACCACGGCCACCGCAGCGCCCTCGGCGCCCAGGCATCCTAGACCTATGTTCAAGGTAAGTGCCCCCATCTGTTTTGATTCCCCAGTCATACTGCTAAACTACTGCTGATAAACAAATCTAATAACAAACACATCAAGTGCCTTACATAATTGTTTAATCTGACTGAAAACTCATTTGTGTATTTGTTGTTTGGATAGCTTAAAGTAATAACTGAACCTTTTGTTTTTTTAATTACATACACAAGTATTGCTACATTCTTATCAGAGGTTCAATATTTGTAGGAGATAAAGGTTGGATTAATTTATGGTAGTATACAGATAATCTGTAGATTGTGTTTGAGTATAGCACACATGAATTAATAATTCTGTAAACTTGCAATGGTAGCCCCGATAGACAAGAAAGTGTGATCAGCATAGCATTATATCTAAACTCTATAAAATATTACATTAGAAAAACATTTTAATACAATTTTCATTTCTCAATTAATTGTTCTGTGAGCAGAGAAAAATCAACATTCCAATTAACTATCTAGAAAGGTGACTGCTATGACCATTGCATAATTAGACAGCTTACAACATCATCTAGGTTTTATTACTTTATTTAAATGAATTAGGAAACCATTAAGAAATATGCAAGCTCTAAAAAATAGTTTAAATGACTTTGTCTATCCTTATAATTACTGTAATCCAAAAAGCCTCTCCTAGCTTAGTGCTGTCACAGTTTGAATGTGATCCTTTTGCTCAAATTTAAACATTGATTCCATTCAATCATTACCAAAATTACATAATAACCAGAATAAATAAAACTGGTACATGTTATCCAACAAGTTGAACTCATTAAAATGAATAAAAAAGTGGGTAGTAACTGCACAAACCAGCAACAATGTGCAGGATTACTCATTCAATACTTATCTCTTTGCATTGTGATGATATATAAAAACCAGGGCTTTTGTTTGATTTTTAACTGCTCTAGACAATACTCTGACTCAGTTTTAAACTGTTAATTATGTACCAAAGTATGGTGAAGTAAGGTACTACAAACTTGCAGCTTATAAAAACCATATCTATAATTCAAAATGATAGAACTGTTATGATTTCTAATTGAATGTAGCCTATCACATTCAACTGCTGAACAAAGCTGTGGTGAGCAGTTGTCCAAAATACCAACAACCATGCTGTCATAAGATTTGAATTCATTAAAAAAATCTGCAGAATATAGTCGACTTGTGGGCAAGACCACTGTTGCTCTGATTGGCATTACTCAGTCTGCAGATGATAACTAGAGAGGGAACAGGGGGCCAAGTCTACTAATTTACAAATGTGTCAGTGGTCTCAGAATGAGTTTTTGACAGATTTTTTATGGCATATCTGTCAAAAACTGATCATTGTGAGAACACTGACATGTTTCTGAATTAGTAGACTTGGCCCCTAGAGCACTTACTCAATGAATTACTCAAGCATTTTTAACATAAAGTCTATGTTAACTATGTTAAAACTTATAATATTATATTGTGTAAACAATTTTCAACTGCAGAAACATTTATTTTCAGTTACATAATAGAGTACATCCTTGCTTTCAAAGACAACTATTATAAAACAATCTTATCATGTTATTGTAATTATAATTGGAAAAACAGTTACACAATAATAGTACTGAAGATCAGATACATAAAATATATTTTTGGATTCAATGATATGAAATGTTTACTCAATAGTCTGCACATTGAAAAATTGTTTGATTCTTTCCAATAAAATGGGAATTACTCACACATTTTATTGTAGCCATTGTTGTGCAGTCTAGGAAGTAGCTAGATTCTAACATTTTAGCATTATTAAGACAAGGAAAAAAAAAAAAAAACAGTTTTGTAAAAGATAAACCGTTTTGTGAATGCCTGTGATTTAAGAAATGAGAAGACACTAATAATTGACCAACACTTTTGCCTGATAAACAAAAAATAATATTTTCGATTATTAATTTATATTTTTTTTATGCCACTATTGTAAAAAAATATCAAAATATACCAAAACAACCTAACAATAATAACATACACATACTACATTTTTTTAAATAAATCACAAGAATGAATGATACAAACATTTTATAAATTAAACTTAGTAAATTATTATAAAAACCACATGTTGTCACACATTACAAAAATTGTATTTAATTTGTGTGCATTACTGTAAACTGCCTAGTTAGTAGCAATGGAAATGATGAGTCATATTTAATTAACATACTGTACTGTTAATTTTGGATACAAAGTACCTACTCTAAATTTGCTCTGTTGTATTAACTGCTCTTCAATTTTATTTACATTATGCTGCAAAAAGTACTTATGAAGATAAAATAATCTTCAAATATTTTGATAAATGATGAGGATGATATTTTTGATGATCACAAGAATTAGCTTGATAGCAAATTCTTGTGCTCTATGATTATGATTAACAGTAGTCTAAGTACATTTTTTTTATTTTACATTACAAGTTCATACACGCTTCTGTTGCATTGTTTTGAGCTTATATGTAAATATACCTAAATAAAAATAAAAAAAACAACAAGTTTAAAGACAGCTATGAATTTTAAACTCAATAAAAAAAAATTAAAAGGTAAGTAGGCTATTCAGGATAGTTAAAATTCAAATGTTTTAATACCTTGTAGTCTGTTGATAATTGGTATTATAAATAAAATTATAACAAGAACATATTCATAATTATTATCAATGTAGTTTAAAAAAACCTGTTAACAACACCTTGCTTGTAATAAAAATAAAAGAAGAATCACCTAATTTGTATATCTTCTAGTCATATCTTTATAGTGGAGTGAATGTAGCAATTGATTTCAAAGTCCTTGCATTCTCTCTTTGTTTATTTATACTAGTTACGTTATTAATTCATGATGACTACAGATTAAGCATAATTTGCGTAATCCAAACCGGTTGAAGGCAAAATTGGAAGAATATTGTACCTAATAGAAAGAAAAATACTTAATTTTGAATGTGATTAGTGTGGGTTATCCTTGTTACTTTGTAAATTAGAATAAGATCAATATTGTTTTGACATTTTCAATTTATCACCTACCACATAATATATTTGTCATAACTATTAATAGAGCATCAACTAAATTAGATTCTACATTTTCAGTCTGAAAGCACTTCATGTGTCAAATTATTGACATAATAATGTTGCCCAACCATAATTAAAAATCCCTCATGTCCAGTGACGTCAAATGTCACGTGCGGAAAAACATCGTTCAATTATATTTCAGCAGTAAAAGAAGCGACCAATGACTGGGGAATCGTAATTTATGCTCCATGTGAAGCTTCGAGCCTGTTTTGTCATACAGAGTGATATAAAATGTATTGTTTTGTGTTGCCATGTTGTTGAAAAATGTCTTATAAAGCTTAATAATATTGTCTGCGGTATTATTTATAAGCGTCAAAGAGTTATTACTTCATAACAGGATAATTCGGCAGCGTGTCACTTAAATATTTTGACGTACTCTGCATTATCTCGACTTTATAATACAGCTTGATTTGTATCTCGGTTTGAGATATTACAGATCATATTTAGTTCTAGCTAAAAACGTTTTTCTAGGAATATATCTTATTGCGATTTGTACTTTATTCTGTTTTACATCATATAAAGGCGTGTTCGAAGTTTGAAACATTCCATAAACTCCGTCATAGAATTAGATGAAAAAGTCGTAAACAATCGCTTTATGGAAGCCGAATATTTAAGCACATTTTAATGTATTATGTCACTTCAAATATATCTTGTTATTTTAGAGTATTATTGGAGTTGTTTACGCGTCGTCGGGTGTCGTCTCATGCATAAGCATCAGGCATAGGGTGTAAGGGATGACTGGCCTTCCAACTGCCCCAGTTTTGACGCTATACTACCTATATACATATTATAGATGTAAGCTCCACGTAAAATTACGCATCATTGAATAATTTTACGGTTCGGTAAAGCAGTTATTCACTGTTGACAGGTTTTTCGCTTTAAAGCGTGCGTGATTTAATATGTTACTGATAAAAAGTTCGAGTTTATATCGAATTTTTGTTTTTTTTATTATTGACTGGTAACACTGTTCGGTTTGTTTTAATACGTCATAGTTCACTTTGTATACATTCATCATCTGCCTAGCCTTTTCCCAACGATGTTGGGGTCAGATTCCAGTCTAACCAGATGCAACCGTATCTGACCTCCACAACCCAGTACTAATTGAGTAACACGAATAATACTATACCCCTTGGTAAGACTTTCGGGCTTGACTACCCGTAACGAATGTCAAAATGAACGTATGACGGGACCAACGGCTTAACGTGCTTTCCGAGCCATGGAGGGGTCCTGATATGTAATGGACGGTCACCCATCCACGGACCGACCTCGGCAAGAGTTGCTTAAAGAACAATCCGAAGATAGACCCGTGCGGCTGTTATTATGTAGCCACGAGCCCCTCATTTATCACCTAATCATCTAAGCCAATAATATTACCTGCTTGTTTGTGACACGCGATAAAGTAAAAAAAACATTGTTTTTATTTCTGTACATAATGCCAGTTGTAATCAATGTACCTACTATGTAATGCGTTTTGTATGTATGAAACATAACAAATTATTGTTGCATTTCGAATGTTACGATTTTGTGAAGTCTATTGTAATATCTTGTATGTTATTTAGATATATTCTCTATCTATGATTGATATTTGTGAATATAAGTGAATCTAAATGGGTAAATCATTGCTTATGAAAAGTACTAAAACCTCAATAATAGATTAACTGAGCTTATGTAACCTGTTTTCCCGATATTGGTACCAAAATACACATAATTATGCAATAATCTGAAGTATCAAAACAAGATTTTAATGAGTCATCTCTCAGAATTACTACTCAAGAATACCTATAAAGAAACAAAAACGTCTTTAGTAATATAATAATATAGAAACATTCTCCTCATTATTTTATCAGTTTATGTAACAAAGTTTTGTAACATGTTGTAACACTGATTACATTACATGTTGCAAAAGAGTATTCGGGCATCAATATAAATCATCGAAGAAAGCGACAGGAATTTATGAATGACAGAGACGACGTTATACAAACCTGATTTTTTTCTCCCGATGCTATTAAACTCTCAAACTAGAGAACTGCATTTCCCTAATCCACTATTATGTCACATGAGATGCAAGATCCAAATATAACCAAACGGGGATCGACGTAGGCGCAGTCACAACGAAAATATTTATACAATTCGGTGTAATCATTCCGTTTTACTTCTAAGTCCAGTTACAGATATAAATAGATGATGAAAATGCATACTATAGGTTTTAGCAGCTGTTTGGTATTTTAGGTTTTCAGTGTTCTGGATTCATTTCTTGATCATTGAAACGTCCAACGATTGACATAGTTCTACTCTAAAGACTTCTGCCAAGATTGATTTCGAGCCACTTGAAAGCTTCGTCTATAATATTGCAAGATTAGATACATGTTCAAGAGAGATTAGCATATTTCCAAGCAGAATTTAGCATATAATCAATAGTCCTACTGCTGGGACGGAGGCCTCTTCTCTGGGAAAGGGAGTGGGCCCATTGCATGTAGTTAGATCCATAAGTTTATCAAAATATGCTCAAAGAATGTCTTCAATCTCTAAGAATTGTGCTTTTCGAGCTGCAAAATGTAACAACAATCAATCAATCTGCCTAGCCTTTTCCCAATCATGTTGGGGTCGGCTTCTAGTCTAACCGGATGCAGCTTAATACCAGTATTTTACATAGACCGACTGCCTATCTGAACTCCACAATCCAAAACTGGGTAATACGATACCCCTTGGTAAGACTGGTTGTCAGACTTTCGGGCTTCTGATGAGCCGTAACAACTGCCAAAGATCCACGAAGGACAGCCGGGACCAATGGAATAACTTGCTTTTCGAGGTACGGAGGAGTCTCGGTATATAAAGACCACCCATCACCCATCCTGCGTAGCTTAACCTGATGAGTCGACCCGTGCGAATGTTATTACTTAGCCACGAGCTCCTCTATCTCATGGCAAAATGTAAGAAACAAGAAAATATTTTATTCAAACAGGTCATAATTTAGTTACGCTAAACAAGTCTTGATTCTGAAGACTGAATCAGATGCCTTTGTTATTAAAAATATTCACAAAGAAAGTGTCAGGCGAGAAGATGCATTTAAAAGTAAAATGTTAGCTGGATGAAAATCTGCGTCCTTCGTGAATAAGACGTCTTAAGAAATTCCTTTTAATACGGTTGCAACGAGAAAAGTTTTAAAACGAATAAAATGCGATATAATTGCTTTGTAATCTGATAACAGCTGAAAAACGGAACTAGATTTTGTAGAATTCTATTCAGTCTTTAATTAAAAAGAAATAAGTGCTTCAAGAGATATGTTTTTGGTAGGTTTAAAAATTTCTGAATAGCGAACGCGGTAAAAATTTTGTTTGAACTTTCCAAAGTTAATGAAAGGATTCATTTATTAGGCTATAGAAATGTATTTAATAAGCCTTTCGTTTTGTTTAAAAAGATGGTATAATTTTGCCATAACACGGGTATCCTCATAAAGAAAAATTTCTATCATTCGTACGGTCAGAACGAGTTATGCTTTTATTATAATTTTCAACCTGTACTGCACCTACTGTTTAACTGCTGGGGAAAGGTATTCCTAGATATCGATGACTCTGCGTAGTTTCGCTAGATAATTTTGCCTTTTCTGGTCAATATCTCATGAACGAGGGAATGTACCCAATCTCGAATGCACCGCGACTGACGCGTCTGCGCTGCCCCGCACGTATACCTCATCTCATCATCAACTCACGGTCCGTCGTCAGGGCTCGTCTCATCTCATCATCATCTCACTGTCCGTCGTCCGGGCTCGTCTGTATCCGTTCGCAGAATTACGAATCGTCGGATACCCCAGCATTTCCTTGGCGTGTACACAAAATAAGATTCTTTTTGTATCGTCATTCGTCAGCCTATTACAATGCGTCAACCTAATTTAATTCCACTTGAATGAGTTGATAAGTACCACCAAGAGGAATTTCCATGAGAAGAGTATGTTGTTTGCACTCAGACATCCTGCATTTAAAATGTCTATCGACAACAGACAGGCTGTCATGGTCGGATATTAAAAAATATGGAAGTTCTGGAGATAATTTTTGACATGTTTTATGTAAAAAATGTTTGCTAATTATATGAATTTTCCTACGTTTTAGTTAGCGTCACTGAGCCATAAGCCGATAACACAGCACGCAATGTGTTTAAGTTAGTAGTAATTTATGCGACATTTAGGTGACATCGTATACTTTAACCTAGGTTATATTCTAATCTCGTCTAAAACCAGTCACTGAGTATTAGAATCGATATCTTTAACATTCGTAGGTTTCTTCCAACTGGAATTGATACCAATCTGTTTCTAATACTATTGAGTTACTGCAGATATGTTGCTCGTTATTTTTAATAGGACCTCCTAAGCCTCCTAAATCCGACATCATATTTCCAACATTTTTATTACTACTTTGGTGTAGTGGTCGCTAGCATGGCTGCCCGGCTCGATTCACGGGTCGTGCAGTGTTATGGAGTCTGGATATGTTTCCGTTTACTGGCAATAGGCTGGTCCCTCATAATAACATGGAACTTAAATAGCATAACTAGCAAAATGAGGGTTTCCTTACCAACTAGTTCCGATCTAAAACAGTCGTGATCTTAAATGTATCTTTGAAGAACATGAAAAATTCGTCCCACGTACAATCAAAACTAGTCTAAGTGATAATCCACCGGGTGGATTCCTCACACGATCCTGATTTACATGCTACCTTGTCAGTCCAAGCCGTGACTTCGTCTAGACATCCTAATGGATTTTACATTACTAAAACAAGACCTAGACTTGCCTAGATTTTCCTTGTTCATAGGCTAAGGGGTTTACAGTCTGTTTTCAAGCTATTGTGTGGTTAAGGAAGGTGGGCCATATTGATTGGCTGCGCTAAAGTAGTCAAGGACTATAGCTTAAAGCTGCTATAGCTTTAAGCTGACATGTGTGATTCCGAGGCATTTGATGAATGTGGATTGCTATGAAGAGATAATGGATTTTATAAAAGAGTGGCCGCGCCCCGCGGTTTCACCCGCGTAAGTCTCGATCCCGTGGGAATATCGGGATAAAAAGTATCCTATGTGTTAATCCAGGTTATAAACTATCCGTTAGCCAAATTTCATCCAAATCCATTCAGTAGTTTTTACGTGAAAGAGTAACAAACATCCATCTATCCATCCATACTTACAAACTTTCGCGTTTATAATATTAGTTAGATAGTTAGATGATATGACACCTAAGCAAGTGAACTTCGAGATGTCCGCTGACAGAGAGATCATTTAAAAAAAAAAATTAGATACCAATGATCTTGGCCTAGTATTATCCTAAACACATATTCCAAGAAAAGGCATAATAATATTAATAAATAATCCTTTTTAAAAGGACGAAATTCCCATAAACACTTTGCGTCTTAAACTGCATAAGGTTTACGTTATTACCCATTATAACTAAGGCTAAACAATAATGTAGTATATAAGGGAACTCTGCAACGAAGGCAAACAAGCCGTGCAAAGCTCACAAGTAGTTATGATTAAAAAACTAAGGTCACGCAAAGCTAATGTTAAATAAGGTGGAAACTAGCGTTTAGGATCGGATTACGTTTGTGTAGTAAAAAATGTTGAGTAATATACTGCAATTTTACGTTTGTTGCTTCAAGTTCAATCACATTGAATAACAGTGATTGTTGGTTGATTGGAATATGCGAGTAGACAGCACGAGACCAAACATACAAGGACCTACTTGTAGTTACTCTTTGGAAGTGAGACAGTCGTTTGATCAGATGATTGTAACATGCAAGGTTCTATTGGAGAAGATTGATGCATCGGACCTCCACGATCAAGCCTGTAGGTTGTTTGTGCCAAATAACTATTGTCGTGGTAGACGGCACAGATTGCTGGCGGCTCCGTCTTGCCGTACCGTTGTACGGTCAAACTCCCCCCTACCAAGATCACTAAGGGATCTCAATGCTCTCCTGGACTCAAATCCTGATTTTGATTTATTAGCGGATGAATGGAAGTTGTTATTTTTGGAATGTTTGAATTTTTGTGAGAAGAATCCATGAAAGTGTGTTAAAATATTAAATAGTATTATTAGTAGGCTTCGGCCGTTCTATTTAATTTAATTTAATAATAAATAAATAAATAGTTAATATTGAGCATTCAGAAATGCAAGGAACCTTACGCAAAAGGAGGATGTTAGCACCTTCGCACTACGATGTAAAGGAAGTGGTTTTGTCGGAATCGAAGGTGCGATCTCAATAGGAAGTTTCGACCTCTCGAAGTCAGCACGAAGGGGGCATCAAACTACAAAGCCATGTTTCGACATCTATAACTCTTCGATAAAGTAAAAGAATCCTGGTTTGCTCATTTAGGCTAGGACCTGCTTTACATTTAACTATTTTGTAGGATCCTCAGGAGACGACACTATATCTCCACCTTCGATCCTTCGCGATATAACAAACTAATTATGAACGCCAAGATATATTATATAAATGAATGATTTTACACCTCAGTGATTCATATTCAAATAATATCTAATAACGGGTATCGCCAGTTTTATATTTTAAATATCAACAATTCACAAATACAATATGATTGAATTTCCACGGGAGTGGTTAATTCAACAACGTACGGTAAACGTTAGCTGAATCCGTTTTATTGGCTATGTCGAAATGGGCTGTGCGAGAAACTACTACTTATACATTGTTTGTAACATGGCAAATCTGTTTATTCCAATAATTCTAACCTAAATAATATAAATATAAACGTGGACTTTGATCTTTTGAGGTGGGCAGAAGTGCACTGTATTTTTGTCCAGCTGTCACTGTGGACCGTAATACAGTTACATGTAGTCCTGAATCCAACTTTAGGTGGACGTGTCCAATCTGTTGCAGTTTCAATAGTTTCTGCAGGCCCAAAATTACTAAGATGATTACAATTCCCAATGTATGTGTCCAAGACTACAAGTTATGCGAAAATGTAAGTCCAAGGTGTCCTGCATGGCTGTATACTTTTCGACGAAAGTAATAACACCTAGTTAAACCCTTTTGTCTTCACTCGGCGTGTAATGTGTACTATAGGGCAGAATAAACAAATAAGGGTAACCAAATTAAAACTGCAGTGATTCATAAATTCTCTTCTTCATCATATCATTTCCTTGGCTTGATGCCAGCGTCCGTTTTGTGAGGAACTTAGTAGTGCTGATGTTGGCAAGCGTCTCCCAGATCCTTCCTCTATGATAATATGTTGAGTTCCAATTTGTGAATTCAGAATACATTTTCCTGTTATTTCTAATCGATTATGTAATTGAAATGTTCAGTCACAAGTTCGACTTAATTACAATATTGTTTACTTTTCAGTAGGGTATATGGTTTCCAAAGATCGGATATTGAGGCTCGGTGTTAAATAATATTTTATTTCATCTGGTTGGACTGTCAGTCGACCCCAATATAATAGGGCTGAGAAATGTGGCGCTTTATTAAAGTTTAGGGATCTTCTTTTAAGCGAGCATATCAAATCATCGTACTATAGTATTTATATGCTCTCGTACGATAATTTGAAATGCTCGCAGCAAGGAATCCAAGACAAACTTCTTGAGTGTGTCGCTTCTAATTCCGCTAAACTTGTTAGGAGTACGAAGACTTTGAAAATTGTAATGATGTCTTCTTTAGAACCTGTAGGAACGATATACATTTCGTTTGAAAATATTCCTTCTAAACTTTCACGCTTCCCTTGGGACGGTAAGAGAAGCTTTTAGTGTTATAGGATTTGAAACAAAAAGACACTACTTAGTGCTCAAATGCAAATACTTAGGAACTAACAATATATTGTCTGACGAGGGTAGTACACATACCAGACATACATGATCACCAGAAGTATAAAAGTGAACAAAGCAAGAGTTGTATGAAGACCAGATTCTAGCACGTGGCGCTCTACAGTTTCCGTCTATGCTCTCGATAAAACCATGAATTTATGTGTATGTAACAAAAACCAACATCACACATATATTATTTTCAGCAAACACGTGTGTGTAATTTTTTCTTCAGCGAAATTTGCAAATCCCGTCCAAATTGTATAAAACTGTTAGCAGAAATTCAGAAAGGTCAGCTTTAAAAACATTTTCGCTAAAACAGAAAGCATCGTACTATGTAAAATTGTAAAACCTCTGTGTAATCAAACGATCAGACGCTAAGCTGACTACAGCCCGATATAATGAAACATAAGGGCATCTATTTCGAAGCCATTTTATCGATTCTTCTTTGACATAACGCACAACATTCTCGGTTGTTCAACCTGACGGAAATAATCTTAATTTAGAGACAGTTATTTTTAGCTGCAACCTTTCTTTTTTCGTTTCCCGATGCGTATCCTCTTACGCTGTCGCTTTTGGTCGTATTTCATTGACGATGTTTTGGGTTCACGAAAATAAGATTAGTTTATTAGCTTCATAGGTCCATGTTTTGGGCCCCAACTTCGTCTGTGAAATGGATGCGTTGTTGCTTAAATCTTAAACTATAATGTTAACATTATAAAGAGGTCAAATTAATTGTTTGTAAAATCTCTGTAAGTACAGATGGCCTAGACAAGTGACAGTCGCTTCCAAAGCGTTTCGTATTTCTACGACTTTCAACAAGATTGAAATTAGCTTTTCGATAGCTTATGTCAGTCCAATACATTTTTGCCTTTTCCACCGTCGTTATCGCTGATAGAATGTCACTTTGTCTAGGCCCTCTGATACCATTACAAAAATAGTTTTACTGAAAGAATTTATGTTTCTTCAACGCGGGTGAAATCGAAGCTTGTAAATCATATCGTCGATTTGGGTGGCATCATCAGCCTGTATTTTCGTGTGCAAGCTAAATTTTTATTCAAACAATATTAGTGAAAGACGAAACTATACTAAAACGTGTGTGTTGCATCTTCAAGTAGTTTTTTTTTCAAATGCAAAAGTTGTTGGTGTTACATTGTTCTATTTCTATTGCTGATGTCATCTAATGAATTCTTAATTATTTCTGTCGTGCTCGTGAGCGAGAAACTCAACGAGAACTAGTAAAACCAATACTTATCTAGTAGTTATACAGAGAGATTTGTTGTCTCCTTTGACCACTCACATTTCTTGGCTCCAGACTGAAGGAAATGTGTATTTTTTTAATGTATTGGCAAATATTTTTAATGCACAATACAAACAATTAAAAAAAAATATTATCGTTTTCCTCTAGAATATAAAATTAAAGCATAAGATAAATCAAATAGTAGTGATTCATCGTGTATATAGAATAAGCTTAGCACTCCCGCGGCACCTGAAAACCAACGTGGTAAAATGCTGGGCAATAAAAATTTAGCACTCGTCGGTGGTACTCGGAACTATAATGATGGCACAAAATTTTTTTGCAAGACGTTTTCTTTTAACCAGTGTTTGCGATACTATGATATGTAGGTGAGAATAATATGAGATTTTTGCTAGTTCGAAGTATTATTCGAAATGCTAAGATTTTTTGCAGTTGTGTCTTACTTGTCTACGAAAGTTAAGAATAATGGAATGAGTCTTTAATTGCGACTCATTGACTCATTGCTAGGGTGCGTAAAAGCATAAAAACATCACTTACTTATTCAGAAGTAATAATCAGTTACATATCTTGTATGTCAAAAATTGTAGGAAATAACACAAGGCCACAACCAATTTTTCTTCCTTTAGTAGACAAATTCGAGAACTGCTGCGAAAGCTCAAGCTGACTTCCTTACGGCAAATATTACATACAGAACCAAATAAATGTTAGTACAGAATCAGCGAAACGTGACTCTTTCGTATTATATTCCCGTGGTACCATCAAGCAAAAACTACCGGCGATGTGTCCAGTACTTATCCAGTCGCCATGTAAGGGCGTGCCGAGAGAGTTGTGAAGTATCTACCATATTAGCCACAAGCCACGTCAACATACGAGTTTTTACTCACTAAAATGTGCGTAAGACTTTCTAAAGCATTAAAATTGTAGCACCCGCCTGTAACTAGATTAAACACAGCGTATTGCTAAAATATTTTAATTGTGACATACAAAAACTGAACTTTTCACAAAAAAATGTTATTATAAAATACTGTCTAGTCGTAGCTACGTCATGAATTTAAAACAATCTAATTTAATGAACGAGCTTAGATTGAATTTTATTTCGGAGAGCAGACTAAATTATTCTGCAGACGCCGTTTTTAGAATAACAAATAATATGTAAGAAATTATTATTTAGATTTGAAAACTGTCGATAGATTGCAATATGAATGGAAGTGTAGAATCCCGTAAAGATATTCGTGGAAGAATAATTTTTAAATTGGTATTTCACCATCATAGATCAAAGAGACACGTCTATTATCGTCCAGCACCTGCGACCAACTAAGCGGTCCCTTCAGGTATTGCAAACCTAATAAAATTATGCAAATAATAATACTACCCGCTGAAGACAAATTGACAAAGGTTTATTGAGGTGACTGCTTATAAATCCAGCATCGTTTTGGATACTCAGGCATTTGGAAAATGGTTTTAAATATTCTCTTAGATTTTCATGAATAAAGTATTTAGTAATTTGAATGGTATAATTGATTTAGCTCCGGATGGGAACAGTTGGGATGTAACGAAGTGAATAAATAATTACTGTTCGGGGTGTTGGAGTAAGCTTGGCTGTAATTTACTTAGCTTCCACCTAGCTTAACGGAGTTAAATTTCTCCAAATCGCACCAGTTTTAACGTGATTCGTAGTTTGATCAAGCAACCAGAATTTGCGATCCACTGCTACTGAATGTAAATAAGTCCGTTCTAAGTTACATCAAAGCGGGCAAACACTAGATTATTTCCCGTTACTATCCCTTGCTTCTTCTTAGAGTTGTGCTCTCCAGCTTCTAAACATCGCAACTCAGGCCGAGTTGCATAAACGTTACTTAGCTCGTGCTTTGACTTATATGTTCTCTGTCTTGCACTTGTAGTTTGATAGTTGTGCGACAGTGACAGGAATAATGCTAAGCCTTAGTACTTGCTTAGTAACGCTTTTATAGAGTTATTGGTTATACGTCGGCAATCCATGTGGAGAGGTCATTTGCAACCAAATGACCCCTGAGGACCAATGTCAATCATTTTCGAGTAAATTGACATTTTATATTTTAAAATGAATGAAATAAAAATATAAAATGTCACAATAATAACAATAACGTGTATTATAATGTGTGTGTAATGTGCGCTCATTCTCACAGTCTTGTTCTAATATTCAATAGGCACATGCTTGACATAAACACACGTGATTACAAATTCCTCTCATAATTTTTGAGTAATTGGTCCGCCCTACTGCCTTTAATAACTTATTAAACTCTCAACTATGGGCACAAGACTATAGTTAACGTAGGACGGTTAACCGCACGTCTATGGTGACATTGGAAGCGCCTTTATGTCGTAAAGGTAAGGTTGGTTTTCGTATTTAAAGTGTTACTACTGACGTGTTGACCGTACAAGTTGTAAGGACATTGTATTGTTCAATCGCTATAATTAACACTTGTAAACTTGCCGACGGTCACTGACAGTGGCGACAGTCGGCATTCCAATAGCCACTATAGTTAAGCTTAGGACATATGTTTATTATTCTGTGACTTCCAACTTTCGATACAATTGATTAAAAAATACGGAACACAAAATACAAATCGGAGCCAGTCTCTCAGATTTTCTGCACTAAGCAGAGTACACAACATTTTGCGTCAATGGATATTCAATTTTCAATTACATTGAGTTAACATTAACAAAAAAATCATTTCGGAACTATAACGTCTTTTAACGCTACAGTTAAGCGTAGTACACACAGAGTTCAATTCAATTAATTTTCAATTTTATCCTCTACATTTCACTGTTTATGAAAGGGAGCTCTTTTAGCTAGCTATTTAACTGTAAAATAAAAAAGCAATTGGTGTACTTTCGCTTTTAATTTATTACGCAGAATATTAAATGTTATTAAACTTGGTAATTGATATCCTCGGGGTTAATAACACAGCGTGGCGGAGACATTACGTCATTCAATATAGTCACCATAACAGAAAATCATGGACATAAAACATACTTCATTTCAACACATAATTAACTCTAGTATATTTCTTGAACACCTAGGAAAAACATTGAGTTTATATCTAAGTAGAACATCTTGCAAACTTCAGGGATAAAAGTTGAAAATTGGCACTTAAACGACCTGTAGCTTCAGTGCAAACTTTAGTCTTGAAACACGAGAGATGTGAATATTAAACTTGCTTTACGTGACCGTCACACCTGAGGTCCTATAAGAGGTTGGCAGAGGCCGAAGAAGGTTCGGTAACTGTCTATACCACATTTCACTAGGCGTAATAATCTTGGACCAGTTCATTATTAATTGGTCAGACTTCTCCTGTAGGGAATTATAGCCAACTCTACGGAGTTGGCATGTAAATATTTATTTATAATAGCTAAAACCTAGATTAATGAATTAATTGAATCCACAACTTTGCTTCTAACATTAAACTAACCATTCGTTTTCTAACATTTTAATCACGTGTAAGTTAACTCTAGGCACTTTGATCGAAAACCGGATGCCCTCAGGGACTAGTTTATATCTTGCAATGAGATATTACCACCGAGTATCGGGATAAAGTGCGTTATAATACCATTAGCATGCTTTTACTAACGACAGGTCGGCCATTAGTGGTGGTAAGTAAATGTATCGCCTTTCTGCAGTACAATGTCACTTGATATAAGTGATGGCAGAGATACATGTACTTTTTAAGAATAGAGTATGGGGCCACCTCCGAAGGGGGCATGAAAATTGCCTAAACAAGTCAGTGGCGGTACATAAATTGGAAGTCAGCTTCGCTAGCATCTTGCTGACCGGCTTATAACCTAGGCATTGGGTATTCTCATAAAGTTAAGTTCTTCTATAGAGTTCTATTTTTAGAGAAGCAAAATGGGTGTAATACCAGTACATAACTAGGAACTTAGTGACACTACATGGGTGTGGTCATAGACAGCTCCAATGGATAGATGGAAATATGTATATTGTCATAATTACCTCATTTAGGCAGGAACCTGTCGGTTATACAGTTGGTTGTTATCAAAGGACAGGACAAGGACAATGCTTTTGTTCTGAAGTAGTAGTTTGTTCATAGTTCAACGTGCAATTTATATTATTCACAAGTGCAGTGTGCATAGTGACGTCATTAAGTGACATGTGCCGTGACCACGCCTTTTTATAAATATGCAATACTAAAACAATCAATTTTGTCTATATTTTTATAAACATGCGATTAGCTTTATTTTTCTTCACTTTATTTTGCATAATATTTTATTTTTCAATGTTGCCAGAGCCTTGGCATCAATAAATTATTATTACGTTTTTATTTATCATTGGAGAAAAAAGGAAATTCAATTATTTTGTTGCTCATGTGTACTAGGCGCTACAGTTGTTGTAATTATGCGCACGTCTTTAGCATTACAATTGTGGTATAAGATCATTGTTACTAGAATTAGATCTGTCGTGTGGACAAATGAATGAAGTGTTTACTAAAAAAAATATAGGAATTTGTACTGCAAAAAAGTGTCCTTGCGAAAGCGTGACATTTGAAAATACGATCGTCAAAATGTTGAATAAAATCACATGGAGAGAAAATGATGTGTTTTTGCACTGAAGATTTAAAAATAAACAGTAACGACTTATTCTCACAGTCTAGATATGTAGCATTTTAATTTAGAAATAAAGTCTTGTCGATTTAAAAAGTCTTCCACTGACTTTCATAAAAACTACTAAACTCCACTCAAAAATCATCACAAATATTAGGGTAATTTCATGAACCCTATTGGGTTCTTGAAATTACCCTAATATTTGTTAGTCAGCAATAATTTGCTGACTAGTTATTTCATCATTGCTTGACCTATTCTCGTCAAACTGAATACCAGAGAAGCATAATATCCTAATTATAAATCATAGATTTAACCCACATCTACTAACATCAACATAATCATTAAAACAAACACATTCTACTTAACACACACACACAAATAATCTCGATCTACCATTAATATGACGTCACTAATTAATCATGGCGGAACGAATAACTCCAATTATATTGCCGCGATAAATATGCCAATTAATGTTTTGAACTATGTGTTTATTTGTGAAATTGTGGAATATGTTGGATAGTAGGGATAACTTTAAACTTCATTCCAAACTATGACACGCTTTTTGTATGGAAGTACAGCAGTGGCAATGCCCGTATTCAGTGTCAAACTGTCAAAATTGTAAAGGATTTTTGACATTAATGGTAGCTTTATTTTTTAAATTTTTTTTTGAGGTTGAGAAATCATCCAATGACTTCTCCCGCTGTGGGCGGAGCGGAACGTGAGTCAGACTTTTACTGACTAAAACCCACCCGTGTTCCTTCAGTTGCCTGTTGCCAAGGTCCCGGTATCCCTTTTGGACTATCCCGCAACCCTGGCAGGGCATTAATGGTAGCTGAGACGAGATTGCGACTAGATTTTTAACGTTTTTTTTTAATTACGGGAGGTGTCTTCACACGTGCTATGAATGCTTCAATCCGAACTCACGTCATCTTCGCTATCGGGTGGGTGTGACACATGTCATGTTTCCATACATGCGAGTCTGCTGTGACAACTACGTATTTGACCTTTTTCTTGAGTTCATCACCAATAAGGTCGATTGTGTATCTTCTTATGCGACCCTTTCCGGTAATTCCATGTGACGTCATGATAACAAGATAGGAGTGGAATATTATACGCCTTGGATTATTTCCTGCCTCGTTGGTCTATATGCATGAGGTCCTGGGTTCGATTCCCAGGTCGTAAAAGTGTTATTGAGCTATTCATCGGGAATTTCTCAGTAGCAGCCCGGAATCTGGATTTGTGCCCGGTTGATGGCAATAGGCTCGACCCTATTACATGGGACTTAACTGGCGAAATGTGTGTGCACTATTAGGTACACCTCTGTCTAACCTTTCAGGGATTAAAGGCGTGATGTTATGTATGTTTATGTTGTATTACTTAAACCTGGCCTTAGGCCTTTTTCGAAACTATTTAGAATCCATAATTTACTCTGGAAGATACTTGGGCATAAACTTCGGCAAGTGTAGGACGTTCGTCGGGCCTATTATCCCTAAATTCTAAAGTTGACCCAGACGGGCGTAAGGTGACTTCGCAAAAATATATAAGTTTAAGTTTATTAGTACATAAAAACAACAACACAGTACAAAGCATATAGTAACAGTGTAAATCTATTTCCCTTAGTTACGCCATCACGCGTGAACGGCTAGGCCGATTTCGCTAATTCTTTTTCTGTTGTGTTTGTTATTGTCAGGAGAGGGTTCTTATGAAAGAAAAAATTAAGAAAATTGCGCGGAAAATTAGAAACATATAAAATTATTTCTAATCTAACCTAGCGCTTTGACAGGACAACGTCTGTCGGGTCAGCTAGTCGGATATAAAAGCCTACAAAATCTTAAGGACTTCGGTATAAGTAAAGTACCTAGAGGCTAAGATTCCATATTCTAAGTAAAAATAGGAGCCGTATTTACTCACAAAACATATTCCAGAAGATTGTAATACCTTACCTATTCAATCAACATATAAATCGATTGGTCAATTGGCATTGTTCGGCTGACACGGGCCCCGAAACTGCTTTATTAGTTGGTATACCATTCAATTGAATGAATTCCTCGCGTAATTGCACGCCTCTGATACCGAAAGAGGTATGCTACTGCAATTATTGGTATAGGATACCTTGAAAGCTAATTTGGAATAAAATTAATGTAAAGCGTTGAACGTGTTCAAACGGGCGATGACTTACGGCCAGTTTCTTCATCGAAAAGTAACAGCCAAAGTAGCAGTCAACTGTTCTTTTGCACTGTTCTATTTGAAATCCTCGGCGCTGAGGGTTGTAAATCCAACAGCGTGGAAGAACAGTTGACTGTTTCTTTGGCTGCTACTTTTGATAGAGATGTCATTGCCCAAAACTTTTAAAGAAGTAAGAATAGAGAATAGAAAAAGATTATAACAGAGTAAGTCTTTTGAAAGAAGATTTGGTTGTACACACGGCTACACATCAAGCTATACATTTCCAGTTTATGCTGATCTCGCATTGCATAGGATTTCCGTACATTGCGAGGTCAGCTTTTACTGGAAATGTATAGCTTGATGTGTAGCCATGTGTACATATGTTATCATCTGTCCAAAAGGACGTACAGTTTTAACGTAATGTCTGCTTTTGGAATTTTCAATTGTATGTGTGCGCTGAATACTAAAATTCGCCGGAAATATTATAATCATGGATGTTATTCTCAGAAGAGGACTGAGCACTGTTCACTACATGTTGGCCATTACCTGGTAATAAGTCTAGGTTTCCCCACGATGTTTTCCTTCACACCATTATGGTGGAATCCGACGATCGGCAATATTGCAGACAGACACGCACGGCAGACGACCACAGACCGCCACGCACCGCGCACCGAGGAAGTTCTGATGTCTGCGATACCCCGCACGTACACCTGCCCACGGTCCGTCATCCGGGCTCGTCGGTGTCCGTCAGCAAAATCGCGGATCGTGGGTTTTCGGTATTAGAAAGTTCTTTACTGACATGAAAACCATGTAACATAATCATTATGATTTCAGCCGAAAAACGTCCACTGCTGGACATAGGTGCCCAAACAACGCCACTAACATACTATAACATGCATTAAATAAATAGTGAGTGTAACGAAAGTATTAATTTATCCCTTATTATTTATTCAACAGAAAACTAATTAATTTATCAATTGTAGCGAAAACTTGGCACACATGTGCCAAGTTTTCGCTTGTGCCCGCGCAACGCCCGGTGTCATAATGTCTGCACACGAGACATAGATAAATATAGATCATTTGTATTTACGTACTATTTATCTTACAAGCTAGTCAGAGACTATTAGAAAAACATAGAAACAGCTGTTTAGTGCCTCGTGCCAGGTGGAAGTGAAAAGGGAATAGTAGTTATATTTTATTTGTAACCACTTACTCCCTTTTTCTGAATGCCTGGTATTTCTTATCTTACGTTGTGATCTTGTGATCCATCATAACCATTGACCGGAAAGACACTCTCTGCTGGACATAGGCCTCCCCCAAGCTTTGAAGCTTCAACGACTGTTCTGCCTCTCGCATCCAGCGGAATCCCGCGATTTTAATATTTATTTATTTACTTCTTCACGATGTTTTCCTTCACCATTTTGAGAGCTGTGGTGATGAAATAAGTTACACAAATTGAAGCGCCTGTCAGGGTTCGAACAACTGGTCCTCCATTGCTACTAGGACCCTAGGACCAAAAACTCGAAGACATGTGACGTCTACCAACCCGAACTGAGCCCGCGTGGTGGATTACGGCCCTCTCCCTCTCACTGGGAAGACGCCTGTGTCCCAGCAGTGGGAAAATTATGTTATGTTATCTACTTACATCTATCGTGGTAAGTAGACCAAAATCACGGCAAGCAAACCAGCAAACAATAAACCTAAAAGTTGACTCAAGAATTGACCAGGGGCCGTATTATGACGTATAAATGCCACCATTTCTCCAGTGTGAGAGAGAGACGGAGCTATACAAGGCCGATAGCACCATCCTTTTTTCGCCGTGGAATAATGATGGCATAATAATATAGGTACTTCACATTACGGCGCCAGATCAGATTAATTTGAATAAGCTTTCAGACACCAAGTGTTGACAGATAGCTTGATTGAATATTAATTGGTATAAACTTAGGATATCGGTGTCAACCTTAAATGAGGTTGACAAGCTTAGATTAGATGACAGTTGGTTCATTTATAACAATGTGCAATGGCGCCATGTCAAAGTATCATGTTTTTGTGCTAAATACGGGGTCAAAAGAAATTATGTAGCTAATCGAAACTCCGCAGACATGATGTGTATCGATGCCTCTATATCGATAAATAAAACATAAAAAAATATTGATGATTTTTTCTGGGGTCAACGACCACTAATACATAAATAAAAACTTTGTTTGCTAAAAAATATTTCAAAGGGTTTATATTGGCCCCAAACTAGGCGCCTGTATCTTGGGCACCAATATGGACGGTAGTGTAGTTACTGGTAGTAAGAATTGAGAAAAATTGATATTTTTTTGTTTAAAAAAGTTAAGATATTGATACCCATTATGTCCATGAAGTTCACACAATATTTAAAAAAATATCATATTCCAAGTAACTTCACTATAAAAAAATATCATGAAATATTTTTTTTATTGTGTTTAAATGCGGAGTTTCGCTAGGTAAATCAATTTGACTCAAACCTTCCGGCAGGAGTTAAAAGATTAAAGCGGTCACACAAGGAGACACGAAAAGCGACTTTGTTTATATTATAACATGTTTAAAAAAAACATTTCTTTTAGAACAAAAACATCTTGTAACATCGCAAAATGAAAAACCAGGACAATTTTTATGCCACTCTGAGCAGCAGCACAAACCGCTTTTGCGTATTGTATAAGTATTTTAGTAAATATATACCTTCATTACCTCGTTTAATAAAGCCGGTAAACGAAGGCAAAACTCCGTGACATTAAATTTGGTAGGTAAAGTAGCAGGTTTATCATTACCTTACTGCGCAAGTATACAGTATGGTATGCAGAGATTTATTGAGAGTATGAATAAGACAAGCTATACGTTTATCCGCACATATCACGGGTCAGGGTCACCGTCTCATCAGTTACAGGGAAAATGATGCTTACATACATTTTTTCGACACCAGGGAGAAGAAATGTGTCGTAGAAGACTATTTATTCGTCTTTCCTCACCAAGTGTCACAGTGTGGTCAAAATTTTTGCCAGATGGACCTAGAAGAACGGCGGCGACTGTCGTGCGTCAGAAGAACTTAGGTATGCACTCTTATGGAAGCTCCATTCCAATTCCAAGGGATAACGTCAGGCGTCAGGGTGATGCCTAGCAGAATCATAATGGGCGCCAAGAGCGTCACAATAAGTGTGGTTTTTGCGAAAAGTTGACGTTATGGCAACATTTTAACACGAGCTTTTATCGTAGAGCTAATTTTATCGCCACCTTGACATTTTGTAAGTACTCCTTCCAGATATAACGTTGCATACTTAATTTTTTCGTCATTATTTTAAATGGTACTCGAAATGGCTACCGTGACTTTTGCGGTAAAGATACAAATACTACGTCCATTTGTTCACATTTGAGTTGACAGTTTATGCCTCCGTATGCTCAGTTTATAGCCTCTCTCATTCATACTCTAAACGGCCACGCTTTTGATATTCATAATTCAGAGACCTCTTTGAAAGCTGAAGTAGGACACCTTCTTATACGGTCTCTTTTAAGTTTTGTGGCGTCTTGCCCTTTTTATACCTTTTTAAAATGGGTTTAGTCGTAATAGCTTTGACAGAGTTAATATTGCTACTCCACAGATCATTTTATTGTGAAGTGCAATAAGTGTCTAGTAGTAGTTATGTAAGTTGATTTCAAATTTTCTCTCCTGAATGCATCAAACAGGCCTTAGAAAGAACTGGTTACAGAATTCATTTCGTTGTCTTCGTCTCTCCTTTCCAATATGCATAACCAACAAAATAACACTTATCTTCACACACAAATTAATGCAAACTCGTCATCGCTACCTCATTCTCATATCTCCAATCTTCATGCAATGTTATGCAGAAACGTAAGCAACCATTCGTAAGACTATTTCAACATAGGTGCGGCCATACGCGACACCGGTACTGCGAGTAGCGTCCAGCAAATCGCGTATTCGAATCATTACGAATATTGAATCGATTTAACAAAACCGGCGCGGTGACTCATCGGCTCGGTCAAGTTCGCGTCCCAGAGATGCGCGATGAGATCGTGGGCGTAGGCCTTTATGACGTGTTTTTTGGACGCTAAAAGTATTACGTTATAAGGTAATGTAATGAGCTTCATTGATGAAATTTTTGTTTGTAGGTCGTGTTCGTAAAACATTTCGGGGATATTTTTCAAACCAGTTGTTATGATAATTAATTATGCAATGATTCCCAGACTTGAACGTATAGGCAGCAGATCGATTTCTATTATATAATAAAATTCTGCCTGCCAGAGCACTTCTATTTTTGACTCCCATCTGACTTCTTCAAATCTGCCCTCAAAATTTACAGACCTCTGATCACCAATCAAAGAAGTCCTTAATTTTGATTACTTCTTTATCAACATTTTCTTTCATATAGGGCACTTAATACGGCGCTTTATTTTCCTATCACAAAAACTGCAAAAAATACTGCCAACACAAACTGCGTTGTATACAAGCTGAAAACAAATTAGAGATCTTCATTCAATACGTCAAAACTTGGACAGCTTCTTGGCAAGACCAGTGAGGATCGATACACCATAAACTAAGGAGCTACTGTCATTACGTGGGTGTCTGGGCGGATTTCCAGAGACACAGCATTTATAATGGTTTCAGATTTATGGACTGGGATTAATACAACAAAAATATATATTTTTTTAATCCAATTATCCATTTATCCATTAATTGGAAGGTGCTTCCAATTATCCATTAATTGGAAGGTGTTTGAATTATGGATCGGTCCACCAACTTTTTAAATAGCCATAGTAAAACGTTTGCATCCGTTGCATCAGCACTGAGAAAAAAAACATTACCTTCCTTCTGGGGCAGTCGGGTAAAAAGGTCTAATAATTTCCCAAGTGCTACTGCTGAGCATGAGGTCCTGGGTTCGATTACCGGGTCGGGCAAACGGTTAATGGATTTATCTATCTGGAATTTCTCAGTAATAGCCTGGAGTCCGGATTTGTGCCGCGTTGATGGCAACAGGCTCTCCTCCTATTGCATGAAACTTACACATAACTGGCGAAATGTGGATGTATTATAGGTATACCTCTGCCTAACGCTTTGGGGAATACAGGCCTGATGTTATGTTATGTAAGTTATACCCTGTATTGTCCCTCTGTAGAGCAGTCTCCTCCTCCAACATACTTTTATGGTCTGTTAAATATTTACCTTTCCTTCAACTAGCTGAAAAGGACCAACACTAAAATGTTCCCAATATATTTTTTTGTTCAAAAAAAGTTTTGAAATAAAATAAAAGCTTTGACGGTATTCTCATTTTAATTGAACGTCAACATGCTAACAATATTTCAATCTCCATTTTTCAATATCATGAAATTATATTTTTCACTATTAGGCTACAGCTGTGCATTTTCCTTCGCAACTTTGTTTTTTTAATGAAACAGTGCTAACGCAGTCCGTGTTAACGAAATGAAATTTACCTTTGATATTTTGTTAAAAGGAAACTACGTGAAATGCTAAGGTTTACGGACGTTGAGTTAAAAAAGGTATTAAAGTGAAATAATAATGTGTAAGTACTATATCATAGTACCCAGTACCATAGTATACTTAGGTAAAAACGTATTTCCTTTAGGTACTTTTTTTTTTTTTTTTATGTTGTGATATCTTCAAATGACTTCTCCCGCTCTGGGCGGAGCGGAAGGGCGTGTCAGACTTTTACTGACTAAAACCCACCCAGTATCCCTTTTTAGGTTCTTGCAAGATAGCCCGTGTGAAGTAGTGGTTAGACGAAAAGTCGACAATTACCAAAGCTTAAAAAAAAAACTTTATTCAGTATAGAAAAAAACACCACCCGTGTTCCTTCAGTTGCCTGTTGCTAAGGTCCCAGTATCCCTTTTTAGGTTCTTGCAAGATAGCCCGTGTGAAGTAGTGGTTAGACGAAAAGTCGACAATTACCAAAGCTTAAAAAAAAAACTAAGGTCCCAGTATCCCTTTTTAGGTTCTTGCAAGATAGCCCGTGTGAAGTAGTGGTTAGACGAAAAGTCGACAATTACCAAAGCTTAAAAAAAAAACTAAGGTCCCAGTATCCCTTTTTAGGTTCTTGCAAGATAGCCCGTGTGAAGTAGTGGTTAGACGAAAAGTCGACAATTACCAAAGCTTAAAAAAAAAACTAAGGTCCCAGTATCCCTTTTTAGGTTCTTGCAAGATAGCCCGTGTGAAGTAGTGGTTAGACGAAAAGTCGACAATTACCAAAGCTTAAAAAAAAAACTTTATTCAGTATAGAAAAAAACACGGTACAATAAGAAAAAAAAAAAAAAAAACTAGTTACAGATTACATACGAGCCATAGGTGCTAGATTTTTACATATTCTCTGGACCACACACTAGGATTCCCTGTGTAGAAATTCTGACCGCAGTAAAATGAGCCTTAAGAGCGGTTCCTAATGCTTTTTGACGAATGAAAGAAATGACGTAATCGAATCTTGGGTAACCATTGAATATCTTGAGGTTGCCATAAAAGTTATTGTTCCGCGAAACTCATAAAAATCAACAGAGGGCGACGGATCACTATCATGCTTGTAAGTGATGAGCCAATACACTGTCACTCGCATCTGTTCCATCCAACATAACATAACATCACGCCTGTATACCCAGAAGGGTTAAGCAGAGGTTTACCTATAGTTCACCCATATTTCGCTTGTTATGTTTTAGTACCATACTAACAGGGGGCAAGCCAATTGCCATCAACCGGACATACATCCAGGCTACGGGCTGCTACTGAGAAATTCCAGATGGCAAAAAACTCAATAACACTTTACCCGACCCGGGAATAGAACCGAGGACCTCATGCTCAGCAGCTTGCGACCACTTGACCAACAAAGCAGCTATATCTGTTCAATATTCGTAAATGCTGTCACTTTATCGGTTTTATCATTTGAAGGTTATAAGTTGAGAGCGACGTACGATTGTCGTACCTAGCTTATATCGGGATTAAGAATCCCACGCTCTCCCTTATCTTCAAAGCCCTTGTGAAGGTTTCCCCTCCCCCGAAAACAAAAAAAAAGGCTAACCGAGCAGACTTAGGACTTATAAAGGCGAATGACCCAAAACGAAACTTCATCTACCTGTAATGCCTGTTCCTATGAAAAAACTACGGATGTTATATTATAAGCTAAACTATCAAGACTTGACATAAAAGTAGTTAGCAGTGCTTGTAAATTGTTAGATTAGATAAGAAATTCAGGCAATAAGGATATTTCGAGTATTTTAGAAGCTGTGATTTGCCAACTTTTTTGAGTACTTTAGTTTTAATAAAATGCAAGCAATCGTTACCGAAATCATATAATAGGTCCAGACCGTATTTCGGCCACGGTCAATCTCAACGGAAACTAAGCCTTCGGCGCGGGAGATATTATAGTGCACAAGTGTGTGTTTATTCTTGTGCTCATGATGGGACGGTAATCCGACACGACCGGAGAGAGATCAGGCGCAGGACCAACGGCTTAACGTGCTTCCAAAATGAATCTATGCAGATTTCGTAGAAATCGAAATTCAAATCGTATCTTGATTTTCGTCAGCATATTTGAACCCTCTAACGAGCAACCTATAGGGTGTATAGGGTGTTCCCCTACGACACTCAAAACGACACCCTTCAAGTACCCATACAGCACCCCATTAACGATAGGGACTGATAGACAATAACAAGGAATATAATTACGAATGGCACATATCCTTTCAACATATATAACTCTGTCGCAATTCATACAAACAGGAAACAACGGAAGGTGACTGTTATAAATACATACTTCAATACGTATACAAAGGTAAATTGTATAGTCTTATTAATGTATGTTATTGTTTTGTCTACACAATGCCGGCCAGACTATACTACATGCTTACTTTGATTCTTCATATGCATGAGGACATATCGAAAAGTCTTTCCAAGTAATGGAAGGTGTTCATAAAACCTTGGTTTAAATAGGTCAGAATAAGGGGGTGTGGAAAGGACAGGCTAGGCCTGTCTTACGACTCTGGACTAGAGCCAAGACATGGTCCGTATGAATAGCTTGTAATTATACAACATGGGTATAGTTTGGCTTTGGCATATGTATAAATAGAGCCTGCTGTATAAAGGAGGGCGTGGTCTTGACATCTTTTGTCGGTGCCATATCGATGTTGGTGCAACCTGAGTTTTGAAACTTGTATAATTGAATTTTAAAAGAGTGTCCATGGAGTTTCTTGCCCGTTCTTCTCCATAAAGATCTACGTTTTGAAATAGGCAACTAATTTCAACATTCTGACTAACTAACCGACTCCTTAACAATTCAAAAGTGCCCGTAAATGTTTTAATTGAAATAAATGATTTCAGTTTAACGAACGCACAATTGAGGGAATGACGATACTTTCCAAAAACATTGATTACTAAAACATGACACTAAAACACCTTTCCAAAGGCGAAAAGAGGTCACTAACCGTCAGAACTCGTAAAAATTACATACATTATCATCCGAAAAAAGCCGCGGGCGCATATTAGTATGGAACGCACCATGCGACCGCAAAACGCAATAGGCGCATTACATAAAACATTGGTGTCGTTGCGACGCATTTGTAATGGTGACGCTGTTATAATTACTGTTGTGGACTAGTTAGAACCTAATTACTGGAGAAACACGGTACAGAATTATGACAATTGGTGGAGGAGGACTAATGGTGTGTCCAAAAAACTTACCGTCGAAGAACTGCTAGCCAGTCAACAAGGTGGTAACGGGGCTTTCTGCCCAGGTTGAGCCGGACGAACCTTCAAATATTATAGCCATAGCTAGAGTTATTTTTAATGCACCCATGAGTGTTGATATGAAACTTCTTGAATATCATTCTGGAAATATGTAAGCTAACCATTGACTCGAAAGTAGAAGAGAATGACAGAATGGGGAACACGGGTTTATAGCGTGCATAAACTTGGGCTGCAAATAAGCACAAAAAAGCCAATAAAGCCGATACAACAGGTGTACAACACTTAAATGATAAAGAAAAACAATTATAAAGTAAATAATTGCCTGAACATCTTTATAGCCGTCTCAAAAGTTTCACAAGAAATTCATGATCGACTAGAGGTATCCCGCTCAAGAAACTTTAATAATATTTTTTGTGGAGCTTCGTAAAAACACAGCCATGTCCCTAAAGAAAAATGTATCAAAAAGTACGAAAAGAAAAACAATCAGTTTTAGATTATATTTTCAAGTTAGGTACCCCCAGGGTATATGACAAGACATTTTTTTAAGAGCATTAACGACAGGTCCACTGGGGATCGCTGGTATTTACAAGGCACTTAGAAATTACTTTTAATATACTCGTAGTAGAGTTGTTTTGGTATAACACACCATCATGCATATATCAAATTATAATAATATATGACTGACTTCTGCTTATTCCCTTTGCAAAATATATTTAGTCGCCATTTACGACATCTATCACTGGCTTTTTCTTTCACAGTTATAATAAGTGCGAAACGTTATTTCAATCTAAAGAAGGCGTTTCAAAACGTAATTTATAGGCAAATAAATGACGCCTATATAACTTTCTTTGACTACCACAGCTGTCAGCTAACTTGCTAATGCGATAGAAAGAAAGTTCTCGTCAACTGCCTGTATAATTGAGTAACTTTTCAAAGGACGGAGTCTGATTCATAGCCGTAGTTGGTACTTGAAGAATCCTCTTAGGACGAACTAGTTGGAAGTAGTAGAACTTTGTGTAACAAGGTTTCGTTATCTCTAGTATTTGATGGAGTTTATAGATGTGAAATTAATTATTAAGTTATTAGAGTTCAAATCAGCGTATCGCGGTCTTCTGCTGGACAAAGTTCTTTCTCAATATTTGCCTTCATCTTTGGTGCTCCGCCTTGCTCTGTTATTCTATCGTCTACTTAGCCTTTTTAATCTCTATCTCTCGCTTTTTTATCTGTATCTATGTTAGGTTTTGCTGTGGCTTAATTACTTAATTGATAAAGTTTCACATGCATATTTTACTGTGACTGTAAATGTACATCGTTTTTAAAGATTTATAACATCCACAACTTACTGCTAGACATTCCAAGGAAACAGTCTTGAATTTTTAACCCTTCACTACGAAACTCTCAAATATTACCACAAGCTCTACCTAGAAATTCATAGTTCTCATCTCTCAAGCCTTCGGAGCATCCATCTTAATGATAATCTTTATAAATTGTTATTGTGTTGAACATTTAATGCCTGCATTCAGGTTGTAAGTTCACACGTTTATGACCATTTGTCTTGCAATACTCGGCGTTTGTTTTAACCAGTTTCAACCTGGTGTAATATGCCAATATTAATAACGCGGCTGTAAATAAATCTCATGTCTCGTTGTACCTGCTTTAAATCGGTTCATAATAACACACAAACCTCATAAGAACTGGATATGGCTGGAGTTAACAAATTAGTTGATTTGTTGCACATTGTTTTTTGACAGGTCATCATTTTAGCTTGTTGCCTTCCACAGTTGCTACACGCGACTAAAATGTATTTCTACAAATAACAGTACAGTGCTCTCTTTGTTAGCCTTTTTCAGGTTCCACTGTTGGTCAAAGGCCTACCGTTTTTTCTTCCAAATCTCAACTTTTGCTTCTTGCCTTAGTTTATATGGCAGCCTTATATTTTTCTTTAACCATTTACTTATCTTCAATGGAAGAAATACCGCTCCCAACGTTCTCGTTAAATTGTTGTAAAGCCATTTAATACACCCAAACCATATTTACGTCCATATCAAATCGTAGTTTGTCGTGTTTGTACCGCGACCAACGATAAAAATCTCTTAACGATTGCGCTGGGCGTGTGTGGCAAGTTGCCAATCTGTATGCTGGTGTCTTGCGAATACCGAGGGAGCCAATGTCATGATCTTCCGGACGGCGGTAAGCCTGTTGCCAGAATTGATCGATTCTTGACGGCCATTATGCATATTTATAGCACTGTTTGCCAACCTCTTGTGTTGTTACGGCCTTTTAATTGCATGTCAAGTTGTTTTCAATTGTAGTTTTATTGATAGGTTTAAATAAAGTTAATCAAGACTTTAATTAAAGAAGTGTTTGTTTTATTTCTTCTTGGTTATTGGTATGGCATTTGAGAGCTCTCTTCTTCCCAGTTAAAAATCCAATATGGTCAGTCTTTCTTATCGTTCTCTTTTAACTTTGCACTCTGTCCTTGATAACTGTGTCAGAGCATGACATAAACCACCATTTCATTTACAATTCACATTGTTATTAAAATAACTTCACACCCTATCCTGCCTACAATACGTTAGTTAAACGTACGTAATTGAATGTTATTAATTCAACATTAGGTCCTAAACTAACAGAACTGCTTCAGTTGTGCGGTTTGTTTGTAGTTTGGCACTGTTCAGAACTTCTGCGGTTTCTTCTAGTTTGCGAACTATAGCAAGTTTGTGCAAGCTAATTTTGCTTAGATACTACTCTGCGGAAATATAAAGCTTATATGCTGTTTTCATACTTATTGCTATCAGAAATTCATTAAACAAGATGCGTTGCTTAGATCATCCGTAAATTCGGATATGCATATGTTATTCGAGCTAGTTAGAATATATGAAATTGTTTCTTTGCACGTAAAGTTAGGGTGATAATGAGGTATCTTCAATTCAATCGATTGTGACGAGACTGATTGATTGGTTCATGAAAGCTTTGAAAGGGATCTTTATTATTTAGATAAAGTTAACCAAAGCAAAGGCTCTGTTTATAATTTATCTTTTGAGGAGTAATACATCGGAATATATAAAAGATAAGATTATTATACTACGTCCTTTGATTCCAGCTGTTGTAAGTTACGTACTTGGTACGTCAAGATCGTAGAATGCTTGACATTGGTCAACTATTTATAGGTGATTATGTCAATGGTGGCTACATTCGCAAGCAACATTATATTTAAATATTTACCTTTTGGACGTGTTTTTTGAAAATAGAGGTTTTTCTATGCTGCATTTCTTTAGCAGTGTTTGAATGTACTCAGATGGCATCAGTCGCCATATAAGTAAGGCAAACATCCCAGCAGCATATCTTTGATTCGAAGGTTAAAGCATGTGTTAGAAGTTTAGTATGAAATAATATTTCAAGCTCTACTAGCTCGTTCGTTGAAATGTCCCATCGTCGCCAATACCGGTAAACGTTCAAATATAGCAGCGCGTATGTAAACGCGCAGCGATTCCTGCCCACATGACAATAGTAAGGTTAGTCACCTGCGCGCGCACACGTCCTTAGCTTCCGCGGTGACGTCATCGCCATGGAGCGGGAACGCCGCGGGCGCATCTTTTGAACGTTCTGTTTGACCGATGTTTTATTGTCAATCACTCGATGTTCTTTTTTTAAAATCTTTCTGATTTATTTTGTGCCAGTGTTGTTATCATATGATATTATAACTGGCAAAACAAAAACGCCAATTTTTTTTTCCCTTAATTTTATTAATGGAACTGGGCTTTGATCTTTTCAGATTTGCCTATTAGATCAAATAGTAAATCGTTAATCGTAAAAAGAAGTAATCGTTACGGGTGCTCAGAAAGGGGTATCGTTTTACCCAGTACCTGGGTTGTGGAGGTCAGATAGGCAGTCGCTCCAAGTAAAATACTGGTATTCAGCTGCATTCGGTTAGACTGGAAGCCGACCCCAACATAGTTGGGAAAAGGCTAGAAAGATTGATTGATTTCATAGTAAAAGTGTATGAGTGCTAATAAAAGGTGTCAAGTAGATCGATCGTTATTATTGTATTGCCGGTTAATTGCGCAAAGCGGATATCAGTGATTCGTTTTAATTAATTGTATGTGATAGGGATCTGAAATATCTAATTACGAGAAAATTGCATTGTGCTTAGCAAGTGCAAATAAATACAAATCTGAATCGTAAATTGGTAAGTTGGCTGGTGGTTGGACTAATGCCTTGTGTCATTAAGTCCACCTTATGTACTTACCATTGTGATTAAATAAACAATTGTGTTTTTGTTGCTACATACATAATGAAGTTCATGTTTACATATTTTTTCCTGTAAAATTAGCTCATGTAAATGGGGAGCATATAAAAGCTAACAGCATAATTTCTGTTTGCGACTCTGGTATGTTATTCTGTTAGCCTTTACCTTTTTCCAATAGGTTACCTTAAACCTTTCGGTATACCTAGAATAATTCATCATAGACAAGATTGCAAACCTTTTTGGTGACCCACAATTGATATTGTATGTAACCGTATCTACAATCACTACACACTAATTTCATCTGCTTGGTAAGCATTTTCATCAACCATTCAAACTTGCCAAAAGTTGAACATTAAAGTGTCGGTCAGTCAATAATCTTTCACGTTCTAATAATAGCATAATCAGCCTATAATGTTCCCACTGCTGGGAAACAGGCCTTCTCTCGGTGACTGGGATTAGGCCGTAATCGACCACGCGGGCTCAGTGCGGGTTGGTAGATGTCACAATGTCTTCGAATTTTTGCTTCTAGGACATGCCGGTTTCCTCACAATGTTTTCCTTCACCGTTTTAGGGGCCGTTACCACTGGGCCACCAATGCTTCTTCGTTCTAATAAGATTAGGTACTTAAACTCCAAACCCTCGTATTATATTCCTCACTAACTGAATACTCAGCAGAATTGTAACAATACGATCCCTACTTACTGTATCGTTTTGTGTAATAGAATACGCGCGTATCATGTCTCCTATCCATCTGAGGGGTTAATTGGAGCTATATGCCGAGCCTCCATTTAGAGAGGATCAAGGAAGATGTAGGCATACGAATAAGATACGTTCGTTACATAAACATTTAGCAAAGATGGAATTAATTGAATGGTATTTCTACGTTGCGTTGATTCGATATTTGTGAGTCATGGAATTTTTTTATAAGTACATTCTGGTTTTTTTTTTTCGTGTCGTTTTGATACGAGTTATACGCCGAAAGACGTCGGCTGCTGGACATAGGTCCATCATTTCGCCCGTTCTGTGTTTTCGCATCCAGCGGATTCCTGCGACCTTCACAAGGTCATCGCATGCAGGCGCATGTTTTGGTGAAAATATTATCGAGTCAGCATGATAGCTGAACTGATTGCTTAAAATGAATGAGAAAATATGTTATGCCAATTCAACCTCATCATTCTTCTGACATCCCAATTTATTTGAGGTCGGCGCAACATGTCCCTTTCTTCCATACTTCTCTATTAGCCATTTGAACCAACGTGCATTTTTATGGTTTTAAATGGAAATTAGCTCATAAAAATCATATTTAAATACATGAATAAAAGTTTTTACCTGTTTGAAACAGACTAGGCACAAAGGGTACCTATGTATAGGATGGTTTTATTTGGAGCGTAGGAAGGGAGACTCGTTTGGTCTAAATATGGACGTAAACGTTACGCTACAGTGCCCTCGAGAGGTTTACCGATGTACAGGCAGAATTTCAAAGGTATGGCCTTGTTTCTATATGAATTGCAGTCGACCAAAAAACATGTTGTTTCATTGCAGTCGACCAAAAAACATGTTGTTTCATTGCAGTCGACCAAAAAACATGTTGTTTCTTTTGACACACAGTAAGCCCAGAGGCATTTGCGGATAGTCCGCAAAAGGACCACTTGTAGCATATGACAAACTGTTATACGTCATAGGAATCATGTTCCACCGAACTAACATAGTAGATGGTAGTACTATGACGAACAATAGCGTAAACGATTAAGGTGAATGATCCTAGTTACTCCATTGTCGTTGTGTCGCCTGTTTACAGCATAGAGGTTTTATCATTGCCGCGATCAGCTAACGTTAAGCGCAGGCCACACAGCGAAATACGCTAACGCTTAGCGTAGCCCACGAAGCTACATCGGTTCACGCCAACTACGGAGCTAACCAATCAATCTGTCTAGCTGTTTCCCAACTATGCTGGGGTCGGCTTCCAGTCTAACCGGATGCAGCTGAATACCAGTCTTTTACCTGGAGCGACTGTTTATCTGACTTCCACAACCCCGTAACTGAGTAATACGATAAGATAGGTTGTCAGATTTTCGGGCTTCTAACGACCCGTAACGACTGTCAAAGATCTATAAATGACAGCCGGGATTAACGGCTTAACGTGCTTTCCGAGGCACGGAGGAGTCTCGGTATGTAAAGATGGTAGCTTAACCTGTTGGATCGACCCGTGCGGCTGTTATTACTTAGCCACGAGCTCCTCAATCCAACTACAGAGCTAACTAAAGCGAGCTAATTTATCTACATTATGTATTAAGTGTAGGAGCTATGTGTAGCCCAAAGATTCGGCTGAGCTAAGTGAACTCTGTCTCTTCTGCTTCGTTCCACCCCCGAGCGTGTCAAGCTAAGTAACGTAACTAATTCCTTCGTTTTTTGTGCACCTCACCTCGCTGGTTGCACGATAAGCTACGTTGGCTAAACTAGCTTAGCTTGCTATATGACTTTCACTTTAGACACCTTGCACACGGCCGCGAAATTTGATAGTTCAAACTGGTACTTTACGACTATGGCAAGTATGTGCGTGGTGTTGTCAATTGGCAAGCTAAATAATTATTCATTGTTAGTTCTGATATAGATAGGAAAGGCATTTTTGTAGGTGTGTCTGCCACTTCCGTGAGGGTGTGGCCTAAAGATCTCATCAATAAAACGTCATGTAGCGATTGTGACGTTGAATTTGTTGACTAGGAATCGGCACTCTTGGAACGTGAAAAAAATAATTTCCTGAAAATATCCTATTTTAGAATTTCGATCAATGAATGGTATTTGTGATACTCAATGAGTGGGCGGTTCTTACTACAAAGATGGCGTAGAACGGTTTCCATTAAGCCGATTAAGTTTCCCCAACGGCTAGCTAAACCAAGCTTTTTATTTAATAACACGTTTTCAATAACCTTTTTCACCTTACGTAAAAATACTTACGCAGAAATAAATTAAATTTGAAAATCTAAGGGAATGTTTTGTTTGTCCACTCTTGGGTTCAATCTCCAAGTGCTATATTTTCATTAAAATTGACAGTAATAGAACGCGGTCTTGAATTTGGTCATATTAATGGCAAAAGGCCCTCCATAACTTACATGGGAGTCACAACTTAACTGATGAAATTTTCCACTTCGTAAAACCTCTAAAAGTACCTCTACTTTCAGGGTCTTCGGTTCGCTATTCCCTGAACCACATTGGTTTCACAACAATGACACCATTCTTTTATAACCCCACTTTCTTCCTTCACCCATACAAATACCTACACATTAAAACCGTTCTCTCAACAAGCATTCCACCTATCAAGGGCCGTGTTGCGGTTACCTGCTTGCAACTAACTAGTCGTATCAATAACATGAATGTGCTAGATAGTACAGTACACTTACTGTAATCACCTTTTAGTCAAGTAGCAGGATTCTGCTTAGATAGTTGCTGGAGTTGATGCAACCGGATAGATGTAGGATGCGATTGTAGCATACATATTGCTTGGAAACATTATTTGTTTTTCCTAGACCCTAGGTATCTTGACACTAACTTCCCTAGGCCCTGGATCCCTAGGATCTAGTGAATTTCCTCAGAAGCCGTAAATAAAGTTATGTAGCTTTAACACCACTCGTAGTTTTGGTGTTTATTAGTTTATTTCCGAATTTTATGTCTCTAGTTAGGTAGGCACTAAGGTGCGCCCAATCGTTTGTACAAAATTAATTTCTAAGCAATGACTACGTACTACCCAGCCATTGCTTTGTATACGCAGCGTAGTCTGCGACATCAGAAACTTTTTTCATGACTTAAATAACGAAACCCTTAAAACTGCATTCGTTTTCAGACCGCATTTTCAGTGCACTTTTTAAAATAATAGAAATTTGAAGTAAACGCGTCTTATAAATTCTGCACTATCCGCTGCTGAATATTATTGTGAAGGTACGGAATAAATATTACCATATATCATTAAGTGGTCGGTTTAAAAGCTTTCCCATGTTATCAAGTGTAAAAGGATAAGAGGATTATGTCTCATAGGTTATTTAACTAGCGGGCACTGTGGCGCCATCTAGTGGGCAATAGCTGAACTTATGTTTCTCAATTTTTGTCTAACGTTGTCTTCTGAGAGTTTGTCAGTTTATTTTCTGTCAATTTCTATACCATGACCATCTAATTATTGTTTTGGTGATAATTAAGTCATAATGGAATATTCCATTAAGTATAGAATTAGGATATTTCTAAGTACGGATATGATAGTAAGTAATGAATCTAAAGTAATAAATCCATTTACAACTTTCAAGTACGATGAGGTTCTCAGTAGCTTTGTTTACTTAACATTTACTAACAAACTTCAGCGATACACCTTAATAATATTGTTTCAAACTCAAACACGTCAGCGTTCCCAAGTCCTAGATCTTAAAACCGGTCTGCCATATTGCCAATAAACCCATTCATTCGCGTGGGATGAAATGAAACTGGTTCCAATTTACTAATGCAACTGTACCACACCGAGAACTTTGAATTTTTCAGCTACCAACACGACCCCTAATGGTTTGCGGCGCAAGCTAGCATTAAAGCTACGTAGTTCCGCTATTGCATAATAGATGGCGCTAGGAGCCGAGTTCGCGCTCAAAACGGTTCGCGTTATTGATTCACCCGTATCTGGCCGCGTTCAAATAAAATATTGATTGTTTTGCGATACTAGTGTTTACTGAAAACCTTTATCTTGTAAGTTTAAGTTTATCAGATATGCTCTGTGTAGTGTTTTCGTTTTGTTGTTTAGAATGTAACAGGTTTTGTAATTTTTTGTTATGATTTGTTATGATTGCGTTGTTAAGGTTTACGTAAGCTGCTTTGCTTTAATAATGCTTACAATAACAATAATTGGGCGAAACTCTTCATGAACCGTTGCCTACAAATTGGAAGATTTTCTTTTTATTTTTACCGGAGAAATGGAAACAGCTGGTAATCCATTTATAAGAAATAAGTATCTATCAACATCAACAATGTAAGTAAGTATATAGAAAAATATTGTTATACGAGAAAATTAATGACTGACAGAAGTAGATTAGATAGATTGTTTATTTCAAAGTTCAGCCTATGTTTATGGACTTTAATTTGGAACCAACTAGTTGTTAACTTCAAGTGTTCTAAGACACGTGGACGCATTGTCAAGGAGTATTACCAATTCTTAATTTATTGATACATTTAACACTACGGAAATCTTCCAGAAACCGTCACTGCATCGGATATGCAACAAAAAGATAGTTACAAAACGCAACGCTACTCGTTGACGTCTACGGCGGCCATCTTGTCCGGTTCCCGCCAATTGGATGATTGCGCGGGAGTGGCGAGTTGCGTCCGTGTCAAGGTGACAGTATCGACGACCATTATGATTGTTTTGTAATAAACAATCAAAATAACGTCACTATGTTGTGGCTATTAATTTTGGTTCATAGATTATCAATATATATATAATAGGGTATAAGTTACATTTTTGTTAAAGAATGTACAGGTGCTTCGTAAATTCGAACAGCCTGATAAGTACATATACGTAAATACCTAGCAATGTAAATGGATTGGTAATTTAAAGTAGACGAGAGGTTCACTATTTAACGCTTTAGTCATATTTAACTTCGATTTTCTTTCTAATGAAGCATTCGATTTCAACACTAGTTTTAAGCCATAAATCTTCTAGCTCAGCACTAAATTGTACGTTTATAAAATCTGAAAACGTGTGAAGAATTCTTGAAAATTGAATACGTAATTTAGTCACGCCACACTATCGCTTTTCTCGTTTTGCGTTCGCCGAATTCATTTCAAATTGTGTCGTAAATTGCGAATATTTTGTTTTATTGTAGGGTAGTTTGCAGTTTTGTGAGAAATGTGGAATAAAGACTACCCACCAAAGACATGATTAAAATTAAATACTAAAGAGGATAAAATAGAAAGGAGAGAGGTATGTATTATGAAATACACGTCACACATCACCAGCAAATAACCAATAAATAGGAGTCCTTTTTTATCTTGACACCTTTAACTGCACCTAATACAATACTCGCAAGTTAAAGGTTAACTGCAATTTTCAAAGTCTAAACAGTCTTAATATATGTTTGTGGACCTAAATGCATATGTCACTTGCCTAAACACACACCAGTGCTAATATGTTTGTTACGATTTCAAGCTTATTTACTCAAGCGTCACCCTGTTATTTACCCCGTATGAACTAATTATAATGTTTGTGGTCTTCATTTTCATAGTATAATTACTTTGTCTTTGATTAAAGGGTTGAGGGGTTTGACTGCCTCCTGGCCTTGTCCTTGTGGTCGCGGTGGCCTGGGTCTGTTTCCAAGGTCGGGGAAAGGGTTATGGAAATTTTCCGACAGGAATCTCCCAGTAGCAGCCCGGAGTCTGCGCTGTTGATATGCTATAAGATAGTTACATGGGACTAAACCTTAGCTGCATGCGAAATGTGACTGTACTGTACACCCTGTGGCCTGCCCCTAAGATATAAAATATAATATCATTTTGAATGTTAAGGCTTTAATGTCATGTGGCACGTTCTTGTTAAGTTACAGAAAATATGGCATGTTCAATAATTTGGTTCGCTTGTTTTCGTGTTGCGAAGAACAGTAGCATACCTAATTGGATTAGAAGACACGCTAGCTTGGTTTTCACAAAGGGTTTATTACGGAAAAAACAATGTTTACTTCGTTTTTCTAACACAAATAAGGTCTTTGTATCTTGAGTCTTCACTGGTTTGACAATTAAAAAAAGATAATCTTTGTTTGATAATTTATGTCCCCGATGAGGCAAGGTATAAAAAAATCTAATTTTGCCTCCCGGAAATTCAAACGCAAAATATCGTTATCAAACAACCAACCCTACTGATATCGTAAAATCTCGTTGCCAATTTAAAAGTTGAATCTGAACACGGAAATCGAACGACAGCCCCTTCCCTTATCGATTATCGAGTTAAAAACTCCAGTAACATCGATTATAGCAACCGAATATAGCGGCTAATCGAATTAAACGTTGGATTATCAGAAACTTGGGTTTCTTATTGGATTAGTACGTGACGGGTCAGCTTACGTCGTCTTTGACGTCACTAAACTTGGTCTATGTGGTAACTAACTACCAAATCATCGACACGGGTTATCGATTGATAGTGGCAAAAAGCATTAAAATTTGGTATCCGGTTCGTTTTGATTATCAAGCCAATAAACGGCCGTTACAAAACCTGGTTGTTAGATATATGTATAGGTTTCAGGAAATAGTGGTTTAGCTAGGATATTTATATGCCCATAAAATGTTACCAATTGAATGGGCAACATTGGGATTGAAAACGATGCAAGTATCACTAAACAATTTTATGATCCAAGAAATTGAACCAGCTCTTGAAATATGGACGAAGAGATAGGACTGAGACAAACAAGCTTCGTATATTTTGAAAGAACAAAGGAAAACAAAGATGTTTTATAAAATCTCAACTGACGGTAAGCGATGATGCAGTCGTCGATGGTCTTGCTTAAAGTTAATCTATTCACTAGTGACTTATATGCCATAATTATTATAGCTATTATAAACACAGTCTCAACAAAGAAATAAAAATGTGTGATTATAACTACAAAGTTGCTGAAATATCAAATTGAAACACCGCACCAGGATTTACCCGTCACATTACTTCCGACTATAGACAACATACTATCAGATATTATGATAAATCGTTCAACGAAAGCGTCGCTACTAACGGACGGTCATCAAGTTGTACTATTGATAGTATCAATACTACATCGATCAACGTCAGTAATATACTCTTTGTGAAAGCCGAAGGTGTATATCGAGTTAAGAATCGATTTGTTCAAATGCAATCGTTGCTAGTGTCCATTTCGATAACAGGAGCTCATATGCTACAAGAGGGCATTGTTTCATTTCTTAATCCATACTTTGTTGTTAAAATGTTGGAATAGCTTCGCAGTGAAATCGATATGACTTAGCCCTTTCTTTGGTCATCTCATGTTTCTTCACCTATTATTTGGTATCATAATTATTCATATTTATTTCCTCATGCAGAAAGAGGTGAAAGTAGATATTTACGTACGTACTTCAATCATTATAAATAAAGTCAGTAAAAACGAATGACCAAAGAGGTTTTGCTAGCCTATTTCATTAACAAACGAATGAAATATATGGTGGTATATTTGATTTCCAAATAATCATCATAATGAATGACAAGATATTATTATAGCATCGAGATTAATATGTTATTGATAATGCACTCGATCAAGTCTATGAATGAAATTATATTAACGAAGTTGATTAAAACCCGGAAGTTGATGAAATGAGTCGTTTTTTCAAGTGACAGATTATAATTAAGTTTCAGATTTAAAGCCACAAATTTTTGTTTGCTTTTTGGGGACTCGTGAGTAGTATGCAAAGTTAGAATTACCTTGTGTAACTCTTTAATAAGAAATGCTATACCAATTATGGCAAGAATAGAAAGTAGTACCTTGTATGTATATCACACTCAAAGAATTTGATATACTTTTCAGAAAAACCAACAAACAAATTCTAAGGGTTCACTCCAAGAAAAATCCTACGGTCGGAGCCGTTTGGTGAAGCAGTGATGTAAGCCTAATTGACTGATACATTCATCACTCCAAGTGCCCTGAATTCGGGCCGTGTTGATATCCCATCACAAACGAATTAATGAACTCTACAGATTTCTTTTTAACTGACAGTTAGCCTGATACGAATGAAACGGGACATGGAAGTATTTTTGGACGAAGTTTATCTGAATAGGCCATTTGAGATTACGACAAACTTTGTGTCGTGCCTGATTTTGCGAAGCTAATCGCTTGTTCGGTGATTTATGGGAAGTTTTTATGTCCTTTTGGTACAGAATTCAAGTTTTCTAATTGAGAGAAGTGACGTTTATGATACTTTCGTAACATTTTAATTGTATTATAATTCGATCAATTTGTGTCAATACAAAAACAAAATTTAGGTATTCCTATAAAATACGGTGATATAATACCTAATATTTTGGTAAAACCAAAATACTGAAAAACCTCCACAGGGATACTATTCAAGCCAGATATACAGGGAAATTTCCATACAAATGAAGTAGTAAATACGGTTATCTATTGTAAACACAGAACGCATAAGTCGACGACTGTCAACTACAGATAGTCGTAGATAGTAGCCGAGATAGGATAACATTACCTGACGTCGAATAGCAAGAAAGGAAAAAGATGGTCATGAATCAGACGAGACAAATATGACTTTTCATAGAGCATAAAAATGTCATCGAAGACATTATGTGACCTAGTTGAATTAGTTTTACAAATGCAAAAAGAAATTGATACTGTATAAGAACATGCAAAAGAGAATTTAAAAACCGACTCAGCAAAAGTTTGCAGACGAAGTTAGCAACGAATTTTCTTTTGAGATAGACGGGGCTTTTAAAATTAAGACGTAACATTATTGAAACGCTGTCAGAACTTTCAGACGGTTCAAATCTTTTATAAATGTTCCTTTGATTCTTTAGTTTCGGATTTGCGGATTATTTGCGTCTTCACTCCGATTTAGGTTTCACAGATCACTGATTTAGAAGCAGGACTTTTTTTATTTGTGTTACAATCGTTTTGGTTGTAGCGGCGACAGAAGATTTGATGCCGTTTCGTTTTATCTTTCAAGTCCGTAAAACAAAGAGGATGTATTGATTGAAGACTTTGTCAAATCGAATTGTTGTCTTAATTTAGCACCAGTTAAATCTTATTGGAATGATTTTCTGTTATATAATAAAGGATCAGACGCACTTGATACATGTTCCCTGTCGTGTTACGTATCTACCGTCGCCCTAACGTCACTCTCAACTAACATATCAAGGTTAGGAGGGTCCTACTCTAAGAATAGATACTCCTACGTATGTCGGTAAAGTGCGAAATTTAGTTAGTTCACGATCAAATTAAATTCTTCCGATAACATCTCGATAGATGTGATTAATTTTGAATTTGATGAGAATTGGAGTGGAGATGAAATTGAAAGACTTTTATATAAAATCATTTTACATCTTTGAAGTTTATCGCTCTGATTGGAATCGACAGATAACTTTTTATTGAAGAAATTAATATGTCTTATGATATTGTCTCTAAAATAAGTTTTTCTGCGACTCGCAGACAGTAGTTAACCATGACTTACTCTCCAAATTATCCAACCTTACACCGAATAAATATGACCGAACCGCGAATTTTGCTGTTACGTCACCAACATCTCCCATCTTGGATTGTGGACGTTAAAGTAGCTGCTGTCAAGGCCAGTATTACCGGACAGGCTCAATTATCCACTGAAGAGGACTCACGAGGCAGGTCCGTGATGAGCGGGCCATGTTCAGGATATACGCATCTGCTCGATAGACATACGTAGGAACACAAAGTTCAAAGATTCAGAAAATATTAGTGTTCGAAAATTGCCAAGATATATATAACAATCAAAATTTTAGTCGTATATAATTCTAGCGGTGGAACAGTAGCTTTTAATCATATGAATAAACTAAAACATTTCCCGAAAATCCGTTCACGTTATGCTGAAAACCATTTAGAAACCACAGAGTAATTAGCGGTATTAACTCTGAAACACAGGCTTGTGCAAAATGGTAGGCAACAGCTAGAGGCTGTCATTACTTTGATGACAACATAAACTGAATGCAATACTAATTCTGTACTATATATGCTGTATAATATCGAGGTCTCCGTATATAAATAAAGTTAGGCTATACACGGATCCACAAACATATATTTAGGTGTCTGGTTTGATCACGTTTTCCTAAATTGAATGTTGGGCTCATATCGTTGTATTACTTTTCATATGAGTATTTGTTATTCACGCACTGATAGCTAAGATAAAAGGATTCTTCATAAGTATTGTTTTTATCGTTATTTTCTGTGGTAGCATGATATTTTACTTTCGTGAGCGTGACACCTTGTCTTAGAATTTTCTAAAGGCGGTGAATCGAAGAGTGAGATCAAATGAAGACATTAGACATACAGTGATGAATATTTACAAGCTGATATCATGGAGATAAGATTCTGCATCTTATAAGTTGCAATGTATTAGATTAACCATCTTATTATGTAGAATCACGCGGTTTGACATGCGTGGGGGTTTTATTATGTCATCATCTTTGAAGAAAGTATGGTTTCTTAATAAAACTTAATATTAGTACTGTTTTGCAGCTAATATTTGTTTGTTAACAGCTACATAATTACATGTATCTAGCTAATAGGTCAACCTGAATATTTCCTCATTTTTTCTGAACAGTTTTGTTTCCACCTCGTATTATAATCTTCTCGGGATTTCCAATTTTGAGATGATGTAGACATAATGTTCAAAGCGTTTTCCTTATTATCTAATACTTTCAGTACAAATAAAACAACATCTCCTGTTCTTAGAATTATAACAGCGGACGTCATATTATTGAATATTGTTGATTCAGATTTAATGATAGCCAAATCAAAACACGACTACTGCCATTTCAAATCAAATCACCTCCTGTGTGAACAACCGGCTGCTCAATTAGTAAACCCTCGTTCCTAGCCACCGGTGCCGGTTCGATGCCCTGATCAAATTGAATCCCGCCATTTTTATTGGTCAATGCCTTTGGGAACATGGGGCGTAAATCTCCGCTAGCCAGCACACCAAGATAGCTTTGTAAGGTAAATGTTGGGAAAGTTAGATTAGGGTTTACCTGGAAATGGTGGAAAGAAATCGGCTTCAATTAAGAAAAGGCGGGGTGAAAACGTTTTATAAATGAGTTTTTGCGTTAATCTGATTAGTTTTCTTTATAAATCGTTTTCCGTTAAACTGTGTTGTCTTTTTGTAGGTGAAGGTATATGATTTCTTAACTTTAAATACTCAATATAACGGCTTTGATCTTTAACTGACTCATAGCATTGAATTTCATGTTGTTCAACATCGTACGCATAACAAATAATTATGTCCGTTAACAAATTGTTCTTCACTTACACAATATTCTTCATCAAACCGTGATAATTTTAGTACGAGTTAACACTCGATAGAAAAACATTTCGGAAGCGTTCTACAAAAACACGAAGGAATCGATTTGAATCGGTTCGGTCAGTCTGGCAATTCGATTAATTCTTCCGCTGTTTGTTCGTACACGGAAAAAGTCAGTCAAGATTTTAATATGGATCGATTTGGTGTTCTATCGAGCAATTATCGAGGCGTAATCTAGTGTCAGAAAAAATTGGGTTATCCACAAAATGAAGATGGATGCTCGTCTTTTGATGTAATGGATTCTGTTCTTAGAATCACTGCTCTTTAAAGAAAGAGTATATAACAAGAGAGTAAAGAAAACGGAGAATGTAATAGATAAAAGTTTCAAAGTTTCCTTTTAATCAAAACAAGTTTTGGTGAAAATTACTTTAAGCCGAAAGCTTCAGGGTAGCCCGTGAAATTCAAATTTTCTTACTTTTTTTTGTAATTTGCAGGTCAGTCTCAGGTTGTTTGTTTATGATTTTCGTGGGCGACTGAAAATTTCATGAAATCGTCATTCAATGCACTTGAACTTAGAGAGTTGTATTGCTGATCCTAATGTTTATAATTCTGTAAATCCATATTTGTTACGAGCGCTAATAATATTTAGATCAACATACAACCTGATACTGACCTGCAAATTGCAAAAAAACGTAAGAAAATTTGAATTACGCGGGCCACCCTAGCGCATCCCCCTAAAGGTATCAAAATTAGACTTCGCCTGAACACTAATGTTTCCGCCGAACTAAAACCAGTTCAAACTACCATTATGAAGTGTTCTATTTAACCAAAACTTCGCATGTCAGTGCTAAATATGGCATATTATTACAATGCACACAACGAAATTAGGTCGTGGCGCAGGTGCTAATGTGTATTGGTCTCTGTACATCACAGTGGACTTAACTGTGGTTTCATTACAAATGGCTGCCATTTAACGTCATTAGTCGGTATTGGGGGACTGTAACGTGTGGTTAAAGTTAGGCCAGGACACATTTGTACTATTCGTATCACATGTTTGCAGATGTGATTTTCCTATGGGGAATTACTTGAAATGCCCGGATAAAGTATCTGTGTGTGGTGCTAATCTAGGACATAGTCTGAGCTTCAACGCATATTTCATGTATGTGGGATTTGAACTAAATTTCTTGAATGAAACTCTGGAGTTCTTCTTAATTTATTTATTTTTCTTCGTCTTTTTCTACACACGTCTTATACTTCCTTCCGTCATCTGCATTCTTCTTTTTTCAACTTATTCTACTTTTAAACATTCATTCACTATCCATTTCGCTCCTTGACTAATTCTTACATTCGTCTCTGTCATAACGTTCCATTCCTATATGTATAATATTAGTGAGATTCTCCTGAAGGATGCAGACCTTTTCAAAATTACACCATAACCATCGATTCCCTGTTTTACGAGCCTAACCCACCAGGGATACTAAACCCTTTTCATTCACGAACCGCATACACGTAATTGCTGCTTTGCACCACAAATATATTCCTAGCCCCTTCACATACAAAACACCGCTTTCTGGATACCCTTGGGATATTAAATATTTACGAGAACAAAACTTACAGAATCACTGCTCGAGGTTATTGTGAAAGAACAAAAGAAGATAGGTTTGTTTACAACTGTTTTCAGATACAACAGAAGTTGGACTTCAAAATTGTCACTTGCAATCTTGCAATAGTTAGTCCATTGCGGTTGAAGAACAGATTTTTTTATGATTGTAGGAAATATGTAATCTTAGAGAAAAATAGTATATTGAATATGCACGCTGTTAGTCTTCCTTTATCTATCTATTTATTTACCACTAGCTTGATGCCTGCGGCTTCGCCCGCGTGGATGTCGGTTATTATATACTAAAACCTTCCTCGAAAACCACCCTATCCATTGGTGAAAACAGCATGAAAATCGGTGCAGATATTTTTTGAGTTTATCGCGAACAGACAGACAGACGTGGCGGAGGACTTTGTTTTATAATATGTAGTGACAGCCAGACTTTCGGGGCTTGAACATTACAAATAATTATTTACTTAATTCCCCCTCCTGTTTCGTGGTATTATTTGATTCAGATGTGACGCATTACAGAGTAGGGAATAATTGGGTAAGACTTAAGTCTCACCAAATGAAATTAAGGTGCCTTATTTTGGTCGTTGTTCTGAGCGAAATACGTTTTCGTTAGCGTGGTAATAATACGCGCCCTAAGTGAAGCGTGGGTGCGTTGTATGTTAAAATATTACTCTAAAGTTATGTTCATAAAATGTGACGACGAAATGCTAAAGTATGCGCAGAAATAGCAGCGAGAACGCCGTCGGAAAATATTTTGCGTTCATAAATTGACGAATTTTCCAAAGGATTTCCAAGACAAGAGATAAATGATAGGATTCTGTGATGAAACTTGATAATATCGTGTATGCAGCAGATGACTGTAATATAAGAGGTTATTAAATGACTCAGTTAATACAATAAAATTCTATGAACTAACTTAAATGCCCATGCAAAAGCCATCCCACACAGGCTGCCAACAATTTCCGTTACAAACACAGAATTAATTCAAATCACCCATTCATTATTCAGTGTCATTACTCTTGCTATCGCACCTGCTCACACGGTTGACATAAGTACCTTCTAGTAAATACCTCTATCTATGTCCACATGATGGTCACTGAACGATATGTGATGATTATGTGTCCATAAGTTGTTTGTTCTGTTGACGTATGTTTTACTGCATTAAATAACGGTCTTATCTTGTAAAGGTATGTCACTGGGCTAATAATATTTTTGAACGTCTTGTAGTCCATTTTTAGGTAGGCGAAAAGATATTTTTATAAAGGAAATTTTGGCGGGCCCTCCGGAAAATATGGAGCGTCACCAGATGTCAAATCGATTTTATTCTTTTATTTTTTTAAATCTGGTTCTTTGTAGATTTAATATTTTTCTTCTTTGTTTGAAGAATATTATGAATTTGTAACACAAGCCTTAAATATATATTTTTAAATAAATAAAAAAACCCTACGCAAAATGACACGTCCTGCAGATAAAATGTGAACGTTTTAGCCTACGCGCCGTTTACGGTAACTTTAGTCAGCCCTGCCTACACCTGCAGATTACAAGCGTGCTTACATGTTTGTTTACAAATGCTTTACTGCATTACGTTGATATCAGGCAATGCAGCATCAAAACATTTGGGCGTGGCTTCACAGAAACACCGCGTGAATTAGCCGTAAGCCGGCCCGCTCGACAGTCGCGATTCGGTCTCCCGTCGCGTCGAACGTCTGTACCCACGTCACGAATTAAAAATTCACGTGGTCGTGGAGAATTCTTGTGCCAAATAAGGAACGAAACGAATTTTCAAGGAAGAAAATTGTGCAGTTTTCTGTGATTTTTTTGTGCAGTGAAAATATCTCGGTCAATCTTTTCAGAAGATTGTTCCTGAGGGTAGTTTGTGTTGAGTGTCGCACGGATCACCTGTATTTTTGTTTGTATGTTTTTTTTTTTGTTTTTAATATTCTGCTGTCACGTCTTTGGCAAGGTCGGGCCGGTGTCGTGTAATTTTATTTTTATTTACATATAAAATTAATATTAAGCTGCATATTTTCGCGTACAGGTGTTATTTTTAAGCGTACATTTTTGTTTCGACAAAATTGATTCATGAATTCCCAAATGAAATGGCGTCATGCTGCATTTGCATTCACCAGATATGAAATATTCATTAAGTAGTGATTGTTGTGAAGGTAAAGTTTGTTTATTAAGACTATGTTTATTATTAACTGTCATACCTGTTCTTACACTCATTATGAGACCACCAGTTACGTTAACAGTATGAAAGTCATTCATGCCAACGTTAACGGGACAAATAAATTGTAAAACGCCATTCATTTTAACAATACCTTCTATTTCATATAAACGGCCGTAACCCAACGGTTTCACAGCAATTTCGCGAAATTAACAGAGTCAGTGCCGAGTTCTAATTTTAAAATTTTAATACGCAAATTATTTATCGTCGGAAAATTAAGTCGTCGAGATTTCGCCGAAGTTTTGAAGTTCGAACGTGCTCCGAATCGGTACAAGTTCCTGAAGTCTTAGATATTTCATTTCCCCTTTTCAAACTGCTCACGAAGTCTCGGCTTTAAATTCGAAGTATTTGTATTCTTTGGAATGCTCGGATTGTTCGTTGGCAATTCGTTTGTTTAATGGTACTGGCCTTTAATATTTGTACGTTTTCCAACCTAGATATAGTATTCACGATATTTATCGTAAGAAATTGACACAAAAATGATGGATGAATAAGATTATCTATTGAATTTGTACACAAAACTTCTTAATAACCGATAAACCTAGTTGTTCAATATTTTCGGACATGTTTTTCTTCTTTATATTAAAAAGAAACACCCACTGTTATGAAATTATGTTAAAAACCTGAGTCTCCGAAATTCCGAGATCCTTTTAAACTGGAAACAAAAAAAACCTTCAGCACGTGAATCTAATCCAGTCTGAACCCACTCTTATGCTACCTCAAGGACGGACGTGTTCAGACACGTAGCTCGAAGGAGTATATTTATATACAAGAAAGAAAAGGGTTGTGAATTTAGACCCTGGTCACGTCAGTAAAGCCATGTAAGCTTCGCATGTAAGCCGAATATTCGCCTTTGTATGAAATATTTATATTTCAAGCGATTTATGGTCATACTGTATGTTTTAGATGCTTTAAGTGGAGCGGAACGCGGGTTGAGTATACTTAGTTGATGATACTTAGTTTGATTAATGGCGGATTCCTATAAAATACGGACCGTTATTGGTTAAAATTAAGACTCTTGTATCTTCTTAAGCAATAATGAAGCAAAGACCTCATAGCTTTGTATAGTAGACTCCCCCATATGGAAGTAGCTATCACAGGTAAAATTTGCTTATGAATCTTTTTATATGCCCAGTTTGGCAATAAAAAATGTTACCATTGGTATGCAAAACGATTCGTTATTGTTTATAGGAACCGAGCATAGGATTATGATATCAATCATTATGATATCAATTATTCCTATCGATCTTAAAAGCATGTTTTGTACCTTGCACAATATATTGAATATCTTCTGCATATTTTCGTCATCATCATCGGCTTATATAACTGTTCATTACTGAACATACTGCACTTCGATTCGCACGCAATTTAACTTGATCCTAAGCTGCTTTTATCCGGCATGTATTTTGAAGGCAATTACTTTATTTATCGTGTTCTTCAAACTAATTATTAACCAAACTTGATCCCAGCAAGTTTTACCCGAAATCAATACTGACAGCCAAACCAAATTACTAAGATATATATAATCTCAATCTAACTTCTAATTGATCTTCAAAACCAAACTTAAATTATTTGAGATCATCAAACAAACAACTAAAACTTTCTAGTTTGATTAGCAGTTAACACCAAAGCGTTCTAGACCGCCATTGTTCATAGTAACGGCTTCCAAGTTTAAATGAAGAAACTACGATGCGCGGGCGCAGAATATAAATATGTATGGATGACCGAATAGTCTTCCGATTATGGTGGCTATGGGTATATGACATTGACGTGACTAAGTAACCATAGGCAATGGCGCTTTGATTGTATGTATGTATGATATTGTGATTTAAATAAGGTTTGAATGTATTGAAGGATATTTTTCTCGTCAGCAGATGGTATAAATTAAAAAGTGTAAGACGACAATTATTGTTGTTAGGTTAGGTTAAAAGAGGCTTCTTAACTGAAAACATGTTTCAGTTAAGCCTCTTTTTTAATGACAATCGTATGCTTGGCTAGTTATTTATTTATTTTAGAGCATGGAAGACTTACTTCCCAATTGTAAAAAAAATATCGGAATAAACATAAACAACGGAAAGCCAATAACAAGTCTTCATCTTTTTCTTATTCTTATTTACACCCATTTTACAAGTCTTCATCTTCTTCTTAGTCTTATTTACACCCATTTTGGTGAGCGAACATTTTGTATTCTAGATTCAGAATAAAAATAGCCGAAGACGCTTTTTAGCCAAATTATTAAAGATTTTGTCTATGACTTTGTTTTCCCCCTTCAAGACTAAATTTACTAACTACAACCACTAACGTATCCGATACGGTACCGTCTCGGACATACAAGGAATTCACTTCCAAGTCTAACGCACACTATACGTACTACGCCTTCAGAATTAATTTTAGGTTCTATGTACTCTAACTCTTGAATATGTGAGTAACGTGGTTACAGGAAGGCGGAGAGATTAAAAGATATGTGACTAGGTAGGAAAGTAGAAATATGATAATAGGTGCTTTGGATAGATTAAAAATGGAGGCAGGTGGAAAAGTCAGGATTGAAGAGGTAAAAATGGGATATCAGATATAATAACGAATTAGATGAGAGAGATGATGAGAGGAGCTCGTGGCTAAGTAATAACAGCCGCACGGGTCGATCCATCAGGTTAAGCTACGTTTGCCGGTCCGTGGATGGGTGACCATCTTTACATACCGAGACTCCTCCGTGCCTCGGAAAGCACGTTAAGCCGTTGGTCCCGGCTGTCATTTGTGGATCTTTGACAGTCTTTACGGGTCGTCAGAAGCTTGAAAGTCTGACAACCAGTCTTACCAAGGGGTATCGTATTACCCAGTTACTGGGTTGTGGAGGTCAGATAGGCAGTCGCTCCATGTAAAATGCTGGTATTCAGCTGCATCCGGTTAGACTGGAAGCCGACCCCAACATAGTTGTGAAAAGGCTAGACAGATGATGAGATGATGATGATGGTGAGACAGTAGGTAGTAAAGACAAACTTCTTAGTTCAGAACATAGGTTAGATTCAGCGTCAAAGCATGATCTGCGTCAGAGCATTGTATGCATGACACAGTATCAATAGACGCACGCAAAAGTTGTTTGCACAGATCAATGAATGCTAAGTGAATAAACTAACTCTATCCATATTCAGAACTAGTAGTAAAAAAAAATGTATTGAGTATCTGAATATTCCAAGCAGAAACTCAACGGAACGATGCATCTTTTTCAAAGTTCGGGTAACTCGTGTCTCGCTTTTTCTCTTATATCTTAAAGATATAAGGCGGAATAATTTAACTAATGAACACCAGTATACAAATAACACGAATTAAAAAAGAACCTGCTTTTAACAAATAAGTAAAAGAACTCCTAATTAATCCCATGCGAATTGGTTCTCGAGATCAAAGTTTTTGAATATTCGCGTTTGGAGGGTATTTTAAACAAACGATGTTTATTCATGAGGGTAGGCGAATTACGAATCTGGGTGTCTCTTTAGCATACGCTAACTAAGCCTGCAAATATGTATCAAAGGAATGAGGAATATTCATTAAGTTTTTCGTTCGTTTTGTGACATGATATATTTACTTGGGCGTCACAATTTTTTATTTTTGAGAGAGAAATAATCTTATAGGTACAATTCCTTAGCCGTTCCGTATCCGACGTGTCGCTAGCTACGGAAGGTATTTCATAGAAAATTTAGAAATTCATAGAAACCAGTCGTGTCGCGGCGACACGTCGTTTGCAGTTGCCTCCTGCGGTCGGCTACGGAATGGTAACTTAAAGGACTCATATGAACAATGATTAAAACCGACTCTGCAGCCTCGCTAACATCATTGCTGCACAGTTTTAAGCTATTCCTGAACTAGCAGTCGCTGACCCAAAAAAAAGAGTATTGACAAATTCTTTTCCGGTATTTCATAACTCTGTAATTGCATCTAACGAAAAACTTAGATAATTTGTTCAAATTACCGCGTCTTCTCAATCGTGGTATAATTGTTGTATACAAGTACTTGAACTATAAGTTTATAAGAAAACAAGTTTATAATTGTTGTAATTATTGCATTGTGTTGGGTCTTTGGCCCCATCAATTGGCTTTTTGTTGATTCGGACAATGTTTTGTGAGTATAAGCTATTGTTGATACGAAATAAATTGTTGTTAAAACGGGCCTGCATCCTGTATCTTTGGATTTCTAAAGTTATTGTGTTTTACGTTTTTTTTCGTAACTTAATAAAGATAATCTAATCAAACTGTATCTTCCCACTGCAGATAGTGTTTGTTGTCTTCATAGTCCAAGTCTTCATTTCGAACCTTAAGTTGATTTTCAAAACCTGGGACTAGTTCTTTGAGTCTTGGAGTCTTTTGAGTCCTATGAGTTCTTTGAGTCCTGAGTCCTATGAGTTCTTTGAGTTGACTCATGAGAATTAAAGTAGGTTGGTGTACTTTGTTATCAATATTTAAGGAATAAAATTAGCTCAAAATTATGTACATAATGACATATAATCATACGTAAGTATATATGTATTTTTAATAGTCTCAGATGACCCGCGGGTTCTTTTGAAAAAAAAACAGTCTCGAGTTCTTTGAAACTAGACTCGAGTCTTCCTATAGAAGAATTAACCAGACTCGAGTCTTCAAAAACAAGTTAGGACTCAAGTTTCTTACAACATTAACTGCAGGAAAAGGCCCGCCCCTCCCTTTTTCACTATTTCCAATATTAAATCTCCAAAGAAAACGTACAAGAAAAATTCGGGCGTCTGGAGACCCGTCTACAAGAAAGTCAGTCGTAGTTTTTGTTTCAAAACTATGTAAGTACTTATTCTTATTAACTTTGAAACTGGACGTGAGGGTTCCAAAGTCTTGCCGTGTCTTCGAAAGTATTATACGATTCAAAGTTTAGAGCTACGCTTAAGCTTGGTTTAACCCCGAAGACTCGTAGACTGAGATCTTTGAGTTGTATTTATTTATGTTGGATCACGTCTGGCTAAATGGCTGTTCCGTTGATCAATTTATCTGTTGTTTTGGACCCCTCCGTGTCTTTAGAGAGAACGCTAAGCCCTGGACCAGCTGTCAGCGAGATACGTGGAAGCTTTGAAAGATTAGGTAATCGGTGTTGACCAGTAGACACATTCGGATGGCTTTTCATTTGTGTTAAATACTGATAAGCCGCACCTGTTTCGAGCACAATATTATATAGAATTTTAGAATTCATAGTAATTTAGGAAGCTGTACCCTTTGAGGGGTTTATTTATAAACGTTGCTTAAAGTAATGATTAGCGACTGTTTAACCATACATTTTTGACGTTTAAACGTCACTTAACTTTAAGCAATGCTTATGAATAAACCCTAGAGTCTTCAAATCTTGATTGAATGGGTTTATTAATAGACGTCATCACTGCTTACCAGGAGCCTTTGCTTGTTGGTTGTGGAGGTCAGATAGGCAGTCGCTCCATGTAAAATACTGGTATTCAGCTGCATCCGGTAAGACTGGAAGCCGACCCCAACATAGTTGGGAAAAGGCTAGGCAGATGATGATCACTGCTTACCATCAGGTGAGATAGTTGTCAAGCTCGAAGAACTGGGTAATTCTTATATTACTTGATTAAGATTCATTTAATAATATGGACTCAAACGCCCTAGTTTAGCGTTGGAATAAACATGGTTGCCAAAGGCTAGGCAGATATTAAATTCATTTAATAATTAAAATCCACATAATCGCATATTAATAAACAGTAACAATGTATACCAATCAATATATATGTATTAGCATGCATATTTAAATGATTATGATTTAATTTTTATTACAGTTCTGTCCCACACGAGTTCATTATTATTGTAATCGACCTCAGAATATTTATGACGTAGATGTGGCGGTAGCACGCGACTTGTGACCACGTCGTTTGTAAGAAGAGGAAGATATAGACCGATAAAGAATTATGTTTTTAATGACAATAATTATCTGTCAGCCATATCTTCAATGACGTAGCTTTGATTTTGAAGAGTACATTATCTTTGTATGCATGAAAACGAAAAAAAAAGACATCCTATCTAAGTAATAATATAAATGTGAGAGTGAGTTTGTTTGTTTGTGTCGCTTTCACGCTAAAACGTCTTAACGGATTTGGATGAAATTTGGCACATGGATAGACCTAAAATAGGACAGACTACTTTTCATCCTAGATCGCAGACGAAGTCACGGGTAACTGCTAGTTAATTATAATTTCATGCATTTTCTCGTCAACCTCCTAGAATCTGGTTTTTTTAATGTTTATGGCTTCTTACTGTTTTCTCTCCCTTGGCTTTCCTTTTTACAGATCTTTTTCGGATATCATTTATGAAATAATCATGGATTTCCTTTTCCATAATTCAAACCCTACCTACGTTTGTAAGTTAAGTTCTTTCGCTTGATATTTCTTTTCCCTACTTTGCATTTCACTGCCCTAGTTCCAAGAGCATACATCAACGTCTAACGTAATCCTATTTGGAAAACGTTTTAACGGTAAAATGTGGGAAAACGTTCGTGTAAAACCATCTCAAAATTACAGGTTGACAAATATACTACGTTTTATTCTACAAAACTGCAACCTCGTCAATTTTTAGTCCTAGTTTATATCCCATTTTAAGTTCGCCAAGACGATGTGTAATAAACGAATTTCTGTACCAGTAAACATTTTTATGGCCGTCGATAGGTGGAAAGGAGTATACTAGTAGTTTCGAAATACTCGTCTATTCCTTCAGTATGCTGTTTATGACGTCATAAATAAGTACATTGCTGGACCATAAATATGTCACAGTGAGTGTTAGAAAAAGTTCAGCTTTGTCGCGGTAGGTGTCACTCATACCTGTAAGAATCTCTCCGAAACTCGATCTATACTTATATAATATTATAAAGACGTATTTCTTTTTAGTTTGGGGCTAATCTTCGGAACTACGGATCTGATTCCGATTACCGAAAATGTTTTCACTAATGGGAAGTTACAGTATTGTCGAGTGTCATAAGATATGTTTTATGTTAAAACAAGAAATTTCACGCCTAAAGTCACGGGCAGAAGCTAGTGTGTTACATTTACGGCCGCGTACTGTATTGACTGTGACAAATATGTACTTAACATCCGTAACAAAGGAGTTTGTTAATGAATATCCAGGATAAATGGGAGAAAATGAGCCGTTTATATTACTGGTGTATATCACACACTCTGTTAATAATCACAGGGTAAGCTAAATTAAAGGATTAGCTCACGGATTATGTGGTCCCTTGTGGCCCAATTAGGGATATTTACAACAATGCTTGGTTTTAGAGATTCAGCTTAATTGAAAATAGGGTAAGATTTGGTCCCTTTGCGATATGGATCAATATTTTACGATACATGAAATGTACACTGTACTCAAATTTAATCATGTTTCTCCTGCCCGTATCCCAATTTATTTGGGGTCGGCTAAACATGTCTTTTTCTTCCATCCTTCTCTATTAGTTTTCTATTAGTCCCCCTTTTCTAGACATATCTTTCATACAGTCCCACCGTTTCTTTGATCTTTACCTGGTCTTCCACATTTATTCTCAAAACTTTCCTCACGAAATTTCTATAACTTGTATTATGATAATGTCCAGACAATCCACGTTAGAAATTAGAGTATCGCTTTTATTTCACTATTCGTTCCCTCTTAATAGCCTTAGGCAGAATACGATCAAGATCTAATCACTATGTCATGTCTCCTAACCTATCATAATCCATAGCCAAGCCACGTGAACAGTGAAGCCATTCAATTAATAAATACCTCCTATGTACATTGTACTTAGTTGTCTATGGTATAATGTGCTCATTTGTAAACGTTCGCATCAACGGGGAAGTTTCCATCTTTTATGTTTGTGTGTGTGTGCGTTTTTTTTATGTGTAGTAAACTACACTCCAGTTAGTCGAGTTAATAATTATTTGATGTTGAAGTTGATTAGAGATGTTTTGTAATAGTGGGTGGGGGACAATTTATCAGCATTTTCTGTAAGCGTTGCATTGTCAATTGCTATGATTTGACTACCTTCAAAAGTTACCGTGTGAGAATATAATTATGATAAATTTTCTGTTTGCGCTGAAAAACAAAAAAAATATCGTTTCAGATAACGAGCTAACATAACTTTTCAATATCCGTGTAAACATGAACCTTATCAATACACATTTTCTTCAATTCGAAAATTTGCTGATGCGTCTGAAGTCTCAAACATCAGTTTTATTGGAAAACAATAAACAGACATAATGTATTTTATGTCATAAAACCACCAAATACTTTGTGCAAAAGGATCACCTTGAACTTTTTACTCAACCAAAGTTTTTTACCATCAAAGCCTGTCAATACCATTCAAGAGCCAAGCGATCATTGTAGCACTTTAGGTATACTACATACCTTCTGTATCATGCTTGTCACATGTGATCCCTACGGAAGCGATCTTCCCTTTTGAGTGTCGATAACTTTTTATGTGTTGTCGGAATACGATACGGCAAATGTATCGTGTGATATCAGCATACACAAATGTCATGTTTTGACACTTTCACAAATATTATGTAAGGGTCTTTGGTGGACGACTTCGGAATATTATTGCGTGTGTATGCTGTCTTTAGGGTAAAGTATTTTAAGTTTGCTGTACCAACTTTCTTAATTGGAGTGAGAAGAAACCTTAGGTGTAGTTGACGTAAGTAATTTAAGAGGTATGCGGAGCTTCTAATATGCCGTCTGTACCAAAGGACCAAAAGTTCTATGAACTATAACTGATGTTGATTTGCAAACAACAATAAATCTATCCAGAAAATAGATGGGATTATAAAAACGTGCTCTATTATCTGTAGGTACCCGAAAAATCGCATAATTTTTACGCGACCTTAAATTTTTCTCTGTTGGTCCTTTTAACTTTCTGTACCCTCCAGGGTAAATAACCCGAAATCGCTCTCCTGTCGTGAATCCATGTAATGGGATTGTAAAAAAGTTTAGTTTAGGGCCGAAAGGCACGGTGCCTTTTATAATTTTATGCCCGGGACACTTGTGCCTTTCGACTTTGCTCTTCGGGTCGAATGCTTTAGTTAGGAAAAGTTTGTTGGGTTAATGTGTTTTTGTAATGTTACTGAATGTTGTAATTATAATTTTTCCAACTGCCGCAATACAATGCCGATTTTAATCAAACATGTTATAGTCCATTTCCAGATGAATGTTTCTTAACTTTTTTGTTTCTTCTTTATGTGACCATTTACTACTGGGTGTTGGTTCTAATGTCCGCGCCTTTTCATCTAAACGTCTTGTGATCTTTCATCTAACATTGTTTGTTTAAAATAATGTTTAGCAAGCACTGAAAAAATGTTATCTAATTAAGTTAATAACGTGTGATGTTTGTTCCATAACTTGTGTTGTCATTATTAATGTCTTTGAAGTCATAACATTGTATGGAAACGTCTTTTATTACTTAATGAATGCCATGTTTTTCAAAGGAGCTTGAGGTCGCTTCTCAGAAATTTAATTCACGTACGTAATATACTGACATTGTTAAAGTATCTTTTCTCGTTATTACCCTTATTAACATAAGGGAAGCTTTCTTTATCTTTTACCTTAAGGATATTAAAAGAACTTTTAAATATCCTTAGTTTTCATCATGCGTTTTAGGCAATCGTTATACGATAATAACATTACTAATAGGTACATATAGGAAGTGCTATAGTGATTAATGTTTTAAGAAAGTATTGACAACTCTATTAGCAATTTTAATCTAAAAGCTGTCCATCATTGTAATTACTTCATATTTTAATTAAGTTTAGGTACCTACATGTTTTATTAGTTCCTATAACTTCGCCTTCGGCAAAGCATATTGGTTTAAAACCTCTAGTACACTTCGGTGACTCCTCAAAAGGCTGCCCCAAGGCACACACATAATATACGTGGGAAAATTCATTCGAAGTTAGTTTTTTTACAAGATAAAAAAATAAGTGCTATGTGAATTTTGTTTAAGGCGCGTTAAGGCTTTCATCGCGAGTATCTCAAGTGGGTAGGAAGTTTACGATAAAAGTAATCTCGTTAATGCTATACGTACAGAATGAAACTGTAGGGCGCTTATGAATACGAGAGATATCGTGGAGACGAGACACCCTCCATCGTTCTCATTGAAATTTTGAACCAACATACATATACATAACGTCGCGCCCGTTTTCCTAAAAGGTAGCAGAGGTGTACCTAACTATAATGGGTACAAAACCTTTTTTAAACCATAATTAAATATAAATATGTCGCAATACTTCTAAATGCGGAAAACGTCATGATCTTGAGTCTTAACATCACCCCTGAATTCTCCGAAAGGGCAGACATGTAGAGTGTTAGTAAACCCACATTTAGCCAGTTATGTTGTAAGTCCCATGGGCGAGACCATTGCCATAAACTGGGCATTAATACAGACTTGAGGATCTGCCTAGGAACCACAGCAATATTCAAGACCAATGGCTTTGTTTTAATTAATATTAGTTTTATTTATTCTTAAAACCCTGTTCTTTAAATCTGAGTTCTCATTGAATATGGTCATCAATGGGCAATCAGTTTGATTTGACTAGAGCGAAATAGTTTTTTGTCGTCTATCCAAAGTTTTTATAAGCACGCGTGACTTCTGACGTCAACCAAGCATTGTGTTGGTTTATTTTTGTTATTACCTGCGAGGTCGTTATTAAAACTGATGATAATATCAAGTTTGAATTCTTACCCATCAGAATTAATATCTTCGTTGATTTGAATTAATTTTGATATTTAAGATAGCATTTCTATTTGTTGAATTTCATTAGATATTTTGTGTCACAAATTATGAAATTAACGTTTAATTTAAAATTATCAATATCAATTTGGAGATATTTTTGAATAACCTGTTCCAATATGTCGTTTGTCAAAATGGAGTTAACGAATATTTTAATTTGAGAAGGCCACACCATATTTTAGTATTCCAGGTGATAAATGGCAATTTAATTCGATCAAGTTAATGCACCTTTGCTTTCAATATCGTACTAAATTCCTCAAAAATAGTGTAAATTATCTAGTGTAAAAACCCGTAACTGCTCTCTCAAGTTCTCCCGTTTGAAACTAATTGTTGGCAGCATATTTAGTGCAGAAAGCTTTCGTTTTAATCCTAAAAGCCTGTTGAAAGCCCGAGCTAGTGTCAAGTTGTGGCCGCTTGATCCATTTACCGAGTTTTCTGAGCATATACTATGGGATACAATGTAGGTCGCATATTTGTGGCCTGTGTTCTAGCTAGGCTCTTCAGATCTGCTGTCTTGAATTTTTTTATGAATTTATTTCCTTGTCATACCTTTAATTTTTTTTTTACTCGGATGAGCTCGTGGCTAAGTAATAGCCGTACCGGTCGATCCATCAGGTTAAGCTACGCTTGCCGGGATTGGTCCGTGGATGGGTGACCATCTTTACATACCGAGGCTCCTCCGTGCCTCGGAAAGCACGTTAAGCTGTTGGTCCCGGCTGTCATTCGTGTATCTTTGACAGTCGTTACGAGTCGTCAGAAGCCCTAAAGTCTGACAACCAGTCTTACCAAGGGGTATCGTATTACCCAGTTTCTGGGTTGTGGAGGTCAGATAGGCAGCTGCATCCGGTTAGACTGGAAGCCGACCCCAACATAGTTGGGAAAAGGCTTGGCAGATAGACCTTATTTTTTTTTTTTATATCAGTTAATTAATTTTACGGAAATTAGGAGCACCTCTCAGCCTCATTTCGTAGTATCTTCTTCATTGCTTTGAAGTTGATAATGTTACATGTGTTTATCTACGTGTGTCTATTAATATTCCTTTTAAATACCCGTAGCAACAAACATTATATTGTCATGATAATTTTGTAGCTTCTACACTTATTGGCCGTGAGAGCGTTCCAATATTTTTCCTGCTACGAACCAAATAACATTGTATATTAAACTTGGTTATTGAAATCCTTACTTTAATAAGACTTAAAATGTCAAATGAAGGAGCTTAGAGACAGCAGAGTTCAAGGACGTTAACATCATTTATTCCCATTCTGTGAGACGACAGCTTTAGATTAATATAAATCGTCAAACTGGACCAGCACTCTCTAACACGGACATCCTTTAATCTTCACGTAAACTTCACGAAAGATTAATTCTTTAAAACTTCTGTAACTGCCCCATAATTTAGGTTTTTAACAATGTAAACACATTATAGCATTGCTCTCTTAACAACTGACGCACGATGTCAATGTGATTCATGACTTGACGCCCACGAGTTAGTGTCAAAAGTGACGGTAGAGAGAGGGACAGAAATATGTACATGATTGAAGCATGAATGAAAAGTAAAATGAACGTGGTTATCTCCTGATTATAAAACTAAGTGTGGAATTTGTTTGTGCCTAAAAATAAAATGTTTTTATTTTTATTCTTGGCTTATATCGATTTGTAAATCTAAGCTGTCATTAGTGTTGGTCTATTTTTTGCTCCTACCAAATTAAGATCAATAACAACAACATATATTAGGAGTTGTTATTCCGCTCCAAAGATTCACCGACGAGTTCCTAAGCCGTTCTCAAATATAAATACGTCTGTTTTTTATCAAACGCTTGTTACGTTTTCACGGAATGATTCACGTACCGAAAGATACCTTTTGAACTGTACAAAAAGATTAAATGGACCGAATAATCCTTATAATAGATAGTCATTCACCATTTGTAGGGCTCTTAAAAACTTTGCCAGTAAAAAGACAAGCTTTCGCAATATATCATACAAGTTTGAAAAAAGCACGTAACAATAACTGCCATTGGAAAACAATTCGTTCCGAGGCTCGCAAATTAGTTTTGAACAAAACTTCAACTTTGAACTGGAAATTTTTAAGCGAGATATTAATTTTGGTAGGACTGTGGAAGGCTCCGATGCTTGGAATCGTGATTAATATATTGTTTAAACGCGTCACTGCCATCATTGAATATTACATAGTCGCTGCGTCTATAAATCTGTCAGACCCATTCTCGAAAGCTAAGAGCGTACTACAGATATCACTGTCACTTAGAACGTAGTTCGGAGAAGGCTTTTGTGTATTGATTCCACTTATGTGAGTGAATATGCTGACAGGGTTTGAGTAGGAGCTGAAATAGAAGCTAAATGTCATGTCTAGCGACACCACAAAAGAGTACTCAAAGATATGAGAGAGAATGAATTGAATGAACATTATGAAAATTGAATGAAAGTTATCAAAATTGAAAACTGTAAAAGCATTGACGTGGACAACGGTGCAAACAGTCTCTAGTCTTTTCACATTCACCTTCAAATAGCTCTGTAACATTTATATTATTATCTGTCACAACATTTTGAATGTCGGATTCATTTAAAAGCTTTTCGACGTAACTTGGGAGAGAAGGTATTTTCTGTGATAACTCTTGACAGGCGACTTTGAAATTTTGCCTACGTTTTGTAATTTTATTCAAGTCATTTGTGGTATTAAATGGGAGATTTATGAAATTAGTGAGCTTGAAATACTTCCCATGTTTAAAGTTACGTTCTAATGATTTTGTCAACTGAGTTTAAATGGCTTAGCTTTAATAAATTCGTGCAATTAACAGCAATCCTGCCAAATATTATGTTGAATCATATTATGGGCTTAGTTTTGTGCGAATCCCATAGTGCTGACTCAATAGGAAGTTACTGACTAAAATAACATTTATGATTTTAAATACAAATAATTATGATTTAAGTATTTTCTTTGTTTTGTATAAAATCCGTTTAGGTATTAATATTATTCAAAACGTGTTATACAAAAGACAGCATAATACAAATCATGTAGGTGACGCAAGTCTTAGTAAATCGTTTATGTATAGTTATAACTCTCAAATACACAATTTTTCTTACAATTCAATTAGTAACGAATGAATATTCATAGTCAGTATATCCCAAGTCTTACGATCACTACTTCTAGGTTAACTCAACTCATGAAATTTAGCCGTCTAGACTATTCTGGATACATATTTACCCAATGTAAATATCATAGGGAGATTGTACTCCTATATTAGATAGGGTTTGACTTTACTTTTATATAAGATAGGGTTCGATTTTACATTATGATTCAAAATAACAATCAGTTTTTATAAAAATATACATATTGTGGCGATGACAATAATATCTTTCATATGTTGTTTGGAGATCGATATGGAACATGGTGGAATTTTTCAAACCAATAATAAAGTTATCGACTACAGGTCGAATAATAGAACTATTCATACGGCTGATATGGAATTGTATTTGCATATATCCATTTCATTTTAGGAAAATATTTTCTTTACGTTACTGAAATTCAAAGCAGAAACGTAGTCTGTCAGCTTGATAGTAAAATAACAAACCAAAGGCTGTACAAATACAATGCCAAAGTTTTCATAAGACTGTAAAAGGGAATTTCATGAACAAATCAAGTTGAAACCAAGACTAAGGAGAAAACTGGGCTATCTATATCAAACTAACCTAAAATAAAACATTCCCAACACGCTTGAAACAATTACGAATCTAAATTATTTTCATATGTAGCTCAGTTAAATGTCAGGAGTATAAATACCGGTTTGGTGGCTCGCTCGCCTCTGTTGATGCTAAAACGAACAAAGGTCGTCATATCTCGAGGGCGAAACTGAATACTTTAGATGCTTTGGGCGAAACCATCCTTTTGTACACACTGAATTTTTGGAATAGTTTAAAATTTGATGTCAACTATGAAAGCCTTTAGAATTTTGCGTTACATAACAATTTATTTAGCCTAGCAGTAATAATAATATACGGGACCTAATGAAAACGAAATAATATGGAACTTACGACATAATATTATATACTCAACGGAGTTAATGAAATAGAAACCATTAATATGATTGCTTTACTACGTAGTATCAATCAGATTGGTAATTAAATCAAGCACAATTCTATTCCATATAGAACGACAGAGCTTATTTATAATTATGTATATTAATAAAGGCCACTAATTCCAACTGACATCTGAACAATGTAGCTGTCCCCAGCGAAGCGTGGAAATGGCAACAGATTCATTAATTTCCAATCTAAACTGAATCAACATATAGATGGTTTTGTGAGAAATTTCGTCGCTCATTGTCCGAAATCCAATTGCGAAGGATCATTAACATCAGCTGGCCAAACGTTAACTATAGGCCATCGTCCTCTCGTGAACTGTCACCACATGACTGCAATCAAAGTTGGCGTCGTATAATGTATGAAATATATTCTTTGATAAACCTTTTGGCACGATTTTCAAGATATCATCATTGTCTACGGCTCATCTTGACCACCTGCTGAACTGATATTAAGTCTCCTTTCTTCCTAGCTACCCTTTTCTATCCGTTCCCTTATTAGTACCAAGTAAATCGAAGGAAGGACCTGCGATTTCCTTTATGTCGTCAACCCTTCTTTGTCTAAAGTCATACTACCCTCATATTTCTTATAAGTAACCCAATATTATCCTTATAAGTTAGGGTTGCTCTGATGAATTTTAACTCGTTACGTCAGCAATCTCGAGTTTCTTGTGAGGAGTAGCAAGGCCGTTCGTCCGCTGCCCTTGTGGAAACCTGTTCTGTGTCATGATATTATTGCCTTGTTCTGCTAAGTATGTCGGTTTGTGGACTATTTTCGGATGTATTGTGCAAATAGAATGCTGTGGTTGAGCATGCTGATTATATTAGCTTTGTTATCATAACATACCGCACTAATTTTCCGTCCAATCTTCAGAGTTTGATTGATGGTGTAACGGGTTGTGGCTTGATTTTCTAAATGGTAATGTCGGACTAACTTAGCTAGCTATAAATGGACGGTTGGTTTTCAGCGATTCCGAAATTTCGACGTCTCGTATAAAATGTAAATCAGTTTTCATTAATTAAGTAGTCTCTAAGTGGAATTTATTGAAATTGTAATATCTTGTTTTGGAAAGGAGTCTTCCTTGTATTCATGTGACTTTTCCTGTCCATCTAGCTTTACCATTTAATATATAATATAACCACCGGAGTTCATGGCTATACATAAGAAAATATTCCTGCTCTATAAACCACAAAATGTTTTGATGATGAAGCAAAATATACAGAAGTAACTAATTCTGTTGCGAGTGTTACTTTTTCGTTCCCGTTTTTCCTGCTGGCATTAGTTTCGTTGTCAAGGGGTGATTTATGCTGTTTACCAAGTCCAGCTTTAACCTAAATATCAACGAATTAGATACATCTGACATACATGTTAGACAGATTGCTGATAGTAATAGAAGAGATCAACGACTTTGGTCTGGCCTTGCTAATATAGATAATCCGAAATGGATCATTGAAGATATTGAAGGTTTCGATGCAAAATATAAACGTGTTCGTTCTCAAAACATGTTGTTTAAAGAATCGAGTGTGTGTACAGAGATAATTTTGCCGGATAAGACTTCGTAAGTGTTCTCTGAGGCAACATGACTCAGATGCGCGTAAATAATACGGTCGCAAGCATTTATTACTACACTGTGTACTTATTGCGTGTATGAGACCATTGGATTTAATAGCCTGCGGTGCAATGCGAAAAGGTAGGCAGATCCAAGATTTACATCAATTTTGAAAGATCAAAGTTAACAAGTAAGAGCCAAATCTCTCTAAAAGGCACGACAAAGAAGTTTACAAAAACAAATTTTTAATTAACAAATTCTGTCAAGTTAGATAAAGAAACGAAAAAAAAAAAAACATTGCTGAAGATAAAAGCTGCAGCGCTCTTATTACAAAATGTCTACCTTTGTCAAAACAGGTTGTGGGTAGAAACATTATAACAAAGAAAACTACTAATGTATAATGTAATTATCAAGCAATTAGCAAGGTTTTTGGCAACATGCTCACCCTGAATTATTCACAAAGTTGCAGTATGGAAAAGTAAGGGAGCGTGGTGGATTGTGTAAAATTTTACATGCTCATGATCCTAATGTGATAGGAAGGCGTAAAATTAGTGCTGTTAACTTGATAGTAGATACTAAGTTTGGCGTAAACACTGAAGTGACGGTTTGTCAGATCTTGGCGTATTATAATCTAGTAATATAATACGAAATCGTTGTATATTTCTGAATGTTTATTAGAGAGAACATTTTCCTTGCGACAGTCTTGAATTAGAAAGTTAAGATTAGCATAATGTTGGCTATAGACTTGTTGGTTGCCAGGATATAGGGTAGGATAATCAGTACAAGCTTTAAAACCACAAATAAATTCTTTGCTTGCGTTTAATTAGAATTTATGAATAGGTACTGTACCGACTTTAAGAATTCATGATTCACGTTCTCACAATATTCTTCATGTCAAAGATGGTATCCTTAGTTCCTCAATTCCGTTTACCCTCTTCAGTCTATTGTAGTCTTTCAACTCCGACTTTTTTCTCGTATCGACCTCTGTGTAAATATTTTCCGTTTTATCAAGCACCATCTTTTTTGATCCCGCCTTTCGTTGCTTCGAACTAATTTATTCTTATAATGGACAGGACAGACTTTTAAAGCATGTTCTTAGAAATTTCTTTGATTTGTTTTTTTAATTTATTTGTTTTAGATGGACTACTTAGTTCGTAGTTGCGGACAATGTCCTGAGGAAAGTTTTGATTATGAATGTGGATGGCTATAAGAGTAGGGGAAGACTAAATAAACGATGGATGAACTGTTTGAGAGATGATATGGCTTGAAAGAGGGTGACTACCTAGATGATGGCCAATAGAGAAGTATAGAAAAAAAACAACATGTTTCCCCGACCCTAATTATATTGGGATGATGTGGCCGAGGTATAATGTTCAAAGTATAACAAACACAGTGAAACAAATAGAAATCAATGTGTTTCTTTTACCTTTTGGGGACATTGGTCTACTTTGACGATTAGTGATTTGGACGTGATCCGACTGTCAATGGATGTGATTTACGCAAGCAGTTTTACTTAGTTGTGGAAATATTTGGTGAAAACACTGGTTTTCAATTTCCATTGTTATTTTTCTTTATAACAACATCAAACATTCTAGCTCGTCTGGAATAAACCGTGACTTGTTGTTGTAAATTGTCGATGCTGGAGTAAAAAGGCCGTTCTAAACATTGAAAGTAAAGGAAACCTTGTCTAGTATTTCCTTAAAAGGAATAAATCTATTGGTCATAACGATAACGTCTTATCTAACGACTAAATAGATTAAGTACAGGAAAATGTTCGAGATGACCTATAAACTGTACGCTTCTCGGTAATGTATTGGGAATACCAATTATAGTAATTACTACCAGTATGGTTAGCCTAAATACGTGTCTTGAGGCTGCCTAATGAATGGACGGTTTTGTCATCAAGTAAGTGCATCGGTATGTGCATATACACTGACGTGACGGAGCGAAAAGCCTTAGCAATTTTCAAATGCTTAGCTGACATATATGCCTTTTCGAACTGTTTTTTCATTCAAAATTTTTACTATATTCTGAAAAATATGCATAGTGTTATCAAAGGTTAACTGAAAGTGCTTAGCCATTTCATTCCTCGACTCTACAAGCCACTATATACAAGTGCTTTTAGCTTTCAAACCACAGTGCTTTTAGCTTACACAACACGTCCCTTCGGGTTTTCGTTCAATCAAATGTCTAGTAAAGTTTTGTATTACAAATATCGGTTATGTGACCAAATTGGGACCTCATTAGTTTGCGATTGGTTGACGACAGGTCTTTCAATGTGACATTGCCTTAGAAGCTTATTTTAAGTATGGTTTGGTGTACTGATCATCATCTTCATTATCTTGCTCTTATCCCAATTTATTTGAGGTCATTCGGCGCGGAATATATTAGTCTTCCATACTTCTCTATTATTCGTCATCTCGGTAGTCACCCCCTTTTGAGCCATATCATATAATCTTTCACACAGTCCATCAATCGTTTCGTTTCAAGTAAACATTCAAATGATGATACTTAAGCCTCCATTTTTATCTGCTTCAAATCCACACTTCGCTTAAACCTTTTAAACGCAAATCGTCCTACATGTGCATTGAAGTATTTAAATATGTAGGTACATAAATCCTTTTGCATAATCATTTTACGCAGCAGTCTGCCCACATGCATGCCTAACGAAATATTATCGTTGCTCGTACACGCTTTGATGTGCATTTTTAGGATTCTAAAATAAGAGAGCGATGAGTCTGTTGGCTTTTATAATTTTGGGTTTTATTTAAATGTTTTGTTTATTCAAAGATGAAATGTCAAGGAAAATGTTTTTTGATTTGAAAGTTGTTTAATTGGAAAATGCTGATGATGAGCGAGTGCGATTACATGAGAATGCTTTAAGTTTAATCAAAATTATAATTAAACTTTACTGAATGATAGACAAAAATGAAGATAATACTGGCTTAAAACATGATACAAATCCACAGCAGGACAAGTAACAAATACCTAAAAAACCATGGTTAAAATTTATAACCTAGAATAAAGCGCTACATAACGCCTCACTTGTCCAATCGATTAACAACTCATTTGTGAACATCAGTCCAGTGGTTTAACACTAGAAGGGTGCATAATAATGTAGGTAGACAACCAACCCCCCTGTTAGGAGATTGTATGTCAAACAGAGAACTGATAGACAGACGAATGAGTTGTAATGCTAAATAAAACCTACAAGAAACTTTATTTTCATACCTCTAAATAATTTTATAAAAAATGACATAAGTACACATACAAACATACCTAAACTCACGCCTTCCCATGGGGCCAGGGGTTACAGAAACTACAGGAAGCCCTCCACCTGCTAGGATTCTTACATACCTACTCCTTTTGCTTCGGTTACGATCATCTACGCACGCCGCGCCGGTCGCTAGTTCTACGCACGTGACCTTTCTGAAGAACGTCACCAAAAAGGTCATTATACATTGTCCTTCTACGTCCCCTGCCGCCGCTTCCACTCACATCTGCCTTATACCTACGTAGTTGGCAGAAAATAGAGCCCCTTAAAAAGATACTGACACTGCAGTCTGCACTATGCTAATCTTTACACCCCTTTGCGCACAACCCTTTACAAAAACTTGCATTCTTCTACATGTATATTCATGTCCCACGAATTTACACCGTCACCCTACATCGTTAGCGAAACTAAAGCGTGCTTCAAGTACCCTGACTATTTGCATAGTCTATCATCCAGCCTCCTCTGTCTATCATCCAACGCACGAGTAATGAGCGGGACAGATGAAAATCCAGCGTTATCTGAAAGACGCACGCCTGTGTAGGCGGGTTTAAACTTAGATATACTTAGACTTACTTAGACACAGTCAGCTCTTTGATATACTGAAGTCCTGATATGGAATGTTACTAATGATGAGGACAATTTGAAGTATTCAGACAGAGTAATGATCAAAATTTTGCGTGGTAACGGGGATGTCTGCAAATACGCAAAGGATTTGTTAGAGGACTTACACAGCCCAATTAGTAAAATATTAGAGTAGTTGTTAATTTGTAGGCTTCGATTCTGTACGTCGGTTATAATAGGTATTTAGCAAGGAGATCCTTAATTATTTTCGGCAGATCGTCGACCTGGTAAAGGTCACGGGAATTTACTGGATGCGGCCAACGCAGAACCGGTCCTTGTGGATATCATTGAAGAAAGTCTACCCAGCGCTGGAGATGTTTTAGTTGGAATGATACATAGTGTAGTCCCATGGTGATTACATAATTAACCTCCCACAATATCGCATATAAAAAGCCTCTTTTGTTCTTATAATTGAGATCACAAAAACAAAAAAGAATCTAAAAGGACCAGACAGCAGACAGCGGTTTCCGTATTTTTGGTCCTTCGGGCCGGATTCTGTCTGGCGGCGGTACCCCAGCTATAAACAGACCATATTTATGAGCCCCCCACACCCCAGAGCGTACCGACACCTTATTTACAGTGCTGCCTACACCCCCGTAATATTCTAAAGCTGGTTGTTCTGCTTTCTTTATACTTGGAAACATATTTTATTTCTGCTTTTTTCAAGCGTTACTTCTGATCTCGAAGTTTTTGGATTATCATCCTAACTAATATTATAAATGCGAAAGTGAGCTTCTTTGTTTCTTACGCTTTCACGTTAAAACGGCTGAATAGATTTGGATGACATTTGGCAAAGGCGTAGACTTTAACCATTACATAAATTAGAGGTTAACGATTGCGGACATAGGATGAAGTGGAGTTGTAGGTTAAGTAGGTATTAGATAATAAAAAAGAGAAGTCTTTATCAATTATAATTCAACCGCTCAGCCATTCCGCTCAACTGTCGATTGGCCTTTTAATGGCCGATAACAATTAAAATTCTATTGTGTCTCGTTAATGACAGTTGGAGGTTTAAAAACTGACCGATAAGAGCAGATTATAACAATCAATTATTTGTTACGGAAATACAGTCCTAATCCATGAAATCGGAATATTTACCTACACACAACTAAAAAGCATTTTGTCATCTTGAAGTTATACAGCAAGTATCAGAAAGGTGTGGTCAAAAAGCGTGTGGTACAGACTAGAAAGCTGAACAAGTTTGTCCATGGTACCAACATCTTTAACGCAGAAAAATCATCAGCCGCCGTCTGCCATTTGTGTCAAGTAGGTATTGAAGTTTTGTATGGGACGGTCAATAATTTACATAGGTAGGTACTGTAAATTGACGAACTACGAACCGTTAAGGCCAACGTAGACCGAGACGGGATGGCAAAGGATTTTGCCGTCAGTCAGCGCACACTAGCCGCTTAGTTAAAGCGCCTTGCCGCGGCGCGCGCGCCCCGCTGTATGTCACAACCAGCGCTGGCGTCCTTGGCATGCCGTTGCCTACCGCAGTATGCCACGGCATCCCGCTGCGGGAGCCCGTGGCGCGTCTTTCAATGCCGTGCATTGAAATCCCTTTCGATGTAATGGCATCATTTTAAAGCATAGCAATTTATGTCGTATTTCTATATCGATACGTTTGAATGTCCTTTGGTAAAAATTTAAATCCCTTGCCATGCCGTCCTGGTCTGCGTAGGCCTTTATTCAGCATTGTCATTCTGTGATTATTTTCCTTAGACGCTTTTAATCTTCAGATATTAATGGATAGAAACGTAGCGGATGGTATCTTCTAGAGATATTGAAAATGGCGACATAATTACTGTAATCCATTTGGTTGGAGCTCTTGTTGAAAGAATGAATAGAAAGTCGGAATATGTATGTATTTTTGCATCAACAGCATAAACACGGTGATAAATTCATTAATCAATAAACTAGAAGCACAAATCCTTGATGAAGAAACATCAATCTTTTAATAAATAGACAAGCAATTCGGAGTTATTACTACGAAATTGTTACTCGCCTTATTTATTTGTTCTGAAATGTTTACATACTCGTTCGTAATATAATTTCCCGAGAGATAGAACAGTGTTTGTTATTTAATTATTCTCACTGTACACGTCTAATAAACTAGGCTACACAATAACAATATTTGACATTTTGCTGTCGTATGAAAATGCTTGAGTACATTGAAAAAGTTTACGTAAATGTTTCAGAGAACAATCTTAACGTAGGAACATTGTTAATACGAAAGTGACTTTGTTTGTTACTGTCATGTTTCGGCTGTAATTCAGACTTATTTGTAATCTTGGTAACAATAATAGCATCGCTGAAAAGGTAAGCTGTCATCAACCCGTTCGCCAATTACAACTCATTCCTGAAGAAAAAGAAAATGTCTAAGGCAACTGTGACCGCGGTTCTAGTCACCTCAGTACTCTTGAAGCGAATTTCCTCATAATGGTTCTCCTAACAATAAACTGTCAATTAAACGCAACAAGTCACTAGTATCTACATCCATTTACATTTAGCCTATTCATTATTATTTATCACTGTTGAGCTATTCTTTCCTTGATAGTACCCAAACATTATTTATTAGCGTCAAGTTCTATTGTACGACAATGCAGCCTATTTATAAAGTCTAGAACACAAGTCAAAGACACAAGCGTGTTTGTTGAAATTGAATTTTGGCTCGAAAAGGAAGTTTCTTTGGCAACATCTAAAATGTTGTTGGGAAAAAGTCTTAGCCGAGTGCACTGAACTAAATGTAACTTCCATGTCAGTGTGTTGATTTATTTTCGATTGGAACCTCCATTTTTTACAACACAATGATGTAATGGATCACAAAATATCAAGGAAGGACGTTAGAACAACGAATGGTTATAAAAATTGCAATAAATTGCTCCGGAAAGTTCCGAGCCGCATCAACCATTCAAAAACACATCAAAATGCTTCTAGATAATCAAAATGTAATGAACAATATAGCGGTCATGAGAAGCGTTCCGACCGGACGCATAAATATGAATTTAGCAAGTTGACCAACGCATCCTGTTGGGTCCCCCCCACGGGGTAATTCGCGTAATGTTACTGCCGAAAATTGTTCTTTTATCCCGTGACTTGGCATCACAGACCTCAATAATGGATAAAACAAATGGTGCTGAATTAAGGGGATATACAGGCAGTTCTATAGTCATCAGCGATAGCGTTAGGATTCTTATATTTTCTTTTATTATAAAGGAAATGGTTAATGAAGGCTTCCATTTGTTAAGTGGTCTTGCTTAATCTTTGTTTATGATAGTTACATTCCTTGCTACAATCACAAAAACGTATGTATGGTCATAATCGTCCGATAGAATTGCCATGGTCTTACAAAATCTTTTACCACTGCCGAATGGCGTTTTATTTGCGCCTTTCCAATGTTCTGCATTCACATTTCAGTATTTCCTATCCAAAATTCTAAACCACAGATCGTATTTTTTAGATTCAAACACGCCTGCAACACATTTTTCGGATTTCATTCCGTTTTGTTCTCCTGTTTCTGTTCGTTCAAACATTCATGTTTTATTCTCAAATATAAAACCTTCAGTTCCTATTACTTACAAATTTTATTGTCTACGGGAAAGTTTTCATCGAGTGTTAAATACATGCATCTCACGATTTCGCAATTCTCAAAACTGTGAAAGGACAATTTGAGACTTCAATTAAAATTCTTTGTTACTCTCTCGAGCGTAATGCTTGATTTCATGGCTTACTTAACATGATTTGTCACTTTTCATAAGGTTTTAGTGGCATTTTATGTCTCTCAGGAATTCTTCAGACGCAAATTTCTTTTCTCCGGTTTTAAAAGCAACCAAGGTTCCAATTTCAAATAAACTAACATCATATCTTGCATCAACCAATAACTTAATTAAAAGTTTGATTCGACCTTCAAGCTCAGCTCTTAAGTCGCGATGATATCCGATAATATCACAAGGACGCAATAATATTCATTATATTACTCGGCGTATCTCCGTCATGACAATGGCACAGCCGGCGCTAGCAATGGTCGGGCAACAATAGCCTATATTAGAGATATTACGTTAGATAAGCTGACAATGTTCAGATGGCTTGTAGAACAAGATAGTTACTTTGTTGGATAGCATTGTAGAACTAAGTAAAAGATATGGTCTTTGTTAAATTATTGAAGATTTCAAGGACTTCAAAATGAGAGATGATATTGAGTATTCCTACGATGATTGACTTTATTTATGCAATGAAATAGATAAAAAGATACGTAAGTACAGTGTTAAAAGAAGAATTGTTTTCCACTGAGATATAAACAAATAATGAGAAACACATGGACAATTCCTTGAGAGTGAGATAGACCATATAAAGCAAACCGATAAAATTACTTCAAACTTCAGAATCTACTTCAATATAAACATCTGTTCCTACATGTAATCCTCACGTACAGACACAATTAGTAAATTCGCGTCTGATCGTATTAAATCGACTAAATGAATTTCCAACGGGGAATGGTGAGACCCCCTAATCGCGTTCAGGATCGTTCGTTCCAAGTTAATTCAATGAAATTTGCTAGTTACCGGCGTCGGCAATTTCCTACAAGACGAGTAAATAAGTAAAGGGTTAGAAATGTATGCGTATTTTACCACTTAAGGAAATGTTAGGTTGAGGAAAGGAGAGGTTATGTTGCTAACCCTTAAAACTTTGCTGAGCCTGGCAAGTTTACAGTTTTAATACGCTTAGGGTCTTTAAAGGGATTTACATAGTCAACAATAATATTATGTAAGAAATCAATAGTTAGGAGGTAGATCGATAGGAAAGGATCGTCAACGAGAAACCGAATTATCTTCAAGAAAGTATTTCCCAAGGAACCACACTGTGATTGCCAATACGAATGCTAGATAGTATAAGCACAACTCATATAAAGAAATAACATTGTTAAATTTCAAACATCACACGCTATTAAGTAAAACAACCATACCAGCAAGCGTAGCATGAGCACCGCTTTGTCGACGGAAGAATAGACAAAAATGACGTTTCCTGTAGACAGTATACAGTACGAGACGGCAGCTTTTTACGAAATTCACTCTTTTACATAATTCGACACAGAATTCTTTGTTTGATCATATGATTTATCGGTTGTCAGTGTGATTTTGACAGTAAGGATAGAAAACTTTCTTCCGAAATAGTCTACCTACAAAAAGACCTAGACAAAGATCGTTAGAAATGAAAGACAAAATGATAGATTGTAGAAAGATTTCTACGGTGGATGTCAAAAATGAAGAAACGAACTGACACTTTGTATAGAAAAAGCTATGTCTATTCCTCGTAGAGATAGAAAGCGCCATGCTACGCCTGCAGGGGCCCTACCACCACCGCTTACAGCAGTATTATTTTAATCTTACTTCGTGGGGGACAGAGATGGAGCTATACGTCCTGTAGAGCTTAATCTCTTTCCTACATTGAAGTAATATTAAAATGATACTACTGTAAGCGGTGGTAGGCCCCCAGTGGTTTTAAATTCAACTCTAGGTCTACTCTAATATCGGGATAATTACCACGCATGAGCGGGTATAGTAATTGAAAACCGTACTCCGTCATCATAAGCCTCTGTTAACGATCATCTTTATAGTTATGTCGCAGACGACCTTAGGCTGCTAAAGTCACGCTGGTACAGTTTGTAGTACAGTTGCGGTTAAACACTTGACTAATCTTATTGTGACCTCAGTAAGTGGTTACGAAAACCATGGTGTGGACATATATCACATCTTGATACAGCACTGGAGACGAAGCCCATGCAAAAACGCCTATTCTCTTTTTGCCCAGGATAAAAGAGTACCTACTACGTGAAGATTAAATAAACTATATATGGATTCTGTAAAAGATGATATGGCTAGAAAGAAAAATTGAAATGATGGCCAATGGAGATGAAATGACAGGAGACATGTTATAACTTGAGATAAGGGCAGAACGGTGATGATGCTAGTGAATATAATGATTAGCTGGATTAAGTAGACTTGAAATTTACGATGATTAGATCTGTCGATATAAAGTTTAAATAGCACTGTGTCGTTGAAAGCTGATCTAAGAATTTTTACTCGGCATTGTTGTTGAATACCAGTCTGCTAAAACATAAACATGGGAGCTTCGTATCCCAGGTATCTCCTTACAACAGTATGCCGTAGAATGTTTGCTCATAAAATACTAATCTCCATGCAATTTAAACTCAAAGACAAAGGCTTACGCCGCATATGTGTAGTGTGCTGTCTCAAAAGCGTCCTTTATCTTACTGGCACGGCATTCTAGTGACAATACCACCGCCACTCGTACTTTCGCGTTAAAACTTTAGATTAGCTCAGCTTTAACTTTCATTTTGCATTCAAAATTACATTCGCTTCTCTCTTCTATAAAACTCATTACCTTTTTATAGTTATTTGAATAAATAAATTTTGTGTTTACTGGACTAATAAAATTTCGGTTTTAGTGCTGTTTTACTATGTAAACTAAATTACGAATCTTATGATTTGCATATTTAGTTATTTACATTTTAGTATTACTCGTTAAATTCAATTAAGACCTACTCTTTAATATTAAGTTACAACGTACTTTAATAAATTAATCAACCTTGTATTATTTAGAAACTATAACTTATTCAAATCTACACGCTAAAAAAGCAAGCTTCATCGCGATTATCATCATTATAAACTACAAAACCACGTTCACACAGTTAGTTCTGCATAATCACATTAGCCAATACGTACAATTTGACTCGACCGCTAACTTGCCCAATACAACCAAAGCTTGAGCGCAAACGTTCATAGTATTGACATTTCCTCCCACGTTTTGCACAACTGTGCCATTGGTAGGGTTATCGGACGACAGTTTTCCGACATGTCAGGAATTTCCGCCTTCAGGAATTCGGGCGTAATGTCAGGCACAGGAAATTAAAGATGAGCTACGAAACTTTAATATTATTGAAATATTCATTGCGTTATATTGTGTTGCTAAAACTTAAACATCTTGATCTACAACGCTTCTTTATATTTTAAATTATACACCATTCTTACATAAAGGGATCAGAGGAGCTCGTGGCTAAGTAATAACAGCCGCACAGGTCAATCCATTAGGTTAAGTTAAGCTTGCCACGGTTGGTCCGTGGATGGGTGGCCATCTTTACATACCGAGACTCCTCCGCGCCTCGGAAAGCACGTTAAGCCGTTGGTCCCGGCTGTCATTCGTGGATCATTGACAGTCGTTACGGGTCGTCAGAAGCCCGAAAGTCTGACAACCAGTCTTACCAAGGAGTATCGTATTACCCAGTTACTGGGCTTTGGAGGTCTGATAGGCGGTCGCTCCATGTAAAATACTGGTATTCAGCTGCATCCGGTTAGACTGGAAGCCGACCCCAACATAGTTGGGAAAAGGCTAGTCACTAGGCAGATTGATTGACACCATTCTTACATATCCTCAAAAATTAGGGATTTTAATCCCGTATTTGTTTGTATCTCGTGACCCTAGTAGCTACGGGTAACATGGGATCTCCCATTTATATGAATTGTTTACCGTAACGTAACATGTGGGGTTTGTTTTATTACTTTTGCGAATGGCTGCTGGATTCTATTAAAAGTGTTTGGAGTTTATTTGCCCTTGTGTTGTATTGAATGTGTTGTGTGAATTGTTTTGGTATCGTAAAAAATGGGGTATTTGGGACTTAAAAAAGTATGTCTGTTAGCTGAAGATCTGTTTTCTCTTTATTTGTATATGAATCGGATTAAAGTTTTCTTGTGTTTTAAATTTTAAGATCCACACAGATTTCCATATTTTCTACGATATATTGGTTTCTTAAACAAATAAGCAATAAGCGAAATTATAACTCGACAATTCGTTGTGTAATCAATGTTGTATGACGACTTGAACATTAACAAACTATTGTAAGTTTGTTAATCTAAATTCTAACTGTACATTATGTCTAGTCTCAGTCTATCCAAATTTACGTCTTATTTAGCTACCCTAGCAAAATAGTTAGAATTCGGATAAGTTTCAAGTAATTTTTGATTTGTACCTATTGTTTTTTATAGAGTATAAAATATTAGTGCTAATATATTTAAGTTTGTGACTATTCACTCAAAACAATTATGAGGCTTTGATTTTGTAACTAATGTCAAGACTGAAGAGAGACAGCCCAATTTTCACATTAAATAAAGCAATAAAAACCACAGCCAAAGGTAACGAGCACGAAATTAAAAATAGAGCAAAATGTCGCGAGATTACCCAATGACCTTGCTTATAATTCTGGTGCAAAAACATGAACGTGCAGCGTATTTACTAACACTCACATCCTACGTTAGTTGAGGAAAGGATTATATTTAGATTTTATTAGTTTGTCGTAAGAACGAATGTCCTGCGAATGGTCGGTTTGGATTGGCTTAATTCGATTCTGAGACCATTCACTAAGATGACTAAGACATTTACGCAATTTGCGGCAAAGAATCATTGTTAAAGGCAATTATGGGCCTTAACTACACAGTCAGAAGTTCCCTAGTTTTAAACTTTAATTTGAATTTGAAGCCAAAGGGAAAGGCAACTTTCCAGAAAATTCTCGTAATGAAAATGGTAAAGACCCATAGCATATTGCGGGTCCGGGCCCAGTGCGGGTTGATGGATGACTCATGTCTTAGAATTTTTGTTTCTAGGACATGCCGCCGGGTTTCCTCACTACGTTTTCCTCCGACGTTTAGAGAGATGGTGATAAATTACCCAAAGTACCTAAAGCAGCTAAAGACCAAATCGATGGTCTAAGCCCACTCCTAATAATGCAAAGGAAGTGAGTGAAGTGACAAGCGGTCACGTCATCAAGGAAATGGCTTTAGATTGGCCTCGTCGTAGAGGACGCCAGTCAAGCGTGCACACTGAAAAAGTGCCACCACAAAGTGCGAATTTTACGTGCGCTGTTAGGAGACTTTCAGTTTCTTTTTGAGTTTTTGTTTATTGTATATGGTTGTTAATGGATTTCTAAGTATCTCAGACTGCAACGCTTTTTACCTCTACTGCAAAAGTATCAACTATGCTTCTTTTACTGCGCTCCAATATGCTGGTAAGTTTTTTCTAACAATAACAAGGAACATTAGGAAAATATTAACTATATAAAATACTGTCTGAACAGTAAGGAACATTATTATCAGGCGAAAAAATTAGGAAGTAGGAAATTGACGAAATTATCAAGGAAGTGTGAGACAGTTCCGGTGTTTAAAGTACAGCCATCAAATTTTCAGCTCCATTGGAGAAAATGGCGTACCAAACAACTGTCGATATCGAGTAATTCGGGTCTTGTTCATGATTCCCATCGCCTATTTGAAGGGCAGACTTAATTCGTGTTCACTTCGGACAATGCTACCACAAACTAATTTAAATGGTTAGGAAAATTCCACGAATGCTTCAGACAAGCTAGAAGGAATTCATTGAAGGGACAAAGGTCTTGAATAATTTCCGAATCAATTTGCATACGTTTAATCTGTTTTCGACCCGCACCTTTGGAAGTTTTAAAGGAATACCGGGATCTAAGACACATTTTCTACTTCTAGCGTCTTTAATTAATAATTTTGCTAATTGCTGATATTACAATCTACCTTAAAATTCAGATATAAACAACAATTCGCTCGTACATATCAATTAAACACTAGAACAACTGTGTTCTAAAGACAAAACCACTGACGGAACAAATGTACGATAGTTTGTCTGCCGACGCAAAACAGACGCTGCACCAAATAAACTTGGAAATACAAAATGGAGTAATTGGTTTTGCAGCTCGCTCGTATTTTTACACGAGGTATGATTGTTAGCGCTAAAGACCAGTGAAAAAGTGGTTCTGTTTCAATTTGTTATACCGTTGGTTGAGCAAACGAGATAAATACAATCGTAGGTAGATGGTATTTAAAATGTTTCTGATGAAAAAGATTTAATATACAACAAAATATAGGACATAATTCTGAATCTTGTCGTTCCAAGCGATAAAACGTCTGCGAAATGAAGAACAAGAATGGCACGAAAATTGTATGTTGATATATATCTCCATTCGCATCATGTGAAGAAGTACGGAATATACATGAATGATCTAAATTCTGTGAAATAGACGTAAGATTTGAGCATTGGAGCCGTTTATATGTATCATGTCACGTGCATATAGTAAATTCGTTTCGAATATTCACGCCGATTTATTCATGCGATAATGTCTGGATATACGAACAGTATAAATTCATATTAAGTTTTGGGTTATTGTCATTGAAAGACTACTTGATCAAATATTTCGCGGAGTATAAGATGAAAATGGCGAACATTATAATGTGTTTTAAAGGACTTGGTATTAAATTACTTCGAAAGATATATGAGAATGTGATGTAGAAAACAATTTATGAGGGATCTTATTTTCGAATTACTTATTGGCATTTCATACGACCCCCAAATAAATGATTTACAAAACATTACGAACATAATCTAGGCTTTTCTTAAGAGAAATTGAGCTAATTTATCATTGTTTTGAACGAACTCTTGACTCAGATTTGAATTTCAAATTGGGGTCCTCCTTTTGAATTAATAGCACTTGAGGAACGAAGCTCTGATCGCGAATAAAATTTGTACTTTCTACGATTTTGGTAGTTAGTTTATCACAATTTGGGGCAGTATTCATGAAGTCTGTAAATAGCCAATCTACTGCTTCTTCTTTAGTTTAAAGATATAATAAATTTAAAACTAAATATGTAGATTGGCTTTTTAAGGACCTCATCTTCAAACTTGAATTTCGTTTAACTTTGTCATCCCTGGGATTTTTACCAACAATTCTACATCTTTATTTGACTTCCAATTTATTTAAAACCAACTCGTTACCAAGCGTGTAGAACCCAGAACGCGGCGAGTACCAAAAGTATCTGATGACAATACGCTCGGATCGGACGTGCGGCCGTTAACGCTCTGTTTGGCATCCATGTCGCGCCGAACGTGGATATCGAAGCTATACGACTGTTCAGCAAAAACTACTGTTTGTGTGGCAAAAACTATAGCACGTTTTGAGAATTGCTGATGTCAAGTTTATGGTGAAATTATTGAGGCCGTACTTACCAGCAGACATAAATGGTGGCGCTAGTTGCATAGAAACCCTAACAAGATGCTGTAAAAAGGGATCCAAAAAGCAGAAAGTCTGCCAGATTTCTTCATAGACTAGATTAAACTAAAGCAAAATATATCAGAATAAAACTACATGAATTCTTGAAAAATGTACTTTAGCGGTTTTGAAACGACGTTTAGAGATATCCGAACTACAGAAATGCGGTTGGAACTATTATTAGATTCTTTGAGCTTTTTAAAGATGTAAAACAACTGTTCCTTTTATTTATTCTTTCTGTTATAGGCATAAAAAACCAGAAAGTTAAAAGAAAAGATATTTTCAGCTAACATAGCGTTAAGTACCAATCCCAGACCAATACGAAACTGACCCAACTTTACAAAGTGATATGAAAAAAATTTAACGGCTTTCATAACATCTTTACATCTTTTCAATTAAAAATCCTAAGTTGGATGAAAATGATTTCATTATCATGTTTTTGCTACCACATTGTAACTTAATGCAGTAACTGGAATTGTGTTTTTTCATTTCTTTTTTGTGTATAGTCTGACCTAGTAATCAGAAAAACAAGTATATCTGCTACTTAATCATCTGTTTTGGGAGTTGCGAAGGAGACTGGTTTAACGTGGCCGATAATGGTCATGTATTGTTGCCATTTCTGGCTCAAAGCAGTTATGTTCTCAGAATCTGATTACATGTTTATTTAAACGACACGGTTGGAATCTTGCTATGAATTCATTAACATCTTTGTTGACAATTTGTATGACAGTATATTTTTATTTTCCTGCAAGTCTTTGCTTGACATCTATCCTTTTTGTATTTGACAAACTTGATCCTACTTCATCGCTTAAGCCTATCACAATATTTTGTTTGTTTATCTTTTTGTCAGCCCCACGTTAATTGATATCAACAATAGACGTTTATTCTTAACATACTACGCATAATGTAGGTCCAAATGTAAGTGACAAATAAAAGGTTAAATTCAAATGGACAAGCGAGCTTTGTGACTCGTACGGATGCATTCATTCGAAACGACACGATGTCACTGCGCAAAAACGAGCGTATTTTATTGACAGCCAGTGACATTATGTTGGGAAAACTAATGGAATTGAATTTGAGGGTTTATTCACGTTGATTTTCGGATTCGAATTGGATTTAAATTAATGGTTGGCTATGTTGGTTTATCTCTCAACTAACTTTAAACTATTTACTTGAGAAATACGTACATTACTCTTTATTTCTGTGATATTGATATTTGATACTCATTTAGGTAGGTATTAAGTTACATGATGCATTATTAAGTCTAGACATTCAGTTGCAAAAATGCATATTTATCTGACTCATGTTACAATCCCGACAGTCAGTTATATCAGTCCGTCTTTTGAATTGCTTTGACACAATAAACAGTCTTACATTCCAAGAAATGCTTCTAAGAGTCCCATATTTGGTTACATGTCATTATCACCATGCTAAGTATCCGGACAGTGATGTCATGGTCATGGATGACCACGTGGATCTTCATAATCAACCACTTACATCCATGGGAGGAAGTGAACTAGCATGACTTAGGTACGAAACTACAAGATGTAGGGCCTTTGCATCACTGGCTCTTCCGTCTTTAGGAAGATCCTATCCCATCACTTAAGTAGGAACCAAATAAAGATATTTGACGAATTTATAAGTCGCCTGTCAGTGGAAAAACGCCCTGAGGGGGGACACTTCGTCCTCACCAAAGGTCAGTTATCCACATCAGGCGCGCATTTTCGGTAAAAAGTATGAACGTGAACCAAGCAAAAGGTAACATACTAACTCGTAGCGTGGTGTTCTGTAGTTTCTACGTACGCTAATGAAAAAGGGAAGTGATTGAAAAATGGATGACAAAGTGAGAACCCGGAAACATACGAACAAAGTAAGTAAATATGAAGCGTGTAAAGACGTCAGTTTATATCTGTATGACGTTTTAAATCTTGAGACATTTACAGTCAACGGTCAACCGTGTTACGGTCACATGATAGCTCGAATTATTCAATTAGACTCGCAAATTGTCCAAAATCGCAACTGACGGATTGCCATTGTAGTGGATAAACGGCTCGGTGGCTATTATTATGGTCACTGATGTTTTTATTCATGTTCTTATCGTATGTGAGAAGACTATTGATATTGTTTTAAAAGAATAAAATACAGACAAATGTTTCATTGTAGTTACAAAGGAATATGTTTTTCTGAAGATATGAAGGAGAATTTATTCAAAACGGATATTATGCGACAAATCAACCAAAATTATCTCGTTGATATAGCCGGCGCAAAGATATTAGTGGAGAGACATGTAGGCATTAACAAAGAAAAACTGTAATAATAGGTAGTTATAGGACCCACCGAACAAAGGAGATATATCTGAAAACGTGCTGATAAGCTCGAATGATAAATATACAACTATTGTTACTATAGGTACATATTCAATTACCGTTTATAATCCGTAACGCAAATGCGACAACAATGAATGAATGTCTCGTATGTACCGACGTAGTACCAGTAGTACTGTAGTAGTACATCGATACCGCGCCCATTGGCGTTCTGCCAGCACACTTTTGACGGTTTATGCTTCCCTGGTACTTTATATTTTATTGCTGTTCCACTTTCTACAACAAGGAATTGTATATGTTCAATGTTAGTAACTTATATGGCTTCGTTTACGGCGAAAGGGTATATTTTGCTAAAATTCTGATCATCCCCTGAAACATCACTGCCATAAAAAGTGACAATAACTCACCCTCCAACCACTTCCTTGTTTAGGTCTCACATGTTGGTACCTAAGGGTCTGGTTTCTCTTTTTCTTTTTGTCTCTACTTCGCGCAGTTTCCCCCTTTATAAGTGGCCATGGCAGTTTATTGATCATAATTTAATATGGCTTCTTATATCTGGATAATATCCACCTGATTCATTTTATGCTTATGTCTGAATCTAGGTTTAACTTCACGTCCTTTATGTTTTATAGTTAACATAATACGTGCCATATCTACAAATAAACCTATTGTTGTCCTCATCTATTTATGAGGTAAATCTGTCGGTATCTATTGTTCCTATTATACATGGCTTTAGTAAAAATGCGAGGGACATCTTGAAATTTTATAAGTTTGGTATCAATACTTTCTGTCCTCCCAGAGTTCAATGACGACGTCCACTGTCCGGCAATAATCCCTCAATTTAGCCACTTCAATATCATGGACTCACATTTTAACTACAATACCTCAACAATTGAATATAAACTTTATACCTTCGAAACACAAGGTTGAGAATAATGGATAAAGTTATATCATAAAGGCAAGGTGATAAGAAGTCGGTGTGTAATATTATGCCTCAAGTAATATACGTAATGTAATTATGTTTGCAATACTGGCTGTATGCCAACTTCTGTGTGATTATGTTGCCTTGGTAGTTGTAGACACGTGGATGCGTTTTATATGGCGGACAGTGGCGGTTTATGGAAAAAAATAATTGGTTGTTAATTATTGTTTGTCAATAAGGTTTAATGTTGTAAGTTGAAGATGGTGTCATTAGGTCGTTGTTTATTATGTTGGTTTTTGTTTTCGGCAGGAGCCGTAGTAAAAAGATTTGCCAGTCAGCAAGGCAGCAATAGTATAGGTACTAGTGGAGGCTACTTTAATAGTTTAAGACTTAAAATTAAGTTCAATCTGATGCACACCGTGTGCTTGACAAAATCAACATGAATGTTGTTTTGCCTACAAATTGAGTTCCTCTGTAACACAATAAACAATGTAGTCAATCCATTGCGTAGGCTCTTTAATTGATCTGACTTCTGATATATCGCCCACAACTAATTTAGAATTCTTCAAGACCTCGGAAAAGAAAAAACTATGTGCAATGGAATTTTCTTCCGTGCCACTATCATTCTGATCGTTACAATTATCTTATAGCACATGTGTAATAGTAATAGCACTAAGTACATTATTTTTCTCTGATTCATAAGATTTGCGTCCATAAAGAGATTAACCAGTCATGATGCATCCGTTACTTATACCAGTAGTTAAAACCAACAGTTGTTTTTCCGAAATAAAGGCTTTTGAGTCGTTTCTTAGAATAACTGCTCGTTTTATGAACGTTAGCTTTATTAATGAAAACTGTTGGAAGGCTTGTCACGATGATACTTCAGATTGATTTTGTAGCATTTAATTTGATTATACCTAGTAAAGACTAAATTAGAAATACAAGTAATGAAAAGTATTTTGATCAAAACACAATCACAGCTTATCTGTTTTGTTCTTTCAGCTCAATAGCTCCTTAGCAACCACTCAAAATAATTACAAGGAAATCCTGTTTCTACGCAACATTTGGTTCACATTTGTTTCAAGTCAGGTCCATGACAAACCAATGTGGCGGAAAAGAACCGACCTTCACAAAAACAAAAAGTTGTCTAAATATGGCCAAGCATTCACCGTGACACTGCTTTGATCACTCCGTTCGATTGGAAACGTGGCTGAGGAGGGTTTTGCACACAATCCGGTGTTTGAATTTGAGGGTAGTCGGATTTTTTTCCCAAAGCGGATAACAAAATCGGCTTGTCTCATTTCTTTCAGTTGTGTGGTAAAGACGGCTTTCGTGTTTTTGAAGACCAAATAGGCAGAAAATAATTCTGTAGCTATTTAATCAAGAAAAAAGCTTTTATTTCAATTCACGGTTACATACTAAAGGTCACACAAAAAAACCTCTCTCAAAAAGGACCTTTTAGATTATTTACAATTTACCGAGCGAGGAAAATCGCTGTTATTTCAAGGAGAAACGTGATTTCGCATTGACGAAATGTGAATGGAATCTGCCTATCGAAAGATTATTGCAAGGTCTTCGATTTCCTAGCTTTATAATAGAATACGTAACTGTTATAGGAGAATTTCTTAAACAAAAACATTAAGTTTAGAATGGTCTACCGGTTGGGTGTCTTATCCAAAGCTGTCGTAGTATATTCAGCTTAGTTGGCTCCTGTTCCTGCCAAGAAAGCAAGTCGTTGTTTTCTCATCCATGAAAATACCGCAGACATAGGTTATTAAAATATAGCAAAGCTGCAGTGCACTGAATTTCACGGCTTTGTGAACCCCAAAGAGGTATTAGGTGTAAATGGATTTCATGAAGATCAATAGGCTGTCTATAAATATGCCTAGGACCAAAATGTATGAGACGAGACGAACCTCAACGCGGAGCAAAGGACCAAATAGCTTAGCTAGCGGCCGACCACGCCCGCCAGACCTATACTTCATTTCATATTCTGAACGGTCATATACAGCCAAGCCATAACTCCCGTCCGTTTTAATCTCCACACGCCCTAAAAAAGTCTGAACTTTAAACTTAAATCTAGGAAAGACCAGCGGGAAATTTATGCGCTCTTAACTACCATTTTGGCAACGCTCCGGACTCTTGTATATGAGACATTGTGTTCTGTATTTTATCTACCAAGTACCTGGTAGTAAAATAGGTTTGTGTAAATCTCGTTTGGAAGGTTTCCATGGTTATATGGCCAGTGAATTATTTCAGAGAGGTAAACTAAGCGAAAGCGGTGGAAGCATTCGGATCAGCGTTTTCTCAATTTCCCGTCCACAGGAAACTTTTTTCTTAAGATTCTACGTTTCTTGTTTATTGATGCAAAAATTAAGGATGAGAAATAATGGTAATTGGTTCGTCAATAATTTGATGATGAACAGTTTGTTGATGCTAAACATTAATCAAAATTCTCCTGCATCTAATCAAAATTCATGTTTATCTTAAGGATATCTCTAGTTGGACTATCAAGTAATGATGACCTTAATTAAAGCCGCCTACGTACTACGTAGCTTGAGGCTTGACGTTGAAATATTAACTATACGGGTATGTTTAACTAATGTTAATACAATAGAAATCTAAGCATTTTCCGCAAATGTTATCTCTGAATGACAAAACCTTGTGCGACGAGAAAATCATTGTCATTTTTAACGACAAAAACATTCTGAAAATATTTAGGTACTATTTTAAGCCTTATCAGCCAAAACACGTCTACTGCTGGATGAAGACCTTCCAGTTATTTTTAGGATTAAAATTATTTTTCCCAGGGGAACATTAATTTTGCAAAACATGGAAGCTCTTACAGCGCCTGTTCCATATGCGGGCAATTTTAACATAAACACAAGCGGTTAGATAGGCAGAGGTGTACCTATAGTACACCCACATTTCGCCAGTTATGTTTATCTCCCATGTAATAGGGGGCGAGCCTATTGCCATCAACCGGCAATTTTACTTCTTTTTATAAAACAGTGTCCTAAATCATTCCGCAATACCATCTGAAAAATAAGCACTGAATAGACAAGAATATATCTACATCAGTCACCGACAAATCTTCCAACACGCGCGTGAATACTGAATGAGGTGTAGATTCTTGTTCACCTACCGGTCGACATTGCTGTGTATGTATTAGATCTTGGAAGTACGATGTGAAGAGAAGCAATGGATGTGGTAAAGATAAATGGTCCTTTTTGTCATGTATGTCGTTGAACCCTGGAACATTGTAGAAATTGGATAGGGTTCATATTATTTCGATAAACATTGTTGTTTTTGTACAGGGTTCTTGAACTGCGTTGTTAATTGAAGAAGATGTGTTCTAGTCGCAATTGTGACAAAGAGATACCAACTTTGTTTCGTTAAGTACTTTATGTGGCATACAGAGCCTCAATTTGGCTCAAAGGTTCCATTATTCCTTAATAAGTGGCAAATGAAATTACAAGGCGCAAACTCACTAACTCGGTTGCTGTAAATGTGGAACAATTTTGTTGTTGTAGTTGAATTGTGCTCGTAGTCTCGTACCAAAGGGATACGTGTCGAATAATAATTCGGTCCTTGTTCCTAATGGAGTGAAGTAGGTTTGTGTTTAGCAGATTTGTTCCTTATGAAGTTAGCTGTTAACACGTTCTCTACTAATTTGTTTTGCCATGTATTATTTTCTTCGTAGTCTTCTTAATTTTATCCCAGTAAGTTAGCTGTAGCTAGTTTTAAGGTAGATACTACCACGAGATTATTGTCTTTGGTACTGCGTGACTGCACTGCTGAGTGTTATGCCAACAAAACGCCATATCCATACATTCATGCATCTAAACAAACTCGACGCCTTGCAACAGTAATCAGATGCAAATACCTTAAACGTGTGTACCGCAGGTGCGCATGCGGTCCTCGTGAATGACAAGCTTATATCAAATGATATAGCTACCTCTCTTTCTTTTAAACTAATTTAGAATGAGAAGGACATATATTTTAGTTGTACTATGTCATTTATCGGCTGCAATGTGTACAGCGACTTTTATGGTAACGTGCCCTTTATTTTTTTCCGTCTTGTAATTAACGTGTGACAAGATTTGTTTGTTTTTAGAGTTGGAAGCGGAAAATCGTCTAATGTTCTTTTGCTTGAATGAATACAGGATACTAAACCTTTAATTCATCACACAACATCACATTTTGTGGAGCACATCGTTCGTTACCTAATATTATAACCAATAAAACAAGACTTACTTAGCCCGAAGGCGATTAATAACTGCTTGTGAATAAACGCGCAAAAAATTTAATTTACATTTTATACGGGAGTTCGTTTACTCTAATGAAGCCTTAAATAAATGCCTTAGGTCTTGTAAGTTAAGAAAGGCCATTTTATTTACCTTCAGAATAAAGTATCTTCTTAAGTTTTTCAGGGATAAACTATTTATCAGCGTAATTTACTTTAGCATTAACGGTTCGCTCGTACAGTTCTACGATATAGTGCTTCTGAAAATTGTTGTTGGAAGTTTCAATAGAGTGCAGTTTCTACTTTAATAACAAAGTTTGGTGCGAACTGAGAATGGTATTCTTAATATTTCTGTTTCATTACTTTCTGAAATTGAGTTTTATTTTGGTCCTGTGGGTCGGGGCAAAAATACTACTTAATGATTGTTTCTACTTTGCCTTCATTAAAACAGAAGAAAGAGCCTACGATCCTTTCCTTTTTTATTATCCTTGTGATTATTTCCTTTTTTTACTCGTTGAGAGCCGGCCCAAGGCATGTAAACAACAATTGCGCAACTATTATCTCAACAAAAAAGTAAATAAAACTCCGTAATTATCCTAGCTGTTGTCGCTAGTATTGTGATGATACATCCAGTCACAACTACCATTTTCCATCCTTTCCATTATTCTTTTCATTTTCCCTCCCTCTATTTATTTTTGCCTCGTCTACACGTGAACTCTGTTCGTGATATCTTTTTTAATCTCCTCGCATTCATTTTGAATTACAGAGGGTTCGGCGAAGGTATGAGGGCTGTTTTTGAAGTACTTTCGCTGCCCGTTGTTTGTGTTTTGTTATCTAAATTGTGAGGCATTCTGCCCAGATTAGACATCCGACGCAAAGTTGGTCCTTCTGTACGACTTTGGTCTTTTACCTAATGTTTGCGTTTAAACGCTCTACTTTGTTAATTACTTGGTTTTAAATTTTATTTCCAACCCATTTTTTCGTTGAAAAGCGTTTTTGTCAGCTATTTCTCGGAGTTCTGTCCCGTATTTTATTTTATGGGCACTGTTTTACAGGGGAAATTTGATGCTTATCTTTTGATTCAAATTATTCACAGGGAAATAACGCCTTTTGTTAGTAAACCGTATCTATTACACATACACTGAATTTCAGCTCAGGATATTCACTCTGTACGTTATTGATGTTTGATCACAATACCTTGCCCGTCGACCATTGTGTCCAATTTTAGTATCCTCACGCTTCAATGGAGACGTGTTTCAACAAACACCTTTCTTGAAAGACATCTGAGACCCCTTGGGTCCGGAAAGTGCCATCACAACAGACCACAGTCCGACATTATCAGTTTACCAGTCTGTATCTGTCTTCGGGGACCTTGGAATGTGTCGAGTGAAGCACAATGGAGTGAAATGTAACGCCCATGTTGTGCCTCGTTTGCTTTGATAAATTCTCTTGAATAGGCGTCTTGTGTATTTAGGAAGCTGAGGTCTAGGTGAAATTTATGAGGCAGTGCGATTTTATGCTTGTCGTAGTTTTCGGGGCGTGTTTGTAGTACATAAGCATATTTTATCCCCTTGTTTGGAAATGTTTTATGTGAGAGCACATGTTACAAGGGTATCAGCGAGAAAATAAAATTACATTCGGTTAAGCATTAGCATATTTTACGTTTTCTATTTTTCCAACAAATCCGTCTATTATTATTATTTTTCAGATCTGTTTGTACCATGTTGAAGTTAGATAAAAACGTTGGTCGTAATAAGATTTTAATTGCGGAGTAACACGGAAGTGAAGAAACCCAATGCGTATTATCACATAAATAAAGACATCACAAGAAATAGTAAATCCTTTGATTTATTTACTTTACGCTAACTCTTTTAGCTGCGAAGTTTCTTGGGGAAAGTTTACATTAATGCAGCTAGTACTGCCGGAGAGTGATTGAAGACAGATGTTTTTAAGAAATTATAGGATGAGAATATGTGTGGTTGGTGTTGAAATAGAGAATATAAATATTATGTAGGTGTTTATGGTTAATTTTTGCCAATAATGATTGTTTTGTTTCATTAGAAGTGGTGCGGATCACCCACTTGAGATGCGCATTCTCCACGAAACATAATCGAGTTTGTTTTCTCAATAACCACTAAAATACGATATAGAATTATAATCGTTTCACGCCAATTACATCTAAATGGACCATTTTACACGGATTATATCAGACTTTCATAACTACCGCATAACACTTACACAATTAAATTTTATGAAACAACACCAATATTTATTGCGAAATATGAAATAAAAATTTAGTTTACGGTGAAGTGTGAACGCTGCATGCGAATGGCGTAGCAAGGCATATGATAGATGAACAAAAGGCGATTGTGGAGTCGGAAGCTGAGCGGGATTCTGACGTTGGCTGTCGATGTTTTGTTCGTGAAATGACAAGGGAGTCTGCCTCGTGTGAGGAAATGTGGTTGGGATTTATTTGTAGGGTATCAATCAATCTGCCTAGCCTTTTCCCAACTATATTGGGGTCGTCTTCCAGTCTAACCGGATGCAGCTGAATACCAGTATTTTACATGGAGCGACTGCCTATCTGACCTCCTCAACCCAGTAACTGGGTAATACGATACCCCTTGGGTAAGACTGATTGTCAGACTTTCGGGCTTCTGACAACCCGTAACGACTGTCAAAGATCAACGAATGACAGCTGGGACCAACAGCTTAACGTGCTTTCCGAGGAACGGAGGAGTCTCGATATGTAAAGATGGTCACCCATCCACGGATCAACCCCGGCAAGCGTAGCTTAACCTGACGGATCGACCCGTGCGGCTGTTATTACTTAGCCACGAGCCATTGATTTATAGTATAGAAAGCTAGAAATTATCTAACTATACCTATTAAATTGAAAGGACAAATGTTGGTCCTTTCATCCGAAGTGACACTGGGACGCACGAACCTAAAGCCTCGTTTACATTGCATTAGAGCTCTAAGTAGGTAATCTCTCATTAACTTCCCGCTTGTCAGTCCACTTGATCATGGTAATTCCATTTCCCGTTCTCTCTGGTAAGCTACTGATAAAAATGTTCATTAATATTGAAGCAAATACATTTACGACATGGGAATAATTTTCGTCCTATCGGAATTTTTTAATAAAAGCAATACAGTGTAACGGTTAATGAAAATAAAAGTTCATATGGTAGGGATGCTCGCAATGAGTTTTTATATAGGCTCCGTTATTAAATTCCTGACACAACAATACAAACATTTTAACATGGCTGCCGTTAAAATGTTTGTATGGTAGGGTTGGGTGATGGTTTTACGGATCGCTAAAAACGAAATCCGACTGAAATCATGAAAAAGAGCAGAGAGTCAGTTACGATTTATTAAGCTAAATTCTTTTCCATAAAAAAAACACTTCACACGCGTTTTGATCCAAAACAAGCGCACCAAAATAAAAATACTCGTACCAAAAACATGTTTACGGAACCATTTCTGTTCAAACAAGCGTAAGGAAAAACAGTATTCGTTTGTTTACACATTGCACGCGTGATAATTTTAGTTAATGAGTTTGGTGCATTAGTTGGAAAAATAAACTGTATTAACATAGATAGGTGGATACTCAATGGAAGTGTTGAAAATGTAGCACAAGCTGAGGGATAACGGTTTTTTGGTCCTTCGGTACTAACATATTTGTTTTTCATTTTTTTTTTTTTTTTTTTTTTTTTTCTTAAAAAAAAAAAACGTTGCCCCACACTAAGAATTTACTGTGTGAACACATTATTCTGTGATGTGCAGTGGTATTTTCTCATTACCTTTTTATTTTGTGAATTTTAATACTGATTCTTAAGAGGAGCTCGTGGCGAAATAATAACAGCAGCACGGGTTGATCGATGGGTAAGCTAAGTGTGCCGCGGTCAATTCGTTGATGGTGGTTTAATACTCTTTCGTTGATGGTTATTGCCTTGCCTCGGAAAGCACGCTATGCAGTCCCAGCTGTCATTAGTAGATCTTTGACAGTCGTTACGGGTAGTCAGAAGTCTGACAACCAGTCTTACCAAGGGGTATCGTGTTACCCAGTAACTGTGGTCTGTGGAGGTCTGATAGTTGATCCATGTAAAATACTGATATCCAGCTGTTCGGTTTCCAGTCTAACCGGATTCAGTTAGACTGGAAGGCGAACCCAACATAATTGGGAAAAGGCTAGGCAGAAATTGATTTTTTGTAATACTGATTCTTTGTCTTTCACTTTCAATCTTAGTATTAGATAATTTTACCATTTCCTTATTAATTCTCAAAGAAAGTTATTATCTAACACAAATAGAACCGGTATTGCAAGTAAACATAAAATAAAAGTCAGCAGAAGCCAGTTTAACATGATAACGAATCGTTAAAGTTGGAAATGACATTGACGAATGGTCTGAGTCAGAAAAACCGGTAGATTTGCTTCGCGTATCAGTTGAATCCTGTAGTTTAGTTCGCATAAACAAGGATTTGTTTTCAAATCTATACAACATTATTTTTTGTTTATGCTTAACCCGAAAAGGGGTCATTGTACTCATCATTTTGAACAACTTTTTCTATGGGACCACCCACCTTGAAATCGCGAAAAAAAAATCAGCTGTTCCATACATTTTGTCGATTTAAGTGTACACAAATGTATGGAACAGCTGATTTTTTTTCGCGATTTCAAGGTTTGTCCCTAGCAAGCTAACTACTAAGCAAGCCCTTTTTAAAGATTTTGAGACCATGTCTTCGTATCGTCTCTCATATGGTATGCCTTCTCTTGACGTGCTTGACACTATCCAGTGTCTTCTTCATCATCATTATCTGTCTAGCCTTTTCCCAACTATGTTGGGGTCAACTTCCAGTCTAACCGGATGCAGCTGAATACCAGTATTTTACATGGAGCGACTGCCTATCTGACCTCCACAACCCAGTAACTGGGTAATACGATACCCCTTGGTGGGACTGGTTGTCAGACTTTCGGGCTTTTGACGACCCGTAACGACTGTCAAAGATCCACAAATGACAGCCGGGACCAACGGCTTAACGTGCTTTCGGAGGCGGAGGAGTCTCGGCATGTAAAGATGGTCACCCATCCACGGACCAACCCCGGCAAGCGTAGCTTAACGTGATGGATCGACCCGTGCGGTTGTTATTACGTAGTCACGAGCTCCTCAGTGTCTTCTTCAGTTCTTCTTATTAACACCAAACGTATTATTTATCAATATCAACATCAGAAGAAGCTTTTGCATTTTTCAAAACGTTTTTCTTTACAACTTGTTACAAAATTTGTGAAGCAATGCTGCAATACACACCTTTCTCATATCTTCCAGTACTCAAAGTACATTCACAGTAGTAACGTTACAAAATCTAATCGTAATAGCGTTTACCACGTGTATTGCGCTTGCGCACAGCACAGCTTGATGATTAACATTACTCACTTACCGTGTTGCAATTGTAAACATGGTTGAAATGAGGTCTTAGATGAAGAGGAATTTATTTTTAAATTCATCATTGTGGTTTTGGTAGATGTGTGATGTTGCAAAGGAAAAATCATTGCCTTTTAGTAATTTTGTCCTTCCTATTGCGCTGTTATCATTTATATTAAGGTTGAGTGATTCACACGAAATATATTTAATTGTTTATTCATCATCCGTATATGTCCAGTTATTTGATACTCAATCATTTTGGTATCACTTTATTGTCGGTATCCTCATGAAGCGATACTAATTTCGGGAGTGACACTATAGAGAGACTAATACTTACGACCCGCCCCTGTTTCGTACGGTTTTACTTCGTAAGATTAATATTAATTTATATTACATACATTAAACTTCCGGAATAAATTCTGTAAATGATGGTGACAACCGCATCAGAATCCGTAGCGTAGTTTAGAAGAAAAACGCGGTCACACAGACAAACACCAAAAGCGACTTTAATCTATAATATGAACAGATAGATGTGTCCTCATCGAAGATTTCCCTACAGGATTTCCAACGTTCATCGTTGCGGTTTTCTAACGCCCCTTATTTTGCTTTTTTCTGTTTCTACCCACATTTTTTTTCTTGACGTTCGCTTTGTTTTCTTATTAAACCTGTCCACAGCCACTTGCACTTCAGCTTTCCGGATATTAAACCTTATTAATAAGCTTAAGTATTTCTACCAAGAAAATCTAAAAATAGATTTCCAAGTACCATATGAAGGAAGAAATTCCACTTCATCGTAACCTTACTTCACAGTTTCATACACTTGGGTAGGGTCTAAGTATCAATCAACAAAGGTGCGTCACGGACTTTCACTAACTCTCACAATATTGACTGGTGCTAACTTGAACTAGTGACTCATATATTACACAGAATAGTACAGAAGGCTAGCTCATTAAAATGAGCGAAAATAGGCACACGCACACATACGGAGACCTCAAATGAATGCAGTCACCAAAGCGCTAGCGGACTTACAGTTTATTCTACGGTTGTGTACAGCCCGATGCAAACATTATGGCGACTCTAAACACGAGGCGAGTTGCTGTGCAGTAACAAATTCATGTGTCAGTGGGGGTAAGGGGTTGGGTACTGCGCAGTGAGGACTTCAGAGCCGCCATCAAGTGGTTGGAATGTTGAAAGTTGCAATGTTTGTACTGTGAAGCGTGTCTTTGTGTGCGTGCATTTTTGCTCGTTGCATGGAGCTCACCTTCTGTAGTATCTAAGTATTTATTTTGTGCTCATGCCTGGTTAGTAGCCCTGTTTTATGTCTAGCAATAAAGACACAATAATTACCTGCCACTCGTATTTGTAATAGGTTAATTTTGTTACTGTAGGCGGCAATTGTGGACCAGGAAAATGAATTAGTGCTCAGACAGAATTTGTTTTAGTGTAGTTAATTTGTTTTTTGTAATTCTTTGTTTGTTTTTTGTTTATGAGTTATGACAGCCATATTATAGAAAGGCAATTTGTTTGTAACAATCAGTAGTCAGACAGCTTAATTGCACGCAAAAGAGTTCAGACATAAATGAATATTATAATAGACAGCTGATGCCATCTTTTGATGTTTATAATAGGTAGAAAATTTAACATGTGTTCACCATTTCCTGAATGATAGAACTATACATAAATAATTGATACGTTCATTTGTGGCTTTCGTGACTAAAAATAAGTAAACAATTAATAATTTATGGCATTATAAATGAAAGCTTGGTAATGGTTAGAGCGTTATTTTTAGAGCTACTTATTTAAAATGCTCATCCAATTTAATGAATGAATGGAACAATTTAATATATTTTTCTTTGTACGCTCGCCCAAAAACATACAGAGAAGGCACGAGCATTGATCACCACGCTTGCTCAAGATGGGTTTGCGATTTCAGACTTATATTAACTATAAGTTCAGGTTTCCTTACGATGTTTTCCTTCACTGATGTCGAATTCTGTTGTACACAGTAATTTACTACATTCAATTTAAAACCACGAACTACTACTGAGTATTTCCTTAACGAAAAACTTAATAACACTATCCGACCTCAGAATTCAGAATCGAATCAAGATCTAACATTCGCAGCTGCGCTTGCGCTCAATGAAGCATGTCGTACAAATGTACTAAATTACTCATATTAAGGCTTACCTTCACAATCACCACGTATTGAATTCTATAACAAATACCTATTCATACTGAGGTCACCAAGATCCCCCAAAAACTCAACAGTTAGTGCTGAACAACGGAACGGTTAGATTGCCCGGTGCAAGGGTTTTTGATCAGGAGTTTCTCAAGTAACCCAGGGACTTAAAAGTAACTGCCGCCATTTGAGTTTACAGTACACTCTGGCTCCACTACCTACCCCTTATTGTTAGAAAGGATTCTGGCACAGATTACTGGTTCGTTGGTCCTTCTGATTGCCAGCGCGCCTCTTCTTGGGAGTCCTGCGTGTGATTTCGAAGTCTGAGAAAATGTTATTGCGTTTTTCGTTTATTCGATCGGGACTTACTCAGTACCACCAAGGAGTTTTTTGTCAATCTCCATAGCCTTTTTTCAAATTTGTTGGGGTAGGCTTGCAGTGGAACCGGCATCGGCAGAGCTAAATATGGAACTAGAGTCAGCCCTTATTTCCTACATGGTATTTAAAAAACATAACTGGCTAAATATGAGTAAAACTTAATACTTGGCTTTGCAAGAATACAGACGTGAGGTTATGTTTTGTGTGTTCTGAAGTAGATAAATTATGACCTCCCTTTTATAATCATAGCTTATTGAGTTTATTGTACTATAACAAATAACTATTCAGTTCTGAGGTCACTGTAGTACAATTACTCAACAGTTATGACTATTCACTGTATACTGTAGAGTTTCGCAAACTGCTGATTGAGATCAGATTCAGGGCTAGCTTTGTTAAAAATACTCCTTGCCTGAGATTGCACAATCTTGGTTGAGCCTTATTGCATTGTTTGCCTCTATGATTCCATTTGGTTGTAATACTTGTAATATTTGCTTTTCAAAAAGATTTTTTCTGTGACTAGAAAGATTTTGTTCAAGAATTTTCTTACAGTGTTAATATATGCAAGTTCTGCGTGTAATTACGTAATAATATGAAATAACGAAGGTAAATATTACTGCGCGGTTTATAAAACGCATTGCACATTTGGTCCTTATTTACGCGTTCAGTGTGTCTGTACTCACCAAACTGGTCCTTCGAGACAAAGGGCTCAGAATCTGAGTCTAAGCTTAAAAAAAAGACAATAACGCTGCTGTCGTTATCTAATCTGTCAGTTAATTACAAACTCAAAACACTAACTACCATAAAATGAAACCAAAGTAATTGTAAAGCTACTTGGGAGTTAAGAAATACATTTCAAAGCGAGCTCTTATCTCAAAGGAAATTCCATAGCTTAAGTACCTATAACGAGGTATACATTTAGCTGCCAAAGGACCAGAGGACCCAAAACCCTTGGCAGTCCAACAACAACCAATTACGTTGTTTATAATTTATAAATGGCTGTTTCGCTAAATGAAAATGGTTGTGAACTTGTGATGTTTCAAAATCCTCTTTGAAATATTTAGTTGTTTTAGTTTAGCGGTGAAGCGAACCCTGAAATCGTTTTCGGTTTAGTGTAGGAAAATTAAATTGTAAATCAAAACTTTGTTCTTATGTAGGTATTATATAGATTTTCCTGGAATCGTTTGGTTCCATAATACGGTCGACATAAATAGTAAAGAGACTTTTTTATTTTTCACAGAAAATCAATTCCAAAATGGCAACATTTAAAAACATAAGAACTGTCAAACTATCATATATAACGCACGTTTTAATGGCGATCGTTCCAATTTTAAACAAAAGTCAATATCAATTCAACCCACGTTTCCATTTCCGGTCTCATATACGTGTTGCAGATATTCAGGCCAGTCCAACTTGGAGCGGAATGAGCGAAATAGTTCTGAATTCAATAAAACTGGCAGCACAGTCTGGTGCAATTTTAGAGTATGGCAACACGTTGGAAGTTTGTTGGCCTAAATATTTTGAGTGTATTAGGCTGGAACTTTTGTTTTGAATATTACGTTTGTTACAACAGAATACCTACTAAAAAAATAATTTTGCCGGTTCATAACTTGAGCGCCATTAATTTCGGTTTTTTTTTCTGCCGAAAGCTCTTTCAGACTTTTCTATTTGGGAAACGCTCTTGAATAATTCAGATTTATGCACAGAAATACAATCGACGCACCACGAACACAAGAGGGCGTTGTAACCCGCTGTATTTCGTCAAGCGCACACATTATCCAATTGACGTTACATTATCCGCCAATTACAGCAATTGCTGCTGACTTCATCGAAACATTGACCTTTTCGCGGATTATATGGACCTCGATGACTGAAGGCATCATTCGTTATCACTATCATATGGCCTCTGCCGCGCGCCCCGTGCGTGCTTGCTCAGTTGGACGGCGACTCGCGCGCGGTTAGGACGTATTTGCGTCGTCCCGCCCAATTATCTTCAAACTCCATCGCACACAGTTCACGCGAAAATTCTTCACAACCGGTCCGACCTGTTAAAGTTATTTTCCTTCGATCACGTGCGACATTCATAACGAACTCTTTCAAATGTAAGCAACGAACTCTTCGAAGTTACCAATTCCGTGTAAAGTGCGTGTTATACGATGCTTTGTCGGAAAGCGTAAACTGTATAGTACAAAAGGATTGCAGTGTTATAGGATAAGTTGATAAAACATGGTCGTGTAAGTGGAAGTGTAAGGGAGAGCCGCCGGGAACGGTAGTGTCGGAATGTACGAGGTATCGTGCGTCGCCGGGAACAAAGTTGATGCTGCGTACGCAGTCAAGAGCCTGTCGAACGTGATACCACCAGGCATGGGGCACACGGTGTCCGTGCAGCGTCACCATGCGCACTCACAATCATACAAACACAAGCAACCAGAACTACCACCTCCTGTCAGCAAGCCTGACGCTTTAAAATCTCATGTCATGAGACTCCTAAAACGATCTAAAAGCCACACACCAGCTACCAGGGCCGCAGAAAACCAAAGCGATCCACGAAACTTTGATCGTCGCACGGTATTTGCGAGGCCCGTGGTTGATGAACAGCGCCGCAGGAGGAATTCCGCTGAGCGGCGACGCAGTGGTGACAAGAGGGTGATGGTGACTATCGTGGACGGTCTCCCGGTTGTCGTAACCGGACAGAACCAGGTGCCACAACCGCCTCAGCATCCGCCGCCGGTGACCCCACACCATCGGCATTCACATAAGGTGAGTTTTAGAATCGATGCTATAATCGAAAATCGGCTGTTTTATATATCGATTTCCTGGTCTTTTCTTAATTCAATTTACGAAAACGATATTATCTTTGAGATCAGTGCAATGATAATGTGCAGTTGCGTTTTAATTATTAATTTATTCGATCTAATGACCCCATACATATGCTGTAAACACAGGAAATTGTATCTTATTTAAATGGACAAACTACCTACATTTTAATTTACGTACGATTATCTCAAACTTACGATTTTAGCAGTAATACTCGCCTAAATATGCGTTAATGGCGAAGATAGTGTGAAACAGTTATTGAACTACAAGACATTTGCATATTTGTTCAACGTATTAGAAGAGGCTTACGTCACAAGTGCGTTATCTTAATTACCTCTACGCTTAAACGAGAGAACAGATCTAGTTACAGAAAAACAAAGCAACGGCTGTATTACCTACAACTAAAAGTAATAAATTTAGTTCCAGGAATTTTTATGTTACATCCATGTCAATGTTGTGGTCTATAGAGGGAAAACGGTAAATAAAATTCATGTGATAACAAGTTCAATATTACTCATGAATATGGAAAATAACAACAGTGTGGTTTCGAGCACGTGGTGATTTTTTTGTTAGGCTGTGTGCAGAAAAAAGGCAGGATGGCCTTTAGTCAGACTATTGCTGTATTAAAACAATGATGTCCCGCACTGTGCCTTTATTAAAACCTTTAATAATCAGCTTGAAAAAAAAACTGGTAGTTAAAAAGTATATTGACGGCCTTATTGTAAGACTGGTAGTACACTATCGTGTAGCCATTTAGACACGCATCGTTAGCCTTTAACAAAAAATAGCCTTTTTAATAGCCACGCTTTTTCAGTAGTGTCCGTTTTAGAATTCGATATAGTTATTAATTGATAAATACCGCTGCTACATTTATCGAGAAAACAGTTATGAAAAGAAATTTTAAAATAAAAGAAGTGTGTTTGAAGTCGTGTTTTCCGCTAGAGATCAACGAGTGACATCTTTAACTATTTTCTTGCGATATTTTGTCAGCCTTTTTCTTATTGTGAACAAAAACTGCTTTTCTTTACTTTGACTCAAAGATATGGCAGCAATATAACAAATCAGCAAATCGTTATTCAACCATCGCGTGTCCACGTTACTAAACTATTACGTATCAATAACACCTACATTTAAAACTTAAAGTTCGATAATATTTTCACTTCTATAGCCGACTGTACGTCGATCGTGTGCGTCAGTCGTTAGCACACTTCGAAAAAGGCGATCGGGAGTTTTTTACTTCGACACACATACCTAGATACTGACTGCATGCTAGATGCATTACGAAATGTAACTAACGCATTTAAAAGTGATAGTTTGTTACTAATCCATTTTAAAGATTTTAATGTGTTTAATACTGTCTTGGAGATCCCCTCCGTGCCTCGGAAAGCACGTTAAGTTGGTCCCGGCTGTCATTTGTAAATCTTTGACAGTCGTTACGGGTCGTCGGAAGCCCGAAAGTCTGACTACCAGTCTTACCAAGGAGTATAGTGTTACCCAGTAACTGGGTTTTAGGGGTCAGATACGCAATCGCTCCATGTAAAATACTGATATTCTGTAGCCGTATCTTGCCATCGAACAATCGCAGGGATGTGTAAAAGAAAAAGTGATAAAAAATTATTATTATGTAAATGAGACTGTTTAATATGCAGTTATTAATGACCTTCGTTCCGTACTGCGGATGAGCGAAAGTAATTAAGTACCTACTGATTTAAACCAGTTGGTTTCCGATATATGTAGTTTAATATGCTAATTAGAAACAGAAAGAGATCGATTTTCGCTCATGGTACCGTACCTACTGCAAAGGGAATTTATTTACTTTCGGAAATTCAAAGCATTTGCATATCGAGAGGAGCCGCCAAAGAAAACGTGTCTCATGATAAAAAAAAATAACCCTTACTTACCAGGTACTACATCGGTATCGAAGCAATTCTTTTGTCCAATACATCGATCGATTCCACTCATTCGCACTACTGTCTTTTACAACCCCTAATAGCTACAACATTTACCTCCAAGAACTTAATTCCCTGCTTGACACACCATCATCATCATTACGATTCAGTTACCCAATCAGCCGGTTCGTAAACAAATATCGCGGGTTCCTTGAACGCGACCGAACGGCTATATTTACCCGCACGTGTGTTCCGCCCCGTATTTTTAGCTGTATGTGGAGTACGGACGATTCGGAGATGTATCAGATTTATTATGCAGTTTGTTGTGGGAGAGAAATTGTGACAGGTAGTGAATTTAAAAAAGATTCTTGATTTTTGTGGAACCATGAGTTTCTTGTTTTTAAATCGTCCTTCAAACAGACAATTTAAAAACAAGAAATTCATGGTTCAATTATGATTTAATCAGTGGAAGTGGCAGATGAGTTTTTGTCTAAAATCTCGATCTGAATACTCTTCTTTTTTATCAAAGTCGAAAAAGCATTCAACGAAACTTACTAATATGGTTGTTTTGTGACATACATTCAGGTACTACGGTGTTCACCAAAAAAGGAATAAGAAAAGAAATACACCCAAGAACTCACCACAAAAACCAAGATAAGAAAATTGGAAATTCAGTTTTCACTTTGCAATGTTGACGCTTTCGAAATTGACTTTGTCAACAAGGTTTCTTATATGGTTAGCGTTTCAAAAGGGTTCTATATATAGGTAAATGGGTCTTGGGAAAGGTTTTTCATAAATGCAGACTGATTTAAAATGAGCGCTTTTTAGGGTCAAACCGCAGCAGGAAATGACCTTTCAACGGATGAAAAGGGCTTTCAAATTGGGTAAATTGTAGGTTAGGGTGTTGGTCAGATAATGGAGTTATCGTGTACCATTTTATTTATTTTTTAGAGGAAAATAAGCGTTCTCACTTCTTGCAAAAGTAAAATGGAATTACATTGCCAAAAATTGGGTAAAATTTGGCCGAAAAGAACATTTTTTTTACTAACAGTACCAAGAAACATGTAATTTAAAACACTTAGTTGACACAGTAACTTGTGTTGTTGCATCAGTACCTCGCTATCGCTAATTGTGAGAAGTCGTTGATTATAAGTACGCACATAGTGTTCATAAGATAACTACTTGTCACAAAGAATCTTATGACATAGCATAATAACGGGCAACAATAACCTCAGTTGACATAAGAATTATTGCGAAGTATAGGCGTAGATGGTCCTTGGAAACTCTGATAGGATTTTCTTACGAGGTTTCAGGTTTCTGTCATCTTTATCTATAACAATGTTAGTCGACGGATTCAAGACGTGTCTAACTATGGATTCTTTCTAAGAAAATAATATCGAACTTGAGATTTTCTTGATTAGCTTCTATAAGGTTATGGTAACGTGAAGATTTTCAGTTGCTTGCAAAATGGAAATCTTGTGGTCAAACCCGCATAGACAATAAGGTAAACTAACATAAAACATACATACGTAAACTCACGCCGTCTTCCTTTGGGAATATGCAGAAACTACAGAACGCTTCCCGTTACGATCCTTATACGATACTTATAGTCCTTTTGGTTCGTTTAATGTTCATATTACATCAGAGGCCCTAGTGTGAGTTTCTCTAAACTATCTCGACTTTACGCATCGACCGGGTTCGGCGCTCCGATTGGCCCTTACCCACACTAGGGCCTCTGGTCATACACGCACGCTGGTTACGAGAACTACGCACCTGACCCTTCTGAAGAACATCAACAATAAGGTCACTAATGTCCTCCTAGGGCGTGGTCCTGGTGTTTCCACTCACATCTGCGTACAATTAAGTGTGTCTCAAATTAACACTTTTAGTGCCAAGCACCCGACTCACGAGTGCAACGATAGTTCGTTCGCGCGCCCACAACTCGCATCCGGGTCGTACATATATATAGATATACGCGGCGCGCTAATGAACTCGACTGACTTATTGTTATAGATATATGAGACGCACTTTATGGCATGCTAATTTGTATGCAGTCTATGTACTTGGCAGTAAAAGTGTAGATCCACGAAGACGCGCCCCACTCCGCGATTACAGCACTGTAAGCTGTAACTTAGTACGGAGTGGGGCGCATCTTCGTGGATGGCACTATCCATAACTACATGTAAAATAATTAATTAATCTGTTACCAGATTCTCAGCTGTCAACCTAAAGCCTCTTGACACTAAAACATACAAGATTGTGTTACAGTTTTGCATGTTTGCCCAACTTAAACGTAATTAGTTTGTTAGTGCCACGGTTGTCTGGTTCCCACAGCTAATTTCAAATTATACAGTTATTTAACATAATTTGTAAGCAAACTGCTAAATTATACGTCCTTCATTTATATGACAGAAAAGGATAATGTTATTAAATAATATGTTTGCTACAGATTTTCAGAGATATTTCCAGAATATTTTTGGCCGAATTAATATGTGTTACTTTTAAACCAGGATACGATGGTTTTGAGACTTTCACTACATTGAAATTGCTAGGGATGCTTATGAATCCCTGAGAAAAAGGTAAATTAAAATTAGAGATTAGTTAAAGATTTACATGAAGTTACCTACTAAGAGTGGCGTTAATAACCTGTATTTATGAGTTTTTTGTGTTTTGTCATTTTGGTTCTTACATGGTTAATTGCAAAAAATCGACGTGCCTATGTTGAAACTAGAAATTTCGTTGATTTCAAAAATGTTTTTAGAGTTACATAGAAAGCAAGATTTCATCACAGTTAGGTATGTTTTTAATATTAAAACTTTTCTCTTCCTGAATATTTCATTCAAAACCAGTATTTCCTACGCCATCGGGAAGTATTTCGTATTCACACCACGAGATTTTATTTCCATACAGAAATTGTAAAACAAATAACACTGGCGTCTTAAAGTAAATACTGAATACAAAAATAGTCGGCATTTGTAAACGTAGAAATTTGAAGTTTATCTTACGTTTTGATAACGCGTTTTATCTTTAACACTGAAGAGTTTGTCAGTATTTTTAGGGTTCCGTACCGTTTTATTAAGGCTCCGCTGTCCGTCCGTCCGTCTGTCTGTCACAGGGCTGTATCTTCTGAACCCTAATAGGTAGACACTTGAAAATTTCACAGTGTGTACCTACTTATATAGCCACTAGAACAACAAATAATTATAAAAATAAAATAAAGAAACGTATGTAGAACACGTTTCTTTATTTTATTTTGGGTTGTTTTTTTAATATTATGTATATTGTACGGTGGTATCGCTCACGAAAGGTGGGACCCAACCGAGTCCAACTCTCACTTGGCCCCTTTTTTAAACAGCTACTGATGACACACGTGTCAAGATAACTGTTTTATATGACCCCTTGTACCATTTATTTGCGTTTGTTTCACTTGTATGTGACATTTTATCTTATTCCAATGATAATGACCAATAATTATAATTTGTTATAATATGATGTAAGTTCTCGTATGATTTGGTAGCGTTTGGCATATTATGTAAACGTTTGATAATTACGTCAAAATTAATTTTTGCGTTGTTTACTGTCATAATGATGTGTTTGAGTGATCATAGAGCCCGGTTTTGTTTTATGAATATTTTCATAGTGTGTGTGCTTAGAAAGAAAATGATATAATAACAACGTAACATTTTCACAGAACTTGTTCCTGAGAATAATGAAGATAAATGTAGAAAGTTTTGTCTTTGAAAGTACCTTTCATTTTATGTACGTCACAGGTTTTTTATAGAACCTGGCATAAACATGTAAAAATGTAATACCCACTGCAGGGTAAAAGTACGGGTACGATTTTACAATTTAATCAATAGAGAAGAAACCAGTATTGAACACATCAATTTGCTTGCCAACTGCTGTCTCGCTTCTTAGAAAAAAATGTTCAATCAAATGAACCAATGCGTTAACTACATGACAACTACTTCAAAAGTTTTACAAGCTTCAAATAATCGTTTTTCTTATCCATATTGTGTCCTAATGTCAGTTTATCACGACAATCATAAATTCAGTTACGCTTTCACGAATACTCAACTAAAATGTTTGAGTAATCAGTTCCAAATTATGTTAAAAGACGAAAGTCTACCATTTGAATATGTTATATCAACGGTTTATTCATTAAATTGTGGTAAATCAGACCGATATTATGATTCGAATCGACTGTACCATCTAGACGTTTTCGTTTATGCTGGAGACGTGCCTTTGTTACTGATGATTTTGAATGACGAAGGGGAAACATCTGATCTCCCAAAGTTTCAATTCCTTCAAAGATCTTGGTATCATTAATGAAATCATCATCTACTTCGGTCAGATGGAGACTGGCTTTCTCGTAATGGGCCCCATCTCTCCCTTAGTAGATTGCTTGAGAAGTGCATTTCAGGCATAAGCTTTCCCCCAAGAAATACTACACCATCGGATACCCTAATCCCAACTTCCCGATACAATTTACCTTCGTTAGCCACCCTCCTAACTCCTGTAATCTTCAATCTTAATCTAACTTCGATCCCAAACTTTGCAGAAGTTGGAAACCGTAGAGGCAAACCTGCAAAAGTAATAAATTATCGAAATTTATTCATATGCTAGTATGTGTGCTGGTTTTCTTAATCGAAGTGCTCCGAATTTATGCGTAAACTTGAACTAACCTTGTAACTGAACGTGTCTAAGTTAGGTCAACAGTCAGTCGATTGAGGGTAACGTCCGTATGCAATTTAGCACTCGCTAACCTAAATGACGTATCTTTAAATTTTTCTTCCATTATTCACAGCTATTGGCGTAGACGCAAATATATTTCTCATGCTTTAAAATGACTTTGTAGGTACACTCGGAGACATGCTATCGTAAAGTACAATACCGAAATGTAGGATCGATAGTCGTGAAAATATTTCATTATTTATTATGACTTAAATAAACATCAACCGTTTCTGTCAGATTTGCATACGGATATTGCATGCCGGGTATCGTTTACCATAACCATCCATAAAGATTTGCATAGACTGTCGTACTCTTTAACTCGTCAAATTATTTTTTAAATATGCTCGTTGTTTCTAAGCTCGTGGCTAAGTAATATCAGCCGCACCGGGTCGATCCATCAGGTTAAGCTACTCTTGCCGGGGTTGGTCGGTGGATGGGTGACCATCTTTACATACCGAGATTCCTCCGTGCCTCGGAAAGCACGTTAAGCCGTTGGTCCCGGCTGTTTTTCGTGGATCTTTGACAAGTCGTTACGGGTCGTCAGAAGCCCGAAAGTCTGACAACCAGTCCTACCAAGGGGCATCGTATTACCCAGTTACTGGATTGTGGAGGTCAGGCAGTCACTCTATGTAAAATGCTGTTATTTAGCTGTACCCAGTTAGACTGGAAGCCGACCCCAACATAGTTGGGAAAAGGCTAGGCAATTTTTTTTTTCGTTGGTTCTAAGCCTAGCCTGGTACTCAACCCAGCCAGTTAGCCACTGTCATAGACCCGTGCGACCTATTCAGTTATTAATGTACTGCACGCGACGATACCCACCTGATTTTAAAATTAGCACGTTGCATGTATTCTAGATTAGAACTGGTTCATCGTTCTTTTAATTAAGCCTCTTTGACATCACCAGTGAAACCTTGCTTTGAACGGTAGAAATATCTATCACAATCTAGGTTATAATAATCTAACCAATTCATTTGCTTCACACGTAGCTGTGGGTCGATAAAGAAGAAATAAATGTTTTGATCGGACAACTAGCTTCACTCATACGCAAATACAGTGCAAGAATTTGATCTGAAAAAATTTGCTGTCATTATTGGGGCACCTTTGTGCAGTGGTATCTTTTTTCATAAGCCTGTGTTATGCCTGCCTGCCTCTTTTAGCTGTGTATTCTTACTGGGTGACATTGCAGAACCGATTTTCATCAGACACATTGATAATTTTCCTTTACAATTTAAAGTTACAAGTTCAAAAATCGAATTAGGTACTCATACTTCCATCCTACGGCAGACATTTTTATTCACATCATTGACAAACGGCACGTTAGACGTAGAATTTCTGTCATAGTTGCACGACAACACTTAATAATGAGCACAATGCACGCAAACGCCCACCAGAATTGATCCAACGATGCGGTATTATAAGGACTTGATTTAGCATGGGAATTTGGAAAAAAGCACTAACAGAGCTACTTCTTTAGGAGGTATATAGCACCCTAATTGCGTTAAACACGACCAATCACAATCAGAATCGTTTTGAAACAGACTGCTAATAGATATTATAAATGTGAAAGTTTGTGTGTTTGTGTGTTTGGATGTTTGTTACTCAATCAGGCAAAAACGGCTGAATGGATTTGGATGAAATTTGGCAAACAGATAGCTTATAACCTGGATTAACACATAGGATACTTTTTATCCCGATATTCCCACGGGATCGAGACTTACGCGGGTGAAACCGCGGGGCGCAGTTAGTTGCTTCATAAGTTCGAAAAAAAAATCTGCTCAACAACGTAAATAACGCAATGAATGTTGTTGAACTGTCAAAATGAAACAGATTAGTCTTAATCGTTTACGAGTTACAACATTAGATAGCAGGTCGAAATTGGAAACATTAGCATTCTTCCATTTATGAAAAGCTTATTTTTTCTAAAGTATATATTCTGAAATTCCAAAAAAAAAAACGTTGCTGTATCATAAAAATGGCGGAATAAAAAGGATGGAATGAGCTTGACTCCTATCAAAGGAGAGAATCCCTTAATCTATAGAGGGATAGTTACCACAGACTGAAATTATGGTTTAATTAGCGTGATCAGTTCTGCCATTTTCTAATTTTGCGGACTGTCTGTCTTTCGGTCGGATTAATTCTGAAATAACAGTAACTGCGTCTAATATTGATACGGGATTAAAAACCAATTAATTAGCCTTGTAGCCACATCCGTGGTTCACACCCCAGCTGCAGGGGTGATTTGTTAGATGCCTGCGTTTGTAGGTCAGTTCAGATTGATTGATCACTTGATTAACCGCCTCACAGGTTGCAAAATGGCCTTCTCAGAGGCAAGCTTATTGCAGCCAGATATGCGCCTAACGCCCGGTGTCTTGAACGAAAATCAACATAAAAATTTGCTGACAATTAATATTGTCAAGCGCGCGTAAACTGCTGTGATCTTTTGAATTAATTGTCTTAGGGCGCACCCAATCACATTGCTTAGCATGATCCTTTGTTATGCCGAAAATACTGCAGCATGAATTTTGAAATAAATATATGTTAAAGTTGAGGATTGATGCTAGGTCTTATGTGAGGCGAAAACAGGATTACATAAAATTTTCTCGATAAAAAAAAATTCCAAAGTTACCTCTGCACAGAATTATAAACCGCTGGTATTCAAAAAATACTTCAAATTAGATCATGAAACTTTGCATGATAACCGAACTAACTATAAAGCAGGTGTCATTTTTTTTTAATTACCATTATTTTCACCGTAAAAAGCAATTATCTAAACTTTTCGACGCTTTAGAGCCACTAGCGCCCCACTCCGTCTCGTTCTCACTCAGGTCGCGAGTAGTATGGTGCGAGCGGGGTAAAATCTGAGGTAGGGTGCGCCCTTAAGCCAAGCGCATCACTGACTTGCGTTTATTTTTGACAAGTCAATGATTTGCATTCCAGAAACCGGGTGCAGCACCGGGTGTTAGAATTTTAAGTGATCTGCTAAGTCAAGATAAATTGATTGTATCAAACATCAAAGTCACATTCTTTCTCCGAACTAAATGTAATGAAGACGTTTCATCAAACTGCACGAAAATTACATATAACGCTTGACTGATCATATTTTCACCTGGTTGTTCGCAATCTCAGACAATTTTTGTTCTTATTGCACATAGATCACAATTGATTAGAAAGTGACGGATGACGAAAAACATTCAAAAAACGTTTCGTGGTTCAAGAGAGTCGCTGAAGCGACTAACGACAGTTGACGCTAAAAAAAGGGGTAAAAAATTGCGCATCGAATTTTCACGGTATGTCGGTCTTATTATTCTTAGTTCCAAATTCTGAACTACTGTGTTTTATTGATTATCTCAATAGAGAACAAATAATAAATTGAAATAAAAACTTTATTCATTTAGTCGCCCACCTAGCGCCACCTTGTGGCGAATAGCTGAACTATTACACTTTGTGGCAGGTGAAGGAATCTAACGTTGCATAAATTAACATTATAAAACCCTTTTTCTTGCCGTAAAAAATGTTTTTGGGTAAATTCATATCAATAAATTGTAAGGGCATATTATGTTTTTAGGTAACGACGTTTGGGAGTGGTGGCACTGTACATTTTCGCTACTACATACTAGATGGCGCTGCCTGTAGCGTCCATTGCTAACTTGCGAACTGCGGCTCCCCGGTACTGTAGCTTCGTCTCTCGGTGTATTGATTTATATTGTTAACGTAGAACTCACTGTCGTTGATTTATAATTACAGTTGATTGGTTGATACATGAACTAGAAATAAGTTATGAATGTTATGATCGAAAATGGATTTAATATGATTATGAGGCAACGTAGAATATTATAACTGTAATATAATGGCTACCTTATAGGCTTTTAGCTGTATTATTAATTTATTATTATGTCAAACTTGATTGCTAGAACCGTTTTGTCACTGATTGACATATTGGTGTCGATTCTGCGCCGGCTAAACTGAATTAGAATAATGTTGTGTTTTCGTAACAAGAACGATAATAATACACAGTATATTTAGCGTTCTCCTGCTTAAACCTTATTATTATTGAGCGAAGTGGTCGTAACATTATTTAAGTTTAACCAAAATCAAATGTATCTTCTTCATCTTTAAGAACAACCAGGCGAGATATCGCGCCAGTTGTACGAGGCTTTAGCAACTAAGTAGATATTGGTTTTTAAATAGTTTATTTTTATTTTATTTTCATAAATTCTCATTCGGTATCATACAATTACAGGCGGTACTCATATGCCTGCAAGTGATTCACATGGTATTCCTTCCGAAACCTATTATTATAGTAAGACCGTATGACGTAACACAACTTGATTGGCCATTGACCTCGGTACAGTCACTACAAGTCACAAATCAACTACCAACAACGGACTTATTAAATAACCTTTTTGTTGTATTACACAGTTCAATTTCGGAAGAAAAATGATGTCAATGTCGAGATTATTTTTTTCATTACTCTTGGAAGTGACAGTGTGGAAAATATATATGGCTTCGTAATATTTTCAAGACTTCAATTATGTTCTGTAGTTCCGACGAATTAAATAATTCTGGCGTTTTTTATTGACATGTCATGTTGGATAGAGTTGAAAAGTAGGAAGCAAACTTATTTCTTCCTCTTTCTCTGTTTTATGGGGTTCTCTATATGGTTACTTAGTTAATTAATAGTAATTTTTACTAAGTAATTTATTGTGCACAGAACAGGTCAAGCAGGTTTCCGAATTTTCCGTAAGGACAGTCCTTCCTACGTTTTTCTTGAGAAAATGGCAACAAGACTACGGTGTATTTGATGAATCAAATTATTCAATGCAATCTTTATGTTGTTTTTTCATTGCATTATTCTGGATTACATTTGAAATCTAATTGTAAGTAGTAACCCAAATTGCTTCTTGCTTGCATAGACAAATATGGATAATAAGTACATTTGTAGGCGAGCCTGTATATCTAGTTTTTGTACTGGTCCTATTTAGACAGCCCACGTACCTATGAGGCTATTGACCTTCATTATGTAGTCTCAATTGTGAAACATCTGTCTCATATTGATATGACCATAAAGTTGATATTTGAATGAAAATTTTATATCAGAGAAGCGTCTGTATGTCTGAACCAAATATACTTAAAATAATTAATCAGAAAAAAAGAAGGTAATACATTATGTGCCATGTGAATGTGACCTTTACGACTTTTTTATCAACTTGAAATTATATTTAGTAGTAAGGTTAAGTTATTGACGGCCTTTTGCCGTGTTACATTTAAGCGAAAGATACCTCTCTCGACTTGGTCAATTCATAAGGTTATTTATTCATTGATCTAATATTAAAATATCACGCCGAAACTTTTTAATGCTATTTGTAATCTAGAAACGCTGACATTAATAATGATAATTCAGCGATGTAACCCAACTTATAACAATTACTAACATTGACAATTTGACACTATTTAACAATATCATATATTATGGCCTGACCAAGATTATGTCTGGACTTCTAAGAGACTGACCTCTGAGTTTGTTTCGGCCTTTCTTCTCAAAGTAGTCAGATAGGAAACGCCGACCTCATCTAGCTTATTTTTACATTTTTTTTATGAGGTGTAAAAGTGATTCCTATATCCTTTTTACAGAATAAACAATTTCATTTCAATTCAATTTTAAAACAGTTGTTATATAAAAATTGGATAATAATATGTCAAAATCGTAACAATTTCCACTATGCTTCACCAATAAATTAGCTAAACTAACTCATAGTGGCTACGACTATACATAATGAGGTCAACTGCTCTTTATAGCAGCACCATTAATTAAGATTCCTTGTTTGATAACTTGCCTTTACGCCTTATTCGATTATGATTGACAGACATTGACATTGTAGATCTAGTTTTCCTAATGTTTATTTAATCACAATCAATGTTTGATTGGTCCAAAACAGGATCTGATCCTGAACTTTTTTTTGTTAAAGTTGATAATGTCAAAATCAAATTCAAATTTAATTCAAATTCCTTATTGCGAACTAAGTGTACAGAATAATCAAAGATAAGATAATTTGAAGAGATCCTGTTTTTTTTTTAAATGATAATTTGAAGAGAATAAGTTTATTATTGAACACTCGATTGCAAGTTCCGCCAAGACCACCAGAATAATGCACTATCAATTGGTAAATATAGGTCTCGCATTGTGGATTCTAACATTAGATATCTAACATCTGAATCAGAATCCAATTTTAAAAGGTTTGAAAGTCACAACACTGCCAAAATCCGGCTCATCGGTTCCTGAACCTGTCAAAGCTACCATTCAGCCATTTCCGAACAGCCCCATAAAGACATGAAAGATACTCAGTATTAAAAAGTGAAACTCCACAATATCGCGTTACTACTATTGATAACTGTAGTAGTACATGCAATGGTACAAACATGCGAGTGCGGTCGCCGCGCGGATATGAACCGTTTTTCAATTATAGCCGGCGTTCACTTGACGTTCATCGATCGTTTGCGTGTCTTCCGCAGCCAGTTCTGTAGGTGCTTTGGTCCTGAGATTGCTGCTGTTTTGTTGAGTAACCATAAATATTATGTATATCTCCCTGTAATTATCCCAAACGCCTGACAGATGCGTCTTTTCACTTAGGGTTGGAACGAATGTTAACTTCCAGAACTTCCCAACACTGCCAAGCTCAGTAGATGCATGGGTCCTATGGACATGGATATTTTGTTATTTTAATCATACACTACTGATCCTTTAAGTAACTGTTTCAAGTCACTGTTGTATCTTTGTAGATGTTCTTAACTTTTTATCGAAGCTTAATCTGCCTGGACAGGACGTTGAGTACCTCCATTTTCTGTCCCCAAAGATCACCATTTAACGCTGATAGCACTAAATGCAGCACAGCTAGCACCTCCTTTTTTCAAAATCCAAAGGTCGTTGTCCAATTTAGACACTTTGTACCTTTCCCAAACATAGTTGTTCGATTCCGATGTTCAACAAAACGGTAACAATAAACTCTGCTAGTTTGTTGAACGCCGCTGCCAGTGACTCACAGCTACTAGAGCGTGCAGCCATTAGCTTGGTTGTGGAAACCCGAGCTCTGCCGCTATTGCAAGAAAGATACGGTTTTGTACACAAATCGGTTGATGCGAACCTGGCTAAACTATACAGTATGCAAGGGTAAACACCGTTGTCACTCAAACCATGGGCAGTTGACTTAAATATAAAAATTAATGACCCAGTAACAACAAAAAAAAAACCTTATTTTCATTAAAAGATTTTAAAAAGAAAATCCGTCACTGTCCCGATACTCATGGATACGCGTTCGAGAGACTGCGAAACAGCTGACGGCCGGTCATGTAAAGTCCCGCGCGCCCCGCCCGCCTCCGCCAACCCGCCGGCCGCGGCCGGTCATTGCCCTTGCGTGTAGGGTGAAATATTCTTGTGGAAAGATGTAGATATTCTTTAAAAAAAATAAGTTGTATTTTTGCATTGATTTTACGTTCTATAAATGAAACCAAACCACTGGTTTCAAGGATAACGGTGTTTACACTAACACCCTGTATGTTAGTATATAACTATCTAGTCACTTTTTAATAGGCACTGTTCACACAGGTCTGTTATCATTATCGTCAATCAACCGAAGGATGTCCACTTCAAGATATAGGCACCGTCATAACGACCGGGCCTATGCTTCCACAAGAAAAAGTATGGTGCCATTTACTAATGTTAACTTTGCTTTTATATTAGATCATGAGACCCGTAAAGAATATGTAAGTGTGGATCTTCATGAGCATCTCAACAAACATAACCACCAACTTCTAACTAGGTTCTTTAAAGACAGTTCTTTTGTCAATGAGGAGGGAGGGGTACAACAACAGTCGGTACAGATTTCTCCAACACCACTGGAGCATACCGCTAACAATTATTAAACGCTCTACCGGAGGTGAGTCACTGCCTTCACAAATTGCGACCAACTCGATGGTTACTGCAAATTTGTTACAAGACATTTAACTGGTGAAGCATTGTTTAAAAAAAGGGATATGAATTATAAAATGGACTAATCGGTCTGGCAACTGTGGTGGTTATTGTATTGGTTAGTTTGGTATATGGGTTGGAGGTTCTGAACGTGATTGATGATAATGCTGCTCAGCTTTCATTCATCCATATGAAGAGTCCTATAAAAATTCACAGCCTGAGTTTGAATTTGATTATCAGCAAAAGGCCTAACTACATGAGACATGTAACATAACTGGCGACAAGCGGGTGTTTTATTTACGGCTTCGGAGTATAGAAACGTGATAATATGACTTTAACGTTATAAAATAATTTTAGTTTTATCTCTCTTCATCATTGTGAGTAAGATTATCCTTATCCAATAAATGGCTTATATTATAGGCCCCCGGATCACTAACAGCTCTAAAACCATTCTAATTTGACGTATATAGTTGGCGCTTAAAATGCAAATGAACACATGCGCTAGCGCAGCGGTGAATCATCCGTTTTGCAGTGCGCATGACCGAACTAGTTTCGTTTCGTTTTCGAATTGAATTTTGGCATTAAAAATGCTTGGTTGTTCAGATTATACCATATGAGAAGGGTAGTGCTGAACTGACCTAACTTTTCCCTGACGCGTAGACCTCCACTTGAAATCGTTACTATAATAGTTGTAGGATAATATAACCCAACCCCTTCAACATAATCCTTTTATCGGCTTTAGTGCCGACTAATAGGCTAGATTAATCTAAGGAGATTAATCCAGCTTGGATTTTTCGGTAAAATAACATTATGAACTTTGCATCTAAAGCAAAGTGAATGTGTGCTATTGAAATTTTAGTCCAGTCGAGCTTCGCAACAGCAAAACGTAGAAATTAATACAAATCTGCAATGAGTTAGCCACTATGTTTGTGAAAAATTTTGAAGTATTTTCATCTAACCTACAGGTTGAGTTAAACCTGTTGAAACTGTCGTCGTCTCCTCAACGAATCGTTCTCCTCAACTATTTAAGAGTACCTGAAAACTGCAGTTTTACAAACTAATTAATCTGTTGCAGAGAGAATGAACGTTGGATGAAAGCTTGTTGTAGAAATTCTTTTCTGCAAACATTCATTGGAATGAAGCTTGAAAATGAAACAAAACTGTTCAGCTCTAAGCCTACATTTTGTACCGATTCAGAAGTAAAAGCAAAAGAGTTCTCCTAGAAATGGGAAAAAAAAAGAGTAACGAAAACCTCGTTCCTTCTTACAATGAGAATTTACCTACTTCATTATACTTTTCAATTAAAACCGAACCCGTTTGTTAATTAAAAGCATACAGATACCCTTCATTATTATTAATTTGCCGAAAACCGATTTAATCTCACAAAAAGCCACACAAGCCGATTATTTAATCTAACCACAATATTTACCTTCGAAATATGTAATATTTGCTATCGTAACTATATAAACTGCGTGAAACACACGTCTTGGGGAAACGTGATCCCCTTTAATGTCAAATGATTCATAAATGTGTTTACTCTTGACACGAGGCCGGTTATATGCCCGTCTTGTTTTATATCTTCGATTTTATGTTCATTTATTTGTCCAATCTCTTGTTTAAGATGTTCTATAGTGATTTTGTTGTGGGTTATGCACTATTCTTCATTTATATCCTCCAGATCTTCAATGTGAACTAATTTGGACTTTTCTAGGTTTACCGGTACAATGGATGATAGTAATAGGATAATGTTAGTAGGATTATAGGAAGACGATGTGTATATACTGTTATTAAGTTGTAGATAGATGATTACTTGTACGATATTAATTATCGATGGAATATAGGCTTTAGTCACTGATTTGAATAACAATGTCAGGTAGGTTTCAAAACGCGTTCTTCTCACCTCTTAAGGCTAAAATAAATAAGCTCAACTCAAATACATGGAGTGATAAAAATAACCTAAAAAACAACGGAAACTATTCCCAAAAAACCGGTATTGAAGCCTCGCCAGACACCATCTGCCGATACAATAAAAGATAAAAATCCGCGGCGAATTTTGAGAGCGCCTCTGTAACTAAGCCTTAAAAAATTATATAGCAAGATGTTCAAAATTGTGAAAAAAGTAAAGTGACGCTTGTTTGAAAATGAGAGATTGCCACAAATATTTAACCGCTGACATGAAAGTGAGTGGTCGCGAAATATAACATGTGAAACTAAACAAACAGTGTCGAATGCACAATTTCAAACGTCTTATCTTTTGTATCACGTGCGGACTTTTCTTTCTTGCACCCCCTTTGCCCCACCGAAGGCTGATAACCAAGCGGAGCGGCGCCTGCGCAGCACTGCCACCTCAGTCTCCTCTCGGCAGCCGCGCGGAGCGGACGTATCGCACCACATTGTTTTCTAAAATATAAAAATCTCAGTGATGTGACATATGAACGTGGAATGTGTTTGTGATAGTGAGTTATTATTTCAAACTGATAACAATTTCAGTTTGGCTAATGTGATATAAGGTGGAGTTTTTATCTGTGCTCGGATCGAGCCGATACCGTTGCGTCGCGCTTCGGTGATTCGGTTAATAACTCGTGGATCTAAAGTGCCTGTGTTATAGTGGCTTTGCTAAGATTTAATGCCGTGAAAAGGTCACTTACCTTGATCGGACATTGAAAAAAGTTCTCATATTCTAGGTCTATAGATGACAATCTTATTATTGGTCTTTTTGCTTTGGATTTTGTTCTAAACAGGTTGTCATGTCTCGTTCCTTTTTCTGCTGTTGTTTTTCATGATTTCTTTTTCGTTTGTCACTAAACTAGTTTTGGTCAAGTCTGTCGTAGTGAGTCTAAAGTGAAGGTTTAGCCAGAATCTTAACTTACCACGGCAATTCCTTCTACCATTTAATAACACTTTTTAAGCACGATTGACACAGATTAAAAGCCTTTTGTTTCGACTAAAGCTTAGATGTGAAAGGATGGAAGACGAGACATTGTCCCAGTTACGACGATCAAAAAATTAATAAACTTTCATTTGTATAATAAAGACGATAGGTTCTTTCTCTCATTATTTTTACGCTTCATAGACGGTTGGTTGGCTGGAGCGGGTTTTTGTTTCGTCGGAGTGAAACGGCGGCAATTGGACCTTGATATCCGGAGTTGCAACAGAACACAATTGGTTTGTACGGCGCAAGTTGGGGACTTGTGGGTTGTATACGATACTGACATGGTTAGAAATTATTTCCTATATTATTCAGGTTTCTAACACGTAGTTGACTTGTATAAACCATTTTTACCTTAAGGGAAAACTAGGTGAAATAATACATCAGTCTAAAACCTACAATTTGACGTTTTTGAGAAATTTCGTGCTTTGCAAGCCTTTTGGGTCTATAGGAGCTAAAGAACCTGCTTTACAGTACATTACTTTGACGGTGACATGGATAATTTTAAGTCACGGACATGGTTTGAAAGTCGTTTACATTCTATTCCAGAGCTACCTTTAAGCTTCTGTCAGATTTAATAACGACCTCTTAAACAAGCTCATTTCTACTGACATATTTTGAGTTCAAACCTTTGTTTGAAATCTACATGCATTGTGAAGCATTGTATACAGTAATTAACATGAAACTTAGTATCCAAGAGGAAGACATACATAATTCAAACCTACGTGACATTCTAATCTGTTCACATGCAAACGCAAACTAATTACTAACAAACCATTCAGGAAAGAGCCTTTAACTAGACCACTATTTGTTTAAAAACCTGGTATTTTGAAATGTCTAAGACTGCAGACGTAAACTCGGCAGTCACGCTCGCTACATTTGTGAAATTACAGCGACCCAGATTTTTGGCTAACCACTTACTAATGACACTAAAAGTGAATTATTCTGGAAGTCCTAATGATTCGGGTCGATGTCCGGTTTTTGTGTTTTTCAAGGCTAATCGTCATGGTTGGGTTCTTTATGGGGTAAACGGCAGTTGAATAGATTTGTTTGCAACTGTGTGCTACAATGAAGGGGACTTTAATGTAGGCTAGTGGATTGTTGTTTACAAACATTTTATTATGATAGAATATGAATAGGAATCCTCCTTCCACTGAGTCTTCTTTATTAAAATCTTTATGCTTCACAGGTCTATTGCCAAAATTAACTGTGTTAACTATCGCGACAAGACAGTCGTCTTTAAAGCGACTGAGAGAATCTTTAAGCATATAGTCTCATTCTCCACTATCATCTTTTATCTCATATTTCAGTTTAATTTCAACGTGAACTCTATCTCCATTATTAAAATTACCCAGTCCCGCTCGCTCTAACACTTAAATCTTGACTTTTATGTTGTCAAGGTCTGAAACGGATTTTCTTAAATGCATTATATTTAACTCAAGCATTATCTTATGCTCTTTACTTTGTTTCAATCACAATGTTCATTTGTCTTAGCACAATAGTTACAATACTTTACGATGATTCAGTAATTTAGTTGTTTTTCTCGCGTAGCTACAGTTTCAAAGGATATGTAAGTCATATCTTGGTATGTTAATTTACAATGTTTTACATTCGTTTGTTGTATTGTAAGTTATTTATGTAGTGATGTTATTTATTGTATCTTGAGGTTTATGAATAAATGTCTTAATAAGGTGCGGCTTGTTTGCACTGTAATTAAATGCAATTGATTAGTAGGTTTAAAATTAGAAGTACATAAGAACCTTAATCAAATGGCCTTAAGTGCTTTGATTATGAGTAATATTATATAGCCTTAAAGGAACATTGTAATAATCAAACCTGAAACAACCTGTTCTGACTTCGCCACCTGGAAATTCTATAACCTGATTAATTTCCTAAATTATCGTTTCCACCAGATATATTGAGCTCACTAATAGTCTAGCTATTTATCAGGCAAACCATTTCGCACCAACTATCATCGGGTGTGAAAACACCGCCTGTTATCACACAGTTAAGGAACACGTTATCAGATTAGTAGTGATAACTGGAGATAATGACTTGGAAATGTGTTGCGGTGATGTCATCGTGTTTTTGTCGTGGATAGTTTTAGAAAACGTGTGGAGGGACAGGATGGCTAAACTTTCTTACTCCTAATGTATTTGAAACGTTTTCAGCAGGCATTGAGTGAATGCTTGCTAATATGGTAGACAATTTGTGATATCTCATGTGAGGCAGACAATTTCATGTGAAGTTTTGTGTCTGTCCCCTATTCTTTGGTCAATATAGAGAAAATTATTTACACCATATTGTGAGACAATTAAGGGATTGCAACGAATGAAATGGCTGAATTTCCTGAAGTACATGTATAAAAAAGATGATGAGACATTTAGAAGACGTGGCTTTAGTTGAAAACGTAAACGTACGTTTTGTACAACCGTAGAAAATATGGGTCAAGATATCGTCACAGCAGTATATCATAGGAACTATAACCGAACTGATACTAAAGACAATGTAAGCAAGATCAAGCATAATGAACAAGGCACATAACCGTCTTTACATATGCTATCACGTGTCCAATATAATTCTAGTTAGCTTCGATTACCGCCATTGTTTCGGAGCTAGATAACGCAAACGTGACTCGACAGCGTTTGACGTACTGTATCTATATTAATAGATAATAACTATTCATGTACTATGGATGGATTATTGTAGGCTGGTGTTGGTAGCTTAGAGCGATTATAATTCGTAGAAATCTGAGAATGGCCAAGTGTAATCGTTGATAAATTAACTGTTTTGTTCAGAATGGTGTTTTATTTTGCCCTGACATTTAAAAATTAAAACTTGGGAATTCCAGGTGTCCTCCACATATTTTTAGCTGACTTTAAATTTACTGTGAATTGGGTCCCATAATTCGATTTTACTCTTTCGAAAACGTTAAAAAGCCTAGCGACTACACGCAAGAAAGCTAAAGTAGACAGGAATCTTCTTTCCGGGACTCCCAAAACTGTACAGATTATCCCAATTGATTTAAAATGTCAAAAATATTATATTTTATATTATTATCATTGCGTGACGAATAAGTCGCATAAGATTACAATCTACTTATAAATAGTTCAAAGCAATTTGAAATGGTGCAATGCAGTTGTGTCATTGACTGTTTTTGCTCGACAGCCGTGTATCGATCGATAATCTTACCTTCATATTGCATATTATTGTCTGTACAATATTGTTCATTAAAAGAGTTTGTATTGTTTTAAAAAAGTGTCCTTAATTCCTTAATTATTTTCAGGTTACCACCAATTTTGGTGTGATGTCTAATATTACCAAAAGATTAGATCAGAAAGAACCCGTTTCTCTAACAAATGTCTTGCTACATTTGAGCATTGTTTGAATATGTTTGCACAAAACTTGGGAAAATATGAAAGTATTTAGATTTGTCTTGTAAAGTTCAGATATTCGGCATCATAAGACAATCACGTTCACCAACTCGTGAACACCAATATTTTAATAAACAAATATAAATAAAAGACTGTATATTGACAACCTCGCGACCTCAGCGGCAGGTCGCGGCGACCTTAGCACCGATAACTATGCTATTTGACCAGTAGACCAGCAAATAACTGGGTTCTTAATCATCCTTTGACCGTTTCTTGGTCCAAATTCGTCATAGGATTAGTTTATATGCACATATTTCAGAAAATTATTTCTATCTTTACCTAAAACTTTTGTCATAATGATATTGGCATAGTACTCAAGGTTTTATATGTCGTTAAAGTCTTGCTTAATGTAAAAATAAATGCCTAGTAATATGGGCTTAGCAACTAAGTTTATCATTTTTGATAAAACCACCTTGGTAATGATAATATTGCTAATTCTGATAACCTCATTTGAATTCAACTAAGTTCAGCCAAAATGCAAATCTTATCTTACTTCAATATAGTTGGGAAAAGGCTAGGTAACTGATATAAGACAGTATATCCATTCTACTTATAAAAACCACGCTTCCAAACTAGAAATTCCAACCACAACCAGAATTTCTTTTCCCGAAATGAATGTCCTAACATCGAAAGAATGTCCTCTTTCGTATGTCATTTGGGTCAAAGCTTAACTTATGGGAAAACTTAAGAGGGATCGACCTTTTATCTCTTGCACGTGTTTGTTATCGTACAAATGTTTTGAACCGAACTATCTGTGTGTTGGTGGTCTGAACGTGGTGTGTGAGTGGAACAGCTGATGTTTCAGTGATGTTGAGTATGAAAGTGTTGATTCAGCTTGAATCAATTGTGTTTGAAAGCCTTAAAACAGAAGGGTTTTTAGGGCTTTTGTGTTGAAAAAAGAGAAATGGAAGATAAGGTGATGCTGTCAGATCTGTTGGAAGACAAAAACATTTTCCACAAAACCCAAAATTACATGTGACAATGGTAGACAGAAGAAGAGTATATAATAATATCACTTTTCACTCATAGTAGCCTGCATTATAAAATCGATAATATTCTCATTTCTGTTTCTGAATTCTAATGTGGCATATTTATTATCATTCATTACGAAACAGACAATATAGTAACGCAATACCAACATAACTCAAAAAACACGGAAACCAACATATTCCTTACTTAATATTACACCATTTACACTAGCAAAAACTGAGCAACAAGCCGGCTCACATTAGTATGCCTCACGCGTCCGTACAATATTAATTAAACAGACATAGAGGCACGCAGACATACAGATATACATACATACTGGTCGCTCTTGTGCTAGTTTGTCTTCATACATATTACAATATGACTATTGTTGTATTTGCTAACTCGAATAATTATGTAGATTTTCGGTATCTTTGAACGCGTCTGCGTTGCTTTTGATAAGTTTCTAGAAGGTAAATTTATGACAGCATCTGTTTTGGTTGTTTGTCACAATATTTGAGATAGCCCAGAAATGGGAGAGCTTACGCCGTGGTTAAAAAATAAGCCAGTCATCGAGGTAGCAGCCGAGAGCTCGAAATATTATAGTCAGATATAAACGAAAATAATATCATATTGTTTTAGCTATATTTACATTATCAAAATGATAACTGCCGTCCTTGGCTCGTACTGATATGCATAATTCCGTGACGAACTGAGAGATATTAATCATCATATTAGTCTGTTATACTGCACTGAGCATAAGCCGAACCAAAGCGTACATGAGCGTCCTAAGGCGAATGCACATGTATGCTTGTCAAGCATGCTTGATCGAGCATATTGTGTGTGCTTCATGCATGCCATTACAATAGAAATATATGGTATTTAAAATAAAAAGGGAGAGTAGGATATACTGACTATATGTACCTCTTTCATATGTTTGTTTTTCTTCAACAACCTTGTTTATATAGATTGCTTTATGCTTTATATGCCGGAACATATCACGGGATGTTTGTTTTTATTGACTGACATATTTGGCCTTTTATTAAAGGAAAGTTACTTAACGTTGATATATTTTGAAGCTTCATTGTCGTTTGGAGTTTTTTGTTTGAATCGTTGATGTACGAAAGTAGTCGAGAGTTCTATTTCAAGATGTGTAAATCAAACTCAAATATTTAATTAGACTTTTTCTAACTGGTTTTAGAACATTTTGAATAAATAGTTTAAAAAGTAACTGGTTAGATCAAATAGAAAGGTACCAGACAAGAATAGAAATAAAACACATATTGTCAAATCATAAAAAAAACACTAAATCAACACACAATTTTCGCACTACGTTTCAAAGTCTTAGCACATCATAACAGTAATGCAACAGACGATCTCATTTACGAAATGAACACTATGTAGGTAGGTAGGTAAGAATCTCATCAGGTAATGCATCAAATTAATGCCGGTCGGCCAAGGCAACTAACATTGTAAGCCGTGACGGCGCATTTACTTGTAATTGTGTAAATCTCACAGATTTTGTAGATATAACACGTTCTTTGTGAACGTTTTATATGGATTACGAGAAGGAAAGAAATACATACAGGCAATATTGCCAGGATTTTTCATTCGGACGTTTTTAAGTAGCAGAAGTTCTTGCAGGAATATTTGATTTTTCTCTACACTCTTTGCTTGTAAGAAAATTCTGTCTCACCATAATTGCTCTGACTTATGTTAAGGCCTTCCATTTGCATTCCATAATAGCGAAAGCTATAAAGTTGGGGTCCAATTAACGAAGATTTTTTTCTCAAAAAGACTCCTCTAAAGAATAGGCTCGGAGCCAGACTGGCCAGACGTAATTCAGTTTTCTCAAGTGTTTTAATTTGACTGCAGTTCAGTTTGACTCCATCTATTATTTTGTTCTGGTCTTGTAAAACTGTTATGAATAAGAATGAATATTTTAAGCATTATGTATTTCTGCGAATTTACATAACAGCCTTCCTGTAGTAAGTAAACGTTAAAAGTAAATATAACGTTTAGTATCTCTGTGTTTAATAAGAAGCAAGTTTTAAAGCGTATTATTACTTATTATATTTGCGCCTTATAAGCTCAGACTTTCTAAACTGGTTTTTACTTTTTAACCAGTTTTTTTTGAGTAACAGTTTTAGATTAGATAAATTAAGTTTTTAGAACATTTTTATACATTTAAGATTGAGCTTTTTGCTCAACGGTAGTTCAACGTTACCTTGTATATGTAGCACGTTTTATATTATTCCTTTCTTCTTTTATATGCTTTCAATATTTATTGTTATAAACACTCGTTAAGTATCAGATGTTACCGTACATGTGCGGTCTAGGTCTCCACAGACAGATAGGCGTTCATGTTAACCTTGATTCGTGTTACAATTGATCGTCCACACAACACAATGCTTAGGTATCAAGTGTATTGTTTATTGTTTGTCTGCTACTCTTTTAAGAAGGATTAAAAGAACAATGATCGGAAAAAATATGTCGTTTTTTTTTCTCTCTCTAGACTTGTATATACTCGTATCTTTTTTCTAATCCTATTGTCATAATGCTTATTAGAGGATACTTTATATGGTGCTGATATAAAACAAAAAAAATAATTCTCTGTAAGGACATGATTTATTACTACTAGCAAAGGTTGAATGTCAAAAATGTAATCGGAGTATGACATTATCGTATATCTAAATTGTTTTGTTGTGTCTTTATTATGGATAGCGTGCCAAAATTTATAGTTTTTTGGGTTTTAATATGCTGTAATGGGATCATATTTCATGAAAATTAATTACTGACACTGGCTCTTAGACTAGAAACATAATATTTTAAACAATGTTAGGTGATAAATTAATAAGTTTAATATTGGAATTTAAATGTTATTAATAATAACTGTCATATATTACAGATTGTAGAGCTGTTTTAATTAGGTCTAGCCCACATTGGCACATTGAGGGCCCATATTAGGACTATTCATAATATTTTAAGTGCCTCCTCGATTTTTTTGAATACCGTCCCATTATGACATCGATTGACATTTATACATTATATTATGCCTATAGGAAATGAGGAAGCAAGATTCAACACCTTTTTCCCATGGGGGTAGGCAAAAAGTACAGAACCCGCTACGATTTTTACGTAATCCTTTTGCTTCGTTTATGTTCATACATCTGTGATAAACAAAATTACCTACGGAGCCATATTTGGTACTATTGCAACCTTACTCAATATCAATCCATAACCATTGTTATCATAATTCTTGTAATTATAGTAATGTCACTTTATTTTAGCACTCATTTCCATATTTTCTGATTAAAACCGTAGCTTTAATTTTATTAATAACGATTTTTGATACATAATTAGTCGTGCCTCTATGTATATAATGGCTGATAATAGCTATAGATAGTTTATAAGATAAACAGGCCCAGTGCTTATTGGTCTTTTATCTTGTGTGATATTCGCTCGGCTGATAGTGTGATAAGGTGATAACTGGCAAATTGATTTCTCTATAATTATGGGAGGTTATTAAGCCATACCTATTATGATATACTATATTAATTTTGTCTCTAAAGGTTCCCATATTTATAAGACATCGGAATCCACTGCTGGATCATGTAGTCCTTGAACAAAATTACTGTTATAAGAAAATAAAATGGGCCTATAAATCTCTTGCTAATTTCTCTCTCTAGATGAATCAACGAAAGCAATTCGCGTAGCCGAGGCGTTAGCAGTCTTTCACTAATTATGACTATTATGATGTTTAAGACAAATACATTCACTGTTTACTTTGTAAAAGACGCATAGGTAATATATGATTGTGAGTGGCCAGTTAATATTTCAAAACAATGCATGCCACGGAGAGCAACCACCAAACAATGAATTTGGAACGACTCCGTAAATCTGGTGTGAATTTATGGTAGCAGATAAATCTATCTACTCTTTAGAAATAGTATTTATACCAGCAGGTTTTCCAGGTTTCACATGAGACTTAAAACAAAGTGTGCTGGCGCAGGATATTATTGCAGCACTCCCAATAAATCACAAATGTAGACCGAAACTTTTGTCTAACTTTTCACAGGTCATAAGTTTAAAAATATTGTCAGCAATGTAGAAAATAGCAATTTATTTGAAACTTCCTGAGGGTAAAAACGTTATCTACAAAGGAGAAAACAGAAATTCATTTTAAACATATGCCTTATTACCACAAAACCGTGTTTATCTGTTGTTTAGCGTAAACGCCTTTTAAACACGACATTTATGTGTGGAGTTTGACGTAAGACTGACATTAGACACACGTTGAACAAGTGTCTTAAAGTGATGACCCATGAAGTACACTAGTATATGACCGGAGACCTCTTCCTTACCTTTACATATGAAGTAACACGAACACTCCTCACTCAAATTTCCAAGTTTAGCCCGAGTCAAAGCCACTATCAGTGTTGACTGTTGACTCAAGAAATAGTGTCGCAAATTATCTACAAGGAAATTCTGCAATTGTTATCTGATAAAACGCACGTAGTTACATACACGGAATATGATAAAAATTGTTTAGAAATTGAAGCTATGGTGTTTCTAATTTCTGCTTTCAGAGTGTGGTCGACAAATTCGAAAGCTTTACATAGATCGTAAGCAAGAACACGAAACTAATGCCAATAATTTCATTATTGGCATTAGTTTCGTGTTCTTGCTTACTTTGTGAATGTGTCATTTTCCATAATTATTATTGTTTAGAACAATGCTTGTACTATTAATAAACATACAGGCTGTAAGGGTAAACAGTCTTGTCATTCAAACCATGGGTAGTTGACTTAAATATAAAAATAAATGACCGAACACAACAAAAAAAAAACGTCATTTTCATTAAAAGATTTTAAAAAGTTTCTATCCGACACCGTGCTCTCTAGTGAAACAGCTGACTGACTGAGGGAGGGGTCGCGCTCGCGGCCGGTCAGTTCACATCCCGTACCCCCCGCCCGTGTTGAGACGCAAGTTCGTTGCCCTAGCGCATAGGACAACGAACTTGCGTCTCTTGTGGTAAAATGTAGAATTAAAAAAAAGAAAAAAAAAGTTGTAATTTTCCATTGATTTTACGTTCTATAAATGAAACTAAACCACTGGTTGCAAGGATAACGGTGTTTACCCTAACACCCTGTATACATTTTCCATGGAAAACTCAAAAGTCCAGAGTTAGTCAACACTTTAGAATAACCTTAAGATGCAATCGACATTAGGTATATATAATTCAACTTGTAAGATGCATTTCTTATCAGAAAACAACGTTTCTGCAATCCACAATTCAATATTCTTAACAAAACACCAAAGGCCACACCTCTCCCATGAAACGTCAACCGACATTTTCAATTCAATCGGCACCCGGATGGTTGGCAAGCTCAGTACCAGCATTCTTCACTAAGGCCATGACTTTGACGGAGAGCAAAGAGCATGCATTGTCCTTTCCGCGTGTTGCTGTTTGATCTTCCGTTTAGATATACCTTATGCGAAAGTGTTGCCATTGTTATCACCTGTCAGTAACAGAAAAGTTACCGTTTGTTTTCGATAATTTGCGATAAAACAAATGGTGACGTATTTTGTTTTTTTGTATATATTCATTGGCGACAGTTACTTCTACTCTCTAAAAACGTTCATATTTAACTGGAAATATAATTGTTTGAATTTTTTTTTCCAGTTGAAACAATATTATTCACAGGTCTATTTATTCAAGTGGAATTTAATTTATACTGAAAATATTGCAGCACTTTTCTCACATTTAATAATCGATATCTCGATGTAATAGGTCTTGCTAGAATTATTTTAACTTCTGTATCTTAAAACTTGGCCAGTATGATATTCAGATTTATTTTTAGTTTACTTTTATATTGAGGTTCTGTGCTGACTCTAGCACTGACCCACTGCCTTACCATCGTCTTGCAGAAACAATGACTCATGAACAAAAGTGGTACGCGAAGATTATTAGTGTTTCTCTATTGTATACTATTTTATGATGGAAAGCGTCTGGGTGATTTATTGTATCTATTATTATCTGATAGCTGGCTGGATAGATTAGTTCGGATGTTACCTACTTGGGTCTCTGAACAAAACTGACTAAAAGTAAGTGTATTATAGTTTCACCTCTGTGGTGAACCTTTAGGGAATATAGATTGGAAGCTTATGGAGAAGTTACTATCCTAGACCCTCTGCACCTTTTTTTTTTGAGGGTGGGGGAAATCATCAAATGACTTCTCCCGCTCTAGGCGGAGACCACAAAAACTTAGACACTTGTTCAACGCGTGTTTAATGTCGAATTTATGTCAAACTCCTTATAGAAATGTCATGTTTAAAAAGGTGTTTCGGCTAAACAACTGATAAACACGGTTTTGTGGTAATAAGGTTTGTGTTAGGTACAAAACTTGCCATCGGAAAATAAGCTTTTAGTATGTCAAAGTTAATGATTATGGCGTTCACGTGACCAGAGGGCTGGCTTGTTCTTTGGCCAAAGAATTAGCATTGCCATTGCTGCCAGTCTTCTGGGCACGTTTCCGGATGACAGCGATGCGGACGAATACTTCGACGCCTGAGGGTCCCTTTGTTATTATATCTATTAGTAAGTCCTTTTAGTTTGGTTAATTATGAATTCCATAAAATATAATGTTATATTGTTTAAAATCAAAGTTACACAATAAATGGCGTTCACCGAATGTGTGCAAAAAGGATGTGACTTTCTTTTTTAGATATAAATAAGCAACCATGTTGCCCTTTACCTTTCCACTACTTAACTTCCAAGTTACAACCTTCCACATACCAACCACGTGATCTCAAAATACCTGTCCGAACCCTCTCGTGGCTCGTCAACCGCAGCATCCACTCCGTCTGCTAACGGTACTTGTAACGGTATGCTCTCGCGGCTGGCCCGGATTAATTGTGGCCGAAATAAGATGGATACTATGAGTCTTGTCACAAGATTTACGACTACAATAAGTTTTGTTCTGTGTGAGAGTACAACTTGGGACATCTTCAAGTTCTTACTGCTGTAGAAGTTATGAAAAGTATTGTTGAGGAGGTCTGGGGGCCTCATTTCCTGAATTCCCATCTGTCATTAGCAATTCGTCTAATTTGACACAAAAGCAATTCATAATTTGTGGATTGCACGCAGATCATATCATGAATTTTCAGTCAGTGATATTTTACGATAATTCATAATATTATCGTATTATGATTCTGCCAAAGTGGCCGTTTTAGGCCCCAGATAGGCAGTTGCTCCATGTAAAATACTGGTTCAGCTGCATCCCGTTAAACTGGAAGTCGACATAATTGTTGGGAAAAGGCTTGGTCGATGATTATTTACAGGGAAAAGTGCTCCGCTTGTTTTTCACCAATATAGGTATAAATGAGACTAGAATGAGTGAAGTAGACTTTAAAGCTTATCGATAATTTTCAATAGGCGTTTAAACATCATTAGATAGTGACAGTTAATATTTGTAGTCCAATGGAACATATACTATAACTAGCGTGGATGTCGGTTATTATACTAAAACGTTCCTCGATGCATGAAAAGCGGTGCAGTAGTTTTTGAGTTTATCGCGAACAGGTCGACAGACAGACGCGGCGGAGGACTTTGTTTTATAATATGTAAGGATATTCTACATAATGACAAGCAGACAGACAATAATTACCACATGGTCTAGTTGACGGATAAGGCAATTAAACTAGATATGATATACTATTGGATATAGAATTGTATAGTCCGCTTGTAATGGAATACATCAAGATACTGCATTAGTTACTGTGAAGGTCGCAGATCTGCAGGCTCATTGCTTATTGAGCGTACTAACTCAATCTGCCTAGCCTTTTCCCAACTATATTGGGATCGGCTTCCAGTCTAACCGGATGCAGCTGAATACCAGTATTTTACATAGAGCGACTGCCTATCTGACCTCCACAACCCAGTAACTGGGTAATACGATACCCCTTGGAAAAACTGGTTGTCAGACTTTCGAGCTTCTGACGACCCGATCCTCGAATGACAGCCGGGACCAACGGCTTAACGTGCATTCCGAGCTTGCTTTCTCGATATGTAAAGATGGTCACTCATCCATGGACCAACCCCGTGAAGCGTAGCTTAACCTGATGGACTTTTCAAAGAACTAGAAATTAGATCCTTAAGGATACTGCTGCTGCATTGACCAATAGATATCTGCCTTGGATGTCTCTTGTTCAGTCTGGGTTTGCTTCGCGGTTAGTTCGAGCGAGTGTGGTGCCAACAGCTGGCTCACAAGAGTTCAGCTGACCAAGTCTACTAATTTACAAACGTGTCAGTGGTCTCCCAATGATCAGTTTTTGACAGATATGCCATACAAAATCTGTCAAAAACTCATCATTGCGAGACGACTGACACGTTTGTAAATTAGTAGACTTGGCCCCCTGGACTGTCGGGGGGCAGCTAGTGGCTATATAGCTAGCTAGTCGTATCTTTCGTGGTCTATGATGTTTCTCATCATCATGTGCCTTGTCTTACCTTACCCAGTCGTCTTTCAGTCTTACCAGATGCGGCTAAATCTGATCCGCCGTATCGTATTTCATATAAGTGTAACAGAAGTCTGTGATTGATCACCCGACAGCGAATGTTGCCTATTATAGTAATTTCATTAAAATAATTAAAATATTATATTAATTAATATAACAGTAAACTGATTAATAAACTGGGCTTATTCAGTTATAATGTTTAAATGGTCATTCGCTCTCAATTATGGCTTAATTGCGGTACGGAACCATACAATTAAAACGTTTTACGGTTCATTTCAACGATAGTTATATAAAGTACTTTCATCCTGGCCTTTGCTAGATAAAGTTGGACTTCGTTTACATACAAATGACCGTTTTTTCTTTGCAACACATTATTAGTTATAAAAGTAGTATACGAATCAGAAACAGAACTCTATTTCTACTTAAGAAAGTCTTTGGTTCTTTTACTTATAGATATGAATTTCTGACTTTGATCACGGAACCCTAAACAAGTTTAACCGTGTCGCGCCCACAGGTGATCTAAAAGCATTAATGAGCGGTTCCGTAGGTGTTGGCCAAGTGAATTGAGCGTTTTGTTTGAGCATTGAGCAACAGACTGCATTAGGAGTTTAGGAGTATGTTTGATCAAAAGCTTGAAGATATAGTCCGGGGTGGGGCAGTGCGGGGTCGTGTTAGATAAAGTTAATATAGCCTAGTTACCACTTATGATGAGGTAACAGCGACAAACGTACTAACCAGGCTCAATTGTAGATATGATGTTCAGAAAAGGCTCGTCCCCTATTACTGGGACTTAAACATAACTGCGAAATGCGGGTATAGGTACACACGGCTACACATCAAGCTATACATTTCCAGTATACGCTGACCTCGCATTGTACGGAAATCCTATACAATGCGAGATCAGCATAAACTGGAAATGTATAGCTTGATGTGTAGCCGTGTACACCTCTGTCTAACCCTTCGGGGATTACAGGCGTGATGTTATGTATGTTAAGGAAAGACTAGTCGTCATCAAAATTATACTTGGCTTGTAGATTAATGTCCCCAATACCTAATACAAGTAATGTTCCAAGAGGTATAGCACAGTGTTATTGATGATTTCAGTTTCCTTGACGACATTCCCCGATTGCATTAAAACTACAGAAAACGAAAATAGGTCTTGAATAATTAACTCAAACATTGTTCGAAGTAACATAGAATCAAACAACTACGAAAGTCTAATATACTACTAACCACTGACTTAGATATTATCGCAAGCTTCAAGATACAGTTTTAAAACCATTTACATATTTTTACATAGATTCACCAAAACTTGATTGGTGTCAATTGTAAATCTTTTTTGGACACACTGTGAGCCAGTTTTACTAAGTTTATAGTTAGTGTCGTTTTGTTATTACTATTAAACTTTGATGTTAATCTAATGTTTATTATGACGGTTCAGTTAAATTTGCATAAACTTTCACTTCAGTCGTGTTATTGAATGTTATAGAATCTTATTTTATGAATGTTTATGACTATCGCCGTAAATATTATGATTTTAATTTGCTTTACATGACAAATTGATGAACGTTCAAAACTAAAGGTTGTTTCACATGAGTTTGCGGTTTATTACCTTATTCATATTTCAAACATACGTTGATTATTTGTATGAAACTTGTGTTTTCTAAACAATGAATAATGTAAATCCAGGATGCATATTCATGGCAATTATCATTAAAACTCGATTAGGCAGCCTAGCATGCATTACCATGACATGTGCTAGATAACAAGAACAGTCAACAAAAAAAAATGCAACACGTAAAATATTGTTTATGAGAGGATGTGAGAAACTGGATGAAGCAAACCAGGTAGAAGGATAGATGGGACGACTGCCTGGATGGTCTAGTGGTCGCAAGCGCTTCTGCTGAACATGAGGTCCTGGGCTCGACTCCCAGGTCGGACAAAGTGTTATTGGGTTGTCCATCTGAATTTTCCCAATAGCCCGGAGTCAAGATTTGTGTTCCGTTGATGGCAATAGGCTCGCCCCCTACATGGGACGAAAAAAACCTTAAACCTCCCGCTCCACTCCTCCCGCTCCTCCGCCCAGAGCGGGAGAAGTCATTTGATGATTTCCCACCCGGTTTCCTCACGATGTTTTCCTTCACCGTTTTTAAAAGCAAGTGATAATTATACAATTCGCAGTACATTTAAATGTGCCTTTAGCTCAACATATAAAACCGGTACACACTAACACCAGGTCTAGCCTAGCTTTCTAGCCGACGGTAGAATAGTCCCATTTACCTCTCAGTTTCCAGGAAATAGCTTTTTATAATTGCCTAGTTGAGTCGGAAGCGACTTTTTAATCCGGTCATCATTGATGGAGTTTATTTACTGATATTTGTAAGATTTTACAATTTTTTTTTTTTTTGATATAGTTGTTACTGGGCTTTCTATTCTACAGTTATCGATCTTTCCACAGGATTGGAAACTCAAGATCTGTATCTGAATATAAATCAAGACTTTTAATACTTTAGCTTAGTAAGAGGAGCAAGCAGGTACACACGGCTACACATCAAGCTATACATTTCCAGTTTATGCTGATCTCGCAATGTATAGGATTTCCGTACGATGCGAGGTCTGCTTATACTGGAAATATATAGCTTGATTACACATCAAGCTATATGCGTGTGTAATGATGATGTGTAATGGTGTGTAATGATGATGCTATAGATGTCCAAATTATAGCTTAATTATAGTTTCTCAAGTTCTTAACTGTCAGTGTTTTGTTAATTAATACATGCGTAATATAAAACAAATTAGCATCTATTCATAGAATCGGTTTCTTTATCATCTAACGAGATTTCACTCATTATCAAGAATCAAAACTGTATTTAAATTTTTGCAAGGTCTACATAATAAATGTAAAAAATCATGGACTATACATAAAATATATTATACCCATATTTGTCAATAATGTCCTAATTAACTCAAAAATACGTTGTATTGTATAAAAGTCGTCAGATTTTATACGATAAAATTCTCAACTCCTTTTACGGTTCCATGATTCACCTTATCTTTTAGCTGCGTATGGGCAAATTGGGTGACGAAATTTGACCATATGTGTCATCTTAATATAGTTTTGTTAGTATGTTGTTATCATTTCCAATTATCGACAACTTAAATCGACAAAAGCCTCTAATGTTTAATGACTTAATCAATATCATGACTTTTCGGAGAATTGAGTCTTTTCAAATCTTTGAAGGCAATACTCTCTCCAGTCGCAAGTCTATTATTTAAATGAATCTGTAGCACCTAAACCTATGTTTCATTATCTCTATGTTTTGAGAAAAAACAATGTCTGATAGAATACTAGAATTGAACCGGTGGCTGGCCAATTTACACAACAACGAACACAGGCTGGTATCCTTTGAACAAAAAAAAACTACCAATAATAAACTACCATACAAAATAAACTACCATCCGACTATCCAGCTAGCTTTTTCCAAATGAGTTTCTGCCTTTCTGGTTAGTCGCAGCTAAGCTGTACTAGTTCACCGGGTCATTAGATATGCTGGACGTTCGTATCTAGATAGGTACATAGTGTTCCTAAGTTTACTAGGAAACGAGTTATTACGGTACCAGGCAATAGGTAGTTTCACTACTAATATTTATGCTATTACTTATTCTTCAAGGTAAAATGTGTAGTACTGTATTTCCTCTGTATAAGACCATTAAATTTTATTTTACTTTTAGCAGTTTTTTGCGGTTTTACTGGCATCCAAGGGAAAATACTCTATTAAGGGCGAATTTCACTAAACTTTTATACGGAGTATAAGTCTTATTCTGCGAATAAATTTTGAATTTTTGACAGTTTTTCCATACAAAAACTGTCAGATGACAATTTTATTCCACGGATAAAAGTTATCTGACTTTGATGAAATCAAGCCTAAGTTGCATAAAAAGTAACCTATGTTTAAATACATGTCATAGTCTACCTGTGTGCTAAATTTTATCCAAATCCGTCTAGCCGTTAAAGCGTGATTGAGTAACAAACATACAAAGTCACCAACATCAGAACTTTCGCTTAAAAAATGTGTTAGGGATATAATTTTACTTAGCGGGAGGCGTCACCTGTCTTTCGATCCTTAAAAGAAATACATAAGTAAAGAAACGGTAGGTGAACTAAAAGATTCAAATCAAATTAATAAAAACAACTAAATGTTTTGTTCCGTATATGGTTATCGCATATCTTAATACACATTCGTTGACATTATGAAAAATATCAATGGTGCTATTTCTGAGAAACAAATTGCTCACTCGGCTTGCGGTTGATAAAAATGATATTACCTTGTCATGGTAGTCGATTATGAACTCAATTTTCTGTGCTGTAAGATTCGCTATCTTGTAAATGTATGTTATTCGTGCCTACGCTTTTGGTACACCTACGACTACGACATCTCGCTCGTTAGACTTCAAAAAGTTGAAGTTTTCGATATATTTTATTAAAAAAGATATTAAGTTTTATAAGGTTTTTATAGATAGGAGAAAATAAACATGTTCAAATTAGCTCATAATTTATTTGGAGTATCATATTCCAAGTATTGTACATTAAATATTGCGATTCCGCCTATGGAGGACCATCTATCGCGTTCTATTTTATTTGTAGAGAAACTTATTTGTTACTTACTACATTTCTCGAGTAAAACCTGACCGAGTGGTTAATCACGGCAATTAAAGTAACAACTGCTGTCTCGGTAATGAGAGGAAATCATTGTAGTAGTCGGCGTCAACTTCGTAGTCGACATTGCAGTCTGCACAGTGTTTCATTTAGAGATAAAGTTGGACGAAATGTGCATTTCAAGAGCTATATTTCGACAAAGGGGTAATTAGGCAAAAATGAAAATAAGTGTAATATTTCTGGCTTTGCGTAACAGCGATACAGCATCACATGTTACGAAGATCAACACTTAAAAATAATTGTCTTTTGTACTGTTTAATGCTTAAATCTCAAAAACAATGTCATCAAACTTTCACTGCTCGTCCCACATTAAGTTACGTCACAATTCCATTCAAAATGTACCTTTTTCTTCATATAACCGTTTTCTCCACCGTTTTGACAGCTTTCTTTATGGAGACAAGCGGTCTCACGAATCATTACTTCTCGTTTTTATGAGCGACAAAACGTCCATTTACACTCTGATATAGTACCTGAACCGTAAAATAAAACCTTGCATGAAGACCTCACAAGAAGTATCGCAAATGCATGGTTTATAGGACTTTAGTTAGGAATTTATCTAGTCCATCTAACCCCGAACGAATTACGCGACTATTGTTGTAATGTAAAGGTTATTGTTATCACATTTGACATGCCATGTTAAACGTATTGAATGCTCCAGTCAGTTCGTTGTTCTTTTTTGTGATACGACTTCAAATATTACAACGAAACGCTAAATATTACGTGAGAAAATTTACACAAGCATCATAAAATTGATGCATCTTTTTTGCCCTGATGACGTTAAGTTGTCCATTGAATACACAATGCTGTACGTGATATGAATTGCGAGAAACGCAGCGTGCTAGGCCCGATTAATTCGTTGGCGTATTTTCAAAAATCGTATCATTTTATGCCGGGACTCGTGTTTAGGGGAAATAATGCTCAGTCATGGAGGAAATTGAGTGCATAACAGAATAACAAGGCTATCAGCACGGAACAGCCATGATGGGTACTTTTGGGGCTTTCTATTACATCTCTTATGGAATGAATTGCGCTTTTCTTCGTTGTGTAAAGCAACGGAAATATGCGTCGTCTTTATAGCAACAAATATCTCAAATGTAGAGATTTCATTTCGACAAATGTTGGGATTGCTGCAAGTCATTTTGTTTTGCTTTATCAATATTACATGGTGAGGCCAGAACACCATCTTCTTGTGAGTTTGTGAGATGTAATTTCATTAAATTGATGTGTATGATTACTCCTGGAAACCTGTGACTTTATCCATCTCTGTGTAGTTTACTTAGCTAATATTTCAATGATCTTATCTCTACGTCCAAAATTCTAAATGCATGAAAGTGAAACCGTGTGTAGGAATAATGTTGCCCCCGGCACAATCCAATTAGCCCACTGTCCGCAGTGGGGTCATGCGCGTTGTCGTCAATGTAGGCTAAATACGCTTAATTAGGGGATGTACGCCGTATATAATTTCCTGTCGTTAGGAATTGTTTCGCTTACAATCGAGGCAAAACAGATTAAACACCTGTCTACGTATTACTTTTGAAAATTTCTAAATTTATGTCATCATTAAGATTAATTTAATTTAGAATTACGTTCTTTTTAAGTAGAACTACTCTATTGGCTTGATTAACAAGTATAATCTTACTATATTCCGCACCTTTAACCTTTTGAAGCAATTTATCATGTTTACTTGAAACAGTAGAAACTGTATTTCCTATCCGAGGAACTATCTGATCTACAAACAACCAACGATCACTTCCTTGTAAAATATTACCTTATTTACCTTCAATATTACAATGGTTTAACCATTCTATTCCTTATTTGTTAAAATCGTTGCAATAGCCATCGATAAACCTGCAAACTAGTTTTATCTAATCGACCAAATTCACGTATTACTTGTCGAGGCTTTTGTAGTGGTAGAAAGAGATGACGTTAGCAAAATACAGGTTTAGAAAGAGAGGGATAACGACTCTCGGTTCGACGTTCGTGAGTCATGCTCGGGCGCATACACCGACTGGTATTGTGGTCTATAATCACAGAATATAGCGGTTTCGTTTATTCTTATAATTATGGACGATTTGTTTTTATGTTAAGCTTATATTGGGGTTAAATCTAGTTAATGAAAAGTTGTGTTGATTAATTTCTTAATTGATCTGCTAGCTAGTTTAACAAGGCACATCTAATTTGATCACGACTGTGTTCAATTATACTTATATATAAGATTGTTATATTATCTTCTAATATGTCTCAATTCAGTATCAATCCTTGAGAGTGATTCAATATCCGATAAACAAATTATTACTTTTAAAGATAACACAAATATACAAACAGTCGTTTATCAAATCAGTCTCTTAAATCACGACTATATTGACACTTAATGAATCAACTACACATTTCATATCTTCCCAATACATCTCATAGCTTGTTCCGCTGCTGTGACGAAAGCATCGACCGCTATGACGGGGTCGTCAAGCGACTTGATGTATTGCCTTCAGCATCGTCGTCATTGGCCAACTAGCCAGGTGGAAAAACATCTGTCGATATCCCATCGCCAATACTTATGCCAAATTCAGAAGTCGTACTTCATTTGTCAAAATACTGTGTAGTTTCTCCAACATCGTCTGTAACATGTGGTTTATAATTGATCCCGAATTTCATTGACCCTTTAATATATCTTTAGTTTTTTGTATAGTTACATTGCTGGGTATAAATTAAGGAGTTGTTCCAACATCATATTCATCACATTTTAAACTATAAATGGAGCTGTGTTAGAACTAATTCTGAATTAAACAAGCAGGTCCAAACTTTGTAGAAACAACACTGAATTCTGAAATCAATCGGCTAAAGCCAATGTACTAACACATGTGACAGTTTAAAATTGAATCCTTATTGAATCGAACTCCATGTTCGTACAAATTGTTCGTTCAGTAACGTAGTGAGTTTCAAAACTTCATCCAAATACGTATGAAACATGTTCTGCTGGCAGATCGTCTCGCAAATTTGCTTCGCGATGACTCACCGTCTCACAACTATTTAGTTTAAACGATACAGACCGGTTTTTACTCGTTTTTTTGTTACAGCCGTTTTGGTTTTTTCAACCGTTTTTTCAAGCTTACTAACCGTATTAAGATCCTGTTGACAATCTTTTATATTGTCGAGATTTAATCATCCATTTAAGTCATCAAGATTGTCTTCCTCAAATGGACGAAGTGCAGTGTGCAGAGTTTTTTGTACCAAAAGTATTTCAGCTTGTTTTTGGCGAACGTACAAAATTTTCAAATTCTTATTCCAAGTTCAGAAGTTAACCAATTTTTTTACTGCAGCTGGTTCTGCTACGAATGGACTTTCTGACTTTGTCACGACTTTTCATTGTTACAGTATCATTATGGGAACCGTTAATGTAATTCAATCATTGCTAACTTTGTTTTCATGCACACGCAATATTTTTTTTGCATCGTTATGTTCAATTACGTTCGTGGGAGCTCGGATAAAACAATCTTGGCATGATTCATCGCTGATTGGTTCGGCTGACATGCAAATAGTTTTAGTTATTTTAACTTCTATAACGAAAATTGCTTTTAAAATATCTTTTCAAAATTGCATGCTCAACGAACTAGCTCGGGAATTTATCGTTTGTATGAATAAACGGGGGAAGCACTTTGTCTAGCTTCCTCTGTCGATTTTACTGTCATTTTATCATTGATAATAAAGATTCTTCTATCTCGAGAAAGCCTTTTATATATTATGTACACATCGTTTGGAACCCGTACGTTATATATGGCGTAAATATTATGAAGGCTATCACGTGCAGGCAAAAGTGATTCACTGAATTCATCTTTCCTTAATAGTTTCTTATAAATAAAGCCTTCATTATTTTTCATAGTTCCGAAACCAGGGCTATCATTCTCTTTATAGTTATAATTACCATTTTAAAATAATAGGTGAAAAGCTTTGAAAATAATAGGTGAAAAGCGTAGATGAATAGTTATTGTTAAGGCTGAGAGAATAAAGCTGAAACTTGAAAAAAAAAATGATCGCCTTAACCGGCGTCTAATTTGCGTAGGTTGGATTTACAACGTTAATCTTAGTTTTAGAACATATATAGTATGGCTAGGCTTGGTACCTAATGCGTATTTTACTAATAGTTTCGGTTTAGTGCTGTTGTTACGACTTAATCTGGATTAAGGCTGATGAATTACGACAGTTTTATTGATTATGTGGGTAATTCAATATACCTTTTCATTAGATCAGGTGAAATTAGCATGGAAATCTAAAATTAGACCTACTTGACCAAATATTGTTACAATAATTTAATATGAAATGACCCAATTCTGAAAGCAGACAATGTTATGTAAAATGTCCGCTAGATATTCCTTTACCGACCAAAATTGTCCACTAACAGATGTAGAACAAACTTTTAAAGCTTAAAAAAAACGCGAAAAACAGCCGCGTTCCAACTCGTAACAGAATAAAAAGCAACTTTATCAGTTCGCAACTGTCTACCAACTGCCATAACTTTGTTCCGATGTTTTTACCTCGTCTCACAATGCATTCATTAGCATATGCCATTTGTGACCAGGCTTCGTTGTGACATGCCCACTAGGCTTTTTGAAAAACTCCTATGTTATAATTTAAGGACCTTATTGGAATATTACACTTGGTTTGGTTTTTTTTTTCATGTTCATGCTAAGCTGAATCGTGAAAGGTTTTAGTAAATGGGTTTGAAATGACGAGGTTACTTTGAAAGGTGATGTAAATGAAAATGTATAGGCACTAAGATCTGATAAATATTTACTCAAGACTGTACATTGAATGTTTTACAGTAAACCAGTTAACAAATAAGACCGTAAAAGTTATAAAATGACTACGCTTTTCTAAAACAAAATGACGTTTATTTTCCTATTGAATTCAGTTCGTGCCCCAACAAAATCGTTTTCACCAACTCTCATAGCACCTGACAATCTAATGCGAAAATCAAAACAGCCAAGCCGCAATTGTTCAACCTCACACATAAGAATAGAATCCTACAGTTCCATGCAAGCAGATACGAGCACAATGGCGGAAGCTTGCGGTCCATGCAAACAAAGATACCACCATCCCTGCATCAGCTAAAACTACTCTTAATAACAATAGCATAGAAGCTAAACACACTGCAAGTGTTAATTTTGCTTCAGCTCACAAAGAGTTGAATTACGTACAGTTATTTCAAGCTAGGGAACCTGAGATGGTCGGACTTGAAGTACTAAGGTGCTATGTATTGGTTGCTGAGTTTTGTAACTTAATTTATAATGCTAAAGAGCAATTTTATGAGAGGCTACTGAGTATTTCGAAGAATGATTATAACGTAAGATATTTTAGGAATAAGTACGTAACCTCTATTTATGAGGAAAGTCTATTAAGATTTTAGTCAATTCCGATATTCCAGTCATGTTGCTAAGTTCTGGCACATTCGAAGCACTAATTACTTCATAAAGCTTATGAAATTTTGAGAGTTGAAGAAATACTTAGGGATTTTCATACAAGCTTGTATTAGTTAGAACTCTTTGAGTTGCAAAGTCTTTGTAAGCTGACGAATTAATTATGTATTTATTTAAGTAATTCTTAAGCTAGTGTCTTTAACATTTGGATAATTCGTAGTAGGAACTAAGAATATGCAGAACGAATACTAATCCAGATAATCATGATTCTAAATCTTTCTCTGAGAATCTAGTTATATGAAATAGATTTAGTTGAGAAAGACATCTGAGCCTGAAAAGGGCTGGGTTCTTTAACTTTTGACCCCACAATTGCTTAAGACGAAATACAGCTCGCAGCTGATGATACTATCATTAACCTTCTTTACGAAGACGAAAATACTGTTCAAGGTCTCCAAGCCAAACCTAAAAACTTCCATATTACATAACAGTGGCGGTGCGGCCAAGTTCAACACAGCCTTATAAATAGATTAAGATTAATACTCAACTATTTTTAGCAACGTTTAAACTATTTTCGGTTTCAGCGACAAATATACAACTAACAAACATATTGGCAGAATTAAATGTTTGGCTTTCGCGTAATATTTTGCAGTTTATGCGTGGTATGGAGGATGAAATATTTTATTTTCGTTATTTATCGGAAGCGGTTTCTGTTATTGATAATTTTCTTGCCCATTAGTTTCGTGTTTCATTTCGCCCGTTAATATTACCTAACATATTGCTGAATATCTGCAAGAATGATGGATTGCAATAAAAAATATCAGAAAATACAAAAAAAAAATAGTTTCGTTTGTTTCGCTTTTACGGCCAGTTTCTTCATCAAAAGTAACAGCCCAAGTAACGTCAAAAAGTCAAAGAAACAGTTAAATTTGGTTCTTTTTACCGTTTCTTTGGTTGTTACTTTTGATGAAGAAACTGGCCGTTAGTCTGAAAGAATAATTGCTTCAAATATTGTTAATGTCGTTAGGATAACTATTGCGATCGGCAATCCTTCTACTATGTACAATATGGCCTCAATATCATTCCTTGTAGCATCCCAAGGAAGCAAGAAGCCAAACAATGAATTTCTCGACAAATGTTACCATGTACGTCACCGATGTTATAGAAGACGTCAAATGCAAAACTATTGACGAGCATGTCAATAGGAATGTCGGTAAACAAATCGTCGGAATGTTAGTCACGCTCTTTTCTCTTAAATCAACATACATTTTAGCGAACACAAGGTGGCCGTTACTAACTGCATTTTGTTGAATCATTGCATTTAAAAATTCTATCATAACACAGTCATGTTTTAGAGCCTTTTTGTTTGTATTTATACGTAAGCTTTAAATACCAACTGAGTCACAAGAAGCTTACAAAATAGACACAATTATATTCACATCTAAAGCAATACAGAGTGTATAAAAAGATATGATTCACAAACTGTTCTGTTGACTGTTGCATAAACGTGAAACTCCTCTATTTTATACGACCATGCTGTTTTATTGTTAACAATGTGTTGGAAATCTTGCGTTGTTATGTTGCCTTTCGTAATCATCGTAAAATGTTGTGATTGTGGAATTATAGTGCGATTAAGAACGTTTCGAGTGATGGTTCTAACCTCAATCACTTCAAAAAGAGGAACTAGTGTTACATAGGTATTATAAGGCTTCAATCTAAACGATTACAAAGCGAACCTTAACTGAAAACCGGGACACAGTTGGTTCAAATTCTGATCTGCTATATTATATGTTAAAAACGTTTCCAGGCTGAAATGTATCGTGTAGCTTTAGATCTATGCGTGGAGATATAAAATAGTCTCCCATATCTACATATTTATCAGAATCTTATCATATCATGAATCATGAAATGTATCCCTTTTCCTCGTTGACTGAAAAGTTAGGTTTTCCTGTTATAATGTTAACTTTATCACAATTATTTAATAACGTGTAATGTTTGACACAGTTTCATCTGTGTCTGTATTATTTAACTCTGTGCGAAAACGTTGAGTCATAGGTGTTTCGGTTGCCATATGTTGCACTGTCGTGACTCCGGACCACGGCATCGACTTTATTGAATAGTAGTCCTAATATCACGTTGTCTTTTGAGAAACATTCTTAAGCGATTGTTGACATAATTATAAGATGTATTAGTGTGGTATCAGATTGTATTTTCAAATACAAGGTTTACGAGGAAATGCGAAAACCACTACTTATACAGATATTTAATGTTGCACTAATCGTAAACGTACGTATATTTATTCAATTAACCGTTCTTGAAATTGATTTTAAACTCTTTACTGAAATTGAATTAATCACAAGTAGATATTAACATTAACCGAACACATTTAACATAACAACCTGAAATAAAGTGGTAAACGAGGAAGCCTTCAAGGCCCATAACTTGCGATCGTAACAAAATCCAATTACGTCAACAAAGAATTCATCATCGAAGTTGAACGTACTTTTATTAGAACAGAAATTTGTATTGTGTCGTCTTATGCTTCATGTTATTTGTTGTCTCAAGTGTACAGGTGATGGTTGCCTCTCTTTCAGACGCCGCCGCAGCTTTGTGTCGCTACAAGGGTTTATGGTGAACGGTTCTCCGTGTTCCTTTAACTAACAATGTTTCATCTCTCTCTTTCCAGATGGACTTTGTTGCTGTCTCGCTCCTGCCATACAACGGAATGTTTCTATCATAGAACTGTTTTGCATTCCTCTTGCTTCTCGGAAACTGTTTCTATGTTGTAAATGGAAATGGGATCAGTAATGTTATTTGCATTGGAGATAATTTCTGCTAACTATGAGTTATGGCGCGTTGTTAACTCGTTACAGTGAAGCAAACAGTAGGAATTTCTTGTATCTTGTTTGAATTCCAATTTTCTGTGGTAGCTAGATGGCTTCAATAATTTAGTAGGTCTACGTATATTAAATATTCTATATCTATGACCTTGACTTGTTAATTTTTGGTCGGTAAAAATCGATTTCTCGAAAACGCCCAACATAGTCCTTGAAGGAAAAGGGAGGTTGAATTTTTAACACTTGAACTCTACTAAAGCCAGTTACTATTGGGGTATACATGCTGGTATAAAATAGTCATGCGATTTGTACTCATTGCATGGTGATGATACAATAACACGACATACGTTTGTAATCAACAAATGTGTGTAATCGAGTTATAATTACTATTTCATCGAACTGTCAATGCAACAAGAAATTTAGGTCTCGAAAGCGATTTTGTGGATTTGCAATCTGATTATTTTGTCTCATTAGTTACACTTACACGGTTTCACAGTCGGAAAACAATACGGTTACCAGTACGTGCTTACATTACTTTGTTGAGCTTGATTATAGCCACGTTTTGGCTATGATCTTCAAGGCTTCAAAAATAGGGTCCAGTTTTGTCTAAATTGTATCAGGGTTAAATGGTAGCTATTATTTGTTTGGGGCCACTCTTATCGAGTTACGGCTCGTTACGATCGTTCAGGGATTTCCCTTTTTGTCTATGTTCACCTGATTTTCTTATTATTACATCACGTTATAGTTCTTTTTCTAATTCCCTTTGTTTCTTTGTTAAATGTTCGGCTAGATTATGGAGTAGACCTTCGAGAAATTTAGTGAGTCTAGGTTTTATTGGACCTTTCTTTTCTTTTTTGAATATTGAATGGAATGGAAAATTCTAAGATAGAATTAGGGCCTAAAATTTTCCATTCCGTTAATTTTTCCACACAATTACGTTGTTTAGTGAGTCTTGTTTTGTTTCGACCTGTTCTATCCGTAAAATTAAGTATTCTATCGATTGTATGTCTTCTACGTCAGTAATCGGCCGATCGATATACGTCGATAACTAAATTTTGTATGCGATTGTTTAATTGACGTCAGAGCTAGATTATCGATCGTTTTTCACTCATTCCAAAACCTCTGTCTGTATATAAATGTATGTTGTTCTGTATTGGTAGCGTTCAATACTGGTATTCAGGCCGAATTCAAATGTCATGTCTCGACTTCATTGACTAAATCATATGGCTGTTATCTAATCTGATATGTTCTAAGGGCGTCTATATTTAGGTCGCAAATTCGCAATCATATTTTATTCTCTTCCTTCATTTCAGATATTTTTACACACCTACAAAATTAAAATAGTACTTAAAGTGATACAGTAACTGTGATAGACGTTAAATTTAGTATGCACTAAAACCTAGTGAAAAACTCAGTGAAATGTTCTCTTTCTAAAATGGAAAGGAAGTTAACACGCGAAGATTTCATGAGGAAAAGTTTTCGTGCACCGAGGGTTTCGCCCGCCCCAGAAGGTCAAGAGCCGACTGTAAACGGTGCGCCACCACCATCGCCAGTGTCCTTAGCCATGTTGGAGAGAAACACGCCGCCACAACGAACCCAGTACGAGGTTACATCCACGGGGATAGCTCCCAAACGGCTCGAAATCAACAGAGCTCATCCCATCCACCTTAAATCATTCCAAGCCCCCGAACCACCCGACGATACCGCACCCATGCCACCATCAGATGATGTTCTACGCAAACTGGAGCGGCAAATCGGAGAAATGGAAAGAGGGCTCGAAAGAGCACAGAACGGCACCGTAGCAGTCGACGAAAGAGTAAGATACGCTGAACACGAAAACCTTTTACGTACTGGCGTATCCTCAGTTGGCGGTGGCGGGTATCTGCCTGCTGATTCTGATACAGAACATGATGATAGAAGTTCTTTCAATAGAAACGAAAGCACACGAAGCAGTACTGGTGGTGCTACTCCAGTGCCGAGGCCAGCTACTCGGCTAGCCAGAACAAATTCTGATACCCAACAATCAGTCGCAGCGACTGCGAGGTTAATGAGGAAACTGGCTGACGGTGGTAACAAAGATGAAAAGACTAAGGTAATATCTCGAAAGGCGATTCAAGCGAGGATGGAGAGGGTAAAGAACTCTGTCACAGGGAAGAATGAGCACAGGGTCTTGGCTGAGCATAGGGTGGATCCACCTTCCCCGAGGACGCCTACTTCCCCTATCACTACAAGGTCTTCTCAGGTAACGATGAGTCTTTTGAGTATTGTGTATGTCCATTCTAAACCGTCTGTTTTAAAGGTATAACCGGAAAATGTTACTCCAGATAAATTAAAGTCACACTTGACGAACGGAAGTGAGCAACGCCGAGTTCCGTTGAGATATTTATTACTTAGTCGGTACGATATCATTAAAATTTACGAAAAGCTAACTGCTTAGTTTCGCTAATATAGAAAACGTTACTTTACGTTTAGTTTACTTGCCTTTGAAGTTGCGTTTTCTTCATCTATCAATGCTGTTCTCTCAAAAGATATCTTCAGTACAGCATACTTACTTTCGTCCTGTTTCTTTAAAGTAACTCGACCTGCAAAATTACTGTAACTCTTTAAAATTTACCTAAAGTCTTTCGATCTATCACCCGAACGTATAATATTTTTATGATACAAACAAATCACTATCTCGGCTTTTGATACATTTTATGTGACGTTAAGTGTGTTCTGCTACCCACACACAGCTTCCTAAATAGTATTAAGTGTTGGGCAACATGGGTTACCATGTAACTTAATATCATTCACACTTGCTTGCGTAATGTTTACAAAAGGTAGGAGACTGTAATCCTACTTGATTATTTGTTGAGATGGATTTTCAATGTTACATGTGACTATAAAACGGTTAGGTTTAATCAAATGTTTGGGGAACGTGTATGTGAGATTATTGGATTTTAATACTTTCATCAGATTTTAGTACTTTGAATATTTATTCGTGTTGATGGAATTTTTAGTGTTAAATGAAGTGTATAATTTAAAAAATTAAATAAAAATAAGTTTCTCTTGGAAGCATCTGAACAAATTCTTCCGTAAAAGCCATCAGTAATTTATGTAACGACAATTTGATTTTTTCTTATAAAATAATCTACCATTCTATGTAATACCTGCGTCCACGCTATCACAAAAAACACACACAACCTTCCCTTTACCTGCTGCGAAAAAGTTAATTTGTAGCACATGGCGCGTGGCGTTGACGCAGGCCTATGACGTCATCACACACGATACTACGACCGACTGGTGTAGTGTTTGCAATATAAAAAACTATTGTGTTTGATATGAATTCATATGATTTATACTTGTGATGTTTCGCACCGATTAGGAGTTGATAAGTGTGTTCGGTAAAGATGCTGTTAAGTACAGTATACGTGACAGGAATAATATATAATATTTTTCAACAACTGGCAACACAAAATAAGTTTCCTTTTATACGTTTCGAATACATATATGTAGGTACTTATATCTAACGCGAACAAACTATATTTGTTTCCACATTGTATTCTTCGGAACCATGTACTAAATATTTATTTTTATTCTTTTCACAGGTAAGCACAAAGCAAACACAAAATGGCGAAGTTTTCTGCGTACAGTGCAAAATCTATTGTAAGGTAAAGTATGCACTTTGTTTCCTTCTAATTAACTCTCTCCATTAGCGTTGAAGCGAGATTTAAACTTCAGGGAAAGGAGAGAATTATACAGCTCAGTGTATTTTAAGTTAAAATTAAATAGATCATGGATATGGTGGGCTGTTTTAGGTTTTAGGATAACTTTACTGATATTTGGTAGGGAGGCAAACAAATTACGGATTACAAGACTTCATTTTTAAATAATCTGGAGACATTTGGAAGCCGGTTACCATCACATCTTTATATTAAATTCTTTATTCTATGGTTTTGCCGTCATCTGTGTCTTGCCTTATACTATGTTGGGGAAGATTGTACATGGAGCTGCGGCTATCTTACCTCAAAATGTATTTAGGCAATTCTTACTGAAATTCTCTTAACATAGGATCAACTGTCATACTTACAGGCTTGTGTCTGACTACCCGGAATAACTGTCTTAGATTTTTTTTTTTTCTCGATTGATACTGAATTTATTTACATCATCGGAACATAAGATAACATAACACAAGCTCATGTATCTATCGTGATTTATTTCAATCGACGTCTTTGCAGTTCATCGGCCATATGTACATCGGTCTTGTCTAGGCTGCTCCATCGTCGAAGCCGAATAACATTGCTTTTGGTTTAATTTACTGTCTTAGATATTTATGCCAACATTATACGATACAGTAACCACTTCAAATTATCAAACCATATTAAAATTAATATCCACATTACCAAACCACGAGGGTGTCCTTTTATGGATTTAGCACGTTATAATATTTTATGAGAACCATTCTATTTTACGAGCTTGCTAAGATTTATCCATGCTACTAAGATTTTAAACGCTCAAATCTCAGCTATTCCAAGGTCAGCCCAAAATATTTTGAAACTCAACGTGATACGACTGATGAGTGCCGGAATGCAAATCTCATAACTCACAGTTTACGGAATTCCGGATACACGGTTGTACTAACAAATCGTACTGTTTACGTAATTATCATTTTATTACTATGAGGAAATATTTGTATGTGGCGAGCGTGAGGATTAATATGTAAATGTGTAAATGATTAATTATTTATAGAAGGATTGCAGAAATAATTATTGTATACAGTAGTTATATAAATACACAAAGTGGGAAGTAAAAAGCAAAACATCCCGAAAAATATATTACATATATTACAGCTTTAGTCCGAAATCATATGAAATACTCGCACAGGCTACACTAGTGTAGCAAAAGTTCGCTTTTCCGTATTGGAATGTCAAAGAAATTTGACGGATCCCAAAAAAAGATAGATAAGATAGCTTTTTTCATTTGGCAATAGCAATCTACTATCAAAGTACGTAAGAATTGTCACTATTGTCACGGAATTTTACGTCTTGTCGATATATTGGTAACAAGTGTTTCGCTGTGCTGTGGGTCCCCATAGCGCAGCATCATGCTGAGTGGATGCCTTCTTGTCACAGTCATGACGTGCAGCTGCCGATTATTTATCTATACTCGTGATCTCATGTTTTTTTTTAATTTTTAATGGTATTTAGATATATTGTGGTAAATATTGCTGATTACTGTTATCTTTTTGTATGCACGTGTTTCTGTGACAATTAAACCTATTTTTCTTTCTTTCTTTCATAAAATCTAAAGAAATTGCGTTCTACAAAAGCTATCTAGTTACTAGGTTCCTACATAGATGGCGGATTGGCGCCGCATACAAAAACTACGTTCGTTCTCGTCTCCCTCTTTCTTTAGTCTGGTTGATAAATCGTTTTTCATAATATACTTACAAACATTTTTTATTCCGGTCTTCGCTTCGAGGCAAACGAATTCAAATTCCTTAGAGCTCTTTTAATTTTTTTATATTATGTTTAAAATGCGCTCGAGCTTGGCGCCGGCACTACCATTTTGTGCAAATTGCTATTGATTTTAGTCGGATACTAGTTTTTATTTTGATTGTCAATAAGCTCCGGCTTTCAAATATTTGTTTGCAATCTGAATGTTTTCCTTTCAAATGAATAACATTGAACTGAAAATACTCATGTTTATTAAACAATATTGTGTATTTATAAACTCCTATTATTATAACAGTTGAATCGTTGCCATGGAAACGTATACCTAGTCAATAAAATTGGTACAAAACAAAAGAAAGAGTACAGGGATCATAAATAGTGACAAACTAAAAATCTAAGTAGGTCGCTCGATACAGCACCGATCAATTCGAAAACCTTGACATGACTGACTAGTATGCATTAAATGCCTACTTTGTGTTCCTAATCATGAATAATATTAATCTATGCTAATATAATAAAATTAAAGAGTTTGTTTGAACGCGTCAATTTCTGGAACTACCCGTCGGATTTGAAAAAGTCTTTGCATTTGATAGTCCAATTCTTGAAGAAGGCCATAAGGATATTTAACATCACTCTTCTACCTTTAGGAACCGAGCAAAAAGAGAAAAAAGTCAGAAAGAACGCCAACCGAAAACGTTAAAAAGTTATAGCGCGGGGGCCCGATGCGATGCGAAAGCGTTGGGTCGGGGGCCGAAATTTCACGCGGACGAAGTCGCGGACAGAAACTAGTTTAAAGATCTATTTACATATTGAAGGGTAAAGTGTCAAAGGGCGATTGTGTAAATGTTTTAGAATGTAATAGCTGATGACGTAGACGCGACTTACTGCTTAGTATTCTGCGTTGTTAAGAAAATTATGTGATAAGATTTACATACGATTTCATTCAGAATTGTAATAAAAACATGGAACTATAAAACGTTCCAGTTTCTTTCCCTCTCTCGTATATCTGCACGGACTATAGAATGTGAAGACGAAAATACGACAGTAAATATAAAAATTGGCAATACTAATGCATTGGAGTATTTCGAAACTATCAAATAAAACCTAACATTTAAATTAAAAAAGTGATTTTTTCAAACATAGCGGTGTTGGGCCGACACGACACGACTATGGGTTTTGCCGATCAACCGACTAGCTATACTGACAATACTTTTGGATATATTTGACAGATTTATGCCGACGGGGAACGTTGTTTTTCCTGTCCCACTCCTGGGCAAAGGCCTTCCTAGACTTCTTCCATCTTTCGCGAGCCCGCGCGTCCTCCTTCGTTATTAGAATGTTTTATTTATTTTCAGCCTGTGTTGTCCCACTGCAGGGTAAACGCGTCCCTTTCTCCTTTCCACTCCTCTCTGTCTTGTGCCAGTGTGGACCAATCCTGTCTGTAGGCATCAAGGTCGTCTGGCCATCTTCTCCTGCGTATCTAGCATGGTGCTTGCTATCTCTACGAAGAATAGACATAGCTTTTTCTATACAAAGTGACAGTTCGTTTCTTCATTTTTGACATCCACCGTAGAAATCTTTCTACAATCTGTCATTTTGTCTTTCATTTCTAACGATCTTTGTCTACGTCTTTTTGTAGGTAGACTATTTCGGAAGAAAGTTTTCTATCCTTACTGTCAAAATCACACTGACAACCGATAAATCCTATGATAAAACAAAGAATTCTGAGTCGAATTATGTAAAAGAGTGAATTTCGTAAAAAGTGCAGTTGACTCTTTCTACTATGCTGCCGTCTCGTACTGTCTACTGTCTACAGGAAACGTCATTTTTGTCTACTCTTCCGTCGACAAAACGGTGCTCATGCTACGCCTGCTGGGTCTACCCCGATGTCGACAGACGCCTTCTAGGACCCACATGGTGGTAGATTTGACCCATGACTTATACGACATGCCGCAGACGTGTAGGTAATTATATTACGTGAAACACGAACTTTAATTTAATGTCGTATTTTCGTCTCCCATCTTTGTACAAGAATAGCTCATGCCGTGGTATATAAAACAAACATAAAATATTAGCCAGTCAGCAAGGTGGAGCGGGCTGCCCGCAGCCTACATTTATATACTCCTGGAGCCTATATTTTTCGCCGAAAGCCTGGAAATCAATGAATCGAATTTCAAACCAGCAATTTATAATAAAAAAATTACAATATCATTATACTTTTAGTAAAATGCCTAAAAAGTTTGAAAAACAATGATTAAAGTTGACTAAACCTAATGAACTTTCAATCGAGAAAGGCTAAAATATCCGGGCCAGTTTCCCAGAAATGGTTTATTAATTTTCAACGATGAATGAACGAAAGTTCCAAACAGAATTTCTATATTGAAGTCCTCAGGTTTGGTATCTGGACCATTTCGTGAAGAATTTTAAAGCATTCGGGAACAATTTTTTTGGAATCATCGCTCTACCGTTCTGTAAAACGAAAATAATTATATACAGGATATTTTTTTATTCTTCAGAAAGCTTACAGATATCTGGGTAACTAAAGTACTATTAGTGCATACAGTTGCCATTTACAAGCTTCCACAAATTAAACATATTTCAAAATTTATTTCAGTTATCGCTACATTCTAGTTTATATTTACACTAGCTTCCGCCCGCGGCTTCGCCCGCGTGGTCTGTCGATAAAAAGTAGCTTACGTCCTTCCCCCAGGGTGCCATCTACCTCCTTGCCAAAATTAAGGCGTGAAAAGGTAACATACAGACAGACAGAGTTACTTTCGAATTTATAATATTAGAATGGAAGTATAGATAGTATGGATTAATTGTTTCATAATACAGGGTTATTGGTATAATGTCGGCAAACCATTAAGGGGCTTATGACTCCTATGCAAATGTCAACCATTTTCGAGTAATTTGACATTTTATATATTTTTTAATCTAAAATGTCAAATTACTCGAATATTGCCGACATATATTACGCTGTAGATAGACTCACAAAATCCTATATTCAAATGTGTCTTTAAATTCTTTAGCTCCTAAATCCTGTAATATAGAGAAGGATAATTTAGCGCCGAGGGGATAATACCCTCTACGTTAAAGCTATAAATATTTTTTTGGCTTACCAAGTTCTTTAGCTGTACAAAAATGGAAAGGATGTTGTAATTACATAATACAAATGCGGCTAATTAACATTTACAGTAGTTGATGAAGGAATACGAGTTACCTACTATACAATGAAGCTACTGTCTTTGGCTGTTTCAATCTTGAATCAAACGGAAATGGTAGAATGTATCTCATGGATGCATACGATTCAGACAAAATACATTTTTCCCTTAGGGACAACCAAGCGGAGAATAGTATTTTCATACATCAATACCAGTCCAATCGAAGAAAAGAGGAACCACTTAGACCCACTTGCGCGTTCATGGGTAACTCGGAGTTAACAGCTAACTCAGGGTCAGGTTAATCCAATAATTTATTAGGGCATTTTTAGAATTAACCCTGACTTTGCTGTTAACTCCGAGTTAGCCATGAACGTGCAAGTGGGCCTTAGTGGTTTGAGTCAATAGAATCCTAAATACTTCCTCTAAACCTTCCTCGCATGGATGGTGCCTATCCATTATATTATCCACCTATGAAATTGGCGTTTTTTTCTCACAAATAGAGAACCTCGTCACTTCTATGATTTAAAATATTCATTAATTACTTGGTATTATATCGAATAATGACCATCATATACAACTACCAATAGTAAAAAAACCTTATTACTTATAGTTTTCTTAACATAAAAAATACCTTAAAAATGACTCCTCATTTTGTTAGCAGAAATGACCACTATTTTTTTTTAACTAAGTAATTAAGTGGCATAATATGTTATCTTAGTTTTTAAACATTAGTGTTAGTGCATAAAAGTTTTAAAACCATTCCCCATACAAAACGCTGATTTCATAGGCGGGTACAACCTAATCTAATAATTTCCTTTGAAAAGCCTTCGCCAAATCTTTAAAAGTTACTACTTGGCCAATCCTTTAGAAAGGTTGTCCTCAAACTATAAAGCTAGCCAGTACTTATAATTTACTTTGTATTATCTAACTGTGTAGGTTCTACATAGTAATTTGTCTACCTTCGCCAACCAATCTGTCAGGAACAACGGTTATTAATTTATGTGCCTTTACTTAATTTTGTAATACATTTATTGTCAAGATTGCGTACGTTATTTATGATGCTGTAATATTGCTCTTAGGAAATAGTTTCGAGTCAGTTCATAATGTAATGGAGGGTGTGAAGAGGGTTTTATGTAGTTGTATCTAAAAAGCCAAAACGGTTTTGGACAATGATTTTTTCAACGGGTTGCTTCTGCTTTTCGTGTTTGCTGGACTTTTAAATTATTTGTGGGCTTAGACAAGTGACAATCGCTTCGAAAGAGTTTCGTATTTCTGCAACGACTTTCAACAGGATTGACATAATTTTTTCAATAGCTTATGTCAGTCCTATACATCTTTGCCTTTTCCATCATCGTTATCGCTGATAGAATGTCACTTTGTCTAGGGCCTCTGGAGCACGTTAGTAACAGCGTCTGTGGCGTTCATTATATCTTCAAAAGTGCAGGTGTATAGACACTTGAGACATTTCAGCAAGCAACAGTTTTAGTAATTGAATGTATTATTGAAGGTCATGATAACGATACTATTTTGGAGATTATCTCAATTTAATCTGTTTCCGGGGTTTATCAGATAAAATGTTCAGTACAAATTAAAATGGTCACAATTTTTATCAAAGTATGGAACGGCCTGATTTTCAAGAATTAAGAAGTTGGCTTTCCAAGCTTGTAGGGAGAAGAAAATCCTCAAGTTAATCGAACGACATCAGGATATGGTTTCCCTGTTTCTAACTTTCCTGATACAACTAGGTCAGAAATCTAGTTGCAATGTAATATTGCTGTAATTCCAAATAATTTATCGACTTCGATGCAGCATCAAACCCACGTAGATGTTGGTGTGGGCGAGTTTACACGAGTTACATTCTCATTTGAATATACGTCGTCTGCGGCATTCATGATAGCGTAGATGGCGCCTGCTACTCCTTAATTAAGGTTCTCTTGCAATGTAAAATACATAAACCCTGTGACTAGAATTGATTGTCTGACTTCTGGACATGTGTTTTCTATGGACCGGATATTAATCTATTCATACTTTCCCATCTAAAACCTAGCAAGAATGTAAATAGGAAGAAACAAATAAGGCCCCTCGCCCACGGCGACTTTTTGTAGCGATGCGGTCGCGCATTTTGTCAACGCACTTCTGTATCGCTACTATCGCACGTTAGTCGCGTTTGCAACTTGCAACAGAAACGGGGCGAAGGTACACGGCCAGCGACAGTATCACGGCTGTATCGATACGCATGCGAGACATCATCGCTACTGGAAACAGTCGCCGTGGGCGAGGCCTCTAATACTTTATGTTAAAAGGCATGTTCCTCATTATGACTTCGCGAAGTGAACACCTCCTTGTGAGGAACATGGCCATCGTCTTCCGTCAGTCTAACCTGGTTGGGGCACAAAGTAAAAGTTCATTTTAAATCACTATTTATCTGAGCGTCTTCCTATCTTGTATTAATCGCCTTGTTGTGTGTGATTTTAATCAATTCAAGGTCTCGCTAACTCACTAAGCATATTTTGGAGTCACCTTTCACCCAATCAGAACAGTTCGCTTTCCAAATGGTTGAATATTCAAAGCACTTAATTAGACTATCTCATAAAATAGCAATAATTTAAAAATTATCATATCTGCGTACAGCCATTCGTGATGGACGTAAGAGCCTGCATCACACCCACATTAACGCGTGGGTGTGTCCAGTCCACATGAATTACAACTGCATACAAGCTACTTTTACTTTGTGTTTAGCTTAATGTGATGACGTAAGAGGAAGGAGGCGCAAATGTGCCAAGTTCTTCAATAGGTATAGCATTTAAATAATATAAGATACGAAACACAGCTTCGACGGCTAATAGAGAAATATGGAAAAACAACAACATGTCCCATGTTGCGCCGACCCCAAATAAATTGGGATAAGTTCAGGAAAATGATGATGACGAAACACAGATTACTGACGTTGCTCAAAAAGCCGCAAAGTGGAAGTGGGACTGGGCTGGTCTGCCGCATGCCCAATGAGCTGTGGGCCAAAATAACCCTGTAGCCCTGAGACAGCTAGAAGGCGTCGCGACTAACCCCGTAGTAGATGGCGAGACGAGTTGGACAAAACAATGAGCAGTGCACTTGATCACAAACACTGGAAGTGATTGGGATGATACAAGCTAACAGTATAGTAACATTATGATGAGAATTTCAAATTAAGTATATTATTATTGGGGATTAATGGAAACATTGTTTTGTAGATGATATTACAGTTCAATTACGTCTGGTTAGTAGTAAAGCCGAAAATGAAGCATGACTCCATTACTTTCATAACAGAAAATGATATAAAAATTTACCTTACACGAACAGTTCCAAAGGACAGCTTTTGGGGAAATTTAAATTAGTGTTAGGGATCCATATAACGCTTAATTATCCTTGAAAGATCCCATGACCTTAAAAAATATGCTTTTCCAGACAAATAAAAAAATAAAACAAGCAATAACGCGGCTCATACACTATCTCCATTGATAACCATATAAATATCCCTAACTTTGCCGTATATAGTGTACTGTAAAACTAGGACGTGGCTTGTTCCGATACGGTTTGAAAAACTGCTTGGCTACCAGCCACAGAACTTGCCTCCATCGTAAACTTGAAAGTCTTTTCCGTACGTGTTTTAGTATTATCGACTTCGGGAATCGTCGGGAAGTTTCGACTTTTGAGGTCGATGTGTGGAAATCGTTATATCGGAATTAGTCTCTTTAAGATGGAAATTAGGTGCTTCTGGTTTCATAGATTGCATTGACAGCCTTGTTGGTCTAGTGATCGCAAGTGCGAACTCTGAGCATGGTCTTGGGTTGAATACTTGGGTCAAGTGTCTTTCTCAGTAGAAGCCCGAAGTTTGGACCATTTGTTGATGACAATTAATTTATTGATAAATCTGACAATATTGTTAATCGTGCTTCACATTTAGGGCTATGTTGTTCAACAAATACTGCCCCATCGTAGACTCGCGTCTTATTACAACTTTACACATAAATATCAAATTCTATTCACTTAGGTATATATATCACTTAGGTACCTATGTGTTTATGGCTTTCAATCTATATTCAGTCCGAACACATTTATAATTAGAAGTACCGCTGCAGCTCTGTTAAATTACAAAGACAAGGTTTACGGGACACCAAGAACCATTATTAAGGCTCATTATTTAATTAAGACCCAAACGAGGGACCGGAGGACAATAGACAGACTCCTTGTGCATATTTATCATTCTTGCTTCTTTTAAAAAGTTTTCTTTTTACAACTTCTCGGGTTATTTATCATGCTCTGTGTTCGATATGGCTAGCTACTAATTACCTACTTTTTTAATGACTCCCTCATATAATAAGCCTTTTGTAACGCTGGTTGGTGGTTTGAAAAGCTAGGTCTGCATTAGGTCCCCAGTATTATCGGCACAAGTCCCAAAGTATGTAACGTAACTTGTTCCAACTGTGGGCCCGGGTTAACGTAGTGTCAAGCTCTAAAAGCCACATTTGAATCTACTATTCTATTTGTCACATATACTCTGGTATGTTTTGGTATCTTCACGTGCATATTTCGAAATTGTTCTACAATTGCAACTAGAATTCTCCTCTCAAAGGCTACATTCAAGCAACACGAAATATGAACGTGAATAACCTACTCATAAACTAGGATATTTCCCACAAAACTGGCAATACAAAGATAGCAAGCAACAAATCCTTCCACATAACTATGACATATACATAAAAACATTGCGCTAACTAGCTAAACACATGTAAATCTCTCGCATCGCCTCATGACGTGAATGAAGCCCCGCGGGACCGAAGCCCGACCACTGCTACATTACCAAGATTATTATTATATTCAGCTAGCTCTTGTGAAGGCAAAGACGCAACCCTTTGAAGGGATCTGAGAATATGTGAAGTGCAGAAAATGTGGATGATAATTCTAACTCAATACCCTATTAAAGTAAAAGTGGAAAGGTACCAACTACCAACTCATTGATAGGAAGATATGAACGCTGGTAAATGTAATAACTGATGCATATTTTGTGTCTTTGACAAAACTGTATCAATAGATCAATACCATTGGAATTTTATAGATCTCTCATAAATTCATGAACTAGCCAAGTAGTGTTGCTTTACCAAGATTATTATTATATTCGTCTGGCTCTTGTGCAGGAGCAACCCTTTGACTGGATCTGAGAATATGTGAAGAGAGCGAGTAATGTAAGAGGAAATATTCAGGCTTATTTTAGCTCCATTGTATATTGAGACATTTTTAGACGTCGTACAAATTCTTAGATATGTAAGTCTTTTGTTAAATGTCATGATAACTGTGCATATTTTGTGTCTTTGATAAAAGTGTTTAAAGCCTATTGGGATTTCGTTATATGTTCTTGAACAGTGATCAGCATATTATGTAGCCTTGACTGAAGGAGCCTATTTTTTCGTCATCTGCGTCATTTTTTCAGTGCTGTTGTGGCGTATTGGTATCGGCCGCGACTTACCGAGTTGTAGTTAGTAGGTTCGAACCCAGACAGGCGTAAATTATTTTCAAACCACTGCTCTCATAACAGTGAGGAAACCGGCATATCCTAGAGCCAAAAAATCGAAGACATGACATCTACCAACCCGCACAGGGCCCGCGTGGTGGATTAGGGCCCACTGGGATCTCAGGGAGAGGAGGCCTGTGTCCCGGCAGTGGGAACTTCATAGACTGACTATGCTATGCCTCATTTTTGCTAGGGTCTGCTTCCAGCTTAGGAAGTCTTGTTCCCAATGCACATTGGCTTTCATGCCATCTTTACGCGGTACTCATTAATATCCATCACCTGAGTGCACATTATTCAGAATTCTGCCTGCTGCTGTGATAAAATGAATTTATGTATGACCTACACTTTTACCAATATCAATATCAACGGCTCATGCATTCATATCCTTGATGTTTGAGTCATTATAAATTCAACGAATTGCAATCAGCCAATCAGTATTGAATAAGTATGCGAATGTCAATACTCATGATATTGTGTATATGTATATGATTTTTAAAAGGCCCCTCACTCTTTTTAGCAGCCTTTTTGTTTAGGAACTTCTTTTGTATTTTTAACCGACTTCTTCAAAAAGGAGGAGGTTCTCAATTCGTCTGATTTTTTTTTTGTATGTATGTTACGCGATTACTCCGCCAATTATGAATCGATTTTGATGATTATTTTTTTGTTTGGTAGGTCATGCTTCAGAGGTGGTCCCATATAAATTTTATTAACTTTGCTTGCGTAGTTTTTGAGTTAGCTTCAATAATTACGTATTTTTCCCACTTTGCTATGTAGACGATATAATTATTTCACTCCGACTCTGTTATTTACATAGCAGATTACGGTATATGAATTTGTGTGAGGTAGGTACCACAACTAAAAAGTGAAAAATAAAAAACTTTTTACAAAAAAAAAACAACCGACTTCAAAAAACAGACACAAAAAAAGTGAAAAATAACTTTAATTTCGGAAGTCGGTGGCAAAAAACGAAAATTGAAAAGCAGACACCGACTTCCGAAATTAGTTATTTTTCACTTTTTTTGTGTCTGTTTTTTGAAGTCGGTTGTTTTTTTTTGTAAAAAGTTTTTTAACCGACTTCTTTGGTACCACCGATCAACAGGCTCGCCCGCTATTACATGGGACTCAAACATAACTGGTGAAATGTGGGTGTACTATAGGTGCACCTCTGCCCAACCCTTCGGGGAATACAGACGTGATGTTATGTTATGATACCACCGATTTCCGGGATTTCCGTTCGGATTTGAATGATTCCAGTTTTACCGGACTGCAAAGGAGGGTTTATGTTTTTTAATCAGAAGGATAAATATACCATCTTTGTTATGTTCCTGCAAAGGACTTGAAACGTTATTAAATTAAGTTATAATACCGTTACTTATAGTTCCAGTAACGATATTTTCTACTGTTTCACCCGGATCGTAACTAAATTAATCGTTGAAGATTTCGTTCCGATAATTTCGTTATATTGCCAAGAAATTTGTTCATAAATGGTTACTGGAACTACATAATGCTATTAGGTACGTAACGTTTTCATACCCCTTTAACGTTTCAAATCCTTGGTTTATACTGACTGCTACGATCTGACGAAGAAACATAATGTTATTATATAACCGATTAGAGAAAGTTAATTTCTAACCAATATTCCTAAGTTTGACACGTTTAACTTAAACAATAGACGATACTGATATACAAGGAAATATTAAACTTAAAATAACAAATCCTGATACAAGGAACAACAGCTAAGATGTTAGAACTTTGAAAGTCGGAAACTCGGAAGTTTACGAAGTCGGAGACAGTATTGAGTTCCACTTGAAGTTTTGAATGGAGCTTATGAAACGAGTTGTTTTGTAGAAAATATAATGAGTTGTCTTTGTTAAGATAAGCTTCAAAATAAATCCTTAACAGCTGAGAGGTGATGAAAAACACAAGGTTTTTCCTTAAGACGCATCATTTAATATCCTGTCGAACATAAAGACATTCTCATGGTCGAAATTAATGAAACCCAACTCTGACCCTCCAAGCCCAAGACTAAAAAAACAAATAATTCAGAGACGCAAGCACCAAGTGACATAACGCCTAAGGTAAATGCAATAACCACCATCAAAACGACATACCAAATAAAAATCACCAACACATAGCCGATCTAGAACCTTTTGCTTCTAAAAATAAAGTACAATTCTCTCTAACACACACAGTTTTATAAGACGTTTCAATTTTTGGTTGGAAATGTAGGGCGGTGGATACTCCACCCCATCTAGTTGTACTTCCGTCAGTCGTATTCCGAATGCCGTGAGAGACGCACGTCTGTGGCGTCGCGGATTATGGTGTTTTCATAGTATTTGTGTTTGTGACATGGCTAGGAAACGGGTAAGGAGTGGTTTGACGTAATTAAAATGGGCTAGGTTATTCGCTAGAGATTTTACGTATAAAATTAGGTTCTCGTTATAATTTTTTTTGTCAGTTGCGCCCTCCTTTTGTTCGTTCGTTTTTCTGTGTGAAGTATAATTTATTTTAATGTGTGCTCTGGGTCTTATTTATCTGTTTTTTGAACTGTGTTTTCATGAAGTAGGTATTCATATTGAAATTCTACTACGAAAATGAATGCATATTTTTAGTTCAGGTCAGGACCTATATTTTGTATGAATATGCGTTAACAAAAAGTAGTTTTGTGATCATAGAGAATAAATCATATTCCTTAAACTCTTTGTATATAATCACCAAGAGTTTGGACTACAAACCCAATTTATTATTATAAAGGTCTACTTTTATTTTAGACAAGTTTTCTCGCGATCGAAGCTTCATTAATAAACACAATACTATCTATGACTTCAAAGGCATTCCCCAACAAAATTAGCCATGCACAAGCTTCACATACCACAAAATACAAATAACTAATGTATTTGCGATCTGCCAGTGTAAACGTTGTTTCTAAATCCCATTAACATGGAATGGATAAATCGTTTGCACACTCGTCATCGATTGGAGTTACTATGAGATGTTATTTTTATGCTGCGTTTACATTTTGTCATTAACTGGTCGCTGGACTTGCTAGTCTACTAATCATAGAACAGATTTGGCATTGTTCTGCCTTTGTGATGGATGGTATTTTCTGGTAATCGATTAGGAAGTCTTCTTTCAATGGTAGATGTCATATAAATGTGAAATGTACATTCTACTTTACATTATAATTAACATGCTCTCAGTCTGTTTGAAAACTGTGTACTATACTTGCTACTCTTACTTAATTATGCTCTATGTAAGGCGACGTCACACCTAGTTTTCTGCCAAGCAATTAGGTAGTCCTTGCACAGCGCTGGTTGATTACAGGCTGATAAATTCAAGATGCACGTTTCATTACAGTGCTTAGTAGAATCCTAGTTTGAAACTTAATTTGCTTACTCGCTCAAGTCAGCCATTGGATTTCGGTACGTTGCGTCTTGCCTTTTCTGTAAGTTAGGATTGCGACTCTATAATTAGGAAGATTTTTCTTATTTATTCTAAAGATGCGCGAGAATATGCGACATCTGTTCGTGTATCATTTTAACAAATCAATAATTTCTTGTATTATTCCCTCCCCTATTCACAGCGTAAACTTGTGCAAAGATATATAAATAATATGTTTGTTATTGTTGTGGTAAAATTGAAATCAAGATGCAAGGAATCGCATTACATGGCAATGATTAAAGATTGAAAAATATCAATATAGTAGTAGACAGGCGCAAAATAATAACAAAGAATCATACTATGCTTACGCAATACCATAGCTAAGTAGATAATCTTCATTTATTGCCCAACATTGCACATTAACTTTATCAATATTGCATCAAAGTACCCTATTAAGGATATATTCTAATTAACTATGCTGTTCTAGCTTTAATAACAGCTCTTAAACAGCACATTAGCATTTATGAAGCCTTAATAAAATCATAAAGTGTTTACAAACGTGGTACAAAGTTTTACAGGTATTTTTCTCAAGGTTCCCCAATTCGAATAACACGATAACCTCTATAAATCGACACTTTATAAATAACCCCAAATATTCAAAAAGGAGTTTATAATTATTCAGTGAGAAACATTGAATTCGTTTGTTAATAAAAATTACTTGCATACGACTTGCTCGAGTGACGCGACCCTTCTTTTGAGCGTCTATTGTACTCGTATAACAAAAGATTTCAATAATAATACTTTGGTAGTGTGTTCTTTGATTGGAAGGGTAGTTTTTGAAGTTGAATCTGAAATGTTTTGGTAACACAATATCGTAGACTGATTGAGAATCTGTTGAAACATTTAATTGATTTAAACATTTTCACAAGTTTTCTGACTGAATTAGTATTTATGGTCGGACCAGTCTGATTGATAAGGGCCACTAAAATTTATTTAAGATAATAATTAAACTTTGAAAATTCAATACAACACAATACTCTAGTCACTATCACTAGCTTGAAAATGAATGTAAAGGCAGCTTCGCAAAATATTGTTTTAATCATAAATCGAAATAGATATTTTTTGACTCAACAAAACCATTAACATTTTAATATGGCCAGAAGTTCTCTAATAACTATACATTATTTACTCTCATATTACAATAGATCTAACTAAATGTTCTTTTAAGAGCCACAATATTTTTTAGAAACCATAATTCTTAACATTCATACTAATATTATAAATTCGAAAGTAACTCTTGTCTGTCTGTTACATTTTCACGCCTTACGGATTTCGACAAAATTAGGCAAGGAGATAGATGGCATCTCTGCGAAGGACATAGGCTACTTTTTATCGACATACCACGCGCGCGAAGCCGCGGCTGGAAGCTAGTTATAATATTTGTGATAGTAAATATTAAAAAATATAATTGATAAGGAATAAACGAAATAAGTAATAATAACAATCAATCTTGCACTGCACTGTGTCGTTCCAGAAGGGAAAGTAAAAAATACAAAAGTATTTTTATGCCCCTTGCGTGTTAACAATAGACCAATCACCCCCTGAAGAAATTCAAAACCGAATATTTACTCACAAAAATATCGAACCTTTTACCTTCTCAATACATGCATAGGTACTTACTAAACATACAAACAAACATTGGTTTGAAACTCCAGTATTGTTACAGAGATTCCAATTTCTAGATATTCCAATTGGTTTTTGCGACCTTGACCATAGTGTGCATCAATTTCGTAACCAATAAACACAAATATCTGTTTGAAAACGTTTGCAGTCCAATATTGGATGTTTTTGTGTGTTCTGTCTTTTGATGGGATTTGGTGACCCCTTTTCTGTTTCTCAAAATATCTTGCATAGTCAGATATCGATGCGTGCTAACTGTATTTTACGAATAGGCATAATAAGAAATTGACAGAAAAAAAGTATTGTCAAACTGATCACATGTTAAACTTTGGCATGACTCCGAGATATGTATGTTTTAGAAAGTCTCAGTGGAAGCTAATTACTTAGCGGCTCTTATCATCATCTTTTTCTTATTTAATTTAAAATACAGGCCTAGTCTTAGTTTAGACTTCAGATCTCCCACAAATTACAAAATTTTGTCAAAATACCTGTCAACTTTTATGTTTAAGTAGTATAAGAATGTGGAGATAAATTTTTTTTTTTTTAATTTGAATGGAACTCAAACGACCTAATCACTGGAAACATTAACATAATAAAAAATAACATATGCATTGAGTTATGGTAATTATATAATAGTCGCTTATATACAAAAAACAGCTTCATAAATCTATTATCGTTTTTAACTTTAGAATAGAAAATTCAATTATAAACAAAGAACAAAAACATCCAGTTAACAACAAAATCATAATCGAAATTAGAATCACAATCAAAAATTAAAAACAAAATTCAAATTATAATTAGAATCAAAATTAAAACATTAAAATTAGAATAAAATGAAAAAATTAAAATTGAAACACTTTTAATCAGCAACAGAAAAAGAAAGCTTTATTTAAACTTATTAAACTTTATTTTTTAACCAATACCCCTTGTGTTTATATTGTTACCTGCAACAGAAAGATAACAATATAAACACCAGGGCTATTGGTTAGTTTATAGATGGTGGATATCAGATCAGATGGTCGCCATTGGCATTGAAGTAAACAAAGCATTCTCACTCCCAGGTGTGCTCGTTTACCTATAGACAATGGCGATTCATATCAATACCTGCTATTAGTTGTTGATTTTAATCAATTGTTAGAAGTTTTTACTGATTGTTTCTATGTATAGGATTTTTCAGAATCTATAAATATTATAAATTAATGTCCGCATTGTTCGTTTAAACCACGCAACAGATTGAAGTGACAATCGCTTCCAAAGCGTTTCGTATTACAGGATTGACACAGCTTTTCGATAGCTTATGTCAGTCCTATACATTTTTGCGTTTTCCATCATCGTTGTCGCTAATAGAATGTCATTTTCTCTAGGGCCTCTGGTACCTTTACTGTCTATCGCAATCTACAAATGAACAAATACCTAATCCTGAATTGATAATACTGAAATACAATTTCTTCCAACAATTTGGCACTGTCATCACCCTCTAAGAGTAAACACGAATACAAATCCATTCGAATGTCGACTGTTAATGAATTTGTCCGATGTCCACGCTACCCCTATAGTTATTGACACAACCCCTACGGTACGCAGCCTACCCCTAACACATTTGTCTATTACATGAACCCGTATTACCCTTGCAATTATCCTTAAATGCTATGTTGTTGGGGTCATTTGGCTCTTGTTCAGGCAAAATTACAATATCTTGGGAGTAGTTCACTATTTTTGACAAAAATTGGTAAACTTCTGTACTAATTATAACATTTTGCCCTGTGAGCAGGACACTTAAGTATATGGAAAAGCAAGCCTTAAGCTTATTTATATAAGACTTTGTTTTGCTTAGTTCTTTTGGTAATCAAGCTATACATTTCCAGTTTATGCTGATCTCGCATTGTATAGGATTTCCGTACAAAGCGATATCAGCTTATACTGGAAATGTATAGCTTGATGTGTAGCCGTGTGTACCTATAAAAATACATTTCCTACATTAAAATTGTAATTTCCCTTACGAAATATTTCCACACAAAATAACCCAAGTAATGGAATCTCCAAAAGAATTACAACAGACAGTCTCGTTATTTACGTGTACTTTAAGCCTTCATTCCCCAGATTTACGAAACAAGCACATTTACCGAGTTTCATCTGAATCGTTCCCAATCCTCTTTCATCGTGGATTACTATGATTTCTTCAATTTTTTCCATTCTTCCGTTCCGCCGCTACTGGTCGGGATAGTCACAGAAAATTTCAGAATGCAATCTCGATTCGAGTTGCGAATGTAATCCTTAGGTAAGGCTAAGCTTGGATTAAAGCTGGTTCAGAAGAGCGAGTTGATATGATTGGGACTCATCGTAGATTATCGAAGTTAGGTAGCCTGAACATTGCAAGGTGCATTGTCGTTAACTGGTGAAGGTGTAAGCCAATGGTGTTAACAGGCAGGCCTCGGAAATGATTGCGGTAAAGTCCGAAAGGGATACCGGGACCCTTGGCAACAGGCAACTGAAGGAACACGGGTGGGTTTTTGTCAGTAAAAGTCTGACACGTCCTCCCGCTCCGCCCAGAGCGGGAGAAGTTATTTGAAGATTTCCAACCCTCAAAAAAAAGAGGCCTCGGAAATGATGGCGTAGGTAAGGGATGCGTTAATGAGTCAATGAAAGCAATACTTAGATAGAAGGCTATGGGGACACCTACCCAGCAGTACAGTAAACGTTGGGAACTCATCAGAAACTAATACAAAATACAGTATTTTCTTTAAATAAAACTCTAGCTGCGCAATTGGATCGCTAGTTCAAATTATTATAACCAAATTCACTTGATTGACAGGCAATTCAAGGGTAAATATAATTTAATTGGAAGCCACTCAGAACTCTTAATTAACTAAAGACAAGACGATCCGTAACTGCGGAGGCCTCGTATCTTGAGTAATCTTTGACTTGATAGCTGTGGTTTTGATCTATAGATACAAATATTTGTATAATCAACTAATAGTTACTAGGAGTAAATCTTTTGTGAAGAGTAAAGGAAATTCATTTGTTAAAGATAAATCGTAATCACATCGTAACTGTTTGTAAAAAAGCCTATAGGAGTCTAGGTTTCGTCCTAAGAAGAGCAGAGGGTTTTGCGAGTATCGCTGCGCTGACTTCTTTGTACAATGCATTGGTAAGAAGTCAGCTCGAATGTAACGCAATCATATGGGCTCCGCATGAAGCTAAATACAGTCTCATGCTGGAGCGTATACAAAATAAATTTACAAGGTTTCTGTACCTAAGGTGGTATGGTGTTTATCCATTTTATCCATTAATGTATCCGACTTTGTTTGTTATAGGCATAGTGGGATACAATAAATTGGAAACAAGGAGGGACATAGCTCTTGCTACCTATATTTTTAGATTATTGCGTGGCAAGACTTCAAACCCAGGTATATTGAAAGAAATAAACCTGTGTGTGCCCGACAATTATGTATTGCGAAGGCGACGGCCACGTCTATTGGCGGTGCCCAGTAGTAGGACCAATCTACTGAGTAAAGCCCCTATAACGCGTACCTTGCGTGTACTTAATGACGTAGCTACTTACGTTACTTGTTCTCTGAGTGAGTTCTCAAAAACCGCGCTGTACATTATATGTTATGGTGAATAATGAAGCTGTAATTATGGCCACGCTATTGAATTAGGAAATTCCTGTAATGATAGTGATGATGAGTTAATAAATAAATAAATAAATTCGAAATGGATAAACCTGATTGGATTGATAAGGTACTTGATAAATCAATGGCTGATGTAGATTTTAGTCTGTTGCCAAATGATTTAGATATACAGTGTGATTCTTTATAATGTGCACATATCGAAATCTATGCTTTATTTTATCGACGGCAAAAATATTTAAAAAATTGTTTATTGATTCAGGCGTGACTTTGTGGAAATCCATTATAAAATACAATAGACGCTGATATATTTAGTAACCTATTCCGCTTGACTATTCTTCAAGAGTCATAAAAACCCTGTAAGAAATCGACACGTGTTTCACCTCTCAACGAGGCATCTTCAGGATGACGATTGACCAATTGCAAACCAGAACGTGACGTGTTACCACACCTACCGCTGGACGCAGAGTGAGTCTGCGTGCCCCCCGTATAAACAAAACGGTGTAACGTAAAATGTAGCTGTAGACGCAGGCAACAACTAGTCTACATTAAAGCCTAAAGATAGTTCCTATTGTGTGTTTTATAGGTAACAATAAAATAAACGTAAGTTTATAATGTATAGTAATGTTTTGTATCAATAATTCCTATATTTCATAGCTGGCGAAATGTGGGTGTACACACGGCTACACATCAAGCTATACATTTCCAGTTTAAGCTGACCTCGCATTGTACGGAAATCCTATACAATGCGAGATCAGCATAAACTGGAAATGTATATCTTGATATGTAGCCGTGTACACCTCTACCTAAGCCTTCGGGGAATACAGGCGTGATGATATGATGGTAATATTTCCATTCGCCTATCGTCGAACCAAGCCTCCACGTGTGTCGATCGAACTCAATAATGGGCATATTATTGTGTCCGTGAAACGCGTCGAGGCAAAGAAAATAACTGCAGGCGCTGGGACGTCTGCAGTTATTTTCTTTGCTAGTAGTGACTGAGTGCCACTGGAAATATTTATTTCTAGGAAAAAGATTAAATTTTTTAAAGTAAAAACTTTTTTAGGCGCGTTGAACACTTTTTGGGTGAACAAAAAGCGTGAAACTCGCGTCATCGTCACCGAACGCTTTCCGTGAACTATATGTATACTGTGTATATGTGTACTTTTTGGGTGAACAAATCGTGAAACTCGCGTCATCGTCGCCGCATGATTCACATGAGCTATATGTATACTGTGTATATATATGTACAATTCACAAGATCGGTAGTCCCTAAAGACTGCCCCGCATGTTTTTTTAAAGTACTAAGTTCGCGTAGGTGGCCGTAATCTAGCCATTCTGTGAAAAATTGTAGGAGTTTACGAAATGTTGCGGGAAAGTCCGAAAGGGATACCGGGACCTTGGCAACAGGCAACTGAAGGAACACGGGTGGGTTTTAGTCAGTAAAAGTCTGACACGCCCGCTCCGCTCCGCCCAGAGCGGGAGACGTCATTGGATGATTTCCTACCCTCAAAAAAAAAAAAAAAGGAACGCTGTAGAAAGAAGTATTTATGATATGAATAGAATCTAGAAATCTATAATACCTTTAAAGGATTGAAAGTAGTTTCTGCTACTTGAAATAGAAATCTTTTGAGATATCAAAGAGACGCAAACATATCGGAATTTGCTCTATTCTCGGGTATACCGGGATTATGAGGAGATAGAAAAATAAAACCGGCCAAGTGCGGCAATAAAACGGCAAAAAAATCATGCCTGTTGTATTAGCCCCCTTAAATATTTATTTTATTCTGTTTTTTTTTGTATTTGTTGTCATAGCGGCCACAGAAATATTTATCTGTGTAAATTTCAACTGGTGACAGACGGACGGACAGCGGTGTCTTAGTAATAGGGTCCCGTTTTACCCTTTGGGTACGGAACCCTTACAAGCTTTTCAGAAATATGCATTTTTCCTAACACGTGTTACAAAAATTCTCCCGACCAGTAATAAAAGTAGGGAAGAGCGAAAATTTTATAATTTACTTTCGAATTCGTGTCGTAAAAGGAACAAAAATTTCAGCAGGAAATTTTATACTACAGTCGAATTTGACTAACCTTTTATACCTTGAATAACACGGTAAAAACTGATCTATAACCATTCAAAATTTATTCGCAAGATAAGACTCTTCTCGGTCTGACAAAATTCTCGTTAATTTCAGCTTGTACACACGGCTACACATCAAGCTATACATTTCCAGTTTATGCTGACCTGGCTTTGTACGGTAATCCTATACAATGCGAGATCAGCATAAACTGGAAATGTATAGCTTGATGTGTAGCCGTGTGTACCAACCCACTGACGTGCAACGGCCAAGATACTGTTAGAATGAAGAACTATTCATTCATTATTCTATTTTTCAATTGGGGCCAAAATTGCAGCCACTTTTGGCCCCAATTCAATTCTCCTAATCCAAAAAAAAATATTTTACTAGCTGCGCCCCGCGGTTTCACCCGCATCGGGATGAAAAGCCGATGCCCTTCTCCAGGGTTCAAAGTATCCCCAAATCGAATTTCATCCAAATCCGTTCAGCCGTTTTGGCGTGGAAGCTTAACAAACAAAATCGCATTTATAATGATACTAGCTTCCGCCCCAAAAAGTAGTCCTTTCTCAGGCCCTAGACTATCTGTCAAATTTCATTTAAATTGGTTCAGTCGTTTTGGCGTGAAAGCGCGACATGTAGACAGACAGACGGAGCTACTTTCGTATTTATTATTTATAAGGATATTAGTAAGGATTACAATCACACATTCCCACAACGTTTGCGCTACACCGCTTTATGCAGACTATCGATCGAGCTGACTCCGCAACTCCGCTACAACCGAACTCGCGTAAATACGTCACTAACACACATCGATACACGTATTACGTTGAACTTGCTACCTTATGACGTCAGCCTTATAGTTCAGAATTCAGTGATGATGGGAGTGAGGTATTTGACTTTTGAAGTGATTTTATTATTGTTGGTTTGACGGGAAATATGGTATTGTTAGGTCGGGCTACTGGTTGAATAAACTTTTGCATCTGTAGGTTTCGAGCAGGATAGGTGGAAAGGATTAACGATCAGGGGGTCTAAAATGGCCACATTAAAAATTCCTCTAAAAGCAATTCATTTCCTGAATTCCCAGCTGTCATTAGCAATTCCTCTAATTTGACACAAGAGCATTTCATAGTTTGTGGAATTTTCATAGAAAACTATAAAACAGATGAATTATTTCGTAATATGAATTGCTCGCAGATCATGTTATGAATTGTCAGTTTGTGACATTTTACTATGATTCATAATATTATCCTATAATGATTCTACCAAAGTGGCCGTTTTAGCCCCCAGCAATACGTCTGCAAAGCGTCACGAATGTGGCAAACTTCGGTTCAGTTAGTGACAATTGTGTGATTGAATTACTATAAAAAATAACTTGACGTTACTAAAGCTTGACTGATGTGATAAATCTTGATTTAAAAGTCACATTTCAATGAGAAAAGATAATTTTAGGATCATTCAGTATAATTAAGTCCATATGGATTAGATGTTAAAAAATCAGTAATTTTATGACTTATTCAATGGATATATCTCTTTATTAAGTCGTTAATAGAATTATTGTAACTTGGAAAGTTATGAATATTAAGCCCTTTATATTATCTTTAGCTCCTTTATAATACAAATAGTTATTGGATCATAAAATTCAAAGTAAGTTTTCACGAAAATCTGGAACGGCCACGAATATTATACGATATTATAATGAAGTTCTTATATATTAACGGTATTATAAGTTTCCATTAAAGTATCCTAAACTACACGTAATATCATGATATTCAAGATAACCTATACATCTTTGCTTTTCAGAATAATCAATATTCTGAAATGGTTTTTGTATGAGAGTATCTTTTAAGAGGTTCTTATCAAGTTAAACTTTAAACGCTTTACTAATAAACGTTGTATAGCGCCTGTATAGTTACACAACGTTTATTAGTAAGGTGGTTAAAGTCTTAAATGAATTGATGGCATTTTCAATCTCTCTGATTCGAAACACCGAAACAAACTCAGCAGTCACAGCCTCTTCTGCAGTCAGGCCTTATAAATTCCCTTTATCAAACGTAACTGCTCCACAGTTTTCCCATCTAGTTCACTTAATCCCCTCCTGTCTGGCGCTGTCCCATCGTATTTCCAGAATTCGCCTTCAAAGTCTTCCTACATTTTCTCTGCCAGCTCGTTTATCGGCTTATAGAAATTGTCTATGTCCATTTCTTTGCCATTAGCTTTGGCAGTAACTTTTTCTGTCACGAAAAAATATTCATCGTCGTTGGTTGGTTTAGTTTGTATTTTTAAAGGTTGGTCTCAAATGATATCGTGATGAGTCAAAATAAACCTCCTACCGTGTGGCACAATCGTTTGCCTCCTTAAATTCATTGTTATAGCTAAATGAATGAGAGTTGCCTTCCATATTGTGGTAAAATTAATTTTAATAGCAATTCGTTCTGTTATATAGACCTTTTGTTTTGAATATCAAATGTAACATGATTGAATTTTTGATTGATTCAATTTTTTGTTTGGGGGTGAATAATAGATGAGGTATAAAGGCGGTTTTTAGTTTAGTATTCAATGGATTGATTTTATACCTGAGCCAAGTCGGTGAGGTTGATAAAAGCTGTATTATTTATTTTGAATGCATCCGTACTAATAACGTAAACCACATCGACGACTTCTTTAGAATAATTCCTTGCAAACTAAAATTGCATAAACGAGTTCCAAGAATATACGTATTTTAGCTTGTCTAGGTATATTTTGTATTTATTAATTACTGATATACTTTGGTCCTTCGAGCCGGGTCGAACAATAAATCAATGATTAGATTAATTTGATCTGAATTATGTTTCAAAACTGCCCGGTTATCGTAGGTGCACGCTGGTCAAGCCCATTTATTCGTTACCTAGGAACAAAATTAATTGCCTTAATGCTACAAATTATGAACATAGATATTCTAGAGACCGTGGGAAAATGATATTTGTAATATTCGCAAGCGATGGGCTAATCGTTTGATTATTAGTTACGATAATCTCTAGAGCTACCGAGTAAAATGTCCCGTCTACCTGTTCGTAAATTATTGTGCCTTAATCTCTACTAAATATATTGCAATCCACTGCTGGATAAAGGCTCTCAAATTGTGTCACAATATTTGATCCTTTGCTTTCCCTATGTAAGATATTGTACAATGTGTAAAACTAAGAGGTTTTCAGTTATTTGGGATCATTGTACTCATAAGATAACATCACGCCTGTATTTCCCGAAAGTCTATGCAGAGGTGCACCTATATAGTACTTAAAGTATCATTGTACTCATCATTACACTGAGAGAGAGTGCACCTATGTCTGCGCATACACTTGTGCACTATAATATCTCCCGCGCCGAAGGCTATATATTCTCCGTTGAGATTGGTTGCCGTGGCCGAAATACGGTCTGGAGGACTAAGTATATAATCATCATTATGAAAAACTTTAATACAATTGCCCCATAAGAGGTTTCGTCAGCCTAAATAAGTTCATCGTCTTCCCTGGCTTCGGCACCATGCTAAATATCTTATATATAAAAGGATTAGACACAAATAGGGAACACTGTACTATTTTCTTGCTTGACCGACGATCGACGCAACATGATAGTATCAGTTAATAGATTGCTGCCCCTTCCTCATCTATCAGGGGTTTATTTAGTAATCCTTAAAGATTGTATCAGACATGTTGCCCATTTGTTATGGTGGAGTATTCGCTAATCTGACAATACTATTTTGTTGGTTCTTTCCTTACCGTAATTTTTTTTTGGATTTTAAAGTCATAGGTATCCATTCTTTCTCTTCGGCACGTACGACAGTGCGCGACATTTAGTTGGCACAAAACTTCGCCACTGCCACGGAATCGTCTGTGGCAGCACAGAGGTCGTTACGGCTGCATTTTTTGGGCCACACACGGAAGGGGGAGCTACTCTCTAAGTGAGTCTACGAAGATACGGGCGATACTTCAGAGTGAACCCTACACCAGATTTATTATCTTTTCGAACGGGCAAAAACACTTCGGGTGTAGGGACAACTGTCAAATCCTGTTTTGTCATTCATTCTTAGTTCGAGCCCCAGACTAATCTTTTCCGTAAGTTATACGGACTTCGTGATTAGCTAGTAGACCTCCAAGATAGGAGGTGTGTCACAAATCCACACCCTGCTGCCGTATCCATTTGGAATTTGGAAATGATTTTTAGTAATTTATTATGTTTATTGATTCTACATGTTTATACGAGTAATCGTCTCACAGATTCATTCTCGTTGATACATATTGAATTTATATTTGTTCGAAGTGTTTAAATTGCTCTTAACACATTTTAGTAATTGGATTATTTCCACACAGAATTCTGCTAAAGCGTTGGCTGCTACACGTATCTGGTTATGGCAGGTCGAAAATTGAATGCACAGCATTCGATTTGAAGCTAAACTCATGAATGTGCTGTTTTCACTGTTGTAGGGTTATTTTGATACATTTTACACCCTTGAAAGTTTTCTTTTTCAGTCAATCGTTTCCAAACAAAAATATTTTAATCATTAGGTTATAAATAAATAAATAAGTTATAAAAGTTATCACTCCTTCAAAGTTTCTAGTTTTATAGAAAATGTGAGTGCAGCCTAATTATTTGTGTATGAACAAAATGAGTGAACTTAAGTGTATGTGAGCACCATGTGTTTGGTCACTTGAAGACATTATCAGGATGGGAGTCAAGGGCAGGCAGTTCCTGGTGAATAGTTTGTTTTATTATGTAGTGCTGTAGTTAATTTAGCCTCGTTTACACGTTTTTAGTGCTAAGAAGAGTGCTGGGCTTTAGTGGCAACAATTTCGTTAGTTAAAACGTGAATACTACAAACGAATCTCAACCAATTAAATTGAACGCGTTCAGCATAATCTAAATCGCGTTCAACCGCTATCAGTGTCAAACAAAATTGCTGTGGCATATTGACACTGACAGTTCCTGAACGCGATTTAGAAGTGCTGATCGCGTTCAGTTTATATAATTAAATCCGCATTTGTCGTTGTAAGTGTAGTTTACACGTTCCAAATGACGAAGTTTTGTTAATAAATATAGACTCGAATTCTGCTAAAGACTGTAGTTTGCAGTAGATAGTTATTCTTAGTACTCGTAGAAGATTTTCGTAGTGCAGTAGATTTCGTAGTTGAGTTGTTTTGTTTAATTTGTACGTAGCGCGTTACGTTATTTCTCCACATTTAAAATTATTAACGTCTAGTAAATATGCAAAGGTTACCGTAACGTAATAATGTTGTATGCACTGTTATGTTTAAAATGCGTTAGGATGAAAACTAAAATGTTTGCATTGATTTATTTATTACTATATGCACCCAACGGAACAGAGGCGGACTTAATGCTATACACATTTTCTAACACTCAACCTTTGGATGATGCAGAGACAAACAGGGTAGGTGGAAAAACGAGAATTGGGGAATATTCATCCCCCAATTCTCGTTACACCCTCGTTGCACCTACTATATGTTTTGTATTTATTTAAATATACTTACTTAACTTACGTATACCATTACTTTACCTTTAAAAGACAAAAAATCCTTTCACAACTTTGCATGCAATTTCGTTACAAACCACAGACAAATCCACACGAAAATGAAAATTCCTTAAACATTTTATATCCCACCTTTGTCCCAGGATTTCAATATTCCGGACCGGCCACTGTCCGGTTGTGTAAATAAATGAATCGTGCTCTAGTACGAGCCGGACAGTTTGTCCAGCGAACGGGTGTGGGAACTAGACAAACTTTATTAAAGGGGCGACAAATCTTGGACTAGTTTGAATGTGGTTCTAGTAATAGCGAATTGAAATTGTATTCGAATGAATATTGTTTTAACGTTAAAGATATCATAAGATGACACTCAGCAATACTGTAGCTTCCCATTTGTGAAAGAACTTAGGAATCGGATCAGTATTTCCGAAGATTAACCCCAACATACAAAGCTCACAAATTCACCCGATCCAAATCAATAATCTCAGTCAGTTTGTTGAAGTAGTGGTGACATTGACAATTAGCTGTTGATGTTTTAAATTAATCTTAAATGCAAACTGAAACGCTCATGCATCAAATTCAAATTCGAGCCAAGACTCATAAAGGGTTTGTAACATTTTCCTTAAAACTACGTGTTAGTAAACAACACAATACGGTGACACATGTACATAACTGACAGCAATGAATTATATAGGGACAGTCCACTCTGCCAGCTATCATTTTCAGAACCCTGTTGGGGCTGGCCATGACTCGTGCTACCATTGATGCAGCACGCTTGCGCATTATTGTATAAAAACAATCTACACGCGCCGCCGCAAACATCCCTGATGCACTGCAACGGCATGGCAGCCCCAGTCAGTGTTCTGAACCCATTATTAAATTGGACACGAAGGGCTCCACACGATGCCCGCGAATACTTCTCCCACAAGCTGCATGTGTAGAAGGTGGTACAGAATGCTCTAAAGAGCGTCACCTTAATGCCTGCAGTACAACGTGCAAACCTGCGGGCTATCATATTCGCACGCACGGACAGAGCCCTCCGTTTCCTTTCAATATCCGCATCAGCTTATCGCCCCGCTGCAACAGACACCACACATTTAATCTAACTTCTAAAGTGCAGGTGTGCAATCGGAACACATGTTCCACACTCAGTGGCGAACACTCTCGGGGAATGTTACCAGGTGGGTAGTTTTAACCAGTTGTATGTATACTGTCGTCTTGAAGACTTGAAGTGGAGTCTGTCCATTTTTCCAGGACACTTTAAGACCACTTCATTGTTTTATGTTGTAAGTTTAGCAATTACTGTGAGGATAAAATGTCTAAATTGTCTCTCAAAAGTGTAATGTCCTATATTTCTGGATGGAGACTTTAATTGAGGACCTGTCTTCTGAAAGCGTATTGAGTTTATCCAACGCGATCACACACGAATAGCGAGTTTAATTTACTATAAATGTATAGATAGTCCATGAGCTTAAAGTATGTCTATATCTAATCTTTACCTAATTGATTTGCACCCTAATTGTATAATACACGGTCATTTAAATCATCTTTTAAAGAGACAGTTAATCCAATGCTTTAAAAATTCGAAAAAAAAATCTACTCAACGACGTGTAAATAACGCGATGAATGCTGTTGAACACTCAAATGAATCAGATTAATCTTAACCATTTACCGAAAATGTGTTACGCTATTAGATAGCTGGGTATGCAACTCCGATAACTTTAAACTTGTCTGGTAACCTTTGGCAAAATTAATTAAATGTGTGTGACTCGGACCAAATAAAAAACCAAGACAGAGCGCTGCGAAGAATACAAGTGAAGCATGTCAAAACTACACCTCCGCTCTGTGCATACACGCTCACATGCCGATATATACAACCATTTACAATCAAACTACACCTCACTAAGTGCACACATGTTTACGAAACCGGCCTCACGTCACTGTTGACAGCTCTCTGTCTTGGTTTTTATTTGATATTTGGTCTGAGGTGTGTGATATTCCAACCGTAAAAACGAAACAAAAGGATGCTTGGTTTACATTCATTCCCTACACGGTAAGATAGTTGGCTTCTAATCATATACAACGTACAGGTATTTACTTACATAGGATTTGGATTCCAATTCGTAAGTACAGTCGGCGGTTTTATAAGAATTCCTTTTTACCCGAGAGGGTCGGGAATCTAAAAGGTAAAGAATTTTTACCTTTTACCCAATGTTGTCTACTTTTACACGAAGGTTAGTAAGGGCTTGTTTATCTATCTAACTATACTTTGTATAAGGTTATGTGCTGTACTTAGACATTTTATATGGAGTGACTGCCTATCTGACCTCCAGAACCTAGTAACTGGGTAATACGATGGTACCCTTTGGTAAGACTGGTTGTCAGGCTTTCGGGTTTAATCTGATGAGCTTCATATAATATCAAATGAGATGAGATTTGCCATCGATAAACTCAGTAGGCTCTCGGAAGACAGGTCCTCAAATATAGTAAGTAGTTCACCAAGAAATGTACGACATTACACTTTGAGAGACATAAATAAGACATTTTATCATCACCATCTCTTTAATAGTAAGATATAAACGTTCCTGAAATTATGGCTGTGGTTTTACATCAAAATGGTGTAGTCGAATTATTTTATTGTATACTGGCTTCTTAAAATTCCGGCCCAGAGACTCGAGCCTTTTATAAAATTCCGGTACAGGCAGGACCCAAAAAAATACTGATTATTTACACTCCCCGATAAATTTCCACACATACTAATACAAAAAAGAAAATCTGCTCCATCACTTATACAGGATGAACAGGCTCCACAAAGTCATTAACCTGTCCATGCCGTCGAAAAACATTACCCTCCTTCTGTAGTCGAGTAAAAACGTGAAGCGTTCCCTGCCTCGCAAGGAATGCCTTTGTGACTTCCTCTTAAAAGATTACATTATCTCTTTTAAGGGAATATAAATAAGTTTGTCGACGTTTTTACGTGGTTCCGTATAGCTCATTTGGTATTTACCGTAAGTAATTTTTCGGGGTATTTTGTATTTTACAAGCGGAGATTTTTTCGGTAATTCACCTACTTGAGTCGTATAGATAGATAGCTTTTTGTACATTAAAGTTTAACGAAGCTCATTTACATAATTATGTACTACTATTAATATTCATGGTGTGCAAAATGGTGGAAAGATCGTGTGAAAATATTCATATTTTTAGGTGATATAGAAAGGACATGACCAGTTCCTGCATTCGAATTCGGGAATTTGTGCAGGATTACAGTAAATACACTTAGATTTAAAAATAAAGATCTAATTTATCATGGATAAATTATTGCGAATAAAGCCAAGGTTAAAATATCTGCAAAAACAGTATTTTAATTGCTTCCGCTTTTCTTTAAGAGTGCGTTTCATCAAATAGTTCCTATGCCGTAATGTTGGTTCCACTGTTGTAGGACGAACAATTTTGTACGTTACGGCGCCACCTAATAGGTCCGTTGTTAAAGTGCCAACATTACGGCATAGAAACTATAATGATGAAACGCACTCTATAAGTACTTCCCGATTTGGACGTTCCATTGTATCTATAACCATCCAGTAACCATAATAAGCTACACATAGTATAGGAAAAATAAACTAAGAACGAGTTATTTTCGATCAAGAGAATAAATGACATGGAATATAATTATAATGCATGTTTTGTTTATAATTAATTTGATTTATTTACACACCTACAGGTTAGGTTTTTATTGACATTTGTGACGATCGAAGACCATAATAGGTAATCACTGTGTATAAAGGACTGTTATTTCTTTGACAATGCATCTGACATTAGTGGCGGGACCAAAGGCACAATATAATCTTTTACATAAAATCCCTAATTAATCGATTCGAGTTTAATCAAAAATCGATTCACAAAAATAATATTTTTGAATTGATTTATTATACCCTTTTTAACTGTGTTTGATTAATAATAACATAACATAACATCACGCTTCTAATCCCTGAAGGGAGAGGTGTACCTATACACCCTCATTTCACTAGTTATGTTGTAAGTCCCGTGCAATAGGGGGCGAACCTATTGCCATAAACCGGGCAAAAATCCGGACTCCACTTGCTACTGAGATATTCCAGATTGACAAACCAAATAACACTTTGCGTGAATGTGACGCATATTTTCCCGCAACTTGTTATTTTTGTATATTTGTCCTTTCTTGGCGTCATGTTTGCCGCAAATAAACATATTTTCTTTCTTTTTTTCTTTTCACTTTGCCTGACTCTGGAATCGCAGCTAGGACCTCATGCTCAGGTCCTGGGTGCGATTCCCGGGTACAGCGCTACAGCGCTTGTGACCACTAGACCAACGAGGCAGTCAAATGATTTCGAATTTAGTGTTTTAGGTTCGAGAAACAATCGAGTATCATTTATCGATCTCAGATCGCCATTCACCATCCCTACTTGCACATCCGATTTTGGCGTCACGTTGTGTTTACAGGTGGTTGAATAATCAGGTATGTACTTAAACTACATTGGAACAATACTATTTAACAACAAGACAGCAGGTATAAAGTCTGACACAGCGGTTCGATTGCGTGTGTGCAAAACTTAATAAAGCAGCGTTTATTTGGGAAAAGGGTGGCAACGCATCAGCAAAAACCCTGGTGTTGTGGATGTCTATGGGCGGCGGTGATTGCGTAATTCCCGTAAAAACGTTCAAATTCAAGTCGCAGTCTAATCTCAGCGACAATAAATGTCAAAAACTTGTCTTAAACTCGATAACCACAACGCTTAGCGCCATCTCATATCGAAAAGCAGAGTTATTTAGTGAATACTTATCTTTATTTTTCTCAGTTTCCTGATCTTTTAGACTCGTGAAACTTTTTTATCTGGAAACTGTAGAATACAACAATTGCAAAAATAAAACAATATTTGCTGCACATTGATTTCAACACTTACGCAGGCGCCCATAGTCCCAGTGGTCATGTCATTTAGTCTCATCATGGCTCTTAAATCTATCCTCTATTTTCTTAACTATACCATAAACGAGTATATAGGTTGACCTAATAAGGGCGTTGCCCGAAGTTCCGAACTAGCTGTGGCTTGTAACCTCAGGTCAGAATCGATTCACATATATTTCTAGCTAAGGCTCCTTTGCGCACCAAATCTCTGTATCAGGCCAAAACCCAAGCTCTCTATACATCTTTAAAATTATATTCCCGTGGTTTAGAACGATTCTCCAGCATTTGGATTCAAGTATAATATGAAACTGTCACTGTCATTCGTTTCGTTGTTGTCAGTCGGAATGGAATGTTGCCATTTTAAATATTATAATAATTTATGTAAACATTTAGAACTAAGTATTATATTTATTTAATTTTTTATTTTGATATTTTTATCTCATTATATGCTGCACAGGTTGACTTCATCACGTCAACGCCGGCTGTTGCTAAAAACCAGCGCTGGGGCTCTGTTTCGCATAGGGTCGCAGCATTATGCTGAGCGACGGCCGTTTTGCGTGTATATGACGCATATTTCCACTTGTTCTTTTCGTGTTTGTGTTCTTTCTTTGCGTCATGTTTACCGCAAATAAACTTATTTTCTTTCTTATTCTATATTTGAGTCGAGCTTCATAAAAAAGGTTAGACAGATGATGATGATTCATACTTACTGCTCTCAAAACACGAGACCAATAAACATTATAAAATATAATTCCCCCTTTCCTACAAAATAGTAATTAAAAAAAACCCCGCCGACCCCTAAATTGTGTACACCTCGATCTAAATTCACGTTGCATTGGAGACTAATAATGTGAGCCTACCCTCTAAGGTATATTATTCAACGTAATAGCTCAGGCTCAAGGGAGACGATGTCGAGACATTTTGTGCCCTGGCTATTAATATTGACTCGAGTATTCGCTGGATTCATGTATGATGAGACAAGGAAACTTAAAAAGTGAGATTGCATTGTTTTTCGTCATCAAAATTATCAAGACGTCCACTGTGGTATAGTTCTTACTAAGACATGTTAGACAAAATTAATTAAACGATTTCCTTTCCACTTGTTTTCCTCTGGAAAATGAACGGTTCTTTATTTAATAAGCTGAAGATTCCTGTAATTTTTTCCTCCGAGAATTCTCTAGTTTATTTAGCAAGTTATTCTGCAAAGGAGGACCAAATTCCCAGCAAGCAAGCTAAATTATATTTTCAATAAAATTCCCCTTATTTTTTACCTTTTTTCTGTGGAAAAATAACCGAGTAATAAAAGTATCGACCCACTGCTTCTTAGCGCCTAAAATTACAAACTTCAATTTTATAAAGATCTAAATTCTAAAGCATATGATCTTTTATTAAGCTGTTCCAAAAACCTACAAGGCAGCAACGAGGCTCCCACTTGAGCCATATTCCAACTGGAACAGGTCGGTGCCTGAAGCTTCATTCCTTACACCGTGAAAGCATATCCCAGATTCTTTTGAAAGGATTTAGGTTAGGACTCGTTTGGAGGCTGGGAGACCTAAATGAGATGGTTCTTATGGTGGCGTTTGTAGAGGCGACTTGCAACAGTGGAACATGTATCTGAGCTCAGTTCCCATACTGGACTTGATCTATTCGATAGATTTAAAGAAACGAAAAATATATTCGTGTTTTGGCATAACAACAAAAAATCCTTAAAACTATGAAAACAATGTATAAAAGGCCAATACTGTTTCACGTTTTCGTTGACATTGCGTTTTCGATGAACGTTTGTAGAATAGGTAACTTTGCAGAGTCAATAGAGAATGAAAGAAAGAAGAAAAGAAAGAAAGAAGACAAGAAAGAAAGAAGAAAAGAAAGAAAAATTGTTTATTACACATACACAGTTACGAGGGTGGGTCAAAAAGTTCGCGGAATGGAGGGGTTAGAGAGGGGAGGGGGTAGTTATTTTTACCTGTCGCTACTTGTTGACTCAATACAATTATAAATACTAAGTTTCACCCTAATGGGTTCATTAACCTTTGAGATATCACTGGATAAACAAGTCAATCGGGAAGAAAATATAAACTATGGAGAAAATTGAGTATCGTGCCGTGATTAAGTTCCTTACTAAGCAAGGAAAAACGCCTCAGAACATTTTGGAAGAAATGACATCAGTTTACGGGGACTCTTGCCCTGGAAAAACAATGATTTACAAGTGGCATAGTCTTTTCAAGCAAGGCAGAGACTCAATTGAAGACGATCAGCGCTCAGGTCGGCCAATTGAGGCAACGTCCTCAAGCATTGTTGAAAAAGTTGAAAAACTTGTTCTAGAAGATGCACGCCTAAAGAAGAAACAAATCGCAGAGATGACTGGAGTATCACCTACGACCATTTTGAATATTCTCCATGACCATCTTGGCATGTCTAAGGTCAGTGCAAGATGGGTGCCGAGAATGCTCACACCGCTTCAAAAACAGCAGCGTGTCGAGTGTTCGCGCGAGTTTTTGGAGCTGTGTAGTGAAAACGGGGATGAATTTATGAACCGAATTCTGACTGGAGATGAAACTTGGGTTCATCACTATGAACCTGAGTCGAAGCAGGAGTCAATGCAATGGCACAAAAAAGGTGCGGCACCGCCTAAGAAGTTTAAGGTGTCACAATCGGCCGGAAAGATCATGGCTACAGTTTTTTGGGATTCCGAGGGGATTTTATTGATCGATTATAAAGATAAAGGTGTCAATATCACGGGGAAATACTACGCTACAATACTGGAAAACTTAAAAGAAGCAATTAAAGAAAAGAGAAGGGGAAAATGGTCTCGAGGTGTGCTCCTTTTGCACGACAACGCACCTGTTCACAAGAGTCATGTTGCGATGGCTGCCTTACACAAGTGCGGCTTCGGAACTTTAAACCACCCTCCCTATAGTCCAGATTTGGCCCCTTGTGATTATTATTTGTTCCCAAACATGAAAAAAGAGCTTCGTGGAAAGAAATTTACGGATGACGAAGAAGTGAAGTCGGCAATTTCTGCTTATTTTGAAGGCCTTGACAAATCATTTTTTTTCGAAGGTATTAACAAATTATTTGAAAGGTCTGAAAAGTGTATTAGGGTTAATGGAGAATATATTGAAAAGGAAAAATAGTTTCATGTTTAATTTCATCCCCCTTCCCTTTCATTCCGCGAACTTTTTGACCTCCCCTCGTACATAAATTATTATTGTTTGTTAATAGCTATTGAAAATTTTCTGCGAATCCATTTTATCCCCTACCAAAAATCGCTGAACGCGCCTAAAGAAGTTTTCACATTTAAAAAAATAATGGAATGGCTCGTTTTGTGTCATCAAGAAAATAGTTTATTTACTCGGGATCCCATAGAAACCAAAACTGTCATCGAAATCGACCGCCGTAATAATTTGATAATGGACGTTTCATGTTATCGAGATAACTCTTTAATAAATAAACAAAACGGGTCCCTTTCGAATATAAGGAAATAGGTCCTACAATAGCTGGGAATGAAATCAGTGTTGTTGTTATAAAAACAGTTCATCTTTATCGATCAAAAATTTTGAACGAAACGGTCGAAATGTTTATTGACAAAACCGTCAATGGACCACATAATGTTGTGTGTGTTGAGTACAAAACGAGTGTGAAATGGGAGGGTTCTGTATGTACTTAAGTTCGTCTGTTAACGATTTTTCAAACTAGATCAAACTTTTAATGCCTCTTCGACTTTTTTTTGCAAAGGGATCGGCCCTTTACAAAAAAAAGTTTGATCAATAGGAACATTTTCATTCATAATTCTTTCAAAAAATCTCTTACACACTGCACAAATTCTGAATACTGCAGGGTCCTCTTTTATTTTATCGTTTGAAACGATAAAATAAAAGAGGACCCTGCAGTATCGTTTCAATATACTTTACAATGCAAACAGTTCTTGCAGCAGTACTCGCAACTGAAATCGGTATCAGTAAACAAACAATGGTCTCGAAGCTCATTTAACTGGGACTGTGTAATTAAATCGAAACAATAGAATCGAATTGTAATCGAAACGAGGCGTATCGATTGTCTCGCTTTACCGGAAAGCTGTGTAATTTGTCCCTCTTTCTCACTTTCACTTAACGCGAAAAATTGAATTGTTAATTAATTAGTGAAGCGTCTCAAATTCAAATTCTTTATTGATTTTGAATTCTTTATTGCGATCTAAGTGTACAGAGTTTGGAGATGTTAGCAATAGGTAGGTTCTTAGAACTTAGTTGCCTGTTAAGGCATTGCAATTTAAATGGTTATAAATATTAAAAAAAAACATACTCAATATTCCAGTTATACAGTTTACATTATATTATATTAATTAACATTACATAATCATACATTTTATATTATATTATACTATTCTTATAATTTATATCACATCATAATAAGTATCACAATCATTTTAATATTAAATAATTATTTTTAATTATTCACGACACCTATGCCTAGATTTTTGTATCTTTGTTTTGTATAATAAGGTTTGTATTGTATGTAGGTAAGAGTGACCAAAATTAGATTAGTACGATGATAGGTAATTCGCTTATATTAAACCAACCAAAATCCCAAAATACTTCATTATGTAAGCGTCCCTTTTTTAACACTTTCAAATGATCACACAAATCCTGCATAAAAGCAGACCAACCGTTTTGAAAAGGAAATATACATATTTTGTAAGCAAAGGAGAAAAAACCGCGGTCGCGTCCCACTTCCAAGTTATTTCCCGACGGACGTGGAACCGGATATCCCGGGATAAATACGGGTGCCGCGGTGTGATGGGGCCTTTATGATTGGCGTGTCCCGGTTTATCGCGAATTCGTGATGAAATTAAAAGGGATAGGCATTGAAGGGTTAAATGTTTTTGCGGACGTGCTTTGACAGTTGGTGTTACGTGGAAAATTTTATTTTATTACAGTGTTTTAAACTAATACCTAACTTACTTAAAAACCTTACCCTCCTTCTGGGGCAGTCGGGTAAAGAATACTTCCTCACATCGCTTTCACCTGTTTAATAATGCTTTTTTTACTGAGGCCTTAGTGCGAGTTTCTTTTAACTATCTTCACTTTACGCATCGAGCGCGTTCGGCGCTCCGATTGGTCCTTCACAAGTGAAGGCCAGTGACAGGCCAATCGGAGCGCCGAACGCGCTCGATGCGTAAAGTGAAGATAGTTAAAAGAAACTCGCACTAAGGCCTCTGATCGTAAAACGCTAACTACATTTCGAGTTAACAGTTTCAGCCAATGTGCCTTTTCCCAACTATCTTGGCGTCAGCTTCCAGTCTAACTGGATCCAGCTAAATACAAGTATTTTACATGGAGCAGCTGCCTATCTGCCCACAACCCAGTTACTGGGTAACGCGATACCCACATTTCGAGTTAACAATTTCAGCCAATATTGTCTAAAAAAGTGTCAGGATAAATCCCTAAGTTCAGTATTAGCTTTATTTAATCAAATCAAATACTCGTTTAAGTAAGGTCTTATTAATAGAAAATGTTTGTATTTACGTCATTACATTTTACTTATAATAGTTTTTCTGTCTTTGCAGGTAAGCATCGAAAATAACCAGTAAATGAACCAGTTATGGGTATTAAGTTGAGAGTATGGGTAAGTCCCTATAAGAACGAAACTTATCTCCAGATAACTAACTTAATCAAGAGATGTCAGCACAATTGGCGGGGTCCGCTAGGACCGATGCCTGCCAGGGTTGCGGTAAAGTCCGATATGATACCGGGACCCTTGGCAACAGCCAACTGAAGAAACACGGGTGGGTTTTAGTCAGTAAAAGTCTGACCCTCCCTGCCCTCGCGCTCTCGCGCTCCGCCCAGAGCGAGAGAAGTCATACGATGATATCCCGCACTCAAAAAAAAAAAAAGATAAGTAACTCAATCATAGTCCAGCATTGTGTAAGTAATTTAAGCACTTATGCTAATACCTATTCAAGTATTCAGATAGTAGGGTATGACATGAAAAACCTGAAAATCCTCTTTTCCCCGTGTTACCTACTTAAAATTCTTCAGACATATTACCTACTTAGATCAATACAGCCTAAAGCTAACACAGACTTTATTCTCATTTCGTAAACAAACGGCCAAAGCCGTGTGTAATATTTATATCAGCGCTAATACTTCCATACTAATATTATAAATGCAAAAGTAACTCTGTCTATCTGTCAGTCAGCGGGGTAATTGTGTTGTAACATACTTACAGTAGCAATTGCTTTCATTTTGACAGTTCAACAAAATTCATTGCGTTATTTACGTTGTTGAGCCGACAAATTTTTCCAACATTTGAAGCAATGGATTAGCAATATTCTTCAACATGATTCAGATTGTGATTGAAAGTGTGTTACGCAATTAGGGTACTGAATTGTCTGTTACCTTTTCTTTTCACGCCATAACTTCTGCACGGATATAAATTAACTTCGTGTAAAAGAGCATTATCTTTCCTCTCAACTTTGAGTATTTATTATTATATAGGTACCTATAGTGTATTTATGTTTATATATTTAAGCTTTATGTATTTATTTAAGTATATGTTAATTTTCTTGCGTATATGTGTAGGTATATTTGTTATTTTTAGTTAAGACTTCGCATATTCATGTTTTTTCTCTTCTTGTTCTCACACACTATTGTCTACATTTCTTTTTCGTTTCTCCTTTCGCAGGTCTGCTGGAAGAAATTTCTTATGAAATAAGCAGTACCTTTGTACTCATATTTTAATTATGTCGTATCTTTTGTATTTTACTGTGTGTACATAAATAATAAAATAAATAAAATAAATAAATAAATTAAATTTGGCATTTTTGAGAACATGACCTGGGTTAGGACACATAGGATACTACTTATCCCGGTAGTACATTCCCATTGGGATAATTCCCGACCTCCATGCGGGCGAAGTCGCAAGCAAAAGCTAGTACATAATAGGTATCTGGGTTATTACGCCCATCAGACCTTTTTTCACGGTTAGGCTGCATTGTGACGAAGGCTTTAAGCCTCACTAGTCCCATGCTTTTAATAGCATCGCCCTGTCGACCCTCAGCCAGCCAGTGTACCGTCGGGAGCCAGCACATCGATACATATCGATATTGCAAACCGAATAACTCAATACTCGATAATCGGACGCCATATTGTGCAATCGTTGGCGCGAAAATACTAGTTCGGAAACACATTCGAGTGCGGTGATCTATCTTGTGCATTCAGCCTATTTGATTATTTTATCTGTGGTTCAAGTGTAGCTTTGATGAAATTGAAATATTAGAATTGGATTTTCAAGGATTCACATAACAATTAAAGTTAATATAACAAGTTAATTACGTATAACATTTTAATTAACAGAAATTGATGTAAAATATTTGAAGCTTCAATCAATTAACAAGGTCTAACGAAAACGTTTCTAAAAATAAATTCATAAAAACACTCCACATCGTAAAAAATTTGAAAAGCCCTCGATGTTAAAAGCGTTTTCATGGTTCTATCTAAATTAATAGCATGAAAGTAATCAATACGTTTTCACCACAGCCAGTAGAGCTCTCCTGGTTTCATTACAACTTGGATAAGTCCATTTTGTAACTTTTGATAACACGTACTGTGACGTGGGTTATTAGTAGGTGTTAGGTACTGGTTAGGTAATACCGGGTTTACACGGTTCGATTTTAGTTGATTGACTGCTACGGCGAAAGCGATTAGAATCGTCTGAACAGACTTTCAATCAAATTGAATTTCAAATTCAAAGTATTTTAGTTGTTGTTTGTTGAACAATTTTTGTTGTTCAACAAACAACAACTAAAATCAAACCGTGCGAACCTAGTATATAGGTTTCATTCCATTAAATGATTTCCATACACATATCAAATCGTTCAGCATCAATCAGGTTTGTTTATAATCATCTTCTGTCATCCAACAGCGTCATCCAGTACATCCATGCATAGGTAACATTATTCTTATTAGATTCATCTGTTAATTCGACATTCATAATCTCGATTAATATAGTGCCAAATCGATTAACATTAGGAGAATTTTTACTTTCTTGGACAGCAGACATTTGTCATTGTCGTATTTACTATTTATCCTCATCAATAAGACAAGAAAATCCGCCGTTTTGTTCAGAATTGTTGACGTCTTCGTTCATGTCTACTTGCTCAATAACTTATTCATGGATGAATATGGGGCGTGTCTGTCGTCATTTGGTGATACAATTCCAACTTTCTCATGAAAGGACATTGACCATCCATATATGGAAGTTGGACCAAGTGCTGCCCAGAATGGACACATAGTGCATTATGTTCCTTGGGCTTATACTAGTCTGTACACCAAAGCTCAATAAAATCTATCCGAGGAGTTTTGAGAAAAACGATTTTTTGTTGAGTTTTTTATATTGATGAATAACAAACAACCGGTGGCGCATTTGATTAAATAATGACAGTAATTATGTTAAAAAACATATTATTATTTCATTTGTATGCATATCATTTACATGTTAAATATATTTTACTGACCATCCATATACGGGAGCTGGGCCAAGTGCTGCACAGAATGGACACATAGTGCATTATGTTCCTTGGGCTTGTACTAGTCTGGACACCAAAGCTCAATAAAATCTATCCGAGGAGTTTTGAGGAAAACTTTTTTTTGTTGAGTATTTTTTATTGATGAACACCAACCAACCAATGGCGCATTTTATTAAATAATGACAGTAATTATGTTAAACAACACATTCTTATTCCATTTTTATCATTTACATTGTAGTGTAAAGCACTTGTCAATGCATATTCAACGAGTCCAAACACGATGGTGCTGTCTTGTTTGGTTGAGGAGTTCCTAAGGGTAGTTTCCGGCTCCATCACCAGACTCTGGATACTACCTTGGACTATACTAAGTACTTGTCAAGACAAAGCCAACGAGTCCAAACACGATGGTGCTATCTTGTTTGGTTGAGGAGTTCCTATGGCCACCTTCCGGCTCCATTATCAGACCCTGGACACTGCCTAGTATAAAGCACTTGTCAATGCATATTCAACGAGTCCAAACACGACGGTGCTGTCTTGTTTGGTTGAGGAGTTCCTATCGGTACCTTCCGGCTCCATCACCAGACCCTGGATGCAACCTTGGGCTATATACTAGGTACTTATCAAGACAAAACCAAAGAGTTCAAACACGATGGTGCTATCTTGTTTGGTTGAGGAGTTCCTGTAGCCACCTTCCGGCTCCATCATCAGACCCTGGACACTGCCTAGTGTAAAGCACTTGTCAATGCATATTCAACGAGTCCAAACTCGATGGTGCTGTCTTGTTCGGTTGAGGAGTTCCTATGGATACCTGCCGGCTCCGTATAAAGGCAATAACTTTTTAACCCTGGGACCGTTTTTTTTTTTAAATTTTTGTATTTATAAATTGATGCAAGGAACCATTTGGAAGCACTCCCATGGCTGGGCAGCATTTGGTCCAAATTGGTCAATATCCTTTAATCGCTTTTGTCCAGAATATCAATCTAACAGGCTTACTTCTCAGGCCAGTACGAAGATAAACCAGTCATCGGATTTTGTAACATCTCATTTGGAGCCTCTTATCCTGACGATATTATCCACATGTTTCAATTATTTGTCTTCAGGAATGGAACTACCTACTGCTTATTAAACTTCGTTACTTCTGAGTAGATAATATATTGGTATTTTGATGCATATTATCCGTTAAGTTCATACTCCTTAATACTCCTTAAATATAAGTGCCAAATGTCATGATTTCATGAAATAGTCATTCAATGCACTTACATGAACTTAGAGAGTTGTATTGCTGATTCTCATGTTTATAATTCTATAAATCCATAGATGTTCGATCGCAAATCATATTTAGATCAACATACAACCTGATACTGACCTGCAAATTGCAAAAAATCGTAAGAAAATTTGAATTTCGCGGGCTACCTTAGCGCATTGCCCTTAACCGGGATATAACCGGAGATGTACTTGTACCGTGTTTTTTGGTTTACGCGTATGCCACCTGGTGCTCTGGAGGTTGCGGTTTCTCTGTCTGCTTCTTCTTCAACTTAGAACGATTTTCGAAAGTCTTCTTTCTCTCTCTAAACCTACAGCCATTAACTGCTACACCAATAGGACATTCGAGTCATACGTTCATATTAATGTCACTAGTATCGATTGCGATAGCGTGCTACTAAATATTTCAGTGGCACGCCATGTCCTTGGGCCCTTTCATTGTTATGTTGTCGTTTCTATAGTGTTTCTATTTCTGGATACTTATCTACACTTCGGATTTATTAATCGAGTTTGTAGAAATAGTTTATGAACGTAGTTCACTGTTGCTTTTCCACTCCTTTTTCCAAGGACTGGTTGGTTAGATTTAAATTAGATACCACTCTCACTGCACAATCAGCCTATAATGTTCCCACTGCTGGGACACAGGCTTCCTCTCTGTGAGAGGGAGTGAGCCACACGGGCCCAGTGCGGGTTGGTAGATGTCACATGTCTTCGAAGTTTTGGTTCTAGGACATGCCGGTTTCCTTACGATGTTTTCCGTCACCTTTTTGAGAGCAGTGCTGATGAAATAATTTACACAAAGTAAAACGCCTGCCAGGGTTCGAACGACCTTTACCTGCTCCCACTGCTCTCACTGAATGAATACTGACAATTTTAATTTTCATCGTTGGACGACTGGCGATTGTAACTGTCTCCACCTCATATACGATCACTTGAAATAATTTCCACAACAAAATTTCTAAACAATCATTCCTTATCAAATTGTTTGGAATCAGTGAAGTTTTTGATTACCTGTGAGTCAGTGATATCACTTTATCACTTGAGTATCGTTATCATAAATATTCCACCAAGCATTGTTACGTAGAAATAGGACCTTTTGATGTTTCGAAAAGTAAGCTTCGTTACCGAAGCCTAGGTTTCAATAACTGAGAATGTCTCTTCAATTTTCTTTTGCCTTGAGGGATTAATATGGCGTATCTAATCAATAAAACGAACTACCACAGCAATTGAGACTTGACATTTCCAAACGTCTTTTTATTATTTATTAACGTATTACTTTTTTGTTCTTTCTTTTCCTACTTTATCACTGATTTTCGTAGCTAAGTAGTATCATACCTTGAATATTTAAAGTTACTATTATTGTGCTTTCCAGAGAGGCTTGGGTTACCATTTCATCAAGGCTTGATTCTGTTAAAGATGACTTGGGATTATCCAATCAAGAAGATGTCTAGTATTTTCTTCACTTATTCATGTATACTGCGATGACCAATGCCTTGGTCAAGCATGGTGATTATGATTGATTATGATACCCGTTTGAACGCTGTCATTGGTAGAATTAAATTCAGCAGTTGCTCTTTATTGGCTGACACTATACCGAAATCTCACGAGCCGCGATTTTGCGGTAGGACACCCACGAGCCCGGTCGACGGACCGTGGGAAGGTGTACGTGTGGGGGTATCGCAGACATCTGAAGCTCCTACGTGCGCGGTGCGTGGCGGTCTGTGGTCGTTTGCCATGCCTGTCTGTCTGCAATATTGCCGACCGTCGGGTTCCACCATTAGCCAGTGATATCCCACGACTGAATTGGGCAAGAATCTTTTCTCTAAAATCTCATTGATTTTCTTCATTAGCCTTGAACTTGCATTGAATAGTCTCATGACATCTGAACGTATTCAAAACAGTTGCCTAACCAATCGATTCTCATAATCGATTTGAGTTCTCTGAATCGAATGGTCCGATGGTGGTGCAGTGCGGTGAAACAATGGGGTTGGGACAATAGTGCTCGACGCAGGTCAACGACTCACTAGCGTCATTCATTGAAGTGATGTACTTGATAATATAGTATTGTTTTGAGGGTAGTTAGCTTATATTGGTTCGGTAGAGACGTAATTGGACATTGGTTGTGTAATAGTATGAGTTTTGATGGGATTTTAAGTATATTAGCGGCTGAGTTCGATAGTGCATTCGATACAGTTCAATTGGAAATCGATAGAGTTGTTAACGATATATCCTACTAGCTAGTGGATGATTTTGGTCCTAAAACTGTAAGTAATCTATCGTAATGTAATTCAAATCTATATGTATTAATTTCCAATCTCTTTCAAAAAGGTTTTTGATTAAAAGTCCAGTTATAGATGCTTTAATAAATCAAAGTGATTCAATTAGGACATAAAATGTTGGCCCGTAAATCTCTTGTGAACGGTTCTTCTTGATCGACAAGTTTTTATAAAACATGGAAGCCTTTATTTTTTATGGATTCCCAATTACAAAGATAAATCAGATATTATTTTTAAGTTGAACAAAAAACTGGTTTTGGTTTTGTATCCACTGCACTTTCTTTGCCAAAACGAATTTCATCAATTAGTGTTTTGGCTCCAAGTTAAACTCTGATTTACTGATTAGGGATCGCAACTTCAGAAGTCGCTTTTGTAAACACATCGTTCATTATATTTTGAAATTCCACTTTCAGTTCGGGAGAACTTGCCAAGTCAAAAAGTGCTGCATTAAATTCCTAACTGAACTGAATTCTTTATTGATTGTAGCTTTGTGATTCTATGATAGGTTAGTTATTTTCAGTTCTTTTGATTACAAATTACTTGCATCGTTACATTGTCTTGGTGCATTTTATTTATAAACCACATAAATAAATGCATTTTCGTCACAAGTGTCTTCAAGAATATCAAGTCGATAATATGTATCGCCACTTGTGCCTTTGAGTGACGTGATTTTGCAATAAGTCACTAGGACTTTTCCTTTGCCAGCTTAACGTAACGTAATTTTCCTGTTTCCCTGTTTCCCGTTACATCCTAACTTCGACTAAAAGCATATTTGTTAATAAAATAACTAACCGCCTCGTTGGTCTACTGGTCGCAAGCGCTACTACTGGGCATGAGGTCCTGGAGTCGATTCCCAGAACGGTCAAAGTGTTGTTGGGTTTTTCTATTAGGAATTTCTCAGTATCACCACAGAGTCTGGATTTGTGCCCGGTTGATGGCAATAGGCTCGCCCTCTATTACATGGGACTTATCCATAACAGTAGGTGTAGCATGGTGCTTTCTATCTCTACGAAGAATAGACATAGCTTTTTCTATACAAAGTGACAGTTCGTTTCTTCATTTTTGACATCCACTGTAGAAATCTTTGTACAATCTGTCATTTTGTCTTTCATTTCTAACTATCTTTGTCTAGGTATTTTTATATGTAGACTATTTCGGAAGAAAGTTTTCTATCTTTACTGTCAAAATCACACTGACAACCGATAAATCCTATGATAAAGCAAAGAATTCTGAGTCGAATTAAGTAAAAGAGTGAATTTAGTAAAAAAGTGCAGTTGACTCTTTCTACTTTGCTGCCGTCTCGTACTGTCTACTGTCTACAGGAAACGTCATTTTTGTCTACTCTTCCGTCGACAAAACGGTGCTCATGCTACGCCTGCTGGACATACTGGGGGAGGCCATGTCCAGCACTCGATGTATTTCGGCTGAAATTATGAAACATAACTGGCGAAATGTGGGTGTACTATAGGTACAAGTACTCCTCTGCCTAACCCTTCGGGGATTAGAGGTGTGACGTTAATATGTCATAAAATAATCTCATATTCGTTCGACACATTTACACTTATCTTTGCGTTTGCATTTAAAGAACGTGATAGACATGTGGTTTGGTTCTCTGAACCAATAATAACAACATTTTTATCAACGTCTTAATTAGGTAATACTCATAATACAGTATGTTAACTAACAAAGGGCGTTCCCGTTAACCTGCAATAGTATAGCGTCTATACATGCTAAAAAATATATTACCGTTAAAAAAAAAAAAGTTTATTTTTATTTTTGTATAGTAAAATATTCACAAAAAATATTAAATTGTTACGGAAAATAAACTCTCTGTACACGCCCACTTGTCACACTTATTTTTCTACGTTGAAATACAAGTGTGCGTGTACAGAGTGTTTCTTTTACGTTTAAATTTAATCGTTTTGTGAACATTTCACGACACAAAAAAAAAAGTAATATTTTTTTTAGCATGTATACACGCTATACTATTGCAGGTTAACGGGAACGCCCTTTGTTAGTTAACATACTGTATATTATGAAGTAACTCATATCATCTAAATGTGACACCAAAGTTTATAAGTTCAACGTAACTAATCACAAAGTCACAGCTCTTGTTTAATATTCAACGAGGTCAGTGCGGGTTATCCGTTTTTGTACCGAATTCACAATTTCGCCATTTTGCCAACAAAACAACTGTCCGTTTTGATATTCCGTCATTAATATTGATGCGTTTATTAATCGTCGCTCGCTTTGATTGAAACGCAATTATTATTACGGGACTGCAGATTTGGGGTCAGATCAGAAATTCTGGTTTGATTATGAATTATAGTTAATTAATTGCACGAATGGCTGACGTATTTCCACGGAATAGGCGTGACAATAGTTGTCTGTGTATCCCTAGTGCTAGAACTACTCTGATGCGCAAAGGTGTCTGCTGCATGGCACCGGTGATATATAACAAAATACCAAGTTGTTGGAAGGACTATAATTTAACATTATTCAAAAAAAGGCTTAGAAATTTTTTAGTAGACAAAGTTTATTATAGGTTTGAAGATTTTTTATTGGAGAAAGAAGTTGTTTGACTATTTTAAGTATTGTATTTAAATAACTATTAGAAATTGTGACATTAATTTTATTATCGACTCATTATTTTTATTAATGAATTATGAATTAGTATATTATTATGTATTATTAGGAACTATGTATTTTAATTTTACCTAAACTCTATACTTTTGCATGCCCTGTAACTGGCAAAATATGGCTGTTCTGTATTTATATTATGTAACACCTTGACTTGTACCCGTATTTGCAAAATAAATTATCTTATCTTAATAATGATTGAATCCTACTAATATTATAAATGTGAAAGTTTGTGTTTTTTTATGTTTGTTACTCAATCACGCAAAAACAGCCGTTTTTACGTGAAAGAGTAACAAACATCCATCCATCCATCCATCCAAACTTCGCGTTTCTAATATTAGTTAGATAGCTAATCTGGATTTTGTTGAACCAAATGTTTTAAGAACGGAAAACGCTTTTATGAATGTCTCTTCTTATTAAGGCGAAATCTTCAGGGTAACCCGTGAAATTCAAATTTTCTTACGTGTTTGCTATTTGCTGGGCAGTATTAGGTTGTACGTTGATACAATATGATTCAAATTAAAAAAAAATAATAAATACAATCGGCCTTTGAAGTGAATAAAAAGTGATCAAACAAGACCTTAACCAAACTCATTCTTCCCAGGTCTAGCTCCCAAGCTAGACCGCACCTTCAACCAAGTAGTAAAAAAACTCAGTCAAGATAAATCCTCAAACGATGCGACACCGGGTGCTGCCGATACTGGCACCGGTGTTCTTGTCCAAGCTATGGAGGAGACGACGACGTGCCAAGGCCATCGAGAAGTTTCATGGGGTAAATATAGTTTTAGAACTCAGAAATTCCGTGCAAGACCAGAAATATTCCCTGGAACTCCAGCACTTATCATGACCGCAATAGAAACGGGTTTTGTCGACGGAACAATAGACAAAATGACAGATATCAGAAGGCCAATTCTCTAGCTTAAAAAAACGTTCACATTCAAGTCGCAATCTGTCAAACTTGTCAAAAATGTTGGTAAATTGATAGTAATTTTGATAGATTGGAATTGAGATGCGAATGCGAACGTTCTTAAAAATTACGGGAATTGCCCCTGTATATCTGACATTCTTTCGTCGACAAAACCCGTAGAAAAACCGTTTCTATGGTTGTCAGGCCACATATTTAAGACTAGTACTACCAAATCCGACTAAGAATCGCTTTATATCTTCTTACTCACCCGGCGATAACACTTAGGTTTAAAACATGTATTCTACATGTTGTTCCTACTGTTTCCGTTTATCTAAAACAAGTTGTAAGAACTAGTTGTAAGTAGAAATTTTATGCTTTGTATAAAGCTTAAAATTTAAAACCAAAAGCTAGCCAAGCCTTAATAAAAAGAAATTGCAGGCTATCAAACTAAGTGGAACCCCATTTTAACCCTAACGGAAGATCCTACCAATTTATTCCCAAAGTTTATTAGTATTTCCCCTACATCCGACGGAAAGTAATCTCCAGTGTGACAAATTATCTCACATAATAACGGATACCAATAGTAGCAGCCTTGGGACTTTGGCACTCTTGAACCAGACATTTGGCTCGAAATATGGTCGTTTTTTCTCGCTACAGACAATTATGGACAATACTTTCAGTAAAAACTTTCAATTTTTTTTAAACTCTGTGAAATTTCATAACAGCTTCCTCGAAACATATGTTAAAAGGCAGACATTTCTCAGTAACTCAATCGGAAAACGGAATTTATTGTTAAGGCTCTTACATACTGGCGCGAATCGTAGCGCGTCGCGACGCCGCCGCATTGTTCGCCGTGAAGTTTTCTCAGAAATTGTTTTGTTAATATTCGAGGCGCGCGGCGAATCGCGCCAGTATGTAAGAGCCTTTATTGGTCATAGCATAGCAAGCATTAATCGGATTTTGGATTTTGAATTTTGTTCAATGTCATTTTTTTATATCTACTTTACGAATGATCATGTTCATATTTCTGAACACATCAGACTAGATAATCGGATGAAATGAAATGAAATTGTTTATTCTGTAAATAGGATATTGGAATCACTTTTACACGTCATATTAAAAAGTTGTAAAAATAAGCTAGATGAGGTCGGCGTTTCCTATCTGACTACTCTGAGAAGAAAGGCGAAACAAACTCAGAGGTCAACGTCTCCTTTAAAGTCCAGACATAATCTTTGTCAGGCCATATGAGGACCATGTAGATAAGAGTCTGAAATGGTCTTTTGAGGAAAGAACCACACAGATTTGAGTGGACCTGTCCAGTCAGTGCAAGCATTTGTCAGTAATAGCGGAGCTCAACTCAGAACTTAAGGAGCTCAACGACTCGACGAACAATACCAAAGAAAGGACATTTGGGTAGGTCGCATAAAGTTCTCAAATTGCCAGACCTTCGCTAAAACTAACAGAACGAAAAATAAATATCCACATAGTCCTCACATTCACAATAAAACAATACTTATAAGTAATCATCATGTCATTTTGTATATAATATTCAATAATGTCAGTTTGTATATAAAACTGGTAGGTATATTTTTATGGCTTTCCATAATATTCAAAATGTCACAATGCTTAGCAGAGCGAGCAGCTCAATCCCATGCATTTTTGTCTTCTAAATAATCTGTGATTTTATAGTACCCTTTTTTACAAAGTTTGGTTTTAATACAGCTTTTAAATCGTTTAATGGGTAAGTTTCGAATGTCAATGGGAAGTTTGTTATAAAAGCGTATACATTGACCCATGAACGAGTTGCCTACTCTGTGGAGACGAGTGCGATGTACAGCAAGATTGTGTTTATTCCTGGTATTTAAACTATGAATATCGGACATTTTCTTAAACTTTGATATGTTTTTGTGTAGTATAATTTTTCTCGAAGGGAATCTCTTGGACCTAGGTTGTAAATGGCTCGAACAGCCCTTTTCTGTAAAACAAAGATAGCATTAATGTCCGCACAGGCTCCCCAGAGAAGAATCCCATAAGACAGAAGACTATGAAAATAACTAAAATAAACAATTCTGGCTGTATCTACGTCAGTTATCTGTCTAATTTTTTTAACGGCATAGGCGGCTGAACTAAGCCTACCTGTCAATTTTTCTATGTGGGGCCCCATTGTAATTTACCGTCAATGGTTATTCCAAGAAAAACTGTCGATTCAACGGGGTCCAACTCTATTCCATTAACTTTAACATTGGTAGATAGCTGCCTGACATTTGGGGTTGAAAATTTAATGAGTTTAGTCTTTTTTTCATTCAAGAGAAGATTATTTACATTAAACCAATGAACAACTTTAGAGAGTGCATCGTTAACTTGTTCAAAATTGACTAACTGACGTTTGATTTTAAAAATGAGGGATGTGTCATCAGCGAATAATACGATCTTATGATTATCCCTTATGTGGTAAGGCAAGTCATTATCAGGATCGGGAGAGCATCAGACAGTTCTAATAGGTTATTACAGATCAGCATAAACGCTAATGCAAATCGTATTGAGACTATCAGACAAACAAATTGGAAATACGAAGATGGCTTTAAGAATTCCTGGAATCCATAATGGCCACTGTAGAAGCCTAACAAATTCTTAATTTCATTAGCATTAGTAAAAAATCTTCGCTTTAAAATTGCAGCTTGTCTGTGACCTATCCGGCAGTTTGGAAAGTGGCAATAAATGATTTTCCTGCTATTAAAACTAGCGTTAAGACATCATGAATTAACATCGCTTTCGCCATGACTAATTGTGAACCACGATATTGAGGAATGTTAGAAAATATCTAAATTAAATTCATGAATGAAACTTGTTGTTATTTCTAAAAGGTATTTGCTGAATTGAGGAGCTCGTGGCTTAGTAATAACAGCCGCACGGGTCGATCCGTCAGGTTAAGCTACGCTTGCCGGGGTTGGTCCGTGGATGGGTGACCATCTTTACATAACGAGACTCCTCCGTGCCTCGAAAAGCACGTTAAGCCGTTGGTCCCGGCTATCATTTGCGGATCTTTGACAGTTGTTACGGGTCGTCAGAAGTCCGAAAGTCTGACAACCAGTCTTACCAAGGGGTATCGTATTACCCAGTTACTGGGTTGTGGAGGTTAGATAGGCAGTCGCTCCATGTAAAATACTGGTATTCAGCTGCATCCGGTTAGACAGGAAGCCGACCCCAACATAGTTGGGAAAAGGCTAGGCAGATGATGATGATTTGCTGATTTATTAAGACTTAGCTCTTGACACGGATTCTGTAGTCAACAACATTTTGTTTTTTTTTTCCTTACTCATATTATAAATGCGCAAGTAACTCTGTCTGTCTGTCGCGCTTTCACACCAAAAGTACTGAACCGATGTTAATGAAATTTGGTACACAGATAGTCAAGAGCCTGAGAAGGACATAGGCTACTTTTTATCGACATATCACGCGGGCGAAGCCGCGGGCGGAAGCTAGTATTTCATATGTGTAAAAAGGTTTCCTAAATCATTAATTCATTTTTCAGCCTAAAACACTGCCTCCATGTCTAGATTAGTAGGACCCGCATTCCAGAACGCTGCTCGAGCATGAATCTCGACTCAATTCTAACAGATTTCGTACTAATCTGCACTCAAATCTAGATTCATGCTGAATACGAGTCTAGAATTCTAGATAAAACATTCATCTCGCCAGTGCAACTAAAATACAACACACAAAAGCACAGTTAAAAGATAAAACCTAGGAAACACAAAAAGATGGAAAAAGCAAAAATTTAACAGCTCAAAGTAGTTAAATCTTTTCAAAATCATCATGCAAATTCAAGCTAAGCTTAACAAAAGGCTCGAAGAAAAGGGACTTTAAAAACTGCCTGAGTTTCCCCGTAACGAGGTGCCTTAGGCAAAGGCAAACACACGGGAAGCCTAACAAAGTGATGCTTACGTAAAGAAAATAAACTTGGAGTCGTGACCTACAGTCTTATACTTAGTAGGGGGCACGTTATGAAGGACGGTATTATGAGAGAAAATGGTTTCATTATCAGGCTGTTTTTTTTCTGCTCTTTCTTCTGGGTTTAGTTTTGTCTTGATATCACTGTAATATCATCTTCCTGGCTTTATCCTAATTTATTTGGTGTCGGCTTCTATACATCTCCAACCACTTCCTTTTCTACCCATCCCAATTCCATTCCCTTTCTTAGCATTATTCACACAAATAAGGTATTATGTCTGAATCAAGTCCTGCAGACGTTTCAAAAATGTAATGAATGAATGAATGAATGAAAGATTTATTTATTCATATAAAATCTCTAAATCTAAGTACATTGCCCCACAAAACTGCTTACGCAGTTTAACTGTGAGATCATTGAGTCTCTCTTACAGTAAATATAATATCAGTACATCTACGTCATATATCAATATATACTTAACACCTACACTTACATAGAATCCAACAAATGTTTTTTTAGAATACGTGCAAATTTAACTTTATTTTCTTCTTGTCTGATGTCAGCAGGCAAAGTGTTCAATAAATAGGGAATGCGTTTTTTTAAAGTTCTGTCGCCATAGTAATTACTGACTCTGGGAACATCATATTTACCAGCTGTCATCGACCTGGTATTACACCTGTTAGAAACCAGTGAGTCACTATCTCGCCTGCCATGGTTATTGACTAATAATAGGTACTTGTGTTTAAGGCTAACTGGTAGAATTTTACATATTTTGAATAACCTACTATAGTCTCCTTTACAGCTATTTTTTGTTTTCTTGTTAACTAATAATTTTAGGAATCTAGTTTGAATTGATTCTAATTTCTGAATATTACTTTTGAAAGTCAAACCATAGGAATCAAGAGAATAACTCAGTATTGAATCAACTAATGACATATATAAACATTTTAAGGTGCTGGAAGGAACTTTAAAGCTTAAGTGATAGAATTTACTTAGCAATATTCTAAAACAGACCTATCTGCGTCAAGACTATGGATGAGAAATTACGGACTGGACAGTGTAACACGTCATTCCACGCGCCATTTAGTCGCTTTGTATCCAATATTTCGGCATGTATTTTTCTGTATAATATATCTTGTGAAATGGCCAATTTAAATGCATTGGTAATGTTGCACAATTCTTCTGCCTCTTCAGCGTATTTCTGCCCTATATGGGCATTTTCTGGAAAGCACGTTAAGCCGATGGTCCCGGCTGTCATTCGTAGATCTTTAATAGTCGTTACGGGTAGTCAGAAGCGCAAATAGTATGACAACCAGTCTTACCCAGGGGTAGTGTATTTACCCTGTTACTGGGTTGTGGAGGTCAGTTAGGCAGTCGCTCCATAAAATACTGGTATTCAGCGGCATCCGACCACAATGTAGTTGGGAAAGCTAGGCAGATTGATTGATAGATGGCACTTTCTGGTACCGTGACCCCCAAACTCTCCAGAATTCCTTTAGGTTTACCCACTGCAGCCTTGTTCCTCGTTCAACCTACATAATTATTAAACATACTATTAGAGTACGTGACATAATCCAACTACGGTATTCTGCATCTATCTATCGGTTAGTCCCGACTTGTCCCAAGTGCCCAGTTCTTGTTCCAAGTTTAATCTTGTAAACTGTTGACCCATATTTCGACCAGTGCCTCTGCCATGTCGAATCTTGAAGTTAGTATCGGTTAGGTCAGAGATTTAACTACCAATCTATCTTAACTGGGTTACGATAGACATCTTACTTACTGCCCAATTTGAAGTCGGATTTGTGGCTTTTCCGGACCTCAAAGTCTAAAGTTAGTTCTTGATTTGTTACATCATTCTCTTTTACATCTCCATAGATATATTGTCAGTGAGTCTGATGCCTTTTAATGTTAACTTTTGGACATCAACAACTTCCCATCGACTGATTGATACCCATCCTGCTTAATTTCGTTTTTCTTTTAACAAATCTTGATAATTGATCAAATTTTTAAAGACCTTGTTGAAGGAAAGGTCTCGTAACACGTAAACAGACTTCATTCAACTAACTATATTTGGTTACTCTGCTCACGTTCGCCCTTTAGCCGTAGTGTAGTTAGATATTTCAGAGAAGGGTAATTTAATACGAGAAAATATGTGTAGTGTCTGACTTGGAGAGTCTGTTAGAGGGTTTTATTTAGTAGTAAAGATTTACGCGGTTCTTGGAATCCATACTAATAATATAAATTCGAAAGTAACTCTGTCTGTCTGTATATTACCTTTTCACGCTTAAACCACTGAACGGATTTCGATAAAATTTGGCAAGGAGATAGATGGCATCCCGGGGAAGGACCTAATTTATTTGTGATCGGCGCAGCAATTGTCTTCTTCGTTGGTACATACACATAAATATACTCATGCATTATTCCCTTATTTTTTTCTATGGTGTCCAGTAGATTTATTATTTTCAATCCTAAAGTGATTTTGTAAACGTTTTGTCACGGCAGTAATGTATCATGGTATATTTTCTTCTAAATCAACTTCTGTTTTCTTAAAGTCATTTCTCTGAATGGAAAGTCTGTTATAAAAACTTACGTAAACTTTGTTCACCCAATAAAATCACTGGAAAGGAGATTGTCCAAAAATATAACAAACTCCGCGGTTTTTACCCGCGTAAGTCTCGATCCCTATGTCCTATTCCATGTCATGGTCTACCCCTGTGCCAAATTTCATCCAAATCCGTTCAGGCATTTTAGCGTGGAAGCAAAAAAAATAAACTCATTTTCGCATTTATAATATTAGTGAGGATTAATGACACAAGCGAAAACGTAAGCAAACCATACAATAGTTCCTATCATTGATATCACCTGTTATTTCCCTAACTAGCAGAGATAAAGGGCGTCAAATAAAGGAATTCCCTGCCACTGGCAGTACAAAGCCATGGTCGGCTAAGCACCGAGCGAGGGGTGAACGACCGCGATGTCGCAAGTTGGATTTAGTTAGTGCGATAGACGGTGGCGTATAGCTACTGGCAAATAGGAGTGATCTTATGGGGATTGTAAGCTGTAGAGTTTTGATTTTGGCAGCTGATTGAACATTACATCTTAGATTGTGTAGGTTATGTCACAATAGCATATTTTGTTGATTGTGTATTGCTTAACTGCTAGCAAAAGCTCATAAAATACTTAACGCATCTTTCTTTATAGATTTCTGCAGTCAAAGATGCTGCTTAAATGAGGCTGTAAGCTAGGCCATCTGTTTCTTCAGTTAGTGAAGAAAGACAAGTAATGAAGCTAAATGTACGATACAAAGTAGCACCGCGATCATTAGGTAGATTAAAGTGTCCCGCAGAACGGCGCGACGCGACTCTGGTGGAACAATTTCTAAGAAAACTTCTCGGAAATTGAAATTGTTCTACCGGTACAGCGTGATGCCTGTCTGCGGGACCCTTAAAGAATTAGTCTCTTGTCAGCCCACAACTGCAAGCCAAAGCTTTGGATGACATTCTTTTGCCTTTTTCCCACGATTTTGTCTTACGATTTTCGTCATAGACTGTAAAATATAGCTACTAAGCTCGAAGTTACTTGCCTAACAACAGTGTTGCCCAGTAGATTAGAGCTAGAATGTCTAATAATAGCGTACCTAATATTATTTACTACAAATAGTAACTATACTACCGCAACCGAGATTAAAATTACATTCTACAGCGTTAGTAATACGACTCTGAAAAAAATTACTTACACATAAAATATGAATTACTACTGTAACATAAACAAAACATTGTGTTCGCCAATTTGTCGTAAATGTGTGCAGAAACGTCTGGGTCGTGCTTCCAAATGTTTTATTGAATCAAGTTTGAAATTATTTAACATATTCCTTAGTTGATACAATGAAAATAAAGCTATATAAAGTTTCGAAACGGGTTTGTTTAAATGAACTTGTAATAAAAGCAGTGTTTCTCAAACACTAAGTGGGTCTGCTTTGCCTCCCTCGGGAGGGAGTTTAAGACTGCTCTTGCCTAGTTCTTGTAGCATTTTCTAAAGTATATTTTCTTTTGTGCCCTTTTCTCCAATTAGTCTAGATTGCCGTCTTATTTTACACTTTCTTTGCTCTTTTTATCTTAACACCTTCAATATTATTATTCTTAAGATGCCTTCGGAAAACGGCCTTCTCAAACCACTGCTTGCCTGGTACTAGACTTCGACCTGGTCCATGCAGTCGGTGTTTTGACTTTTTGTTTCCTCAGGTCAACCTTTTAGGTGGACAGCTGCTTAACCGAGCTTTCTTTAAGAATTTAAGGCCTCCATGCCCCTGGCTGGAGGCTTTCATAAAACTACTTCCTAAGCAGTACACACTTAGCAAGCAGTGCCTGTGGGGACGGACCTTGGGTTAAGGACTGGCTAGACCGGATTATCTAGCGCTTTTAGAAGACGCTTTTGGCTTTAAAGCCAAAACCGTCCTATCATGTGGAATATATCCAGAATATTTCAAAACATTGTATTAACATGTCATTTTCTGTTATTCCAGAGTGCGTCGGAGTCGTCTGCGGGCGCGGGCGGCGGGGGAACTTCGGGTGGCAGCGCCCGAGTCTCGTCGCGCTCGCGGGCGTCTGAGGAACCACACATTGGTCAGTATCATAATCACCTTTAAAGCTTTATCCCACAGTTACCGGCTAGAGCCTCTAAGAGGTTCTACACGAACCTTCAGCATGTTCCGAAAGATTGAGGCCGAGATTCAGGTATAAACGTTATTTACAAATGCGTTATTCTTGTCACTGTTCCATAACTGTCATACTACAAGTGCAGGATAGAGACGGGAATAATTATGTCTAAGTCAAAGCATGGGTTAAATAACGTATTTGGATCTCGGCCTGTGTGCCTTGCCTCACAACCCGATTGACGCCTGGACCCGTGTGACGAGAGGCGTACAAAAGTAGTCCTAAAGACCTTTGCCACTTCTACTCAACCCAGGCAAGCTAACAGACTGCAGCCACTAGTAGTCAAGCACATAAACTAATATCACTTGCCGATAAGACAGAAAAAGAAAGCTTGTATAAACTGCAAGACTTCTGCTAAATATTGATTTCGTTTCTTTGACCACAGTTTCTGTATCTGTTCGAAAACGATTTGCCATTTTAAGTCTCACAACCTCTCAGACGTTCACAGATAGCTGTCTGTTCTCATTGTTCAAATCCGTTGTTATCACTAGCATTGCCATCTTTGGTAAAGACTTTAAGGAAAAAGAAACACTATTTTCCGCTTTCACAACAAGATTTATCTTGTTAGTGGTCTCTCGAGGCAAATCGTTTGTAAGACGCTTATTATTCGAGTTCATCTTTGTCCCTTTAGTTCCTGTTTTCTACTGTATTTTTTTATGTGAAAACAATCCTATTATACCATTTAACATCATGGCGTTCAATTTCCTTTTATTTTGTGAAGTTATCTATCATGCTGCGTAGATATTTCACAGTCGTTACGGGTAGTCAGAAGTCTGACAGTCTAACAAGGCGAGAGGCAGTCGCTTCATGTAAAATATTGGTATATAGCTGCATCCGGTTAGACTGGAACCCGAGCCCAAAATAATAAGGAAAAGGCTAGACAGATGGTATATCATGCTGCAATGTGTTTTAAAATAGAGGATTAACCGTACTTCAAAATAATTATTATTATCTACATATAGATTTCACGTGTCGGTACGAGTTACGGAAGCTCATGCCGTGGTCTGAAGATGAGGTTGTTAGAATGGTTTTTAGCGGAGCTACTTTGTCCAGGGTTTGTCAGACGTGCTTAGTTTCATAGGAGCAGTGGTGGCCCAGAGGTAACGGCCGCACAGGCGCTTTACTTTGTAAAATATTTCATCCCCAGCATGTCCTAGAACCAACAATTTGAAGACATGGAAAATCTACCAACCCGCACTGGGCCTGCGTAGTGGATTACGGCCTACTCCCTGAGACAAGGGCTGTGTCCCAGCAGTGGGAACATTATAGGCTGTTATTATGCTTAGTTTCATAATATCGAGACTCGTATAGACTTATTTACTACACTCCAAATAAATATTCTAAAACATACAAAATTAAGTAAGCTTTCTGAAGAATAAATAAATAAATTATTATCCTGTATCAAGAGGAAGAGAATTTAACGTTTTATTGTAACTAGGTATTATTAAATCTTGTTCAAGTAGGTACTTTGTGTACTTAAAAAGCTTCTCAAGTCGACTCAAGTGAACTTGCTCGAGAAAACAAACAACTCTTTAAAAAGAAAAGCTGAAGTTACCTTTTTTCTTAGAACCTCGTATGTTCAAGGAGTTCCTGGAACTTTTGTATACAAGTATTTTATTACTAAAACGAAAGAAAAATGAGATTTTCCAATATAAAACAAGGTTTTTAACTAAAGTATATTAAATTATTGTATGTTCAGAGAGTAGAAGTAACTCGTTAAGTTTTGGAGCGAAAAATTCTCAAGATTGTTCCGGAAACTGATAGAAAAACTTTTGCATCAGTTGCAAATTCATAAAAATTTAACGTCGGACTATGGCCAAGAATAATATGTACATAACTGTTACTATCATGACGCTTATATTTGTTGTAATTATGATAAACGTCGTCTTCCATGTAACAAAGGAGACCAGCTTATCGCCATCAGCTTTGTACTGCAGAGAATTTACTAATGACAAAATGCAACAACAATTAGCCCGACTCTGGGATCAAACACAAGACTTAGGGTCTTGTGTGCTCAGCAGTAGCACGTGCTAGTTTGACCGATAACGCTGTACTGCGTCTTAGGAATGCACGGCGAGGCGTGGGGCAGCGTTGACGAATGAGCAGCGGGACGCCGTGAGCGTTGACGAATGAGCGGCCTGCACTGCCCCCCCGTCTCGCCGCTCACAAACCTAAAGCGCGGTAGACCAACGAGACAGCTGTATATAGAAAACATATCTCCCCAAATGGGCGTCCTCACTCTTCGTTTCATTACATCTCGTATTTCTCATATTAATGTATCTTTTTCTACCTTTCCAGGAAAGTACAAGCTTCTAAAGACAATCGGCAAGGGCAATTTCGCTAAGGTGAAGCTAGCGAAGCATGTGCCCACCGGCAAGGAGGTCGCCATCAAGATCATAGACAAGACGCAACTCAACCCTGGCTCACTGCAGAAGTTGTTCAGAGAGGTAAAGCGCAAATACTGACAGAAATTGGAGTTATGCGATGGCTTTTGCAAGCCCGATTGGCTAATCTTTTCTGGTGCTCTTGGAAAAAAACGGTTTTTTCTTACTTGACGAAGCTTCCGTCTCCCTCTGTCTTAAAACTCTTAGTTGTCCGAATTAAAATGTTATTTTTAATTTTTATTTATAATCAGAAAAGCAAAATATTTGATGTAAAGTACGTAACCTAAGTATCGTTATGGTGGATCTGATAATTGACAATTGACAGTTTTATTCTGGGTAGTTGTATGTTCACATAGCGTCCCGAGTAGGATAACTCAATATATCAATCATGTTATCATGATTATAAGCTCATACCAGTACCCTGCTGTCTATTTACATTATCTTGCAAATCATTTCATTAACTCTATAACATTGATGTTTCCAGGTCCGGATAATGAAGATGCTGGACCATCCGAACATCGTGAAGTTGTTCCAGGTCATAGAGACTGAGAAGACGTTGTACCTTGTCATGGAGTACGCGTCAGGCGGCGAGGTACGTACATAATCAAAGAAAATACTTAAAGTTTTAAAAGTGTGTGTTCTGGTGAAATTTCTAGGGTTCCGTACCAAAACGGGACCCTATTACTAAGACTCCACTGTCCATCCGTCTCTCTGTCCGTCTGTCACCAGGTTGTATCTCATGAACCGTGATAATTAGACAGTTGAAATTTTCACAGATGATGTATTTCTGTTGCCGCTATAACAACAAATACTCTAAAAAACACAATAAAATAAAAGTTTAAGTGGGCTCACATACAACAGACATGATTTTTTTGCCGTTTTTATAGATAATGGTACGGAACCCATCGTGCGCGAGTCCGATTCGCACTTGGCCGGTTTTTGATACTATTCAACTGTATCTCTAAGTTCAGCCCCTTGATGATGCAGATGTCTTTGAGTCAGCATTATCACTCCCAAAATTCACCTTACCTCCTAATTTCATTTATATGAATGATCAAATACTAATGAATATTGTTGAATGTTCCAGGTGTTTGATTACCTCGTCCTACACGGCCGCATGAAGGAGAAGGAGGCGCGCGCCAAGTTCCGACAAATCGTATCCGCTGTACAGTATTGCCATCAGAAGAGGATCATACACAGGGATCTCAAGGTACAATCTTATACTAATACAATAACAACATAAAAAATGCACCTACTTGACACTTTCCATTGCCACGTCTGCAAAAATAGATAAATAGAAGCATAGAATAGAATCATAAATATAAGCTTACCTTATATCCGGGTACTGCCCCCTAAGATACAGGCCTAGCCTAGTTTAGGGGACAACGTTGAACCTATTGTACTTAACTACCTAATGCTTAATTAAGATCTTTAATCTGTATACAGTGCAATGTACTTGAACTTTGTGGTAATAAATAATTTATTATATATTATTTATAAACTAACACTAGATAAGTTAGTTAGTTAGTAGATTCAAACTGGGCTGAGAATCAGTACTTTTCGAACGTCAAAATAACATCAGACAGTCCCCCAAAACGCCCGCCCTTCACCTCTTCCTAGTGCTTTAGCTTGGAAGAAAAAGTGGCGCAGCAACCTATTGTAGAACTATAGATCGTAATAAAGAAAAGAGTCCTGTCTTTTTCTGCAGTTCCGGGGGCGTACTACGACGTATTAATGCCACCATTTTTCTAGTGTTAGTGAGAGACGGAGCTATACAAGGCCGCTAGCACCATCCTTTTTTCGCAGTGGAATAATGATGGCATTAATACTTCATAGTACAGCCCCTGATATTGTTTATATCCGTGTTTCAGGCGGAGAATCTCCTGTTGGACGGCGAGATGAACATTAAGATAGCGGACTTTGGTTTCTCCAACGAGTTCACTCCGGGCGCTAAGCTGGACACGTTCTGCGGCAGTCCGCCTTATGCCGCACCTGAACTCTTCCAAGGTATGATTTCGTAGACGCGTTTCCTATTTAATACACGACAGTTCATTTAGGGTTAGCTGAATAACGGCCAGTTTCATCATCAAAAGTAACAGTCAACTGTTCTTCCGCGCTGTTGGATTTACGACCCTCGCCTCAGCGCCGAGGATTGAAAATAGAACAGTGCAAAAGAACAGTTGACTGTTACTTTGGCTGTTACTCTTGATGAAGACACTGGCCGTCAGTTGGCGAAACTTTGACGGATTTCGAACCCGCAATAGTATAGCGTCCATAAAAGCTAAAAAAATACTATCACAAAAAAAATAACATACTTTATAGATACTAGCTGTGCCCATATATCGTAACACCCAGTTACTGGGTTTTGGAGGTCAGATAGGCAGTCGCTCCATGTGAAATGCTGGTGGTTCAGCTGCATCCGGTGAGACTGGAAGCCGACCCCAAAAAAAAGAACCACTCTGGAAAAGGCTAGGCAGATGATGATTTATATTTTCTTATTTATCTTACAGGAAAGAAGTACGACGGTCCAGAGGTGGACGTGTGGTCGCTGGGCGTGATCCTGTACACGCTGGTGTCCGGCTCGCTGCCCTTCGACGGCTCCACGCTCCGCGAGCTGAGGGAGAGAGTGCTGCGCGGCAAGTACAGGTGTGTTCATGTGCAAGTACTGCGGCGTACAAACTCAAAGCATTTATTTCAATTAAACCATTTACAGGCACTTTTGAGGTGTCAAAGCGTCGGTCATTTATTCAGAAAGTTGAAGCTAGTTGTCCATTACAAAACGTAGATCTTTATGGAATACAACGTGATATACTGATAACAGCTGCATTTGGGAAGGTATATTGTGGAGCATCAGGCGTTAGTTGACGGGGCTAATATTTGTCAAGATGCGCCATTTTGCTGTAAGCTCCATTCTTCAGCCTAAATTTATCTAAAATCATCATCGTGGGTTTGTCAGACTCACGTTCGCCAGTTGCATTTCCCGTAAAAAAGATTGAATGCCGATTAATTCCGTAACCAGTATGGCCGCAGTCGGTCCCAGTTTTTACTAAAATCATATTACAAATTGCCAATTGTATTTGGATTCTGATCTGATACAGACTATTCGAATAAAATATTGATGTTCAGCCGCTGATGATTACTCTGAAAGCCGACCCAAAAACATTCGAAAATGCTCAGTATGTCTTTGTTTAAAAACCAAGGACATTTTTGAAAATAAACCCTCCTTCTCTTCGTTCCCAGAATACCCTTCTACATGTCAACGGACTGCGAAAACCTCCTCAAGAAATTCTTGGTGCTCAACCCCGCAAAAAGAGCTTCTCTGGAGAGCATCATGCGAGACAAATGGATGAACACAGGCTACGAAGATGACGAGCTCAGGCCCTACGTAGAGCCCCAACAGGACTTCAAAGACCATAATCGGATAGGTGAGGATACCATAGGTATACTTCCGACCTCTTGTTATGTGAGACTATGCTCGGGAATTGTCGGGAAACTTCGGGAATCTTCGTTCATGGTCATTTAGTTTTTAAGTTCGGCGCTGCAGCTTTTAACTAGATTTTTTGTAATGTAGTAACTTGAGTTCATTAATTCAAATAAGTAAAAGAAAGATTTTGTAAAGAAATGTTGTCAGCTGCAGTGCGCATTATAAGTAAAAATATATATTTCTTAATTGGTCCAGTTCAGAAGATTAAGTTGCAACGCAGATAAAAAAAATATTTTCAAAGATATTCGAGTAAAATTGGAAACCGAGACATGGTTAAAATACTAAAATCAAGAAAAGGTGGTATAAAAAAATCACATTGTACTACAAACTAATAAATATTACACCATCATTCTTATGCTATCCAAGCTTAGCACGCAAATAGCGTACTAGTAAAATTAATATTTATAAGCAAAAATACAAAGCTTGATAAGTTTTAATTAAGTAAATTGACATGAGCTTTCAATTAAAACCACATTTTTTTTATGGATTGGACCATTATCTCATGAAATACTTCAACACTTGAGCTTCATTCACAATCACACCATATATTTACAATAAAATTAAAGTAAATTAACAACTACTAATGCTTTGTCTTTGACTACTTCCCATTAACAAAGCTTATTACTAACTTTCCTAATGGTTACTTCTCACCCAAACACGACATGCCCATAGCATGCTATAAGCACAGGATACAGTATGTGAAATAACGAAAAAGCACTTGGTAAACATTCATAGGTCTTTCAAATAGCCTCCACCATACTTAAATGTGAGCAGTGGTGGCCCAGTGGTAACCCATAAAGGCACTTTATATAAATTATTTCATCACCACTGCTCTCAAAACGGTGAAGGAAAACTGGTGACGAAACCGGCAGGTCCTAGAACCAAAAATTCGAAGACATGTGACATCTACTAACCCGCACTGGGCCCGCGTGATGGGTTACGGCCCACTCCCTCTCATAGAGAGGAGGCCTATGTCCCAGCAGTGGGAACATTGTAGGCTAATTATGCTTATGCTATAATTAAAAGTACTGGTCTCATTACCATCTTGCTGACTGGCTAATATTTTTACCACGGCAAGACCTATCCTCATATTATGTAGTTCCTGTCGATACGAGAAATATAAGTCCCTCTGGTGTTATTGAGTTTTTCCATCAGGAATTTACCAGTGACAACGCGGAGTTTATGGCAATAGACTTTACCCTCTAATAAATGGGCTTTAAAAGTGACCCTTGATCATAATTAAGAAAATGTGGGAGCTCCACACATCATTATTTTTTTGTTGTGTGGGGGAAATTATTATTATTAACTTCTCCCGCTCTGGGCGGAGCGGGAGGGTGTCTGACTCTTACTGACTAAAACCCACCCGTGTTCCTTCAGTTGCCTGTACGTTGCTAGAGGCTACGGTATTCCGACTTTCCCGTGACCCCGGCAGGCATCGGCCCTAGCGGACCCCTTCAGTTGTACTGACATCTCTTGATTTTCATATTTTCTTTATCTTTCTTTCATCTCTCATCTCTTTTTCTCTACACCTCTGCCTAACCACTCGTGGGATACGTGTGTTATGTTTTGTGAAATCATGAGCATTCTTTACTTCACATACTGTATAACATGAGCTAAAACGAGCCACCGATATTGATTTCTGCTAACCCGTATAAAAATTTGACATTTCTTATTATTCCATGCGTACTTTCGGCACAGCGCAAATTGGTACGTGTTCGCAAGGGGATGTGTGTTATGTGTTTTAAATATGGGAAAGGTCGACAATATTATGTCTTGTTGTATCACCTTCGAGAAACAGAATCTAAAAAGGTCCATTTCTTCGGACTATGTAAAAACCGTGCTAGGAATATGGTAGAATACCAGAGGGGCAAATCCCGTAATTTGTAAGAACGTTCGCATTCGCATCTCATCTGCAATCTGTCACAAATACAATCAATATACCAATATTTGTGACAAGTTTGGCAGATTGCGACTTTAATGTGAACGTTTCAGATGTACAACCGTTTTTGTCGTCTAAAATTAAAATGGCGGACATTTGACACTGCATGAGCCAAAACATTAAAATGCAGTTTGCAAGGCACATAGAAGCAAACGCTGAAAGCCTTATCAATAAATCTTCACTTAGTTGTTGAACACAATAACAACAACAACAAAACTTACAACAGAATAAAGCTTTTCATTAGGAAAATTATACAGGGTCAAATTAAATGAACTAGCGAAACTCCGCTACGTGATGGGAATCGATATCTAAACACGATTTAAAAACATGTTAATTTTGAGGGCCTCATAAAATACCATTTTTTTTTTAATCGTGGTCAACGATCTCTGGTAATTTTACTACTTGAAGTTTGAGTTGAGAAAATCTGTTATCTTTTTTGGTTTTATCGTGTCTCACGTCACGTCTGTGAAGTTTACACAATAAAAAAGAGATTTTTAAACTGATATTTCAAGCGGCGGTTATTTGCGGCCACTGACCCCACAAAAAACCATCAAAATGATTTATTTTCGTTTTATCATATTTAGATATCGATACCCATCATGTCCGCGGAGTTTCGCTAGTTAATTTAATGTGACCCTGTATTCAACTACTAACTTCGTATTCAATGCACGCTGCATTGAATTTCTGCTTTGCTTAGTACAATATTAAAAGAACAAAGTTTTACAACAAGACACAATTTATTATTCTATTATTATTTTGCGTATTTGTCTATTATTATTATTTTTATTTATTAATAATGCACGCATTTAGTACTTCTGTATGCTTGGAGGAGCTCGTGGCTAAGTAATAACAGCCGCACGGGTCGATCCATCAGGTTAAGCTACGCTTTCCGGGGTTGGTCCGTGAATGGGTGACCATCTTTACATACCGAGACTCCTCCGTGCCTCGGAAAGCACGTTAAGCCGTTGGTCCCGGCTGTCATTTGTGAATCTTTGACAGTCGTTACGGGTCGTCAGAAGCTCGAAAGTCTGACAACCAGTCTTACCAAGGGGTATCGTATTACCCAGTTACTGGGTTGTGGAGGTCAGATAGGCAGTCGCTCCATGTAAAATACTGGTATACAGCTGCATCCGGTTAGACTGGAAGCCGACCCCAATATAGTTGGGAAAAGGCTAGGCAGATGATGATGATGATGTATGCTAGCATTTTTATATCGCTTGTTTTTTTAGGAAGATATTTTTTTTCTGAGCTTACTGTCATGTGAATTTAAATAGTATAAATGTTAGAGGAAATAACGTTGTTTTTTGTGTATAGTTCTTGAAAACGTTGTTGTCATTGTTGAAAATAGTATAATATTAAAATAGAATAGAATAGTCTTTATTACACCATAAAAAATACAGATATAAATATAGACATTTTACATAGGGTGACACAATGGGCGGTCTTATTGCTAAAAGCGATCGATAATATTAATGGGGTAGGTATCAAATAATCAAATGATTGTTGAAGTAAGTAAATAAAATTGTTAAAAAAAAAAATAGTTTGGTGTTCTTAGATACAGTCCGGCCATCGACAGAATGTACACTTGACGCTTGTCAGTGTCATACTAACGAACATGTTTTGCGAATTTGATCCTTATTACCACTAGAAATTGTCGTAACTGACAGATATCAACGCATTTTCTCAAGTTTGTGTTTTGCGAATTTGACTACTAGAAATTGTCGCAACTGACAGGTGTCAAAGCATTATCTCGACGGCCGGACTGTAGTAAAAACTAAAGAAAGTGTCCCTGACTTATACTTTAGAAGATTTGTTGTGCATGCTCGTGTTTTCGACGTTTAGGAGAACATACATGAGATATATTTAATAAGGTGTCGCATGCAAGGTGTATTAAAATAGTAGTTACATAGCTATATTTATTGGTCCCCAAAATTATCTGGATGTTTTTTACTATTTTATATTTTCCTGTTTCGGTACTATTCTGCATTCTTATTATAAATGTTATAAATATCTTGTCCGTTTTTGATAATATCGCTCTAATATTTCTTCTGAGTCTAACCATAGTTAAAGTCCGGTCGCGAAGCAGAAAGAATTTCGTACAATTACCCTTTATGACTTATCTCTATCGCTCGCGCTCAATTGTATTGCCGTCGCGCTCGCGATAAGGGCGGTCCTTCTAATGTGGGAGCGCGACGGCAATATACATTTGAGCGCGAGCGATAGAGATAAGTAATGAAGGGTTATTGTACGAAATTCTTTCTGCTACGCGACCAAACTTTAGTGTCTTGTGACCATATTTATATTTACAAACTTATGGTATGTAAATCTCCCACCGAAACCCAGTTACACACAATTCTAACATATTATTTTCCCAACAACAGAGGCACTCGTATGTGTTGGCTACAACCGACAAGAGATCGAGTACTCGCTAGCGGAGGCCAAGTACGACGATGTGTTCGCGACCTACCTGTTACTCGGTAGGAAAAGTACGGACGTGAGTACAAAGGTCATTATTACTACTTTTTAATGAGCTTACAATTGGCTGTATGTGCTCTGGGTGTGTAGATTTATTTGTGTTTTTTTTTCTGGATTTGTGCTTGGTTGATTGTCGTTCCACGACACATAGTTGACTGGTAGAGAATTAATATGTCATGGTTATCAAATGCCCCCCCCCTCCTTTTTTTTTTGTTGTGTTTCAAATGATCAAATGTTTTCTCCCGCTCTGGGCGAAACGGGAGGACGTGTCAGACTTTTACTGACTTAAACCCACCCGTGTTCCTTCAATTGCCTGTTGCCAAGGTCCCGGTATCCCTTTCGGACTATCCCGTAAACCTGCCAGGATCAAATGCCCCTGTCTTCTTGTCCGTTGCACAACGTTTCAGTAAAATACATAATCATAATAGGCTCGGCTCTATTACTCGAGCCCCTGCTTTCCCCCTCGGGGAATATTCGGAGCTTTTTTCCAAGTCTCTTTTTGCCCATACATAACCAGCCTATGTGCCCACAGCTGGGACCCACGCCTCCGCTTTGTGAGAGGGAGTGGGCAAATTCCACCAACACAGGGCGGTTAGGTTAGGTAAACCTGTTAATAGCATTATCCTTGCCCCATTTTTGTGTTTTTTGTTTTGCTTTGAATGTACCTACGTTGTTTAACAAAGAAATGGGCTAAAACTATAGCCATTTCATCGTGTTTATTTTTGCAAGAGTGTTAAAAATATATTATTTAATGTTCTTAAAAGGTTATTTTACTCTGAAAAATCTGAAATGATGTGACGAGATTGGAGAGAAGATTGACTTATTAGAGGTTTACGGCAAATTACGATAAATTAAAAAAATACCCAGGCAAAGTTAATACAAAAATTATGGGACCTAGGAAGATATACCCTTTCAAACAAAAACAGGAATTTTCCAAATCGGTTCAGTTGTCTTCGAGTAATCAGGGAACGTACATTGAGCACCTCCTCTTTTTTTGAAGTCGGTTAGCAAATTGAAGGTGAACATTTTGAAAGCAATTTTACGCTATTTAAAAAACCAGTTCAATGTTTTTGCTAGATATAAGAGTACATACTTGCCATTTGTAACAACATTAAAATGCGAACATGTTTACAACAAACGTTACAATATGACGGCTCGAATAGCACAATGTCTTCTGTGCTGCGGGTCGCGGGTTCGATTCCTGCACGGAGCAAATATTTGTGTGTGTGAACAGATAGTTGTTCTGGGTCTGGGTGTTTTGTTTGTGCATGTTTTGTTATGTTTAATTTGTGTTTATAAATGTACCCAAGATGCGTGAGAAATTCTATTGTGGGTCAAGATGTAATAGTGCCATCCACGAAGACGCGCGCCAGTCTTCCTCGTAAACGCGATTACTGGGGCAATACTATGAGGGAGAGAGAGAGAGAGAGAGATGGAGCTATATGGGACGAATAGCATTATCCCTTTTTCACAATGGAACAATGATAGCTTTAACACGTCATAGTATGGCCCTTGTACTGAAAGCTGTAAGCGAGGACGAGTGGGGCGCGTCTTCGTGGATGGCACTGACTATAATTATAAATGTGTTGTTTTATGTCTTTAATTTATCATTTTTAGTTATTGTTTTCCAATGTTTAGAAGGTAAAGAAATTCCTATCCATCATAATGTAGATGCTTAGCCGAAAGGGTGTTAAAGTATGACAGAATTTAACGGGGCAGTTGACGTTGACGGATGAGCGGTGGGACGCCGTGAGCGTTGACGAATGAGCGACCTGCACTGCCCCTTACCCGCCCGTCTCGCCCCGTACATACCTAAGGCGCGGTACAGCGGTGTCGGTCAAACTATACCTGCGTTTATCGCTACAACTACAATGCTTGAAGGAACTTTTGACGTCTGAATGTCATAAACAGGTAAAATTTGTATACAGTGATGTTTACCAAGAGGGCCCCCTCTTGGTAAACATCACTGTATACAAATTGTAAAGTTGACTCAAAAATTGTATTGGGAAAAAAGATGGCGGCGTTAGTTCCGATTTTGCCCACACGCCAAAAGAACCTTGTAGCGTTGTAAATGCATTTAAAGATTTTTGGTACATGTTGATTTTAAAGTAAAAGTGATAGAACAAAAATAATTTACTTTCACTACTTAACACCCTTTCGGCCATCCCACCAATAACCTATCGGATATAAAAAGTCCCGTATACGGTTCCAGCCGGAGTCGGACGGCAGCCGGTCCGGTTCGTCGCTGTCGCTGCGCACGGCAGCAGCCGGCAACCAGCCGCCTGGCACTACCGCCACTACAAACGCGCATTCAGGTATTTATAAGTTTTTATGGTTATATTTTATTATAGATAATTATTATGATAATTATGAACATTTACGTCTTATGAATATAATAGGTTTCTAACATGGTAGTATTACACGGTTCAACTAAATTGATTGTTTGCCATTCCGAAATCAGGGTATGTTCCACAGGCCTCCTCTCTCTGAGAGGGAGTGGGCCGTAATTCACCACGCGGGCCCAGTACGGGTTGGTGGATATTTGAGAGTTGTGACTCTCAAATTTTTGGTTTTTAGCCTTTGTCATGTTTCACCAATGTCAGTGTAGCCTGAAATAAAATGCTTAAATAATTTACCATTTGTTTATTTACACCATTCAATTTGGTTGATTCAAAATTAAAGGGCATGAGTGAACCGTGTAATATTACTGATTAATTAAACAAGAAGACAATGTGTTAGAATAAATATTTTTTCCTAAAAATATTAGCAAATGAAATGAAGTATTCACAAAAGTTTAAATAGGTATTTTATTAGGCTGTGTACATAAGAAATATTATTGCCTTAAAATAACATTATTAAGCGCTCTAAAATTCTGCATATTTTAAAACTGGGGCTATTTATTTATTAATTTGTAATTTATTATAACACGAAAAGTACTGTCGGCAAACCTGTTGGATTTCTACATTATTTTCACCGTCTAAAGTACATGGTTACATAATGCGCTTATATATTCAGCTGTATCCGGTTAGACCGGAAGCCGACCAAGGATAAATTGATGATATTCGAAGAGGATGGTCTAAGGTAGACCGCCAGATTCAAATTATCTTTTAACGTTTTTTTTTTGCAATTTGCAAAAAAAAAAGAATATTTTTGAATTTCGCGGGCTACTTAAAGCCCAGATCTATAAACGTTACTAATCGCGTTTATTGGTTAAGCCTTATTCTTGTCCCTGTCGCACAACTGTCGAACTTCAAGTGCAAGATAGAGACGGGAATTTGTCTAAGTCAAAGTACGAGTTACGTCAGTCTATGAGCATTCGTCTGAAGCGCTTAGACCATACTGATTCAGCTTAGCTTAATTCTAACTGGGTTTATTCATTGTCATTATTCTACGTTATGTACGAGCGCGTCTTTATCATTTGTATTGTCTTGGTAGAAATATTATGACACCATTTTACATAACATAACAATTTTTTTTTTTTCTGAAAATATTTTAGAGAAAATCTCGCTAAGGCCGGCTTGAAAATCACAATTGGTGTATTTGAAGATCAAATAAAATAAGTATTTGTTGAATATTTTTGGAAAAACAGTGAAAATGTGTCATAATATTTTTGCCCCAAAATGAATTAGGTTCATACTATAATACCTATTGCTTCTTATTACTATTGTGTATCGTGTGCTTTTACGTACCGCAAACCGATCACAACCGAGAGTTAACTTAGAAGCATCAAACAAGCATTAAACTGAGGGATGCCATCTTTTGCAAAAATTCATACATTCATTTTACTTGGGGTTCGCTTCTTTGTTTTTAAGACCAACATCATTGGGTTTCATTTTATCTACGGGTCTATAAGTTATTTCCGTGAATGATTGCAACCTAAGGGGACAAAAGGGCCATTGGGGTTCAAAGTATGGGTACCATGGGGTGCCAAATTAGGGTACAGGGGGGTAAAAGTTAGAATAAAATTATATAATGGGGCGCTAAGTACTCGCTCTGAGCTACTCACAAGCACTGGCTCGCGTGATGGAGTACGGCCTTCTCACAAATTGGAGGCAGGGGGAACATTGTAGAGTACAACGGGGTCCGAATGGGGTAAAATGGCGTAAAGTCGGGGTATCGTCCGGTTGTGCTCGGCTTGCGCGGGAGCGGTGTGTAACAGTATGACGGCAGGCGCGGGCGGCGGCGCGGGCGGCTCGCCCGGCCACCGCGGCGTGCAGCGCTCCATCTCCGCCTCCGCGCGCCCCGCCGCCTCGCGCCGCGCCTCCTCCGGCGCTGAGGTGTTGCGCACGCAAGGTAACACGCCCGAACACACACACACCTCCAAACACATACACACCTGTATGCTGACTGACATTCGTCCAGTCCTCTTCACACACAAACACCAACAAGGACAACGCGAGGGATCTGAAAACACATCTGACATAAATGTAACACTCTTGAATCCAAAGACCTAGCTTTGAAAGAAGAACGGATTATTTCTTACAGAAATTAAATTACTTCAATACACCACAACTCAAAAAAACAAATAATACCTACAATAATGTTGTAAAATTTTACTTGCTTTTTCCACATCACTAACATCATGAAAGTAAAGTTTTTAAAATTGGGTGCTGAATTGGCAATGACACTTGAGGCATTTCAGTTTTGCCTCTAACTCGAGCTACGCTTCTGCGATACCTCTGGTACAAGCGTGCCATAGACTTTTGTACACTCCTACAACATAAAAATAAACTTAACAATGATTTGGACGTTGAAAAAGTATTGTAAAAGTAGTTCTTAGTTGATGTCGCTTATTGTATAGCGTGATCTTTCGTAACTAATTTCAAACACATTTTCTTTTGTTAATTCTTCACTGGAACCACACTTTCATGAAAAAGATAGTAATTAAAAACCAAGCAAAGGTCTGAATTGAAATGTTTTAGTGGAAAATATGTTACTGATTTTGTTATTATCTTTTTCATCACAATCAAATTAAACAAATATCATGGGTGATTGGCATTTTTTCAGCTGGTAATAACATTAACGCTTAGATCATAATTATTTTAAATCAAATCAAAATTAACAAAATAACACAATCTTTTTTGTTTGGATTCCATTTAATAGTTCAAACTAATTAAAATGTAATTATGAAAGTTATAAAATAGATCATATTAAAACACGTAAGGACCAAAGGGCTAACTCAAGTGCTTCGAATTAGTGTTAAATGACAATCATTCGAATCAAATCAAACTGCAAAACGATGGGAATAATTTAAAAGATCATCTGCATGAAAAGTTGGTGTAATGTTGATTGTAAAACACGATTGTCATCGCAGAACTGACAACGCACTTACGCTTTGCACTCAACAGATGTCGCTGTATTAAACTTACTGTCAATAAAACGTTTAGTAAATGGTGGTACAGCCATTATCTGAAATGTACAGACAACAAAAGAGATAAATAACCAGGAAACCTTTTTGTAGTAATTTTTTACCTTATTGCATAAGGGGTTGATTTTACCAACGGCACATATGTTTATCCGAGGAATAAACTATAATTTATGAGTCTTTCCATACAAAAACTGTCAAGACGTCAATTTTATTCCACGGATAAATATACGTTGCAAAATATCAGATAAGTCGCACGGCAAAATAATGCATATTCTCTACGTAGTCCATGGCTAATAGGCTAACTCTTTTGTTGGATGTACTTTTAGGAACCGAGTGTAGTCATGTTTCGTATGTAATAAGAGGGTATTCTTCCAGTAGGTACAACCACGACTGCTGCAAACAACACCACATCCACGGCCACTACAACGACCTCCAATTTTAAAAGACAGGTGCGTTTCTTCATTTATTTATTCAGTTTCTATACGACACCGTGCTCACTAGCGATACAGCTGACGTCTGAGAGAGGGGTCGCGCTCACGGCCGGTCAGGTCACCTTCCACGCCCCCCCACCCGTAGTATTAGTATTATCCACTTTGGGGTCCACTTTTATCCATTTTCGTTCTTTTCTGTCGCAACACATTCTTGTGTTCTGGTATACAAAGTATGGGTGAAATTCATATAAGACATTTTTTTAATGTAACGGGTGTATTTAAGCGTAAATCACTAAATGCACTTAGCGTTCGGCCGCATCCTTTTCGAAAGCGATCGTGTCGCGATTACGCGATCAGTCGCGTGCATATGTCACTTTTTGTTCGGAAAAACAGACAGCGCCCTCTATCGACCACGCGTACAGGTTCACCGAACAAAAATTTCGAACGATCGCTTTTAAATAGCACGCGCACATCGTTGTGTTTTTGTCAATCGTTCGAAGAGGATAGAGACAATGATGATTTAAATATGTAAAAGTATGAATGAAAATCAATCATTTTATTTCAAGTGTGTGTGATTCAACTTAGACCTTTCTAATAGGAACATAAGAATGCGTTTTGGACGGCAGAAATTTTGTGTAGTACATACTTGCCCAGGACAGCCTTTTCCTTACTCAAAAGGGATTGTTAAGCAGTCTTCTTCATCTTGAACTAAGGATACCTATGTATTTATGGTTCCAGAACACAATTGACTCGGCGTCTATCAAGGAGAACACAGCGCGGATTGCTCAAATGCAGGTACGAAAGGTATACAAAGCTGTCTTTCATTTTACTGTGCCTTTGTGTTGGTGTAATGTAACAGGTTGTGGGTATTTATATGTACTTAGTTATAGTTGTGGACGATGGCGCGACGTGACGAGACACTTATGTATAGTTGACAAAATAGTTTGATATGCAGGTAAATAATACACAACGTAGGCAATATTTAGAAATAGATTAATAATACAATAAGATTAATAAGTAGTTGTAGTTCGTATTTATTTTGTTGATTGTAAAACTGTAATGTAATTGGTACGTATTGGTCGTCTCGTCTCGTCACGTCTCAAACAGTCGGATATGGAACTTGTTTCACAAAAAATAAGATACGTATTTCCGTAAAGTTTTTAGGTGGTTTGGATACCTGTGAAGATGGCGCGTACTGGACCATAATGGCGCAGCTACTCCAACTTACAGCCACGTCGCGTCACGTCATCTGTGTGTGCTTCAGTGCTTATCTCTGGACTTTTCTTAGTACGAAATGATATCCAACTTATGCAGCACTTAATTTTTAACAATTCTCTTACTTACTTTCCTATTTGAAAGGCGCGGGACATACACAAAACGACGGTGCGGCGCGGGCGTTGCGCCGCTCCTCTCATATTTCATACAAAATATATAGGAGCGGGCGATACGCACTTCGCCCGCGCGGTGCAACGCCCGTGCCACACCGTCGCCACGCCTGCGCCCCTCGCCTCTTATGTATACAAAACGTTACGTATACATACATGTGTTAGCAGTTTATCTAAAGAAAAAGTTATTTTAGCAAGGCTGAAATTGTATTGTCATATTAATTGGCCAGACTGTAAATTCCGGGGCTAATTTAGTTCCAGATCTAGATTTGAGAAAATATAAAAATCTTTATTTTTGCATTTTTATCCCGATAAACGATGTTTTATACTTTTGACCCCATTGAAGCCCATTATTTGACCTGTTTCCTCCCTTTCGAACAGGTTCAAAGCACGACCCGGCCGTCGAGCGCGGCCCCTAAGCTGGAGCCTCGCTCGCGCACGCTCACAGGCGGCGCGCGACGCACGCAGACCTACGAGCCTCCGCCCCCGCAGCCTCCCAAGCTGTCCCCGCCACATGATGCTCCTAGGTGAATAGATAAATACATAGAATACTTTTTATTCATCTGTATAGCCTTTTCCCAACTATTTTGAGGTCAGCTACCAGTCAAACCGGACCCAGATGAATACCAGTATTTTACATGGAGCGACTGCCTATCTGACCTCCACAACCCAGATCACTGGGTAATACGATATCACTTGGCTTACCAAGTGGTATAGTATTACTGGTTGTCAGAGTTTCGGTCTTCTGACTACCCATAACGATTGACAAAGATCTAATAATGACAGCCGGCAACTGCTTAGCGTGTTTCCCGAGACCGTAAGTATAAGGACAAATGTGATTCATGATATCGCACTCACATTGCCTTTACCGAGATGTGGAAGCCCTGAGTTTCAGCAGGAAAAAAAAAGCATACTCGTACACACCGCTACACATCAAGCTATACATTTCCAGTTTATGCTGATCTCGCATTGTATAGCATTTCCGTACAATGCGAGGTCAGCTTATACTGGAAAGATATAGTTTGTTGTGCAGCCGTGTGTACATGTCGAAAAATAACCTCTGGTTTCTGAAAAAACAAGTTTCTGAACACAAAATGCGTTTTCAAATGTCATGTTAGCTGTTTCGATTGGTCAATCAAAAATAAGTAGGCAAAAGATTAATTTATATAGATTGTCAGAAGCCAGGGGTACGAAAAGTTTTAAAGGAACCGTAAATCTGGGTCATATTAAATTTCTTTCATTTTTTTTTACCTTCTTTCATAATGATGCCTTTTATACCTAAAATTATGTTTTTAATTAAGTCCGCGTCTCATCATGTGGTAACTTTATGTCATAATGTGTTAAAACAATTGTCTTTGTCTATAATTGTGTTATCTTATAAAAATACTTGAAGCAACTCCCCTTAAATACAATAAAAGTAAAGTAAAAACTATCTTACGTACTTATATTATAAAATATTTATGTAACCTTTAACTCACACTGTATATATCGGAATATATATTTATATACGCATGAGAAGGGACTAACAGCATGCTTGACCGACGCACTAAACAGCGCCCCGGCGGCCGACACTAAAAACGGCACCGGAAGTACCAGCAACGGGTCGACTGGTACCGGGACCACGGCCGGGGCGAAGACGCACGTCAAAAGTGCCTCGATTTCGTCTGCTAGTGGCGCCCCGCCCCTCGGCGCAGACTCGCAGCCACACAACGCCTCAGCCCGGGACCTCGCACAGCCGCGCCCGAGGTACCTAGATACCAATACCGGTACCGGTACTGAAAAGTACCGTACGCTTCGCGGTAGTAGCTTCGCGCTGGTTTTTTTTAAGCTTTGTTTACGACGAGGGTGTTGTTTGTTTCGGCTTGCAGCTAGTACAGTACTCGGTTAATGTGGCAGTTTGACTTAGTAGAGCGTCAAGATGTAATTGAAATAACTGGAAACCCGAAAAGGGATTGTTGAACTCATCATTATGAATAAATTTTTAAGGGAGGAAAAGACAGGCAGTCTTGGTACTGCCCACAGAAGTGAAAACTTAAAACTGGTATTAGCGCCATCTAGATTCAAAAGTAAAGCACTACTGAATCTATAAGTTTACTCCCTATCAAAAAAAGCTCAAGGCGTCTAAAGTAGTTTTTATTTCTAAAATCTGCTTTTCCATACATTTATGTGCACATATCTTGATGAAGTGTATGAAACAGCTGTTTTTTTTTTTTCGTGAAATCAGCTTTGTTCCCTTAGTAAAAGTTGTTTATGGGAGAGTTGAAAAGTTGGTTATGAGTTCAATGACTCCTTTTCGGGTGTTCTACTATTTCACTTACACTTTGTCGAATGGGACTGTCTCTTTCTAACACTAGATGTGTCATATTAACACCCGGATACTGTAATGTAGTTTTTCTGTTCGTTTAAAGGTTTTTTTTTCGTGGTGGTGCTCGTCGTTAGTTTTTATGAAAAGGATTCGCAGTTGCGGTGACAATCTGCTTGTGTTCACAGATATTTCGCTTTGCAGTATTTACAGCATCGGTTGTTATGGTTATTCACGAAGTTTTTATTTTATTTTTACTTTTTAAATGGCTTAAGCACAATACTAATGAGCTTTCGCAGATTGGAAAATTTATTCACTGTTTTTTATTTCCGCACACTTATTTAAAATATTTTTTAATTTTTAGTGGGGTTTAATTTTTCTTTTTCAGATTGATGTTGTGTTACTAATATTTCATTTAATTCTAGACCGTTGTCTTTAGTAGTAGTAGTGGTAGAGGAATATTTTTAATATTTATATAATTTATTATCTTGTAAATAATTCCTAATAATGTTTATTTTCCATTTATTTATTTAACTATAACCTAAATAAAAATACATGTAATATAATTAATTTATATATTTTCCAATCCAATATAATTTATATTTTTTTATATCTGGCACAGTATTTTTTTTGTGTTTTTTGTGACCTCACTGTTGTAGCGGTAGTCCGTCAGTAAAAAAAATGGCATGATTACATACCTAAGAATATATTATAAACATATGTATCGTTTCCTTCCAGCCTGAACTCCACAGTGTCGGCCGGCGGCGGCGCGACGGGCGCGCGGAGGGAGTTCCCGAACCCGCTCGTGTTCCCCAGGAACGTACCTTCGCGGTCCACCTTCCACTCAGGTAACATTAAAATTATTACTATTTATTCATCACCAGGGTGGAAAGATAATTAACCAAGCCGTTGCCCGAGAGTCACGTGATCTTCCCGTCATTGCGATCATTTTTTTACTGGACCCTACCTATTACACCTTTGGTTATGGAGATTTGAAGGTCAAAGTTCTTCTAACCATTTTTAATTGATTTTTTTTTCGAACTCATTTTCACTTAGTACTGTTCTATACAAGGTGGAGACGACAATACAACAAAAAATGAAACTCCGTATATCTAATGACGATCTCGGTCTACATACAAAAAAATAATCAAATATTTCCAGTAGTTTAGTTACGATAGCTAGTCAAAGATCGGCAAACCCCATAGTCGGCCCATCACTACTATTTAGTTTGTTTGAAAAAATGACTTTTTTCATTTATTGTTGTATTGTCGTCTCCACCTTGTATAATATACACCGCACTATTTTTATATGCGTAACATTGCCCTAAAAAGCGGTTTTTCCTACCAAAAATAAAAGTAGTTTCCCTGCATTTATTCTTGCTTGGTGGTCTGTTTAAAAGGTTATAAAATCGGATGTCTTATTATAGTGAAATTAAGCCGTCGCACACCTGAAGAACAAGACTTCAACTCGACTCAAAGTAAAGCATTGAAATTAAAGGGCAAATTAAGCCTGCTTCATGTCAACGATGTTAAAAATTTTGTGTGTAACTTGTCAGTACTAAGTCCTGGATGAATGATCGTAGTAATTTGTAAATGCTGCTGTTTGTATGTATGTTTGTACCTATGTGTATTTCTATTAACATTTATAACATAAACACATAACATCATGGCTTGTTTCCCCGATCGGTTGGGCAGAGGTGTACCTATAGTACCCCAACACTTCGCCAGTTATGTTTAAGTCCCATGTAATAGCGGGCGAGCCTATTGCCATCAACCGGGCACGAATCCAGACTCCGGGCTGCTACTGAGAAGATTCCCAGGTCGGGCAGTGTTATTTGGTTTTTCCATCAAGAATGTCTCGGTAGCAAACTGGAGTCTAGATTTGTGCTCAGATGATGGCAATAGGCTCGCCCCCTGTTACATGGGACTAAATACATATAACTGGCTTAATTTGGGTGCACTATACAGGGTGTAAGGGACAGCCCTCCGCAGACTGATGGGATGAATTCAGCATATCATACTAAGACGATTGGTACATGAAATTATTCCAGGAACGTTATGGGAATCCAATAAACCTGATTTGTATTAATACCTCACGCGCAATGTATCGTTACCGTGGCAAAACCCGCGTAGCCGAACTCTCCGTGCGGGGGGGACGCGCTCGAGTATTTTAACATACATTGCTGGTTTTTTGGTTTTAACTTTTTTATTTACATAAATGAAGTGCTGCGTGCAGATAATATAATTTTACATTGAAATAAAGGAATACCAACTGAAAAAACGATTAAAAAAAAGAAAACTTTCCTGAGAAAATTTCTGGTGGAATATGATTCAAAATAAGGAGCTGAAAACCTGTTAATTGCGGAGGGCTATCCCTTATACCCTGTATGTAGACACCGCCTAAACCTTCGGGGAAAACAGGCGAGCTGTTATGCTTTGTTATCATCATAAGAAAGTCTGATATAGATCTTGAAATTCAGGAGCACACGAACCATGCATGTCACATATACGCACCGTTCACTTGTTTCTGTATCCGGTGCCTCTGCCCTATACACATTGACACGTAATGTCTGTTCTTAAAGTATCTGATGAAAGTGTAACACATTCGTCTGTATTTAGAAAGTTGTAACTTTATATCTTACTACTTTTTCCAACAATTATTGTTTAATTCAAACAATAATTGTTGGAAAAAGTAAACATTATTAAATTATAATTGAAAAAAAAAATCATTGACGAAAATTGAGGTTATAAAATTAAACACAACTGTCAAATGAAAAACATCTTCAAGGATATTCAAAAATAGAATTTCGGGTTTAAGAATTCGAGTAATCAAATCAAAGCACTCAATTTTTATGTGGCACTACGAATTGGCATGGACATGTACGTTTTCAAATCGTGTATTCCAGTTCGTCCCACTGCCGTCGTTCCACTGGTGGGATAAACGAAATTTGTTTACATTTTCATCAGATACTTTTGGAACATATACAGATATATGTCTTTATTCATTTACTTAAACTTTAAGTACAATTGCGGTACATGAAGTTTAAATGATACAGTGATAAAAAGAATATTAAATACGTAACGCCGTTTCAGGTCAGACCCGGTCGCGCGGCTCGTCAGGCGGCGCGTACGGTGACGGCGGCTCCCCGCACCAGGCGCGACCTTCCTTCTTCTCTAAGCTGTCCTCGCGGTTCTCCAAACGGTGAGTCTTAATATGTGATGCACTGTAAAATATACATTATACGCACCGGGGATACGGTTGAGAACTGTTTGTGTTAGTTGTGACGTTTTGACAAGGTAAATTGTAATTTTAATAAAATGACTTGGTATGATTTAAAAAAAACTTGTTTGAAACTGAAGGTTTTTTAAAATAAATTTGGAATATACAAGGTCATGTTAAAGCATAGTTTTTAGTTAAAGAATCTTTATTTTCTCAAAAGAAATTTACTACAAACTTCAGGCCGCTCATTCGTCAACGCTCACAGCGTTCCGCCCCCCGACTCTCTGGGCATTTCTGAGGCGCGGTACAGCGGTATCGGTCAAACTATAACTCGAGAAACTACATAAATGTGATGGATATCGATATCTGATGTAAAAAAGATAAAAGAAAAAAAAATGGATAAGAAACCAGAAACTTTTCCAATTTATCTTTCCGTGAGAACTTTATTCGAACTATTACGAACATTTTAAAATTAAAATGAGCCAAATCGGTCCAGCCGTTCTCAAGTTATGCACGTACTTGTTTTTGTTGCGTTCAAATGATTTGATTTTTACTATAACTAAATTCTCAGAGAAACGTAACAATTGACACAAACAGTCACATTTTGAGGTCAATCTCAACTGCCACTAACCTCGGCGATCACATTTGTCATTAATACATACACTGGTAACATACACAGTTCCATCTCGTAACTAACCCGAAGATTAATGTTACATTTATATTATTTCGGTGGTGTCTTGTAACAAATTTCCGTTATACTATTATGCCCCCCATTAGCTATGGCTTGATGCTGGCTCGCAAGTAGACATTCTTTTTGAAGTTTCCAAGGCGTTTTGTGGCATTTTTTAAATACTATTTTACAGCTAACTTAAAGATTCTAAGTTTGTTGTAATAACAAAAAAAGTTAGTAAGATATTTAAATCTTTGTAAAAAATACAGGATTAAAACTGACATGTGACAAATAACACAAAACCGAAAAGGGGGCTACAATTATTTTTTTGTTGCAAAATTGAACTTTTTATTTTCTTTGCCATAAAACGCCTTACAACTTACTGCCTCATACAGCTACATATCACTGCTAAGCATCGATGTTAGCGATCACAGCTTCCACGCACATCTTTGTCTAATCACCCCATTTTCATTTCATATAATATAGTATCATATAATATACCATAGTATAATAGTTACCTTAGATATTGGCGCCCAAATGGGACCAAATTATTCTTTAGATTTTTTTTTTTGTAAAAAAAGGGTTGTGGAGTTAAGACTCGTGATATTTTGGATAAATTGTTTTTTTATGGAATTTTAGTATTTGGATGGTTATAAAGGAGCTCTGTTTGTAAATGTTTTTCAGTTCATTGGGATTTTATTTCAGTTTTTTTTTTCTTTTTTATTATTTGGGATTTGTAGATCGTTAATAGGTTTTTAGGGTTGAAACACACATGATCTTTACTTCGTAATTTTTAACACAATATGCAACCACTTTTTAATCTAAAATAACACGATTATTTATGTTCTATTTTTATCTAACGCTTTATTAACTAAAAATACAAAAACACTTTCAGACGAGCTCTATGTAATCCGTTCACGAACCTACGTCCTTTTATTTATTATTTTGTTGTAAATAATATTATAATACACCATAGACACACTACCTGTCTTTAACTTGTCACTATTAACCCATTCGTATGTCTCGTTATGTGTGAATCATTATATGTGTTTATTTATTCATTTTTTTATTATTATTTCTTAAGATCAAATTGTCTCCCTCTAAAGATTCCGAGCTCTTTATTTTTTATTTGAATCTCGCGTCTACGCAGGGGATGCACGATGCTACCTACCTCCCGTATCGTCTCGTATCGCACTCAGTTCTACCGGTAAACGCGCTCAAGTCCCCCTCAAAATACTAAGTAGTTTTAGTATCAAAGCATGATGTACTCCCCTAATTTTTTCATGTTTTTTATTAGTTTTTTTTGCTAAACAAAAGTGTGTGCTAAGGCTACAGACATGCCTACATGCTTTGAGTGTTGTCAGTAGTGCTTTATCGATAGAAAAAAATGTGTAAGTATTCGGTTTGTGCCTCGTCGACCTTGAGAGGTGTACGGAAAGCAAAAAAAAAAGAAATAACCTAAAAAATAAAAAAAAACATCTCTCGTGCATCCCCCGTGTGACGATAATATTTCTTACCTAACCGTACGCTTCTACTAACGAACGTCGACGGTCGCGACCTCTACCGGTTTTACATTTTCGCTTTCTAGTCTATTCCACAACCCTTTAAATGCGACGTGACGGACTTTTTTTTGAGTATTTTTGATTTTTTACATCTTTATTTAACGGAGGGAGTTGCGTTTAGTATTGTGCATCTTGTGTTGCGGCGCGAGACTTATTATTACTATAGGATTGCCATACATTAAATACCATTTATTGTGTATTTTAAAACATAACAATTTTACCGTTCACGTTTTGACGTTTTGGTTTACCTAAAACAGAATATGAAAATGTTTTATGCGATAGTTTTCATGTTTTTATTGCAAAAAGTGAGTGAAAAGATATTTTTTTATAATCATGCCAAATGCTTTGCTTGAAATGTAAATAAGCACCCCATATGGCAATCCTAACCAGTGGCAGAGAATCAAATACTCGTGCCTAAAAAAGCGAGCCGGGTTCAGAAGAGGGGGGCGATTCGACACCTTATTGGTCGATTCGCTCACCCGTTCCGTTGTACGCAGGTTGAATCAGAATCCTTGAATCGTCGTCGACTGCGGACGTGCTGAGAAGATTATAATTAAATATTATTAATAAATTATAGGGAATTGTATACAGTACGGACACTCCGTCGGTTGAGAAATATTTTTGTTAATCGACGGAGCTTATAACAAAAATGTTCAGTGTATTAAAATATTATACGACGAAACAATAGTCTTAGGAAAATGATTCATTCTATCTTTTGATACAAGAAATGTATCTAAAATGACATTAAATATTATATTTTAGTTTTTTTTTCTTTATTTTATCAAGCACGATAAAAAAATCATATTTTTATGAAAATTATAGTTGTAATTGCCAATAAATGTCATGAGTATCAATGTAAGACTGTCGGGAATGTATGTTCAACCAGGATTTTTAATACACTGAATGTATTATAACAAGATGTTGTTCATAAGTGTTAATCTTTTTTTATAATTGGCGTAACTTTGAAGATCCATTTTTAGTTATCATACGATTAAAAATTCGATTTGTAATAATTATTGTCATTATAAAAATCGCGACGACTTCTGTCTACATGTTATTTTATTGAAATTAATGTTCCTTTTTCAAATCAATAAAAATAAGTTCTTTCTTGTGCGAATTTTCGTATATTATTAGCAAATAGTACACTCGGGTTAAGAAGTGTTTCAATTAATTTAATTATTTTCTTAAAATAATATGTAGCGGATAACTAGTCCCGTCGTGAGTTGCATTTTATCACTAGCTCATAAGAAGTATAGAGTTCTATTTTCGAGCGAATTTTCAACATTCCAGGGTTCCGTATGTATTTTATATTTAAGTTCACAATAAAGCACAAATCTTGTTTTTTGTTTAAATAATTTAACTTGTATCTAAATTCTGAACTCTGCCTAAATCGTTAAAGATGTCATCGACTGAAACAATATTTTGTATATTTGTATTGAATATTTTACTGTGTAAGTAAACGTTTTCTGTAGTAAAAATCTCATTGTTGGGTTTTTTAATGTGGACCATGTTATGAAAATGTAGGTACCTATAGTTAGATTTCTGAATCGTCGAATATATACAGTTTTTATTTCAGTTAAAAAGAAGGCAAATCTCTTAAGTTTTCTTAGCCATGTTTAAAATGCTAACCTTTACTCTCAAGTACGTACTACCGTGTACATATACATACATTGTTAATTTTTTATAGAATACCAACTTATATGGTCCACAACGCAATTATGATTATAGTTAAGGCGTGAGTGAGATAATTATCAATTTATATTATTATACATGCATAAAAATAGTATTTTTTTAGCAATTAAGATTCAGGTGAACCTATGGCTTTGGTACAAATACTCAGTAGATGTTACCACATAAACGGACTAACACGTTTAGGCAGCTGTATTTTAATTAAAACAAAAAACAAATTAATTAAGAGCCAAAAAATAAGATATTTTTGTCCTCAACTGTACCCTATAGAGTTAGGGAATGTGTCTACGTAGTATTGTTAAAAACGTTTTTTATACAAGGTGAAATTATGATTGTGTAGATTTATTTCAAGCTAATAATAGAAAAAGAAAATCATCTCAGAAAAACGTAACTTAGTATTTAATAAAATCGAAAACTTTATTACACAGGCTGTAAGGGTAAACAGTCTTGTCATTCAAACCATGGGTAGTTGACTTAAATATAAAAATAAACGAACGAACACAAAAAAAAAACGTCATTTTCATTAAAAGATTTTAAAAAGTTTCTATCCGACACCGTGCTCTCTAGCGAAACAGCTGACTGACTGAGGGAGGGATCGCGTTCGCGGCCGGTCAGGTCACATCCCGTAACCCCCGCCCGTGTTGAGACGCAAGTTCGTTGCCCTAGCGCATAGGTCAACGAACTTGCGTCTCTTGTGGTAAAATGTAGACTTAAAAAAAATAAAAATAAAGTTGTAATTTTCTATTGATTTTACGTCCTATAAATGAAACCAAACCACTGGTTGCAAGGATAACGGTGTTTACCCTAACACCCTGTTTATATTTAAACCATGCTCAAACGCCATTTAATAAAATATTGTAAAAAATATATTTCCAATTATGGAAAAACAGCCATCTTAAGGCCGCGTCATATTTAAAAACGATCGTCGCGCGTATGGGATCGGTAGCGTATGTCACTTTTTGTTCGAAAAACCGCTCACTGTCGGCGCCAGCGCCCACGCGCTCAGGTTCACCGACAATCAATCGAAAAAGAAAAAAAATATAGCCCCCCGTTCAAACGAACCTACATTAATCAAACACCTTGTATAACAAATCAATATTTTGATACTGCACTTTCTAAATGTCCAATTCTAAAAGAGCTATCGATTTATCTAGAAAATATAAAAAAAACATTGATAAATGTTTTTACAACTCTCATATACTTCCCATACTTTGACTCATTAGAATGTTATATATCATGTAGGATCTTTAAATAAATTGTAAATATAAAAAGAGTGCGAGAATGTCGCGTTTGACTTTTTCTAAAACTTTTCTATTGTTCGTGAAAAGTCCATTATATCATAAATATAAGCGTATTTAATATATATTATATATTAACATTTTTTTTATTATTTTCAATCATCTAAGGGGTACTTGAGTATTTTAACGTTTTACACTGTATATGAGTGTTCTATATAGTTGTGAAGCGTTATAGGGAAATTTATTATTGCGTTGGATGGTGTCATAAGTGTAACTTTCTTCATATTTAATTTATTATATTCTTTGAGGGCCTTTTGAAATCTTCCTACAAAATATTGTCAAATATGATAGTTGTTCAGTTTGCCACTATGAAAAAAATAGTTTTCTGTTAAATTTGTTTACTTAGAGGTCCTTAAATCTTTCTTTATGTAGTAATGTTCTGCAATATGATACATTTTCGAATAAATAAAAGATTTAACGTCCTTGTCTTTCAAAATCGGGAGAAAGAGACGAGTAATTCTTTCAAAATATTCAAAAATGGATAATATTGTATTATTAATTTATATATGGTCTGTCCAGTATTTTCCGTTGAACATTAGATAGACTACTGAACAAATTTTATGTCAAAACCTAGGTGCTGTTTTAAGGAATACCCGTGTGAAAAAACTCGTATTTTATTGCTGTTATTATAAAAAAAGGGAAAATGACGTCTTCACTCATGTGTATTACTCAAAAATATTATAATTCAACATATTGACGTTACATACCAATACAAATGAATCCTTAAACTGTGTGTCACAGATGTTTTCTGACATTAACGTACAAAAAGGTAAAAATATGTTTTCCCGCAAAATAACGTATGACAGAGCCTTTTATGTAAATAATATTTTTGAGTACAACATAAGAATATTTTGACATTTAATTTAATATATAAAAAAAATATTATTGGGTATAGATAATATATCAAACAATCTATAATTTTTACGCACATAAATAGTGCATTATTTTTTTTCTGCGAGCATTTTTTTTTATCTTTAAGCAATATGATTATTCTGTAACGATTACACGATTTAGGAACAATGCAATACATTCTAACTTAGTTCGCTAAGCGTAGTTAGATATTTAATTTTAATACTTTACAGCCGAGATTTTTTTTTCTATTTTTCATCCTTTTTTTGCGTTTTTCAGGCGACATTGTTTCTCTGAAGTGTGTTAGAAGTTTAAATTCACTGGGAAAAAAGCACGACAAATGATAATTATTAGAAAAAATATAGTTTACTTATTTTTAACGACGGAGTACTTTAGTTCGTACTCTAAAACAGTTAAAATTTAGTTTTACTGTTTCTTAGAGCTTTGCTCACCCCATAGGGGACTGTAGTGAATTTATGTATTAATATTTTATCAGCCGTCCATATTTTATTTTCGCTTTATTTTCCCAGTACATTTAAATTTAAAGAAATTAATTTTAATTGGGATTATAATACATAGTCTTCTAAATCATGGGCATTGTTTTAAGATGCATTTATTTAATGTGATCTTATATATTTTAATTGGTTTAGTAAAATTCAAGAATATTTTCTAGTAAAATCTTAGTAAAAAAATTAAAAAACAAAAATGTTTTTGAATGTTACTGCCACTGAAAACTTTGCTAAATAAGAGAATTAAGTTGACCTATGTGTATTGAAGTATGAATACCTATTTTGTTTTGACAGTACGCAATAAATGGATGTGTTACGCTTCTCCAAATAATCAAGTTTTTAATAACAAGTTGCGTTTTATTTCAGTCGATAATTCCTTTTTAAATTAATGAAGAATTTTATTTAAAAAAAAACAACTTTAATTAAAGACACATCACTTTATATTTAAACAAACTCCCTTTGTTAAATTAAATGTTTGTCTATGCTTTTCAGAAAAAAACAAAAATCCGTCACGTTTCATGATTATATTTTGGTCTTAAAACTGTTATATTATATGGCATACTTTTTAAATGTTAGCAATTTAGATATGCAATTTAAATATTTCATTTGTATGCATATTATATTGTATGATTTGTTGATATCTATTGCTAGAACATACAATTCAATTTTCTTATACAAATACTTAAGATTATGTTAATAGGAAAAATCAAAATGATAGGGATCTTCAACTAAAGAGGTCACGCCCATAACTAATGATGAATATACAGGAAGACATTTTAATCACTATCCAAACTTAAATGAGATAATCTTTTGTGAAAATAAGTGATTTTTTCTTTTATATCACTCAGTACTATAATATCTAGATGGCATCACAATGTGTCTAATAAAAGTGTTACGTGGATACCACCCGCGGCCGCGGATACACATCCCTTCTGTACCCGCACGTCGGTCCTTTCTCTCATTCAGCATAATTTACGCGGCAATTGAATACTATGTTTCAACGTTTCACTTAGTAACCACGCTGAATTGATAATACTTATATTTTATTGTGAAAACATGACCTAATTGAAAAAATTGAGTCTATGAGAGACCTAGAAAAAATTTGGATGGTGATTAAAAAATGATCCTGTATAATAAAAATATATAATAACATGGTGAGTATTATCCTGTCAGACTGTCGGTACTGGGCGAGTCGACCGGGCGTGCCAAACCGCGTATATTTTCCTCCCTGGACATCCAAAGGAGGTAGGCCGCAAGGCATCAGCAACAACCTTTTATTTTGAAGTTTTGTTTCCAAAGTTTTGGTGGTTCGGGAGCAATGTTTGAGGTATTTATTATTGGTGGGGGCGTCGAAAATATAAAGTCTTCAGAAATATATTAATTAAACATAATAAGTCTTCAAAACAAGCAAGAAATTATGGCTCAGTATTGATTAAACTGCTCTTAAAATAAAGCTTCGTAATTTTATATTTTATAAATTATTATTAAGACAAAAAACGAACTATTTTCATAAGAACCTCATAAAAGTATAAAAAAATAATTATGACTATTTCTATTATATACATTTGAAAAAATAAACAAATATTTTATTTGAACATTTTCATTAAATTCATAATTCTAAATGTCCATAGAAATATGACACAACACTATGACATTACTCCACTTACATTTTGTCATTTTTCGCGCCTCAACCAATATTCCTGCATCGTTCTGCGAAGGGTTTAATAAAAAGCGTTTGTGTGTGTATTTTAATATGTAGTCCAGCCGATTTGTACTTTTTATACTTATTACAAAACAAAAAGCATGATTTATCCCCTAAAATTTATATTTTTTAAATAACATTTTGGTAAATTCAAAATATTGCATGTCAGCCAGCGTCATAAAAATGCATATTTTACGTGTTAGCTAGTATTTTTTTCTGTATTAAATAAAATTTATATATACGTCAGGTATATATATCAAGTGTATCAAGTGTATTTATTTGTTAAAAATATTTCTACAGTACAAAATTGGATGGATTACTCGTTTTTCGTGAATAACAAAATTTAACATGATTTTGTTTTTTTTTTTCTTTACTGACAATTTGACCCAAAATTTTTGCTATTAACCAGTCATGTGTTGCATTTGAATTTCTCCTGAAAGATATTGTTTTATTTGGTTAGGTCATACATTTTACCGTCAAATAATAAAGAAAAATAGGTACTGCATGATATTTTAGAAAATAACAAACTTATCTTTGGTACATTGTTTCTCCAGTTCTGGAAACATATTACATTCATTTTGCCGCATTTAAACCATTTTAGAACTTTCTACTTTCTAGAAAATAAGTTTAGTATGAGGCATGGTTTTATTTTATTATATTTTTAAGTTTTTTAGTGAAATTACGGTAAGTAAAATTAGGTAAATACATTAGCAAAGATTTAAATCGTCAGATTTTCTCTCGCTTTACACATACGACATGTACGGTACGCATGGAATGATAGATACGATTTTCAGTATCAGTCAACGAAACAGAAACGTGACTGTCTTTCGATTTCGACACAGTCGGACGAATCTAGCGATTTAAATCTTTTTGCAAATAAGTATATTGCAGACATGCTTTTAATTTGTGCCTTGTGTTGCTTGCAAGTGTGCTTATGTTTTAGATATAACTATCTTGTTATTTTCTATTTGCACTTCCAACATTGGTTATTTTTGTGATACGCTGGATATTAAAATTTGTAGACTTTTTAGAGTTTATTTTATAATAGTATTTTTTTTAGACAGTTTTGTGTCGTGAACGTGATTAGAATTCTTAAAAGTTTAATGAAAATGTCTAGTCTTTGCTATTATTTTAAAATACTTTTTATTGTTACAATATTATTCTTTTATCTTTTTCTGCATAATTTTCCAAATAAAAAACTGTTACTTCAATCTTTTTTTTTGAGCTTCGCCACAGTCGACAATTTTCAACATCTGTTTTCTAAATAATTCGATACACCAGCGTATAACAAATCGACAATGTATGTAATGTATTCGTCGCCACACCCCGTGCCCCTAGTGTTTAGCGTTAGTTTTATGTTTTTCTGTTTTTAGGCCATTGGACGGTACCACCCCGAAGCATGCGGTAGGCGCTAGTCCACAAACCATGCTTGGGTAATTATTCTAGTTTTTTGTCATTTTTCGTATATGTTGTCTGTCCAGCCGATTTACGTTGTTTTTGGCTAATTCTTTTTTTTTGGACGTCTACCTCTACTACTGATGCCGTATGAAGTAATTGATTATTTTTGTGTTAAGTGGGTGATAGACGCACCAGCCACCAGTACGCGCACTTACCTTTGACTCGTCGTCTTTTTTTTCGCCCATGTGTTACCCTCCTAAGTACATTTAGAGCGACACAAGCAAAAACAGATCGTTGAGGTACGTCCCACGCGCGCTGACTCGTACGTCTATTAGCCACTTTAGTTTTTGTTTTCAGTATATTTAGTGTTAAAACTTGTGTTGCGATTTGTTGAATCGATTGTTTAAATAAATAAGTAAATTAACCTACTGAGGCGCAGTGGACCTCCGGGGGCGAACAACATTAGATAATTAATTGGCGACGAAAAAACAGTGCGAAGACAATAATATGAGCGTTTAAAATTGCAAACCTCTATACTAGCAATGATGTATGCTAATCAAAGTAATCAATAACTTTTAAAAAGGCTTCTAGTGAATTTGTTTTTCTACAATAACTTATTTTTCTCATAATTATTTCAACAATCGAGTTAGAACGCGCTTACTCGTCTACTAATAGCGTTTTAATTTCATTTATTTTAATTTAGTACAACATTTTACTTACAACCTTTTGCAACAAATCGGCGATCGATCTCGTTATCTTCGATTTACAGCGAAAAGGATAAAATAGTTTTTGACATTAACTAACTGTTATTGTATTTAAAAATATTTGATACTTTAGAACTTAATCAATTTTAATTAATTTTGCTACTAAAACAAATCTGAGCAAACTTGAAGTGGGCGTTTGGTTTTATATTTTCTGGTATTTTTCTAAAGATATCTTTTTGAATTTGTTATCCCTTGTACCTTTAGCAATTAATTCAATTCTTGCATTCAAGAGTGCTCGGTTTTTACATTATATAAATATATAATAAAGGTTAAATATCCTTTATCCCTTTACAACCACTGAATATCAACTCCTTACAACTCGGACAATTTATTAAGAGAATGGCGCTGCTCACTGCAAGACCAGTGGGGTGAGCACGACCTTGTGACATGTCTTGAGTCACACATTTTATCACAGTTTAGTCATATAAAATGTGTGATTCGAGCCATGTAGGCTGTGCTCGCTCCCCTGTAGTGCTATTCTGTAAAAATCTGACTGTGTAAACGTTCACTTCAAACTCATTTCGAGTTGAAAGTGAGCTGTCAATCCCTAGATTCTCTAGCGTCAGGTAGGATGACAGTTTTTGACATTTCAAGCTCACCTCACCTAAGCTTTCACGGTGAGATTTTTTACAGAATAGACCGGCTAAGTTTAATAAAAAGGGCGACTGCCGATCGTCAGGTCCTGAGTCCAATAACCAGAATGCGATAAACCCAGTTGTGAAACCTCATGTGAACCTAAGTTCATTTGTTTTGTGGTTTTGAGGGTCATGACATCTGACTCGGTGACAAAAAATGACAGACCTTTCGTCACTTTCACAGTGATTTCGTTAGTTCTTTCAGCCACCGCGTTAGATGAATTTTTAACATAATAACCTGTCTTGGGCTGAGATCTATAAAGCGTACTTATTTTACTTTGTTAAGTAAGCGTTTCGTATGAAAGTGAACACTATTCGTATAACATTAAGTACATATTGGTATGAAACGTTAGATCTCCTTCGCTTATAGAAATATGAATATTATTATCAAAAACATAAGGTTCATAATCGTATGAAACGCTTATAGATCTGATTCTGCCTGTTCTAACATAATGCCATGACATGTACAGACAAGGCGGCGGTGGAGGTGGAAATGAGGAGCAGGTGAAACCTCGCGTTCTTCGGTTCACGTGGAGCATGAAGACCACCTCCTCACGGGATCCCAACGAGATCATGGCTGAAATCCGCAAGGTATGTACCACAGGGTTAAGTTAGGCGGACTATATCCTGGCTGTAAAGCAAGTAACAAAATACTGTACTGTGATTTAAGAACTTTCAAAGTTTAAATATTGATTTACAAGTTAAAAAAAAACCTCAGACTTACCAATATTCCGGCTTTTTCAGTTACATATAATACTGACACTAAAAAACTGTAAATGAATTCGTATTTTTACAAATATTAAAAAAAAAACAATTACAAAATATCACTTCTAAAATTTGACAAATGTCAAAAAAAACTATAACGAAGTGTCACTTCTAAAATTTGACAAGATTCAAAAATGATTTGTTATTAACAATAAGTTTCGTCATTTCCACCACAGGTGCTTGACGCAAACAACTGCGACTATGAGCAGCGCGAGCGATTCCTTCTGCTGTGCGTTCACGGCGACCCCAACGCCGACTCCCTGGTACAGTGGGAGATTGAGGTGTGCAAGCTGCCACGACTCTCGCTCAATGGCGTGCGATTCAAGCGGATATCCGGTAAGAAACTTAGATTTTAGGGTAATTTAGAGTTTTTCCTTGCATTATTGGAAGCGAGCTAGTTTTTTTGACCACTTTTTTAGATTTAGATTTTGATCTTATTTTTGGCATCAACACCTCCGAAATTCATAGAAATGACAATCATGTCGAAAAACAAAATAATTTTCGGTATAAAACATTTGTGTCCTGGCTACAGCAGCAGCTTGGGACCAAATTTCTGATTTATTTTTGAAGCTTTTCCGTGTAATTTCCGCTGTCAATCTCGTGTATTTTATTTTGAACATTGGTCCTTCCTCAACAGGCACCAGCATCGGTTTCAAGAACATTGCGTCTAAGATCGCGAACGAACTCAAGCTGTGACTGCCCCAGAACCCTCCCCGGCGGCGGCGGCGCCGGCGCACCGTCACGCCCCCCTCCCCCGGCTCGCCCTCGCCCGGCTCGCCCTCCCCCTCCCCGCCCTCGCCGCCCTCCCCGCCCGAGGTGCGCGCGCGCACGCCCCGCGCTCCCCGCCCGCGCCGACGCGAACGATCCTCTTCATCGGAGAGAGGCACGCCCCCCCCACCGCCGCCGCCGCCTCCCCGTTCAGATTCTTTGCGCCTATCAGCTGAAGACATGGTTTTGGTCGCCAACGGTGGAGCGAGGACGCCTTCGGGGGCGTTGGCTCATTTCTTAGCGGCGTATACGCCGGCCGAGTTGGCGTTAGCACGGTCAGACTACCTTCGGCCCCCTGTGTCACCGGCGAGAGGGACTCCGGTACAGCCACGTTCGTCGTTATCTTTAAGGGTGGATAGTGAGGATATTCCCCGGCCCAGTAGGACCCGGCACGTGCCGCACGCGCACTCGTACAGCGTGCACACGCTGCGGCGCCAGGGCCGCACACGCTCCCCCCCCTCGCCGCCCACGTTCGAGCTGAGCTGCGACTGCCTGCCGTCCGAGCCGATCCCGCCGCCGGAACTCTTCGACTTCTAAACAACTGAACGTCGAATTTTGTAAAAATTGTGAGCCGTTCCGTTTTCAAATAAGATTTTTGATAACTGGTTGATATAGTGCGGATAAAACTCGTTATAATGTCATTTCTTCGTCAGGTATTTTAGCTGTTACTATATTGACTAGTGGTTGAACAAGTCTGTAGTGTTTCTTCTTTATAAAAGGACAAATTAAACTGTTCGCTATAACGAAAGTAGGGTGTTAATTTGAGTAAAGAAAAAAAAATGAAATGTAAAAAAAATCCTCTGTCTATGAAAAATTTTCACTCTCTTACATCATGTTTGAAAACGGACCGCCCACCCAACTCGAATTTGTATTATTATTCGATTTATAAATGAAACAGTGTTGTCAGCCGATCGATTGTTACTCGGTCATTGTATTCGATTGTTATCGTATCGTTATCATTTGCTGTTTTCGCGGTGGGCACGAGTTTCAGCACTCGCTCTATCCACGATTGTATGGGAATAAATTAATTGATCGTGACTTAAGAGTTTTATTTGTTATGTAGTGTTGGACAATGTATGGAGCGTATAAATGTGCCAAGTGGTTATCATCGAGTGTCGCAGTGAAATGATCTTCAGAACATAGTTATTCACGCTATCAGTCAGCGCATCTTTGTATAAATAATTTTTACTCGTGTCATTCATCAATTTTATTATTACATTATTGTTTTTTTTTTCTGTAGATAAGTCGTCTGCCCGGCCGGGTGTGCTGCGCACTTTTTATTTAATTTATATTTGGAATTCTGTTTTATGAAATCGTGTTTTTTTAAAAGACATTATTTAATACTGTGGGCGGCACACCGGGCCAGACAGTGTCATTGTGCTATCGCTTATATACTATTACATTATGTATTTTAATCGTTGTAATAATGTACAAAGTGAGTTTGAGCTCAACAGATACAATCTAGCTTAGTGTTAATGATATTTTTTTTCATTTTCCAATATAACAAAATATAAATACAAAATATGGCTGTCTCTGAATAGCGATAAAATGTTTATAATGTGATTGTGTGGTCGTGCGACCGGCGTGTATGGTCGTGTCGTGTCGGTCGCACGACGGCGCGCTCGCCCTCGCCGGTTGCTCTTTCTAATTATAAGGCTGAATTAGAAAGTGTCAAAGGTTCACGATGTGGCTGTACGGGTCGGTACACACTGAGTTTAGGCGCGTTATAGTATACTTCACTTAAATCGTTAGACGTGTATTGTGATCAAAGTATTACGGACTTGTAGTTATAGCAATAATCGTTCATTATGGTCGTGTCACTTCTGTCTACTCGATGTAATCAGCCTTTCGATATTGTGATTCACTAAAACCTTTCTTTTTCGATTTGTGTGAGCTTTGTTTTTTTTTTGTCATATTTTCTTTCGTGTGTGGACTGTCGCATACTTTAGGTGATAAATATTATTATAATAAATAGGTATGTATGTGTGTGTGCGGCAGGGCGATCGCGGATCACTTTTCTATTATATAATTAAGTGTAGTGTTATAACTTTTACATGGAATCACAAATTCTGACGTGTCGGCGACGACTGTCGTGTTGTCTATGCCAAATGTGAGAAGCTAGGCGCCATGGAATATACTACGCACTATTTTATTGTTCATTATTTGAAATATAAGTAGTAGAACTTTTGTTTTGCTCAAATACAAATTATGTCTTATAATTATAGGGTTGTAACAAAAAGGCCCTACGAGAAGTAGAACTCAACATACAAATCAAGTGGATTTTTTAACAAACGCATATGTTTATTTGCTTGTTATTAGTAATGTGTCATTAAATTAAAACTGCATAAAACAAATTATGAAAACATGCAGTTAATTTTATTTTAATTATGTCAACAACAACATATTAATATAATTTATTCCAGAAAACAAATACATTTTAAAAATTATGTCCTTTTCTTGGACATCATAAATAAGAAATCGTGAATAACCAAGATTATTTAATCTTACAACAAATAATGCAATATAAATTACAAAAACCAAATAATAATTTCGATTTCTCGCAATATTCGACGGTTGTTGAAATAACTACGACGATGCGACCAGTTGTCCCGAAATACATAATACTGTTTTAAATGTAGTTATATATTTATATATATGAGCTTTGTTTTATAATAATTTAGTGTAGTACATTTTGCCTGCGAGGTGGACGTGTGTCGAAGAATTTGTGAGATATTCAAAATGAAAAATAAATTTTATTTTTAATTCCACATTTGTTGTTTACTTTGACATCCCTTAGAAAACCTTAGGTAGGTATATAAATACACTAGCTGCCGCCAGCGGCTTCGCCCGCGTGTAATCTTTATAAATTAGCGTATGTTACTCAGGGTGAATGTAGCTTTCGAATGGTGAAAGAATTTTTGAAATCGGCGCAGTAGTTTTTGAGTTTATTCATTACAAATATACACACAAAATTTGTATCTTTGTTTGTACAAAAATACAAATCTTTCCTCTTTATAATATTAGTGTAGATATAACATCACGCATACTAATCTGGGAATATCTAACCAAATTAAAATTCAGTTTAATGAATAATATTTTTATTTTTCAAACCATCAACAATTCTTTTTCGCAATATTTACATTCCTTACACACTAAAATTACAATAAATTATTTCAACAAAGAATTTGAAGATTGCTGATCCTACTTTGAAATAGATTACTTGTGTATCTTTCGAATATTCTAGCCCTTGCCTCTAAATCATTAGGTATAAATACACTATGCTTAAGTTGTCTGTAAAAGATCGCTCTTAGCGATAAGACCGCCCATTGTGTCACCCTATGTTAAATTTCTACATTTGTATCTGTATTTTTTTATGGTGTACATAATAAAGAGTATTCTATCTATCTATCTTAGGTATAAGTATTAAAACTACTTCATTTTCGCAAGAACAATAAAAGCATAGTAACTAAAATTATGACACATTTATCTAAAGAAATACTGAAATACAAAATAAAACTATAAATTAAATTACAACATTTTTACAAAAACCCTACTCTTACTAGTAACAATAAAAAATATTTTTTTCGGTTTCATCTTTACATCGTTTCATATATTCACATTTTACAATACCTTTAAAGAGCAACGTACTAAGAAGATGGCAAACTGGGTTAGACATCATATTTTGAACATTTCAAAATTTAACATCTTTCAAGTTGTCGAAATGGGACTTTTAAGACCTACTAACGTTTTATATGTCTTTTATTTCTTGTTTTAAAACGATGGGATCTTAGTGTGTGACTGACACTGTCAGTCGCAATTTTTCCCCAAGTCACAGAGTTAACGCATAAACTCTGCGATCTAGCTCGTGGACATCTAGCTATGATATCGTATTGAACTTGTTATATCTTCTAAACTAAGACTCGACAAAATCTTTGACTTACCGAAAAATTGCGACTAATTAGCGAAAAAATTTGGGAGAAACAGATATTCGCTTGGCTAAAAAAAGCTAGGGCACCTAGAGCTTTTTTTAGCCAAGCTCGGGAGATGCTCTGCAGATCGGCCACCGAACTCTTATTTTGAACCAGTGACTTAAAAATTCAGATATTTGGTGACAAACAACTAATTAGCGACAGTTTTTTTGTGTTATCAAAATGAATATCCCTGATGGTGGCCATACCAGTGTCAGTCACACGTGACCATTATAATTTAAAGCCACAAAAATGTCGTCCTTCACTCACGCCTCCTTATGAATCGGCATCCCATCCAAATCAATTTCAGTACTCGGTATTAATGGTGGCCTGAATCCTCCATACTCGATCCTCAAGTTACTAACTTTCGGCTCTCTATCTGCCCTCCTCATTTTGACCTCTACTACATAATTCTTATTGTGTTGCCACCAATCTTCTTGGTTCTGCGTCGGGACTGGCCCGTGATACTGATTTTGGTTAGATTTACTTTGAGCATTGGTTAGATAAGTCAAGTAATTTGCTAAATTGCTCTGTTTCCTTTCCTCTGGCTTGCTTCCTGATGTGTTGTTTATATACTGGTAAGAAGACGCATATTGATTACCCCACGGAGTTGATTGAACTGGCTGTCTTTGCCTTTCTTTTAACAATTGATAATACTGCGCTATGTATATTTGCTGCTGATTCTGCAGCCTCTTCAGTCTATCTTCTTTATAGTTTTGGTATTGCGCGTTATTTCTCGTTTCAGAATTCTGTTCTTGATGACCGTATCTATATACTGGTATTGGCACATGTACTTGCTTTTCAACGATCTTTTCTACGGGATAAGGGACTTTGACTTCTACAGGCACTTGAACTGGGTAGGGTACCTTCTTCTCCACAATTTTCTCCACCGGATAAGGTACTTTTTTCTCAACTGGATATGGTTTGTCAATATATTTGGTGACAACTACAGGTTTTTCTACAATTGTCTCGACGACTTTTTCGACTGGGTAAGGAACTTGTACTGGGACTTTTTTCTCGACTATTCTGTCTACATGAACCGGGTATGGAACTTTTCTTTCAACAATCCTATCTACTGGATAAGGTTGGGGGACATGCACTGGGACTGCAACCGGGTGAGGTACTGGGACTTGAATATGTATCGGCTTATCTACATACTTGGTAATCGTTACAGGTTTTTCAACAATCTTTTCGACCGGGACTGGAATCCTTTTCTCAACCGGGTAGGGCACAGGAACTCTGGTTTCGTAATGAACGGGGTAAGGAACTCTTTTTTCAACTGCATAAGGTACGGCCACTTCTTTGTTAACTATTCTTTCAACTGGTTTTTCTATTTCCACTCTGACTGGCACTGGTCTATCAATGGGAACCGGGTATAGTATTTTGTGTTCTATTGGAACTTGGACTTCATAAGGTATTCCAACGGGAGTTGGTATAGGAACTGGGTGTGATATATGCTTCTCTACTATCCTATCAACTGGGTACGGAATATGTATCGGACGGTCAACATACACTCTCTGTTGTACTGGATAAGGGACTTTAACTTCTACGGGATAAGGTCTAGGAACCTCAACTGGGTAAGGTTTATCAACGTATTTAGTTACTTCTACAGGTTTTTCTACAATTTTCTCATAAGGTACTTCTACACGGACCGGTCTATCAACAGGTACTTTTACCTCTACTCTTTGTGGATATGGTACCTTTTTTTCAATAAACCTGTCAACGAATTTAGTGATAGGTACTTCCTTTTCAATTATAATTGGTTGGATTATCTTCTGATTATCATTAGCATAATTGTAATAACGAACATGTTGGCTTGTCTGAGTATCTGTATCTTCTTGATTCGGACTAACTTCGACGGCGGATTGTATATTCTCGCTCGGTTCTAACTGTTCCTTCTGCTCATAATCTTCATTATTATCATTCTCATTGTCTTCTTTCAAAGCTCCATACTTATACAAAAGTTTATTCATATTATCTTGAATTTTCTTCGACGATTTCAGGGCATCAACGTATTTGTTATACAAAGACTTTGCCACATCGAAAGGTCCTTTGTTATTGCTGCGTCCTTCATCGAAATCAATATACTCGTGGACTTCTACGTCATTTATATGAGTGATTTCAACTGGTATAGATTTTTGTACTTCAACAATCGTCTTTTCTTTTGGTGGACTGTGTACTGTATCAGAAATTAGTTCACTGTCTGATGCTTCGTGATCATCTATTGTGTTGAAAGAGTCTGTATCGTTTGCATTGAGTAGCCTCAATGCTACTGTTATAGGTGCAAGATAATTCTGATTAATTGGTCTTGGAGTAACGTTTACTAACTCTTCACTGTTCTCGTTTGAATTATAGTTATTGTTGTTTGTGTTATTCTCTTCTACATTATCTCTGACTCCTACTATTTGATAGCCATTCGCCATGTACGGAACCATTGTAGACACAAGATTATCGACTATTTGTTCTTTGAAATTGTTATACGAATTATCTTGAACTACAATAGGTCTCGCGAAGTCATATTGATTTGAATTTGTATGTAAGATTTGTTCTTTAAATTGGTCATTTTCTATATGTTCTACATCATCTTTGACGATGTTACCAATTTTAGCTTTGACTGTTATGTGATTCGTTCTGCTATCTTGTCCGGTATGATCATTATTATTTTTATTCCTGAAAACGTATCTCGGACGAGGTTTTATAATGTCATCTGACTGGTCATTCACATGTTTTTCAGCCGCATGGTTGATGATCAACAAATCTTCATTCGTTATAAGATCTTGGGTAGAGGCTACTAACTTATCAATACCAACTTGCGTTGCATTTTCTGTATACGCTGTCGTAGGTGTTTCAATAGTTGTATAGTAGAATCTTTCGTTACGATCATTAGCCCTAGGAGCTTCAACTCTAAACTTAACAGCACCTCTATAATACGGATAAGTCGTCGCTCCAAAATTATTAATATCATGAATATCATAAGACGGAATTTCGGCGAACAATTCCTTCGATTTGTTCAGATCATTTTGTATATCTTTGGAAGTATCTTCTTTTGAGCAATTGTGGTTTTTGAAGACCTGGAGGACTTCGGGACGGTACTCGTTAGGGTCCTCTTGCTGAAGAGGGTTCGAGTGGTCCCGTGAGGGATCATTAGGGTTGTATTGGACTTGATTGTTGTACCCATCATAGTTGGAGCTGCTCTGGCCCTGGGTAGGCAGCTGCTGGACTGTGTTGGACTGGTATGGTTGGTACTGCTGCTGCAGCAGGTATATATCGACTGGTTGCTGGCTGTTCGATGGCGGCACTTGCAGCTGGGTTATGTTCTGAGTCTGTAAGTTGTCGTAGAAGTTTTGTGCCTGAAATTAAATGAAATACAATCATTAGGAAAAATAACATTTTCAATGCTATATAGCTTATAACTTATTATTTGCACCTACGACAGCCCCATATTATGTCCAGGCAAATCACTGTCCATTCCAAGGTTGCCTGGAAGAGATCGCGGAAAGCGATAAGGCCGCCCATTGTATATTTTGTAGTGTTTGTTTTTTTTTTTCCTTTCGTTATATATTTTTGTGGTGTACAATAAAGTATATATAAATAAATAAATAAATATAGGTCAAAAGGGGTGTTTCCTCGTGGACCCGGTGGGTTGACCCATTACCTGGTCTACGGGGGAAATTTCATTCCCAGTTTGTCCCATTAGGGATTGCACGGACTTCTTAAGTAACTGCTCGTATCCACTTAGCGAGAAAGTGTTTTTATTTTATGTCTGAATAACTTTAAACTGTTCTCTCGTGTCAGCACGCTTTACGAGAAAAGCTTCTGAACTACCATGGTTAGGAAATTGTCCAGTTAGTAGTTGCCCGCTAACAACCTTGTTTGGTACTGATACTGATAGTCACTGCAGCCCCGCTGTAACAAACCATATAGCGCTAACGTAGGTACTTATGAGCTGATCCGGAAAGGGCGATTTCACTAACGCGCGAAATCATTCGCGCGTTAGTGAAATACTAGGCACCAATACATCGCGCCCACAAGCGCCACCAAGTAATACGCGCGAGTCGAGATACTAGGGACGCCTTGTTGCGCCCAGTTCTGAGTTAATGCGCGAACTCCAGAGCGAGTGCACGTATCCAAGGGAATGGAGCGCCAAAATTTTTATACGGAATTGTTTATATGCTCGCGCGTAGGTACGCTCTTTCTGGGCGAAACGGTCGCGCGTGATACGCAGGAGAGAATCGCGGCGAATTCGCTCCTTCTGGACAAGCTCTTAGTATATTGTCACTCATTGACGTTTTTATGGAGGAACAAAAGAACTAAGTAAGCCTCACCGTATGACTAAGCTCTACAGCCTTCTGTCCCACCGCCACGTTCGCTGTATGTTCGTGATGGTCACTGTTAGTGTTGATGCTGACGGCACCGTGGTAGCCGCTGCTGTCAGCCGCGTACCGGACTTGTTGCTCAGACTGGAAAGCAGAAGACTCAGATTGTAAACTAAGACTAGATTGTAGTATTGTGTATTGAATTAAAGACTAGATTGTAGACTTGACTATTGAATTCAAATAAGACTAGATTGTAGTATTGTGTATTGTAGGGGATGGTAGAAATAGTTAAGTAATAAAGTAATAAAAAATAAAATAAAATTTATTCAAGTTAAAAAGTTAAAATAAGATTTACATTAATTACAAACGAATAAGAAGCTAGAATTAACTTTAATTCTAGCTGTAATATAGACCTGCCTGATCTAGGTTTGTGAAAACCTGTGTCAGGCCATCAATTTACATCAAAATTTTAAAATTTTATTAGATGCTAAATTACATACATTCGCGCGGATACATTCTGTTCTGACCCGGATCATATGGCTTTGTTAGATGAGATGTACACTAGAATTACGAATATTTTAACGCATGCGTCTGTAAGATCCTACAGTCGTAAATGTCTCAGAAAGGGTGGGTACATCACCGGGTGGAACAGGCATGTCGCTGGCGCTCACGGAGAAGCTAGGCTGGGTTTTCAGCTGTGGGTGTTAGCGGGTAGACCGTCAAATGGTATTGTTTATGAACAAATGTGTGCCAGTCGGAGGGTTTTTAAGTCTAAGCTGAAATGGTGTCAGAGCAAGCAAGAGCAAATAAAGATGGATATTCTTGCCTCAAATCTTTCAGCGGGGAATTTTTCAGCCTTTTGGAAGAATACTAACAAGATGAACCCTAAGCCAAGTGTACCTGTGAGCGTGGGCGGAATCAGTGATCCTAAAGGTATTGCAAATAGTTTTAGAGATCACTTTATGGTAAGATCTCCCCTAGGGCCAGCGATGACCGTTGTTGACGGTGCTTGGGCCGGCGTGCCCGGGGGAAAAACACGCTTCTCAGCAAAAGAAGTTGTCACGGCAATTCAAGGGATGAAGAGGGGTAAGTCTCCAGGGTACGATGGTCTCAGTATCGAGCATTCCAGGCATGCAGGCGTACATCTGCCGCGTGTACTAGCTATGTTTTTTACGCTGTGTGTCGGTCACTCATACTTGCCGGATTCACTGATGAAAACCTTGGTTGTACCCATTCTTAAAAACAGGACAGGGGATGTATCGGATAGGGCAAATTATCGGCCCATCTCGCTTGCTACAACGGCAGCTAAGATACTTGACAGTTTGCTAAATCAGAGTCTCAGTGGGTACTTACATTTACATGACGCACAATTCGGTTTCAGGGCGGGACTATCCACGGAGAGTGCTATTTTGTACCTTAAGCATACTGTCTGGTATTACACCGAGAAAAAGACACCGGTATATGCCTGTTTCCTCGATTTGTCAAAAGCTTTTGACACAGTAGCCTATGACATACTATGGCGAAAGCTAGAGGAAACAGGTATGCCCGCGGACCTTAACAGTGTTCTTAAATTCTGGTATAAAAACCAAAGTAACCAGGTGAGATGGGTGGATACACTATCTGATGAATATAAATTGGAATGCGGGGTAAGACAGGGTGGCCTCACATCTACCGGCCTCTTCAGCCTATATATAAACCAGTTGATCGAGGAGCTCAGAAGGACACATGTCGGATGCTACATTGACGGAACATGTGTCAACAACATAAGCTATGCTGATGATATGGTTCTGCTGGCCCCCTCGGTTAATGCCCTGAGGACATTAGTTAAAATTTGTGAGCGCTACGCATCCGAGCATGGTCTCAGGTACAACTCACAGAAAAGTGAGGTACTGATTTTTAGGGCAGGAAAACAGAGACCTAGTACAGTGCCTCCGATCATGGTCGGTGGAACGCCCTTGAAGATTGTGCAGAAGTTTAAATATCTGGGTCATCTGGTCACAGAGGACTTAAAAGATGACCTTGATATAGAAAGAGAACGCAGGGCGTTGGCGGTAAGGAGCAATATGCTGGCCCGTAGGTTCGCTCGATGTACTAAAGTAAAAATAACACTTTTTAGGGCATATTGCCAATCTTTCTACTCGAGCGGCCTATGGGTTCGGTATACGCAACGAGCCTACAACGTCCTGCGTATACAGTATAATAATGCTTTCAGAATGCTGTTGGGGCTGCCGCGGTATTGTAGTGCGTCGCAAATGTTCGCAAATGCGCGCGTTGACGGCTTCCACGCCATAGCGCGTAAGAAACTGGCGTCGTTATTTCAAAGACTGCGGGGTAGCACCAACAGCATTTTGAAAATGATCGCATCTCGACCCGACTGTCCCATACAGGCACACTGGGTGGGAATAGTTACGGGGAAGATAAAATGATGGTTTTTCTTTTTTTCCATGAATAAATGATGTACCTACTAACATAGATCTTAAGAAAATTGTTACTAACACTTTATGGATACTGTCCGAAATAAATAAATAATTATTATTATATTATTAAATTAAAAAGAAGACAATATTTTCAATGACTTAAAAGAGTAACTATTTTGGTATATTATTTTAAAACTAGATTAAGTAAGATATATTATGTTTAAAGCAAATTAACAAATAATATTAAAGTAAATAAAGAGGAGACTATTATTAATTAGGTAAAGGAAGAGACTTATATTAGAGTAGGTAGATGGAAATTTTATTTCAATATTTTTAATTGTTTTTTTTTTAATAGAAGTGTTAGAAATAAGAATATCGCGACATGACACGAAAATGATGACACATTGATTACTACCCATTTACTACACTATGAATTTATTTATTTTTCTCAAGCTTGCTTTGAAATTCGAGAATTATTTTGACAACCTTTGCGGTATTGTACGAATACATGCGAGTGCCCGGCCGGCAATGTCCCATGTATGTACCTACGTATGGCTTAAGTTGTCCATAAACCAAAGAGAGAGTATGATTAAAATAATACTAGGTATTATGAGAGGTGAGCCCCCCCCAAGGTACGTTTCGTTAGTGTTCTTACGACTCTTACCTGTGGTAGCTTGACATAATAGTGTCCTACGGTACTGGCGGGCCCCACCGGTGACAGCTGCCATCCCCAACCGAACGCGGCGCCATCCTGGGACACCTGCTGAAATAAGGGAAAATACAGATTTATCACAAGTTCGTCTTCTAACATGAATTTGGACACCGTGTTATATAAACGTGTGTTCAATGCCATGAAATCAATACTTTTGTGGCTTGATTTGTGCACCGTGAAGATTATGCTTGAACTTTCCTTCATTTTAGCACGTAAAAACAGACAACAAAAAATTGTAAGCAAGTAGGTCTGGGAGCGAATATCCAAGGGTGACCCAATATCAATATTTATGTCGCCAGTGAAAACAACGGATTTAAATTCTCTTAGCGTTGGAAGTATGTCATTTAGCGCATGTAAAAAGCTGTCTATATTATCAGTAGACGGTGAACGGTAAACGCATAGAACTGCAGTATCAATTGTGGTTTTGATAATTAACCCAGATGCTGAGTTGTTAAAGTCTGGTTCTTCTACGGTAGGGTTAAGAAATGACTTTGTGTAAACTACCACGCCGTCACTCTGGTTAATATGTTTCGTAGTTTTGTGAGTCGTGTAACTATCTAATTCAGGAATTTGTTGATTTCCCACGCAAGGTAACCAGCATTCTGAAAGTACTAAAAGATCGCAGTCAAAAGGAAGGAGGTTTAAAAATGCTTGCAAGCTTAAAAAGTTACAATTTATTGACCTAATGTTCTGGCTAAACGTTTTTAGGTAGTTGGTTGAGTTACCTAAAAATTGGTTTACTTGTTCTGGTGGGCAGATATGCGATTCAGATACCGATGCTTCATCGACGTTATTTAATAACGTTAAAATGTTATCAGTCATTGTGTCAGATTTACGTTAAGGGTTAAATATTTGACTATGGTAAGGATAACGATCGATTTTTGCATAGGCCTGAATAGCAAGTTCTTTAAAATTACGTGTGTGACATATTGAATGGAGTGTGAGCGAGCTGTGTGTGATCTGTACTGGTATGTGTAGTATGACGTGTGTTGTATGTATGATGTTTGAGTATGGTAGTGTGAGTGTGAGTTAACAGTATTTAACATAAGAAAAGTATACATGCTATAGTTACTAATATGAGGAAATGCTATGAAAATTACAAAAGGTACAAAAAATAAGTTAAATTTAATACGTGCTGAAGTTATTAGTCATGCATTATTAGGTTGCGACATTTGTAGCAGTTGTTGCTCATTTTTGACCAGTATGTATTGACTGTCGGCATTTTTCTTCAACATGACATGTCCATTTGACGTCCAGCAATAGGTATATCCATTCTGCTTGGCGAAGTTTCTAGTAGTATAAAAAAGCTTTTTTGTTAAGGATGTGAGCTGTTCAGCAATGTAGATTGGGGCACTAGGTCCTTCAAAGCCTAAATGAGTAGAATTAATTTTATTGTTTGAGTGTTTTGTATTATATTGCTTGGCTGCTGATAAAAAGTTACTTTTTTGCAGTGTGTTTGAGAATGCGATACTGATGTTCGAAGTTTTGTTTTCTCTTTTAGAAGGTAGTCTCGAGACGTCACGGATGTCCGAAAGGTGAATTTTAGTGTCCAGTTCTTTGGACAAATGTTGAACCAAGGTGTATAGAGAGTTCTTTGTTTCTTGCGGACGCTTAGGTGCGACTGCGCATGCGCACAAACATTTGCATATTCAACGTACAGCTTGGCAAAAAGAGTATGATGCGGTGACAGATGAAACTAAATATTTTACTTAGGTAATGCAGACCTATGATGTTGGCACTACTTTGCCGACACGTGCTAGTAGGTTTTTGAGTCAGTAGAAGCAGCGTTTTTAACTATTTGTTTAAATTCTTTTACTCATTTCCCATTTGAAGTGACCTGTATGCGGTAGTGGCGCCCTCATTTTTTCCAAACTCTTTATTGCCAAGCTGTACCTAAATAGTAAGTTAGACTAGTCCTTTTGTTTAATATTTTGTTACCAAACCAGCTGGTTTGTCTGCTGGGTTGTCGCAACTAAGTAAATTAAGTGATTATATAAAATAGAAAATGCTTAAATCTTTCAATGCGAGGAGAATGTTGGAATCAAAGAGATTGTTATGATTGTGTTTGCTGAGACTTTAACGGGAACTGTTTATAAACACACCTTTATTGCTTCAATTTAAATTTTAGTTTCTAAAAGCCTCTTAGTTAACTTATCTACTCATCTTAAAAAAACTACTTTTATAATGAAGTAGGTATTTAAAATTTAAAATGAAAGGTTTAGACATCAGAAATCTATAGATTGCTTTGCTCTTTAGCATAGGTCTCCCCAGCATTTTCCTTTCTTTCGGCTTAACAATAAATTTAAAACAATGAGACGCCTATTTTCTCGTTCAATACGGCGCAAAATCCAACAATAGGAACCAATAAAAAACACCAATAATTAAAAATAAAATAATAACAACGTACATGATCCACATTCATTCATCTAAATCACTAAACCATGTTAACCGGACGTGACGTAAGAGTTCCTCTGACATAACGGAAGAAAGTTATATGTCTGTAATAGCTATAATTAATAGTTACCTATCAATTACAATTAGGTGCTTGCCGCGGGCGATATAGCGAGGTAACTAAAATGTCGATCATACATGAATTTGTTATTCTTGTTGTAGCTAAGTGGCGATTCGATTTTGTTTTTAATTTTATGCATCTATTCTATACATATTTTAAACTAGCTTTCGCCCGCGGCTTTGCCCGAGTATGTAGATAAAAAGTAGCCTATGTCCTTCCCCGGGATGCCATCTATCTCCTTGCCATATTTTATCGAAATCCATTCAGTGGTTTAGGCGTGAAAAGGGAACATACAGACGGACAGACAGACAGATAGACAGACAGAGTTACTTTCGAATTTTATATTAAGTAGTATAAGGTAGTATGGATTAAAGTCGCTTTTCGTGTTTGTCTGTATGTCCGCAACAGATTTGGATCAGGTTTTCACCATCGCATCGTTTAGAGAATTTATTCCGGAAGCTTATATGTATGATACATTACTATAAAAGTTACATAAAACTATGAAATCTTGATGTTTTGTCAAGTCCAAAAAAACGTGCGAAGCAGGAGCGGCTCACAAGTAGAATTATAAATAGGCTAGGTATGCATTTATAAGTACTACATAGGTAAGCTGTGCTCTTTGCGATGTCAAGGCTCTTATTTATTCTGTCGTCAAGGTATTGATTTCCTAAAGAATATGCCGCGTCCTTTTGGCACATTTGTATATCAAACTTCATTTGCTTCTTACATCGAATTCAGTACCTAAAGCCGCAGGCCAAACCGCGAAAGTTAACCAAAGATATCGATATCTCCCCGACCAAGAATTGTGTCATGCAATGGCATAATTCACTTCGGAGTTACTAGTTTTTTAAAATAAAATGATCATTCTAGCCCTTTCTAGCTGCATATTAAAGCTAAGTACAATACGATACAAGTTAGATGTAGCATTGGCAAAATTCGTAAAACCGATCACCATCCGAACTGAGTCAATCTGCCCGCCTTTTCCCAACTATGTTGGGGTCGGCTTCCAGTCTAACCGGATGCAGCTGAATACCAGTATTTTACATGGAGCGACTGCCTATCTGACCTCCACAACCCAGTAACTGGGTAATACGATACCCCTTGGTTAGACTGGTTGTCAGACTTTCGTGCTTCTGACGACTCGTAACGACTGCCAAAGATCCACAAAAGATAGCCGGGGCGAACGGCTTAGCGTGCTTTCCGAGGCACGGAGGAGTCTCGATATGTGAAAATGGTCACCCATCCACGGACCAACCCCGGCAAGCGTAGCTTAACCTGATGGATCGATCCGAGCGGCTGTTATTACTTAGCCACGAGCTCCTCCATCACCACCACCATCACCAGCACCATCCGAACTGAGTGCGCCTTCAAAAACTCTAATGTTTATTACTGCTTTAGGTAAAAATGATCTTTACGCAAACTTGAAAAGTCATGTATCCAAATACATTCGTAAAATTTAAATGAATTAATGAAATTTTCAAATGTATGCGTGTGCGCCCAGCAAGAACCAGTCGCTATAAACACCGTCACTAAAAATACAGAAGCAGGTATTCCAATTAAAGGAACAATTCCTTATTATTTCCCTAAAATAAAAATAGGTGAAGCCCCTATTAAAACGTTTTTTCGAGACCACGTCAGCATGTAACACTACACTATTTCACCAAAACATTGCAGGTTTTTTAAACAAACAAGAGCAACTTGAACTATGTCTAAATACATTTCAAGAAAGCGGAACTTCAATGGATATTATCTGTCTCACTGAAACCTTTATCAAATCAGGTGACGAGCACAACATCTTCATAAAAGATTATAATGTAGCATGTAACTTTTCCAGAAAAAATGAAAAACGCGGTGGGGTTTGCATTCTAACTAAGAAATCCATAGATTTTAAACAATTAAATATTTGCGAAAGTATGTCAACTGAAAAACAATTTGAATGTTGTGGGATAGAAATACCTACCATGAAATGCATAATTGTATGTTTATATAGAATCCCAAACTCCAGTACAAAAACTTTCCTTAGAAAACTAGAAATTCTACTACATAAATTAACTTCACACAGAAATAAAAAAATTATCATAGCGGGGGACATAAATATCGACACTCTTAAGGCAAGTGTATTTTCAGAGGACTTAAAAAGCATCCTATTGAATAATAATTTACAAATACATATTCAAAAACCAACGCGTAAAGATTCATGCATCGATCATATATTTAGTAATATCAAATATGCAAAAGGTGAAGTTCATTCATTATTCCTCTCAGATCACAACACCAGTCAAACTCTATCTTTTTCGTCAAACCTAGAACATAGATTACCCTTCTGGTATGAAATGAAAAGGGACTTCAGCTTAGAAAATACCTTAAAGTTTAAAGATATTTTATCAAAATTAACTTGGTCCGAAGTGCTAGAGCAAGAAAATCTTAATAAAGCTTTTGATATATTTCACGAAACTTTACAATTATATTACAATCTTTGCTTCCCAATAAATAAAGTCAAAATACATTCCAATGTTAGCGCTCCCAAATGGATCACCAAAGGATTAAAAATATCAACCTATCACAAAAGGACATTAAGATACCGTTACTACAAAAATTCCACAGACGAAAATAAAAAAGCCTACTTTAAATATGATAAATTACTTAAAAAATGTATAACTAACTCTAAAAAACAAAACAATAATTCATATTTAAAAAACGCAAAAAGTAAATGTAAAGCCACTTGGGATATCATTAAAAATAAAACAGATGATACAAAAACATTTAAAACAATAAAATCAATAGATTGGAATAATAAAAGCGTTGAATGCCCAGCGAAAATTGCGACTGCCTTCAACGATTTCTTCATATCTATAACAAATAAGGAGAATAACTCTCGTCCAAATTACAAGTTAATAGATTCATCGAATTCGACCATTTATCTGAGACCCACCTCTTGTGAAGAAGTTTCAAAAACTATAAATTCACTTAATAACACACGAGCTGTTGGTTATGATGGCATCTCAACAACCATACTAAAAAAATGCAATAAAGAATTGGCAGACATCTTATGTCACCTTATAAATCTATCATTTACGCAAGGCACCTTTCCACAAAATTTAAAATCATCAATAGTAAAACCATTTCACAAAAAAAACTCCAAACAAGATATGAACAACTATAGGCCCATCACGTTAATCCCGATTTTATCTAAAATTTTTGAAAAAATAGTTCACTCTCGCTTAATGAATTTTAAATAACCAAAATGGTTTTCAAAAAGATAAATCAACAACACTAGCTGCATTCTCACTAATACAAAAAATAACAGAAAACATCGATAAACGTAATAGAGTTGCTGCAATTTTCTTTGATATGAGCAAAGCATTCGTTTTCGTAGATCACAAAATCTTGCTCAGTAAATGCGAGCTATATGGAATCCGAGGCAAAGCTCTCGATTGGATTAAAAGCTACCTCAGCAACAGAAAACAATGTGTCGAAATAAACAAATTAAATGATGAACTTGTGTCTACCCCATTCAGGTCTACTTTTGAAACAAATAAGTTCGGTGTTCCCCAAGGAAGTGTACTAGGCTCTCTTCTCTTCCTTATTTATATAAATGACGTTCCTCAAGTGACATCACATCAATGCATTCTATTTGCAGACGATATTTCGGTTATAGTACCGGAAAACTCAGAATGCAACTACGAACATTCATTAAACAACACTGTAGAATCAATAATGAACTGGTTAAAGGACAACAATCTAACAGCTAATATTTCTAAAACTAAAATTTTACAATTTTCTAATTATAAAAATTCTCAAATAAAACCCTTAGACCTATACTATAAAAACACGAAAATTAAAGAAGTACTTGATACAAAATTTTTAGGTATTATCTTAGATAGACATTGCAATTGGAAAGCACACACAAACCACATATGCTCTAATCTAAACAGTCTTCGCTCTAAAAAACCTTAAGAAATTGTCAAGTCAAAAAACTGCTATGACTGCGTACCATGGCTACGTTGGGTCAGTTCTTAGATACGGTCTTCTTTTATGGGGTAATTCTTCTCAGGCTAAAAAAGTCTTTATCACACAAAAAAATGTGTCAGAGCAATCTGTGGGGTTGGACCGTTTGTATCTTGTAGACCTTTATTTAAGAAATTAGGATTACTAACTCTACCTAGTCTATATATATTAGAAGTAGGTTTATTTGTCAAAAAACACTCTGAGCGTTATACTAAAGCCATAGAAAATAAAAAAATCCTTTCAAGAGATCCAACCCGACTGGCTGTCACAAGATGTAGAAGCACACTCTGTCAGAACAATTGTTATAATATGTCTGTCAAAATCTACAACCAAATACCCAAACAGATCAGAGAGCTGCCACTAAATTATTTTAAAAATAAACTTAAGAAATGGCTGTATTATAATGCATTCTATACAATAAATGAGTTCTTAAATTATAAGCAAAGTTTGAAATATGATCTCACTAGTAATAGAATTTTAATGTAATTTTAAAGATTTTAAATTTTTATGTCATGATGATCTCAATAGTAACAAATGTTTTTTGTATAAGTTTTTATAAGGTATTTTTTTCTTTTTTTGCATGCTGAAATGTATAAGAAAGCAAAATTTGTGGGACTTCTCATATTTAAGACCTTTTATTTACCATATTTTATGCAAAATAAAGTTATTCTTCTTCTTCTTCAAGAAAATATCTTCTAGAAGGAATTGAGTCATACGAACAAGTTGTGTCGTACTCTACCTACATACATTAAAGTACTTATTTTTTACATAGCTACCTTCCTACTATTGCTGCCTACTACCTATTTTTTTTGCAAAAAAAAAGTACTTGCTAAAACCCAAATAAAAGAAGTCTTATTTTTGAAAACCGACTCACAAAACATCACTTAGATATTCCTTCCTTATCTCTTTGACAGCATTCCTTTCTATGTACTATCTACAATTTCAATGGACCGCGGAAGCAAGTGTACACTCTCGAAGGTGTGTGTCCATATATGTGTGTAAAATCTTAGGAACTGGACTGTTAGGTAAAAGTGGCACGCCTGGAAAACGGAAAAAACGGCAGCGATCGAAAGTGGTCGAGACTCGGTTTTTATTAAACGTATTAATTCATATACGTAGAGGTGTAGTTTTACTTGAATATTGTAGGATTGGTTTTGTAAGGTTTTTTATAGTAACAGAGCATCGATCGAATACCTACCGGTCAGAGAAATGCGAACACCCTGTACCCTGCTGGGATGAGTCCTTTTAAGTTATGATATTGTAGTTAGTAATCACATTCCGTCTTTTAATGTAGCTAGTGTTGGTTTAACGGTGGTATTTCAAAAAATACAATAGGCGATATTTAGTAACCTATTCCGCTTAACTATTCCTCAAGAGTCATAAAAAATCCTGTAAGAAATCCACACGTGTTTCACCTCTCAACGAGGCATCCTCAGCATGACGATTGACCAGTCGCGAACCCGAACACGACGTGTTGCCACGCCGAGCGCTGGACGCAGAGTAAGTGGAATGGTATTTCATTTAAGAAAAGTTTAGGGTGCATTGATAAACGTTTGAAGTCTGGTATGTAATCAGACGTACCTGTAGGGTAGGTGCCAATTTGTTATCCTATAAGTACTTACACATTGAGAGATTTGATTTGACAAAAAAATATTCCTAGCCTTTTCCCAGTTAAGATGGAGTCGACTTCCAGTCTAACTGGAATAACCGGATGCCGCTTGGTTTCTCATTTGACAATTGAGTTTTATTTTATAATCCCAATTTTCGTCGATGATTTTTCAATTACAGTTTACTAGTGTTATATAAACAATAATTGTTGGAGAAATTGGTAAGATATAAATTTGAAATCTTCTCAATATAAATGTAGATCAATGTGTTGTACTAATTCCCTTTAGTGAGTGATTGCGTAAGAATTTAAACTGAACAGGGTTTTAATTACACTTTCATCAGCTCCTTTTGAAACTGGCTATAAATTTTCCGGCTTTGTCAATACGAAAGAAGCATTGCCGCAAACACATATCAAATTGCCCTATACAGTTACTTTACCTACTCGATAGCAATGCTATCGTAACATCTCATCTTACTTGACCGCATTTCATCTCACTTGCATTACGCAACTAACAATTAATAGGCCGTAAACATGCTGTAACAGGTCACAGAGTACTAAAACTCTTCATATTTTAATGTTACATTTTATCAGTTGTGCAATGGAAAGGCCGCCTTGATACTATAGGTATGTAAAGTACTAAATATTATTCGATACCACTTAAGTGAACGGTATTTATATTTAAATGAAGAGGAACAGAATGGCGGACGCAGGCGGTACCTACTTACGAAATGACACCGATATGAATGGAATTGAAGTATATACTTAAATGCCCACGTTTCCTAATGTATGGATTTTCTCACAGATGTTTTCCTTATTGAAAACAAAACATTTGCTAAAGCGAATCAGTTTTTACGACACTATCACCGTATCAACTACCTAGCCTTTTCCCAACTATGTTGGCGTCGGCTTCCATTCTAACCGGATGCAGCTGAATACCAGTATTTTAAGTACATAGAGCGACTGCCTATCGGACCTCCTCAACCCACTTACTTGGTAACCCCTTGGTAAGATTGGTTATTAGACTTTCGGGCTTCTGACGACCTAAGAGTATACCTACATATTACTTAATTCTTATGTCTAAGTACTAAAGCAACATAATTATGGTAGTCTACTAGATGAGTTTCCTTAGGGCATTGCAAAATGCGTTGAAGAGATTACGTAATAAGCATCACACCATAATGGCTGAGAGAATAAAGGCCCACGCAGACAGGCGCGACGCGAAACCAAGACAGAGCTCTGCGGACAATACAGTGCAGGATGCCAGAACTACACCTCTGCTCTGTGCATATACGCTCACACGCACACATTTACAACCATTTACAATCAAACTACTCCTCACTAAGTGCACACATGTTTAGGAAACCGGCCTCATGTTGACTGCGCTCTGTCTTGATTTTTATGTGGTGTGGGACTCAAAGGGAAAATTTATCCTCGACAAAATTTGTTCTTTATTTTTAGTCTCAATCACAGTGAAATGCATTTTAGGAAGACGAAGGGACCACACAATACCACACCTATCTTGCCTTGCCCAATCGAACCTCACACATCGGAAGCGGTAGCATTTTTTGCCTGACAGCTGAACCAAAGCCGATGAACCAATAAGCCTAACTATCAGTATTACGTGTCGCTATGTATAATACATGCGGTTTCCAATGATCCATCATAATTAATTGGCTGTAAGTATGTGGAAGCTATCGTTATGCCGTATGTATCATTATTATCAGACTGTTGAAAGTACTTTCCTTATGGTCTTAAAATACGGTTTTTTTTAACATTGGAAATAAGTATCTAAGTATAGAGCATGTAACTAAAACCCTGTCCGATCCGAAAGGGGGCGCTTAGATACCGCAATAACATTCCAAAAAAGTAATTTAAAAAAAAATATTTTTGAAAATAAGAAAGTTATTATTATTACTCTTTAAAATTCACGTTTAAGTACCAAAATAACCCCAATCCTACTATCCTACTAATATTATAAACGCGAAAGTTTGTAAGTATGGATGGATGGATGTTTGTTACTCTTTCACGTAAAAACTACTGAATGGATTTGGATGAAATTTGGCAAACAGATAGTTTATAACCTGGATTAACACATAGGATACTTTTTATCCTGATATTCCCACGGAATCGAGACTTACGCGGGTGAAACCGCGGGGCGCAGCTAGTTACATCATAAAGCAAATTTTCTACAGAGGTCATAAGTTAATAGACACCCGCTAGACGACGGCCGCCGCCCGCGCCCCATTAACTAAACCACTTCGCTATTGAAAAAAAATGCGGCCATTTTTTTGTTCTTTTTTCCAAATAAAAAACCCACTTAAATACAGTCTCAGCACCTATACCACAACGTATTAAGCCACTATTTTTCCAGTGTTAGTGAGAGACGGAGCTATACAAGGCCGCTAGCACCATCCTTTTTTCGCAGTGGAATAATGATGGCATTAAAACTTCATAGTCAGCCCCCAGTAATGTCCTTAACAACACCCTCACGGATCGGACAAGGTGTTTGTCACACGCTGTATACAACTCTGTGAAGCACGTCCGGTGATTTGGTAAAACGACCAATAATTGGAACCGTGCATCCAACTTCTGAATGAGGATGAGTAAAATAAAATAAGTTTTATGAATTTTGAATAAGTTAAAGTAATATACATAAACACAACACTCACTCAAACACATACACTCACACGTTTTTCCCATAGGCAGAAAAAAAAAGGTAGGAAACTACAGATCGCTATTTGCAATATGATGATCTTTACACGCTTCTGTTGCTTAATGAGCCAAATTGGTTCAAGTTTTTCAGCTAATGAGCTATGATCTAATATCGGTCATAATATGTTAAATTGATTAAGCCCCCCTTCGCTACGCCCTGACGTCAATGGCACAAGATTATTTAATTAAATACAATAAACCCTTTATAATGTTTATCTGAATCTTATCTCTATCTAGGTATTAAAGCTCTCAGCAGGAAACTGCAGCCTATTGAAAGCCTTTCACTGCCGGAAATAGTGATTTACTGGTCCATACGTTACATAATGTTATGTCGTTATAGAATAAATACCATATAAGATGTAAAAGTAAAAGGTGTTTGCATGTTCATTTAGTTTTGTAGTTAATTGAATTACTTTTTGAGAGGGTTATGTAAAAGCAATAAAATGTGAAGTTAAAAATACCTAAATAAAAATAAGGTTCATTTTTTCAACCTTTATATGTTTCCGAAAATCCTTACTGTAGCTGTAGGTCATCATCATCTGCCTAGCCTTTTCCCAACTATGTTGGGGTCGGCTTCCAGTCTAACTGGATGCAGCTGAATACCAGTATTTTACATGGAGCGACTGCCTATCTGACCTCCACAACCCAGTAACTGGGTAATACGATACCATTTGGCAAGACTGGTTGTCAGACTTTCGAGCTTCTGACGACCTATAACGACTGTGAAAGATCCACAAATGACAGCCGAGACCAACGGCTTAACGTGCTTTCCGTGGCACGGAGGATTCTCGGTATGTAAAGATGGTCACCCATCCACGGACCAACCCCGGCAAGCGTAGCTTAATCTGATGGATCGACCCGTGCGGCTGTTAATACTTAGCCACGAGCTCCTCCCTTACTGTAGCTGTAGGTAGCTACCTATATTCAAAATAGTATAAAATATCACCCTGTAGTCAGACTGCGTCAGTTATTTTGAACCCCATGTAGGTAATAGGGGCGAGCCTTTTGCCAGCAACTGGTCACAAAAGACTTTTAACTGCTACTGAGAAATTTCTAATTGATCTAATTGATATTTCTAAAAAATAAACAACCGACATCCAAAAAAAAACACAAAAAAAAGTGAAAAGTAACTTTAATTTCGGAAGTCGGTGGCAAAAAAAGAAAACTGAAAAGCACCGGCTTCCGAAATTAAAGTTATCACTTTTTACACTCCACACAAATTCGAATACCACCTGCTATGTAAATAACAGTGACGGAGTCACATAGAACATGTTCAACATAAACTAAGTGGGAAAAATACTAAATATTGAAGCTAACTCAAAAACTACGCAAGCAAAGTAAATAAAATTTATAAGGGACCACCTCTGAAGCATGACCTACCAAACAAAAAAATAACCATCAAAATCGATTCATATTTGGCGGATAATCGCGTAAAGTACAAACAATATTGGGGAGTTTGTTGCGCCACTTCTTCTTCCCAGCTAAAGCACTAGGAAGTGGTGAAGGGTGGGCGTTTTGGGGGGACTGTTTTATGTAATTTTGACGTTCGAAAAGTGCTGATTCTCAGCCTAGTTTGAATAAATGACTTTTGATTTTGATTTTGAATAAAATAAAAAAACGTTCAGACGAATTGAGAACCTCCTCCTTTTTTGAAGAAGTCGGTCAAAAACTCAATAACATTCTTCGCGTCCTGGCGATCAAACCTAAGACCATAAACTCACATACCAACCTAGGCAGTTAATTAAGTTACCTAATCATTGTATTCAAATTCAATATCATTTTATAATACTTAGTTATATCTATGAATCTAAGAAACCTTCATAAACAAGATATTCTAATAATCCTAGATACAGTTTTGGTCTATACTTTCTCCCAGGAAGGCTATCCAAGCGAACGAATGAAGGTATTGTTCACTCTCATACAATGAAACTCGTTCTCAGTCATTTCTAAAGTTATGAACATATTTGATGATGTGAAGCATAGAGATTATAGTAATGTGAAGAGTGAATTCTGTATTGTTGAGTAAAATTGAAATTTTTGATGTTACGTATTTTGATAGGCATTTAGGCGATGTCAAAACTGGATCTTATTTAAATGGGTGTTACTAGAAGTCATTAAGTATTTATTAATTTAAATAACGATTATAATTATTTTACGTATAGTGACATTCAGATTTTTTTTGTATATAGAATCCAAAGGCTTTTTCCACAAATCCCCATTGACAATCCCTATCAATGGGAATTAGAGGACAAAAAGTTAGGCTAATTAAAAAAAAGTTGTTTTTGTTTGTTTGTTGTTCTGTATTGCATTGTTGTTATATTGTGTTGTGTTGTCTTTCTTATTGTTTTTATTTGTATGCCTTGTTTGGCCTACCTTCTTGCAACAAACTGCAGAAAATATATCTTTGTATTTCCGGCCAAATTATAATTGGAAGTAAAATGAAAACTAATCATGTGCTACTGAAATTACATTTTCAGGACTAACTTGTAATTTACCTACTTGTACTTTGGACTATCAATCAATCTACCTAGCCTTACCCAACTATGTTGGGTTCGGCTTCCAGTCTAACCGGATGCAGCTGAATACCAGTATTTTACATGGAGCGACTGCCTATCTGATCTCCACAACCCAGTAACTGAATAAACGCCTGGGTAAGGCTGGTTGTCTGACTTTCAGTAACTGGGTAATACGAAAGACTGGTTGTCAGGCTTTCGGGCTTCTGACGACCCGTAACGACGGTCAAAGATCCACGAATGCCAGGCGGGACCAACGACTTAACGTGCTTGTGAGTCTCGATATGTAAAGATGGTCACCCATGATGCTTTGGACGATATGAAGTAACGTATTTCGGTAATGAGGTATTTATTATCACTGTCACTTACCGTATTAGTGTGCTGCGACCATACTGTGGATACAGTGAACGCTAACCACAACCGGACCCACTGGAAACAAAACGGAAACAAAATGTAACATAACGTTAGTTGACATTAAAATCTTCATTTACATGACCTTTATTATGTAAGAAGTCACAGACTGAAAAGAGCGAGTCCTTTGCGCACTAACCTTGAACTTTTATTCTTATTGCACAGTGGTATTAACACAAAGGGGGGAAGCCGATCTAAATACTAATTTAAACATAATTAGGAAAAATGGAAATTTTTAAGGTAATTTAGGAAGTGTACCTTTTCCTAAATTACCTTATACTCAATCTGCGTAAACTTTTCCCAACTATGTTGGGGTCATCTTCCAGTCTAACCGGATACAGCTGAATATCAGTATTTTACATGGAGCGACTGCCTATCTGACCTCTACAACCCAGTAACTCCTTGGTAAGACTGGTTGTCAGACTTTCGGGCTTCTGACGACCCGTAACGACAGTGAAAGATCCACGAACGACAGCCAGGACCAACGGAATTACGTGCTTTCCGAAGCACGGAGGAGTCTCGGTATGTAAAGATGGTCACCCATCTACGGACCAACCCCGGCAAGCGTAGCTTAGCCTGATGCATTGACCCGCGCGGCTCTTATTACTTAGCCACGAGCTCCTCCTAAATTACCTTATGCCATAAAAATAAAAGTTTAAAGAGACACGTCTGCCATGCGCTCGAAGCATGAAAGGAGTTCAAAAACTGTTTAACCTTTTCCTTTCGTGATTGATCAATGATCATACTTCAGGCCGTTGACCCCAACTGTCATTTTAGATTCTAATTTTTCATGCCTATCATCCTATCATGTAATGATGACAAGCCATGAGGTTTATGTACAGCATTAATACTAGACAGGCATCAAAATTTGATCTGACCTTGGGATCATTAAATGTTGGATTAGGTGTTGGATTAGGTATGTATCCTGTTACTCAATGGAAAAGATAGTCACCCATCCACGGACTAACCACGGCAAGCGTAGCTTAACCTGATGGATCGACCCGTGAGGCTGTTATTACTTAGCCACGAGCTCCTCCACAGTAAACTAATAAACTATTTCTATTTTCTATGTACGGAACGGTAATCTAACATTGAGGCTTACGGACTTACATAGTTACGTTGGTAGATACTACGCAATCAATAATCACATGGTACTTTATTTAGTTTTTCATCCCAATGGCTTCCCATTCTATTGTTTACTGTATTTCCTTCATCTGAGATTACAGTAGTAACTTGCGTAGTAGCTTGTGTAACTATATCCGTTTGATTTCTAACTATTTCTTCCAAAGAATTGATCGGAACCTATAATTACGAAGCAAAGCTGAGATACTGAAGGAAAAACTATAAGGGTTACTTGTCGACTACGAAACCTTAAAAAAAATCGTTAACTCTTTGCCCGACCTGGGGATTGAACCCAGGATCCTATGCTTAGCAGCACTACACAACATGGTAGTCGAGCAGCACTTGTTTTTATTTTTTTAAATGTATATATATCAAAATGTAGGGTAATGCTTACCATAGTGATCAATAGTGTCCGTATAGATTTTTTTAGTCCTTTTTGTCTTCGCTTGAAAACTGGAACAATAATACAAGAATGTTAATATACCATCTTACTAATATTCTATGAGTACAGGTAAATTATGTCACAGTAAGATGCTAGATGGTTGAAGCCATGATATAGTATTATATCCGTAGGGATATAATACCGTAATATTATTATATTTCCATTGCGTAACAGAAAAGTAATATCATTAGCATGGGGTCTGTTTTCCAACGGTAGAAAATGGTATCTTTTGCAACTAATATTATAAACGCGAAAGTTTGTAAGTATCTATGGATGGATTGATGGATGGATGTTTGTTACTCTTTCACGCAAAAACTGCAGAACGGATTTGGATGAAATTTGGCACACAGATAGTTTATTACCTAGATTAACACAATAGGATATTCTTTTTATTCCGATATTCCCACGGGATCGAGACTTACGCGGGTGAAACCGCGGGGCACAGCTAGTCTAATATATTCGAGTCAAAATAAACAAATATCACACTTTATAAGCGAACCAATAAAAATGCGGATGTAGTGAAGTTACCTCTCATTCACAAAGAAAAGAGTGTAATAATTAATCATTCGTTTTAAAACAATAGGTATATTGTCTGTAACCAGAATACCAAAACAGATCGGAACTTTTCTAACAATACAATTATGTAACTTCCAGACATGAATTATTTATAACATTTCTGGCTGCCGTGGGCGATAATCTAACAGATTCTATTGAACGAGACGTAACGAGTAGGTAGGAAATGATAATTTTAATGGCTTTGAAAAAAAAAGAACATGATGAGTAACAATGAAAAGAGTATACTCTTTTCATTTTTACCGACTTCAAAAAAGGAGGAGGTACTACGTTCGGATGATTGTTTTTTTTTTTCTTTTTTATGTATGTTCACCGATTACTCTCCGTTTGTGAACCGATTTTAAAAATTCTTTTTAGTTCGAAAGGGTATACTCCCGAGATGATCCCATATAAATTTTATTAAGTTGGCTTGCGTAGTTTTTGAGCTAGCTTCAATATTACGTATTTTTCCTACAGTCTATGTAGACGATATAATTATTAGACTCCTTCACTGTTATTTACATAGCAGGTAGTAACTTGTGTGGGGTAGGTACCACCACTAAAAAGTAAAAAATAAAAACTTTTTACAAAAAAAAACAACCTAAACCAAAGTTATTTTTCACTTTTTTAGTGTTTTTATGAAGTCGGTTGTTTTTTTTTGTAAAAAGGTTTTTACTAAATGTAATTGAACACATGAATCATAGCACAGAGGACAATCGTTCCAGGGTTGTGGGAAAGTCCAAAAGGGATACCGGGACCTTGGCAACAGGCAACTGAAGGAACACGGGTGGGTTTTAGTCAGTAAAAGTCTGACACGCCCTCCCGCTCCGCCCAGAGTGGGACTTCTCATTAGATGATTTCCCACCCTCAAAAAAAAAAAGATAACAATCGTTCAACCACTGCACCAACCGTCCCATATCAGGGGGCCAAGTCTACTAATTTACAAACGTGTCAGTGGTCTCACAATGATCAGTTTTTGACAGATATGCCATACAAAATCTGTCAAAAACTGATCATTGTGAGAACACTGACACGTTGGTAAATTAGTAGACTTGGCCCCCTGGAGGCACGGCAGTGCCCGGTCAAGTCGAGCAGTTTGTTTTACGCCTTTCCTTCTCCTGACCTAATATCTACCTACCATTACGTCCTACGTACAATTCCTTAGTCTTAGACTAAGGAATTGAGCAGTTTGTTTTACGCCTTTCCTTCTCCTGACCTAATATCTACCTACCATTACGTCCTACGTACAATTCCTTAGTCTTAGACTAAGGAATTGTACGTTCTACCTTAGTCATCATGAAGCGGACTCATCTTTTCATCATCTTTACGGCTCAACTAATCTTCAAAAACTGACTGGCAAAGTGCTATTACTTTTTTCCATCAGGAATTTCTCACCAGCACGGAGTCTGGATTTGTGCCCGGTTGATGGCAATAGGCTCGCCTCCTGCAGGCGTAGCATGGCGCTTTCTATCTCTACGAAGAATAGAATAGACATAGCTTTTTCTATACAAAGTGACAGTTCGTTTCTTCATTTTTGACATCCACCGTAGAAATCTTTCTACAATCTGTCATTTTGTCTTTCATTTCTAACGATCTTTGTCTAGGTCTTTTTATATGTAGACTATTTCGGAAGAAAGTTTTCTATCTTTACTGTCAAAATCACACTGACAACCGATAAATCCTATGATAAAACAAAGAATTCTGAGTCGAATTATGTAAAAGAGTGAATTTCGTAAAAAGTGCAGGTGACTCTTTCTATTTTGCTGCCGTCTCGTACTGTCTACTGTCTACAGGAAACGTCATTTTTGTCTACTCTTCCGTCGACAAAACGGTGCTCATGCTACGCCTGCTGTTACATGGGACTTAAACATAACTGGCGACGTGGTGTGGACTACACAGGTACAGTACGTATAGTACAGTGGTACAGTACAACTATTTTCTTAATGTCCTTCGGCAAACTTCGTGTTTGGTCAGTCGTCGGATTTCTATCAGTTCCCTTTGCACTTGGTGCAGACCGGACGCTCTCAATCGACTTGGAAAGGGAACTGATAGAAATCTGACGACTGACAAAACATGAAGTTTTAGTTTAGATAATAAATTTTAGTTTAGTCCTGTCAAATTAAACAGCGCCCGACTTAAATTGCAGTAATTTTAGTAGGCAAGTTTTTAATCACGGCTAAACTTATAAGGAGTAGTGAGGCGCTGATTAATTTGACAGGACTGAACTAAAATTTATCTTCTGTCCTTTTCTTATTGAAGTAGAAAGAAAAGATGCACTGAACTTAGTTTAGTTTGTGAGCAACAGAACAGAATCGGCACCAATATAGCACTACTGGTGAAAGAATTTTTAAAATCGGCCCTGGAGTTTTTGAGTTTATTTATTACAAATCTTCTCTCGATTATAAGCTGTAGAAGAGTATGCAACAAAATAACTTATAGCTATAAAACAAGACATTTCCGGCGGATACGGTTTAATACCTAACTCTTTTCATTGTTGTCAACACTCAAGAGCTTATAAAGGCATTAGACGACATAATGTAGAGAAATGCAGAAGTTTCAAATACTGCGAAAAAGCACTATTTGTCTATTTCCTCTCTCGTATCGGTACGAAGTACTACCTATTTCATGATATAATAAAAATCTTACCTGGACCAACAACAACTAGGAAGTAATTTTAATTATCTATGTACGGTCAGCGATATGTTCTGTTAGGGAGATGGACTTGCACATCAGACTTTTAATTAGTTGCAATAAAATGACACTTCTTCCTGTCATTTCGTTAGAAAATGTTTTAAGTTATTGACGTAATGACAGTAAGAAGTGTCATTTTACTGCAGCTAATTATAACTCCAACTGTATGTGATGTGTATACGTCAATTTCCCATGCCTATCACAACCTTTTCATTAGACTTTCAAAGATGATATTTGCGATTTGAATTTTAGGTTAATTCAAGTTCGTTGTTGCATTCTTGGTACCGTGTTTCTGGCAAATAAATTACTTTAATTGCCTTTTTTTTACTTTAGGTACTGGATTTGTATTGATGGTTGATGTGCACGGTTAATGGAAATAAGCTTACTTTCTACATGGGACTTAAACATTAAGCGTGTTATGTGTTATAATAAATTACTTTAACTTTGGCTAATCAATTCGATTTCCTAACCTTCGCAACCTTCATTAACCTTCTGCGTCTGTTTCCATGGTCGTTTCATAGACATAGGTACTTTCTCAGTTATATTACTACATACTTACATAATAATATCTAGTGCTACAACACACTAGTTTGTGACAGGTGCATAATTAAATAATGTATGTAACTCTACACCACAATGATACAGTGATTGTAACATAATGCTGCAAATGAAGTGTTACAGATTATGTCAGTGTTATTACAATTGTGTAATCTTGGAAGATTTGTTGTCGAAACGTGTGTAATTTAACTGTCACTTTTGTAAAGATGTGGTTTCGAGTATGTGAATGGCTGTAAGAGTCGGGGAAGACCAAAGAAACGATGGATGGACTGTGTGAGAGATGATATGGCTAGAATGGGAGTGACTACCGAGATGATGTCTAATAGAGAAGTATGGAAGAAAAAGACATGTTGCGCCGAATACAAATAACTTGGGATAAGAGCAGGAGAATGATGATGGTGACGAGGTGTAGTTAGAGATTAACGTCTTTTCTCATACAAAGCTCACTTGGTAAATAGACACAGTATAGGTGTGTTCCTGACACACAGGGTAAAGGAGAAATTATAGAATTTTATGAATGAAATGCACCGATCTCAGCGTGGTTTAAACAGACTCAATAAATCGAATGAACCCCAAGATTAGCACTGCCCCTGGATCCTCAAGTCTCATGGGGTCCCATGAGACTTGAGGATCCGGTCTACTCCTTAAATGGCCTCTGTGGCCACAGACGCCATTGAAGGAGAAGACCGGGGGGCGCGGTAATGGTAGGGAAGACGTGTCCTCAAGATAAGGAAGTATTTGCGAACCGTACTGGATATGCATCCTTGAGTTGGCAATGGAATACTGGAGAGACGGGTGATAGGTACACAGGGGAAATGTGAAATCAAATTACTATATATTTGCTATGTAATTATTAAAACCAAGAGTATTATGGCTTTATCAACGTGTTACCTACGCCTAACATTAAAATCTCGGCTTGTTCACAGTCCACACCAAGCCTGTACTATGTAGTGTATGTTAGAAACAATGTGATACAATTTACTAAAGCTCTACTCTCACTACTTTCCAATGAAAGGGCAGCGTAATTGATAAGCGCAGGCGGGTTGCACTTGCAACGGTGAAGTAAATTAAAGGGCATTTTTTTTAAACTACTTTTTCCATTGTTTCTTCCTGACGGAAAGCACGTTAAGCCTTTAGACCCGGTTGTCATTCGCAGATCTTTGACAGTCGTTACGGGTAGTCACCAAAGAGTCTGACAACCAGTCTTACCAAGGGGATCGTGTTACCCAGTAACGGGTTGCAGAGGTCAGATAGGCAGTCGCTCCATCTAAAATACTGGTATTCAGCTGCATCCGGTTAGACTGGAAGCCGACCCCATCATAGTTGAGAAAGGCTAGGCAGATGATGATGACAGAGAAACCCACATCCTGACCCGTGTAGTCGATGTATGTAACAGCATAATGACTCATCTATTGGTCATACTGCCATCGATACAGCACATATTGCTCATAGAGGATTAGAAAAACTTCGGCTTTGAGTGTAGCGTCTTTGTTATCATCATCATAACTGTTTAGTAGTCTATTTTTAAAGAAAAGGTCAGTATTCTCGCCAGGGTACTGGTATGCAAATTGACGATAGCCGTGTATTGCCAAAACAATGACACCGGGGCAAACAGCCACTTTAGCAGAATCTTATTAGGAAAATATTATGAATCATCGTAAAATGTCACAAACTGACGATCTGCGTGCCATTCTTATTACGAAATAATTCATCTGTTTGACAGTTTTCTATGGAGATTCGTAAAATGGTCCACACATTATGAATTGCTTTGTGTCAAATTAGAGGAATTGCTAATTACAGCTGGAAATTCAGGAAATGAATTGCTTTTACAGGAATTGCTAATGTGGCCGTTTTAGACCCCCTAACATCTTTAAGCTGCCAGCAACTTCGTTATAAATATAGCTTTCGACTGAAACATATAAATAAGTACCTATAATAAGAGATATTAAATAAAACATCATATTATATGGACCCCCTTAAAAATGGATGATCATTACAAATCAATAAATCAATTGGGGCTTTCTGTAGGAAAACACGACAGCCACCACATGACATTTTTAAGTACCTGTTTTGACTCACATCAATTAAGGACTTAAAAGAAAGAAAGTGGGGCTGTCGGTAAAAACCAGCGTTAGGGTTCTGTCTCGCAGCATTATGCTGAGCGATGACCGGTTTGACGCGTATTTCCCCTAACTTGTTCTTTTTGAGTTTGTGTTCTTTCTTTGCGTCATGTTTTCAGCAAATAAACGTCTTTTCTTTCTTTCTAAAAAGGACTTCATGTTTGTAGCACGTAGAGTAAGTAGTTTGCAGTAGACCTGTAGCTGTCACACGCCATTTTTTATGACTTGTACTGCTAACCAAAGCTTTTACTTTATCGTCCCTTGGCGCAGGTGCGACAGTTAGCTACCCACATTCACTGCCACTACCATGTTACTTACTATGTAAGGGCTATACATGTAGGTACAGTATACCTTTGATTATTTATGTCTAGATAGAGTGCTGCGCTGCAATAGAACTAAAACAAACAGACCAATTTTCCTTTATTGGTGTGCGTCACAGCTACGTCTTACACTCGCGCCACGTCATTTTGCTTTTCTAGTGTGCGTGCATTTAGCGGCTAACAGTTGGACGCAATTTTTTTCGACGAGTTCATAGCTTTGACTGTCTATCTAGGCATATTTATGTATATATCTTTGCAGTATACGTAGTATTTGTATTAGCACTTTACATAGTGAAATAACGTTTAGTCACTGAACGTTTCAATTAATTGTATGCTTCTAAATTCTGTCCTTACCATGAAATCGGGATTACCAGTAGCTGAGGCTAAGTTTCTACTAACTGTGCGTTTGCACTGGCGAAACATTCACAACAAAACATGTTGAAGTTTTTAGTTCCTGTCAAAAATGGTATGGAACATTGACAGAAAATAGAGATCTAAACATGTTTTGTTGTGAATGTTTCGCCAGTGCAAACGCAGAGTAAACAAGACATGGGTATGGAATTAGACACGAGTTGTAGATACATACATGTATCTATGTAAGTAAGACCCCAGCATAGTACTTATGGCGCAAGAGTCCTTTTAAACAGCATTTAATTGAATGACTACCTTTTACGTGGGCGGCGACCTGGGGGCTAAGAACTTCACTTCGGCAGAATCATAATAGGAAAATATTATGAATCATCGTAAAATGTCACAAACTGACAATTCATAACATGATCTGCGTGCGATTCATACAAATAATTCATCTGTTTGACAGTTTTCTATGGAGATTCGTAAAATGGTCCACACATTATCAATTTCGTTTGTGTCAAATTAGAGGAATTGCTAATGACAGCTGGGATTGACGAAATGACCTGCTTTTAGAGGAATTGCTAATGGTTTAGGCCCCCTGTTTCCCAACTTCACATAAAAAATCTTCATGTCAGCTGAAAAACGTCCACTGCTGACTGAACAATGACTGCTTCAAGCTCCAATGAATGGGTAAATAGGAAATAATTAGTCTCCACTTGTAACAGACGGATATGCGATAAATTGTAATTTGTCGTTATTTAGTGACTTGTACAGACAGGTTAATGAATGATATATTTCTGTAAGCAAGTTTGTACAAACACTTTTACACGTAAATCATATTTTAAATACCAGATGAGGTCGGCGTTTTCCGTCTGATTACTTTGAGAAGAAAGGCCGAAAAAAAACTCAGAGGTCTTTACTTTAAAGTCCAGACATAATCTTGGTGAGATCATGTGAACACCATGTCGATTGGTGTCTGAAATGGCCTTTTGAGGAAAGAACCACACAGATTGAGTGGACGGTTGGTATTGTTTAGTCAGTACACGCATTTGTCAGTAATCTTGAGTGATTCGTCAACTAGTCCTACATGCCTACGGCCCATTTAGGACGACTTGAAGGAAATCAAAATAAATAATATTTTCATTCTGCAAGTCGTCCCACGTTTCTTTTTGTGTGGAACTTTAAACTTTATCAACGTTTTACTTTTTAAAGAATTTTTAGTTTTACTTTCGTTTCTTGCCAGTCTATGGCGAAAAAACCCTAAAAAGTCAAATAATATATAATTATAAAATAAATAATATTTTCATTCTGCAAGTCGTCCCACTTGAACATTATTTATTTTGAACTAAAATATTATTTATTTTGATTTTCTTCAAGTCGTCCTAAATGGGTCGTAGGCATGGAGGACGAGTTGACGAATCTCTCGTAATCTTGCAGCTCAACTCAGGAAGCTAGGTAGGTACCTACTTCTTGATAAACTTCGCAGGATTTGGCTCTTACTCTTGCTTGTATGTAGGTATATAGCCGAATTCAGCTTAATCATGTCGGATCGAGGGCTAGATACTTCCCTGCTAATTATTTACTAACTTATCCAGATTAATTAACAAGCGTAGAGACTGACAAAACAATGAAAAATAACGTCCTTACAAAAATACAATAGACGCTGATATATTTAGTAACCTATTCCGCTTGACTATTCTTCAAGAGTCATAAAAACCCTGTAAGAAATCGACACGTGTATGCACATCAACGAAGTCATTTTTTATAAACTAATAGCTGGTAAGTTTAATTACAATAAAATTGCTTTTTTCGCTTTTAAAAGTAAATAAGTCAAACATCAAAGTAATGTTCTAAGAAATCGCCTCTTGATTAATAAATTACAAGAATTAAGGATGATTTCGTATCATTAAATCATTGAGTCTGTAAGCGAGACTTAAAAGCGTTGATTATGGTCATATTATGGTCTTATGGCGGCTCAGCACGGCATGGGCAATGGCCGCGAAGAAATTTATTGTTATTATGAAGCTGGAGAAGTGATTGCGATGTGTACTTTTCGTACGTATAAATTGTTAAAATTGACTACTAATTTAAATTCCCCGTAGAGTCCGCGCCACCATAGAAGTCTTTTTGAAGCGGCGCTAGTGTACATATTGCAACAAATTGCATTTAAAAAAATGTAGTTCCACAGTTATCCGCCGGATTTCAGTGGTGGCGCGGACTCTCGATGGCTGAAAGAATCCGAAAGTTACTTTTATTCCCATCATCCCAGTCATTGTTGAGTCAATCAGTCAATCAATCCCAGTCCTTCTGGTTACGAAGATATTAAAAGTCGAAGTTCCAACTTTTTCAGACCTTTTTTAAAGAAAGCAAAATTGAAAATGAAAATGAAATGAAAAATGAAAATAGTTTATTTTGTTTCAAACAAAGAATAGGTATACCATGTTGTGATTGGAGCCTCCTGTTAAGCAAAAGAAAGCCTGTATTAGGAGACTCCGCTCTCCCATAACATAATGTTCATTTTACAAAACTATTTAACTATTTAATATAAATATACTTGTCTTAAACAAATACATGAAAGAAATATAAATTAAGTATGCAAGTAAAGTAAATCTAAATCTAGAATACAGGAAGTAGATTATTTGGTGAGTGAGTGTGTGTGTGTGTGTGTGTGTGGGTGTGTAAGTGTGAGTGATTGTGAGTATGTGTTGGAGGGAATCAAGGTCATGTATTATATGTGTAGGAATGCGCGTATTATGTATATAACAGTGCTTCCGTGTCTTCGTAGGTTGGTGTTTTTATCCAACTAGTTACTGTTTTTTTACAATCTTGTAGCTTTTGTTTGTATATGTATATATGTCTGTTTAATTTATTATACAGCTGTGCTGATCGCTTTTTATACTGTCTACTAGCAAATTCAGTTTTAGTATAGGGAACTTCTGTTATTATGTCTTTCCTTCTCTTGAGAGTTAAGTTGGGTTGGAATGGAAGTGTTTTGTGTATTTTTAAGATAGTTTTGACTATATACAGCTTCCTTACAGAGAGTAAGCCACTGTCTTGGAAAAGAGATTGTGTGGGATATCTAATATTTTTGAAGTACATGACTTTAATCAATGCCCGTTGTCCCCGCTCAAGGTCGATAAATTTGGATTTAGCTGCACCCCCCCAAATTGGAATGCAATACATCAAGACAGACTGCAACGAAGCAATGTATATTTCATTGAGGAGGTTTCTAGATGAATTGTTTGTGTGAACACTCTTTGGAACAATATGTCTTAATGTTTTAAATATCCAGATTAACTTTCTGATCCTGTTAGTCACCTGTTCTAGGTGAGGGTACCAGGACAATCTTTGATCAACAACCACTCCTAGATATTTGGTTTGTGAAACTTTGTCTAAAGACGGACACTTACATATGCTAGAATCAACACACGTATGTACTTTTATATTAAAATCTAGATTTGGTTGAGTGCGATTTGAAATTGCAAAGCATATATAATTGGTTTTCGCCGTGTTGAGTGTAAGACGATTATTTTTGAGCCATCTAGCTATTTGCGCCATACCCGCCTCGGCCCTGAGAGCAACCTCAGTCCAGGAATTTCCGGTGAAGACGACCGCAGTATCATCAGCATAAGAAAATACTTTTGCTTTTCTAATCCTGATGCCACTGAGATCATTGATGTAGAGCAGGAATAACGTAGGGCCCAGGACACTTCCCTGTGGGACTCCGAAGGTGACACTAGCTTCGTCACTGACATAATCTCCTACTTTGACCCTTTGTTTTCTATTGGAGAGGTGGTCAATAAAAAGTTTCAATGGGATTCCTCTCACCCCTGCGGCCTCTAGTTTGTCAATTAGGATAGGAACAGAGACAGTGTCAAACGCTTTTTTTAAGTCGAGAAATACAGTCACACATTTATCTCCCTTATCCATACTATCAGTTACTAAAGAGGTAAGAGCAGTAATTGCATCCTCGGTCGACAAACCTTGCCTAAATCCAAATTGTGTGTTGCTTAAAATGTTATATTTGTGTAGGTTCACTAGTCTGTTATTAATTAGTTTTTCTTATATTATTAAAGTTATAAATGTTACAACTTAATTGTCACCCCCTTCGAACCCTGAACCGTTGCATGCAAAACATTGCGTTTATGGGTACGCGATGTTTTGCGTGCGTTACGTACGTTGCGCATTACCGTAGTAAACAGCGATTTTTCTCTTCATATCTTAGAATCACCTTGAAGATGTTTTTCATTTGACAATTGAGGTTAATTTTATAACCTCAATTCTCGTCGATGATTTTTCAATTACTTACAATTCAAACAAGAATAGTTGGAATCTAGGAAAAAGAGGCGGGATCTAACGTTGAAACCTTCTAATTATAGATTAATGTTTTAGTGATTCCCGTTAGTAAGTGATTGCGTAAGAATTTATCCTAAACAGAGTTTGTTTACACTTTCATCTGATACTATTTAGAACAGACAATAGTTGGTAACAGTAGTTAGCAGTACTTGGGTAGTAGTTATATTATTTTCCAAGCAGTTAAGTCCGTATAAGCAATAATTAAGTAAATTAACAATTAAAGAAGCTATAAACTTAACCGTTTCATGCTTTATTAGTCAACTTAATTACTTAGTTGTAAGCGTAATGTTTCTTAGAAAGAACTTAAGTTTTAAATCAGTTAGGTTGAACTTTCTCACTTATGTAATGGCGTCCCACAGTTATTATTGTATGTTATAGTGTGATGTAACTGTCGGCGATTGTGGTCTGATATTAATGTTATTGTCAACTGTCAAAATGAGTGTCGGGAATTTAGTTTAGTTTAATCGACTTTAAAATACTTCGTTGGTGTTCGTCTTGCGTCGCGTCAAAAATTGCATGAGTGGCTGTCGCATAATAAAACGCGTTAACGGAAAAATATTCGAAGATACATTTGATTTGTAAAAATCTTGCTATATTTTAAACTTATACCTAAACTAAAGCAACAGTGAACATTTGTTGAAATAATAATTTAAACTTGGTAAGGTTGTATGTGCTCGCATCCAGCGGATTTCTGCGGGACTCTGCGTATACTTAAATTAAATATAAAGATCAAGATAGCCACTCTATGTAATTACATAGTGTTTTATCTTAATATTTAATATACTAGTTTTTCTAGCAGATTTTCGTTAGAAATTTTTAAAAGAGAGTTTTTACGTCCACAATTTTATTAATTAAAATTTTGATTCGGAAAAACACCTTTTCCCGATTTTCTGACGCTCATAGACAATCGAGTCTTCGTATAAAAATAATAACCGGAAAACCGTTAAAATTATAAATCAATACGATCGATAGAACATCGCTTAAAGTCACCACTTCCGTACATACATACATACCTACATGTAGCGTGTTGCTAGTACATAAATTATCCGGTTGACGGGCACCGCTGCAAACGTTAGTATGTCCTGTACACAAGCTCATTTATAATGTATGCTTATGATCCCTGACGGCTAAGTGAGTTTATGAGTTATGAGTAGAATTGAAACTTAAGTTCTACTAAATATTTCTATTGGTAATATTGGTATACTGGCTTTAATGGGAAGTGTGGGTTCGATTGCTGCACAGAATAAAATGTGAATTCAGTGTCCAATCTGTCAGATTCGCATCTCTCTCTACAGGATTAATATAGGGATTACATTATGTTATATTATATTAAAGACGTATTTGACAACGTATTTGTAATACACTGTAAACTATTATCATTTATCGCAATTAAGTAATTAAAGTACCTACCTACCTACAGGTCTAAATTTTCCATCTAGTTTCAGGGAAAATGCCTCTTTTTAATCGACTTCCAGAAATGAGGGGGTTCTATGAAAGTCCAGTACAAGCCTTGACACATTTGTGATTTTGTTTAGCAAAAAAATATTTGTACCTAAGTTACAACTTGTAGAAAATCATAACAAATCCTGAGTGTCCGGCGACTCTCTGTTCCGTCTTACAAGTTTACAAGTACCGCAATAAATATTTAAATTCGATTTTCTTTTTTTAAATGTGGTCAAAAGAGAGACATGACCTGATGCCCGTGTCCCAGCAGTGGGAACATTAAGGCTGATTATGAATATGGAGATGAGCTATGAATTTAACGAAAATTAACATTCTAGGTAACTGGACGTGTAGACTGTAACTTTTGATAAACAGGGCACAAAGGTCTACAAAAAAAACAACCGTCTTCCAGAAACAACACTACAAATAAAAAAATCTAGTTACAAAAACTAAAACCCAACTACGACTTAAAAGGTATAAACAAGACACCACAGACAGACAAATTAAAATCCGGAGTCACACGTGTTAGGGCATAAATCGAACAGATTACGTGTGACTCCGGATTTTTAATTTGTCTGTCTGTGGTGTCTTGTTTATACCTTTTAAGTCGTAGTTGGGTTTTAGTTTTTGTAACTTGATTTTTTTTTTAATTCTTTTGGGGTTATAATATATATATTTTTGAAATGTGCTCATTAAGCCCTTTCATTTGATACCCAACATGGTACGATTAAACAATATTTTTTTTTAAGTTCCTCACTTTATGTCCTCTAGAGGGCGCCATTTTTAATTTAATGTGACTTCACATAGCCTATAACCAGCGGACAAACGACGCTTCTAACGATACCTCATTTGTCAAATTGTGATAAGTGGTTTGGAAGATAGGAGGGAACAGATGAACATACATACATACATACATACATACATACCGGTCAAAATCATAACCCTCCTTTTTCTTCGCCGTAGTCGGGTAAAAAGTAAAAAATAACTTTAATTTCTGAAGTCGGTGGCAACAAAACAAAAAATTTAAACCAAAGATACCGACCCGTTTTTTACTTTTTACCCGACTACGGCGAAGAAAAAAGGAGGGTTATGATTTTGACCGGTATGTATGTATGTATGTATGTTCATCTGTTCCCTGCTATCTTCCAAACCACTTATCACAATTTGACAAATGAGGTATCGTTAGAAGCGTCGTGATTGTCCGCTGGTTATAGGCTATGTGAAGTCACATTAAATTAAAAATGGCGCCCTCTAGAGGACATAAAGTGAGGAACTTAAAAAAAAATATTGTTTAATCGTACCATGTTGGGTATCAAATGAAAGGGCTTAATGAGCACATTTCAAAAATATATATATTATAACCCCAAAAGAATTAAAAAAAAAATCAAGTTACAAAAACTAAAACCCAACTACGACTTAAAAGGTTCAAACAAGACACCACAGACAGACAAATTAAAAATCCGGAGTCACACGTAATCTGTTCGATTTTTTCATAATATGGAGACGCTTGCTTACTGTATGTTAGTGCTTTAGACACCTAATCTAATATTCCTGTGAAGTCCAATATTCAGTGTGTTCTTTAAGCCACTAAAATTATGTAACTATAAAACCTAGGTACTACTAGCATACCATAGCGTGCTACAAACAACAATTACTTTGAATTAACACTGCATAATAGCGCTCGGTATACAGAGTAAGAGCGATGGAAAACCTAAGATAAAATACCGAGTCATTACGAGCTGTCTTCACGCGTAATCCTAGAGGGGTGAACGAACTAGACAGTGTTGTAATATCATAAGATAAACGATGGGTATTTGTGCATAATTGAAGTCATACTACTCAGTAAAGGAGTTTTTGGATGATAAATCGATTGCAAAATAAAATTATTTTCTCTCATAAACATCAAACATTATGAAATGAATATAATATGAAATATAATTTCATAATAATTACCTAGATTATTCTTATTCAATAGATAAAATAAAAATAACGAATATACTATAAGTACCTATTTACACTAACCTAATAATATATTACCTATATAATTAAACACATTTTATAATTTATATATTACATTTCTGCTTAGCCCTCTTCCTCTCTCCTAATTTTGCTGTGCCCGACAGGATCCATAATATTGATCTTTTACTTATCATACCATCTATGTAACATAATGGAATGCAATAAAAAATTGAGTATTGAGTATTGAACCTTATGAGAAATTAGAACTTATAATTTTAATATGACATCTATATTATATTCTTCAAATGCTAGGCAGGGGTGCATGGTCCATCCACGTTTCACCATTTATGTTTACCTAAGCCCCAAAAAAGGAGCAGAACTTATTGGGTTCAATCATGTTATGTCACATTATAACAAGGGCTCAGTTAGCTCACGTAGTTTCGATTCCCTCACAGCTCAAAAATCACGATTTTGAGTACTAGACCAATGCCAATTCTCGTACATAAAAAACGTTCAGAACATTCAAGTCGCAATCTGTCAAAATTGTCAAAAATGGTTGGTAAATTGAATTGTATTTTTGACAGATTACGAATGAGATGCGAATGCGATCTTAAAAGGGAATTGCCCCTCTGTGTATAGTTTAAAAACTTGAATGCATTCTTGTCATCAGCTTAACATGATAGGCATCTTAATAACCACTAAAACGTCTCGAAGACAAAAATTAATGAGTTAATCTGTCAAATTAATCACATAATTAGCGTTGTTTTGTTCAAAAACATTGATACTTCTAATTGATTACGTTGAATGGCGATGTCGACGCGTTGTCAACACAGTGTTAATAAAACGATCATATCGATGTTAACGATCGTAATGCACTCTCGATTTCAATCTCGATGGCGTTTGTGATTAAGTGGTTGTGCATTAATTTTATTGCCTTTTTATTCATTAGGTTATTTTTGTTTTATAAATGCATGAGTCGGTGGCCGGTAGCAAAGATTAAGGACCTATTTAATGAAACCGACAGGTGACATTAGGTGACAAGCGATAGTCTGACAATCTGACAGTTTTTCATACATTTTCTGCTTTAGCTTCATCCGCTCAACTGTTGATTGGCCTTTTAACCCTTCGGGGAATACAGGCGAGATGTTATGTTATCTATTTATAGTAAGTAAACTGACTTTGGTACTTAAATCTTCTTAGTATCACATAATAATGTCCACATGTAATGTGCACCATATGTGACAAAATAACTGGGATTAAAGTATGCGTGTCTCGTGTCGTTATGTCGCTCAAACTGTAACTATCTGCAGTGCTGTAATGATTATATAAAGTTAAGTCTTTGGTTTAACATACCATGTGTTAATACACTGTAAAATAATAACTTGGGTAATAGTAATTGGTAAGTTAGACCCATGATAGTTTGCACACTTTCACGGAACTCAATTTTACTGTGCAATGTAGGTTAAATGCACATAATTGATATATTATTCCTGTTATTTAATTCTTTTGGTACACAAAGCTACAAATGAAGCTTATACATTTCCAGTTTATGCTGATCTCGCATTGTATAGGATTTCCGTACAATGCAAGGTCAGCTTATACTGGAAATGTATAGCTTGATGTGTAGCCGTGTGTACCTACATACAATGGCAGACGTATTACTATAAAAAAGTAATCTTCGGAGAATATGATTATAGCGTGATCTGTTCGAGTTCCGAGTGTAATAATCGGACTATTTCGGATACATGCAGTAAATAAGTCTGTTTTAGAATGTATAATTCAGGAACACGAATCCCGCGAACCTAACACACATAAAATGACAATTGATCGCAATAGGTTTCATTTTGACGATCACGCACGCCCATTGCGTTATAATTACGTTGTTGAGCGGACGAATTTTTCAAACCTGTGAAGCAATGGGTTAGCAATATCCTTCACAACTCTCGGATTGTGATTCAAAATGTGTTACGCTGGATAAAATAAAATAAGATACTTATGCTTCTTAAATTCGAGCAAAAAAAAAGTTGTAGCGATAGCGCGTTGATGTCTTTTGTATTAGGAACTATTTAAACACAAATAATAAAATGATAATTATGATTTTTATTATTTGTTAAAATAAGAGTAATAAATACAATTACAAATATACGATCTAATACTAACATAACTATTACATAACTATTTTTTTTTTAATTCTTTAAATACGATATTGGAATTCAACTCAGAATTTAAGGGACTCGACGAAGAATACTAAAGAAAGGACTTTTGGGTATGCCACATATATTACTCAAATTGCCAGACCATCGTTAAAACTAACTGAGAACGAAAAAATATAAAAATAAAAAATATAACAAAAATCCAAACAGTTCTCACATTCACAACATAATATAATATAATCCTTTCAAAGTAATAATAATGTCGTTTAATTATGTCGCTAATTATTATTATAACTTGGTAAATTAATCACCAAATTGCCATAATCACCATTGGTTGACAGATTGGTAATCGCAGATGATGGTTATTAACAGACAGACGAACGTTGCCTGTTGCACGGAACAATTCTATTGACAACATCCCTTAGTTACACTTCTGCCCATCCCTTCGGGAAATAAAGGCGTGAATAATATGATGCTTTATTTTTTTTTACGCTTGAATCTATTTATCGATGAATTAAATCAACTTTTCCGAAGAATATAAATTAAAATGAAAGAAAAACTGTCCAATTAACTGTCAGAGACGGTGACAGTCCATTTGTTTGTTTAGAATTCCCTTTTTTAATGTCGAAATTGCTGGATGAATTAATTACGAATGTAAGATTATTACCGCAAAAATAACATTCTTTTTTAATCATTATTACGTCAAAAATGTGCATCTACAGACATCCCGAATTACTTTTTATCGAAAATGTAATTTAAGTAAAATTTAAAAAAACTTTGATAGTTAATTTTATGAAAATGAGATTTGACAAAAAAATATTAAAGCAGTTAGGCACTCACCTATTTTTTCCAAAACAACACTAATTCACCACAAAAAAAAAACAAAAAAAGTCACATACGAAAAAAATTAAAAAGGCACAGATCACGAACTCATTCAGCCAGAAACGCTAAAGTTTTCGCGCCAAAGCCGGCACGTATCTCGTTTGAACGCACTATCGTGACTGGCTGAATGCAATCGTGGCTTGGACTTGAAGGTACGTTTCCCGCCTTTCTGAGCTTGTAGTGGAGGTAAGTTTTTGATGAAATTACACCCTAGAGAAGGTAACATAATGCCTAATCTCTATTTCGATTTCTTTGACATTTGATAGAGAAATTATTATTGTGAATGAAAATTAATTTTATTGTTGTTGAGTGAATGATATGTTTAGCTGGCGAACCATTAGGATTAAGCAATATTTTTGAGAAGTATTTATCAAGTATGTATCATTCAATTTATGGTTTTTTACATCATACTTGGAGAAAATAATCTTCTGGGTCCAAAATAGGACCCAATAAATGAAATGAAATTTATTATTCTGTAAATAGGATATTGGAATCACTTTTACACGTCATATTAAAAAATATTAAAAATAAGCTAGATGAGGTCGGCGTTTCCTACCTGACTACTCTGAGAAGAAAGGCTGAAACAAACTCAGAGGTCACAGTCTCTTTTAATGTCCAGACATAAACTTGGTCAAGCCATATGAGGACCATTAGCGTCTGAAATGGTCTTTTGAGGAAAGAACCACAACGATTTGAGTGGACCTGTCCAGTCAGTGGACGTCAATACGTGTGGTATATTCCGAAAAAAAAAGGTTTTTTGATCCTAAATGAAAAACTTACTCCCCAGTTCCGATATTATTAGTATTAGAGTTTAATTTGTCCCCGTTTCTGGTAATCGAACCTAACACATAAGTTGCACCCACATGAAACGTTCTGGGTCAATGAAGCACAACCAACATATCCGATAAATTAACAGCCAAAAACACTGAAATGATGATTTATAACAGTCTCTAGTGAAGCTACACGAATCGTAATGAATCATTATCGCACTTTTGTTGTTGTTATCATTATTGCACTTTATATATTTAACGAATTTATTATTATGATCGTAATGCACCGTATAAAAGCGTGTAGAACAAATGTTCTACACGCTTACGAAATACGAAATATTTTAATCATGTAAATACTTGATTAAAATATTTCCTTGTAGACATGATCAATGATATAATTCAATGTGTTCAAGATTTTTTTTCTGGAACGATAACTTATAAAACCGTTATTTTTATTATTATACTATCTGCAGCCCGCGGTTTCAGCTGCGTAAGTCTTGATCCCGTGGGAATATCGGGATGAATAGTATCCTATGGCCTATTCCAGGTCATGGTCTACCCCTGTGCCGTTTTAGGGTGAAAGCGTAACAAACAAACTCACATTCACATTTAATAATTTATATTTATTTATTTATTTAAGTTTTCTTGCAAAAAATTACAGAATGTGATCCTAAGGCGTGTAAGGGTGTTTAAGTATGTGTATATATATAGGATTTCCAGCAGTCGAAGACAACAATGGCCCATTTTCATAAGTATGTGTTTCACGAACTTTTCACATGTTTTCAATTATTTAAATTTAAATAATTGAAAACATGTGAAAAGTTTCCTTTTGCTATTTTTTTGCGTTTTTTCCAGACTTGTTTTTTTTTAATATTCTTTCCAAATCGTCGTCGTTTTATTTTTATCATTTGTGCCAGCACGGCTCATCAAAAAATAAATTCTAAGTGTAATCGACTTCATTCATAATTGCTTTTCATACATCAATAGTAAACTTTTCACATGTTTTCAATTATTTAAATTTAAATAGGTAATTGAAAACATGTGAAAAGTTTCCTTTTGCAATTTTTTTGCGTTTTTTCCAGACTTGTTTTTTTTGAATATTCTTTTAAAATCGTCGTCGTTTTATTTTTATCATTTGTGCCAGCACAGCTCATCAAAAAATAAATTCTAAGTGTAATCGACTTCATTCATAATTGCTTTTCATACATCAATAGTAAACTTATCAAGTAATAGGTAACAAATCAACGCATTATTGGCCTGAAACGTAACACTGATTACTAATAGGCGTGTCGGCTGTAGGAAGCGATCGCTATAACTCTTTAGCTTCAACAATTATCCAAAGTTAACTGGTATGTTATAACCAACTTCCGACATGCGACAGTTGGGACATATTTGTAATGGTTGACTTTGATATTCGTAGCGACATTTTTATTTATAACTAGCTGATGCCCGCGGCTGCGCCCGCGTGGAGATCGGTGATTATATACTAAAACCTTCCTCGAGAACCATTCTATCCATTGGTGAAAACAGCATGAAAATCGGTACAGAAGTTTTTGAGTTTATCGCGAACAGGACGACAGACAGACGCGGCGGAGGACTTTGATTTATAATAAGTAAGGATGTGTATAGATATACTGTTTGTCTGCATTTCCGCGTTCTTCTAAACCACGCAACAGATTTTGATGAGGTTTTCACCATCGTTTAGATAATTTATTCCGGAAGTGAAAAATACGTTATTATTAAAGTTACATCTAACGGTTATAATATTATAAACAAACAAAGCGCTCTTCCTCCTCTCTCCTACTATGCTGTGCGGTCCATAATTGTACCATTAATTTTAAGCCTACCAACTGTTTTAACAACATTATGGAATGCAATAAAGAATTGAGAATTAAGAAATATCGATGTTTTGTCAAGTCGTAAAAGCCATGCGAAGCAGAAGCGGGTCGGTAGTTAGATAATAAACCAAAGTATTTTCATCATACTTACGAAGAAATAGGGTGGGTCTTTTTCTCCATACAAAAAGTCATAATTCGAGGTTCGGCTCTTGTCTATTTCCTCCTCCAATATTCGACCAATTTGAAAGATATTTTATAAATTGAATAAGAAGGATATTTATTGTGCTCCTACGTTTTCCGTTTTGATAATACATTATCTGTAGAAGCACTAGAACCCTGAGAAATGCTCAAAATTGCCTGTTTAGACCGCTGTCATCAGAGGCCTATTGTACTTTGACAACCATAAATGAAAAAAGAAAAACATAGGGGCACAGTAAATATCCTTCTTACTCAATTTATAAAATGGTGCCGATTCTCTTGTACACCGAACTAAACTAACTAAACTATCACTAAAATTCCTTACTTTTTACTATGAGAATCTTAGAGCTATTCTGCCAAAAAAAATCTCTAAATTTAAAAATTATTTTGGCAACTAAAATCGAATTTGACAATCGCGACTCCACTTGGTACACCTACTTGTTTGCCTACCACGTGATTTTTTTTGAGCCGGAAAGGCGCGTAATGTGGCCGTCTCGACGTATTTTTATATGGAATTTTTCACTTTTTAGAATAAAACCAAAAAAAAAATTACCAGCATGTTGGGTATTACGGGTTTGTGAATTGCAAAGGGGATCAAAATTTTAATTATTTTTGCGATTGGACACACCATTTTGGAGATATAAGCAAAAGAAAATAAAAAAAGATACAGTACCGTTTTGCAACTGAATTCGAGGTGTTGGTTTGAATTTTAGTTCATGACATCTAATTTTATTCCACACATTTTTAATCGTGATTAAAAATAGTCAGAGTTAGTTAGAGGATTTTAGTTAGAGAACAAAAATTTTGGTTAAAACGTCAAATTCAGAATAGCATTTTCACTAAATTAAAACTCAGTGCCATCTTAGTGCTGTCAAACTAAATTATAGTTAAGTTGTGTCACTTTAGTCTATTTTCAGAATGGGAAATCGTCGTTTGACAGGAATAAACTAAATTTTAGTGATTTTTAGTTTAGTTTAGAGAATTTGTGACAAGAGAATCGACACCATTATCTTTCAAATTAGTCCAATAATGGAGGAGCAAATAGACGAGAGCCGAACTTCGAATTATTACTTTTTGTATGGAGACAAGACCAACCCTATGTCCTCTTAATGATAAAACAAATCTTTCTACTTACGTCCACTGTATAACAAGTTACGGCTCGCCTCATGGTCACGACATCTCTCTTCAGAACTAAAATACTGGTAATGCACGTGCAGTTTAGCCGTAGGAATGTATATACTATCATTTGTTTACTTTCATTTCGCTTATTTTGTCGTTTGGCGAGGGTAATGCTCCGGTAGACATATAGAAATATGTATGTAACAATTCGCGATTGTGTACGTATGTGGTCAAGTGAAGGGTTAATGAGAAACGTTACATTACCTAGTAAATAAACTGTCTGCTGCAGCATGGTTATAATTTTCTTATAGTTTATTAAGTAGATACATTCTGGTTTATTGTAGGCTAGGTTTTGTCCGCGTCTACGCCCGTGTGGAGTCATTTTCGACAACTCGTCTCAATACTGAAACCTAACGCAACTTTGTACATCATAATTTTACAATTATGCAATATCTGTTAAGATGGCGGTTCCATGTGACAGCTGTCACTTTGACAGTTGTCAGTGAAAACTCGCGCATGTATGAACGATATTTTAAAAGGGAAAGTCCTAGTTTGGTTAGGACGGCCCGCTTCTCATGCAGTATAACCTGGTTTGAATAAACTGGAATATAATCTAGATTCCAGTTTTTGTCCGTAAACCTAGATTTTGAGTACCAAACTACAGTAGTACCTACCTAATGTTAGTAATTATTAGTAGTCGGCAAAAAAATATTTCTAAAAAACAACTGGGTGCTTCTCATCGTACTAATAAAACATCACGCTTGCTCTCTGACTAAGCAAAATTAAATCCTTGTAATAAAGGTAATCTTATTTATTTATATTGAAGCTGTCTGCACAATTGTTTAGTCTAGACGTAATCTCTAGATTATATTTTATGAAAACCACGTTAACTGCGGCGATAAAATGATGCACTCTACTTCTCTTTGAGCACATTCCCATAAATCAACTTGTTTATGTGTTAGAATGCTTAGTGCAATTATCTAATTCTAGGATGTGCCAAAACGCAGTCAAAAGTAAAATATATGGGACTTTTCGTTACGGAAATTCTCGAGCGATCCAGTAAAAATCTATAATGATTTAAACTTAAAAAACGCGAAATAAAACTTTAAAATGATGCTCCAAAATGCTGCTTACGCCTTTGAGAAACTTCAGAACGTTCTGAAGTCATTTCATATGGACTATATAAAAAAAAAACATTTGTTATTGCAGATTTTCATGTGGGAAATCGAAACGACGGAAATCTGCATGTATAAGTAAAGGTGCACAATATCTGTACCGAGTTCTAAACCTAATGAAATGAGCCCTAATGCAGGCCACCTGCCGGTCACATTACGAAGATTATAGGAAAACTGACCGCCCGATATTATTACACTTTCACCCTATAATCTTACTAAACGCAGCGCTGCTTTCTTTGGAGATTCAGTTATTTTTAACTCCGGTAAATGTGACGGCTCTGTTTGCGTTCGTCTGGTTGGTGTAATGGTCGCAAGCGCAAAGCTATGATTATATCAAAGTCAAATAATTTATTTCAATTAGGCACATAGAAGGCACTTTTGAATGACAGCCGGGACCAACGGCTTAACGTGCTTTCTGAGGCACGGAGGAGTCTCGATATGTAAAGATGGTCACCCATCCACGGACCAAGCGTAGCTTAACCAGATGTATCGAACCAGATGGATTGTTATTACTTAGCCACGAGCTCCTCAACAAACTGAGCAGCAAGAACTATAAATGACGTGGTATAAATAGCATGTTAGCAAGGCTGAGTGCACATGGAGCCCTGCTGCTATAATTTTGTTGAATATGCTGCTGGTGTGTTTCTTGTGCCACTTCGTCTTCCGAGCTAAAGCTCATATCGTCGTGTGTCGTTCGTATGGTTAATGACAAGGCTGGTGTCAGAGACTTGGCTCCTCCTCTCCTCCGTCGAGAATATCTCTCAGTCTCAGGCATGCCGCCGGTTTCCTTACGATGTTTTCCTTCACCGTTTTTGAAGCAAGTGATAAATATACAGTGTTAGTGTAAACACCGTTATCCTTGAAACCAGTGGTTTGGTTTCATTTATAAACTAAAAATCAATGGAAAAATACAACTTTTTTTTTTTAAAGAAAATCTACATTTTTCCACAAGAATATTTCACCCTACACGCAAAGGCAACGACCGGCCGCGGCCGGCGGTTGGCGGGGGCGGGCGGGGCACGCGGGACTTTACATGACCGGCCGTCAGCTGTTTCGCAGCCTCTCGAACGCGTATCCATGAGTATCGTTACAGTGACGGATATTTACTTTTAAAATCTTTTAATGAAAATAAGGATTTTTTTTTGTTGTTACTGGATCATTTATTTTTATATTTAAGTCAACCACCCATGGTTTGAGTGACAACGGTATTTACCCTTGCATACTGTACAATACGCGCATGAATCCGAAAAGGGGTTCGAACTCGAGACCCTACGACTCGGTAGTCCGACTGTCGCACCACTGCTGTAGCAGCTTTGCTTCAGAAGTAGGAAGAGCTAAAGAGAGTGTCTTATGTAATTTTGTTGTTAAAAAATTCTCAGCCTAATTTGAATAAATGTTTTTTATTTATTCTTGCCGATCAAAAGGTCTGGTTTTTGTTATAACTTTGGTTTTGCAATGACATAAGCGATATTACGATATCTTCTTTTTCTCAGACAATGCATGTGCAGTATTTCAACTCCGTTTACTACCTAATTTTACGGTCTGCTGCCAGGTCTCGTATTGTTTCAAAGAAATTGCTAATGAGTGCAGTTTCCTCATCTGTGATATCATACGAGTATCGTTTGACCTCTTCCTAACGCTATGATGTAATGTGTGGTACTGTTAGAGTTCCCTTGTGAAAAAAATTGTCTGGTGAAGAACTACGTACCAGTCGACATTTAAAGTGGCTATTTACATGGTATTTCAGTTTCTGCAGACAAGCTTTGGGCTGTTATGGGTGACCCATAACAGCCCAAAGCTTGTCTGCAGAAACTGAAATATGGGTATCGGATACCGTGCGTTTGCACTGGCGAAACATTCAGGACAAAACATGTCGAAATCACACCGGCTGTCACTGAAAACCAGCGCTGGGGCTCTGTCTCGCATAGGGTCGTAGCATTGTGCTGAGTGATGGCCGTTTTGCGTGACTGTGACGCATATTTCCCCGCAACTTGTTATTTTCGTATATTTGTCCTTTCTTGACGTCATGTTTGCCGCAAATACACGTATTTTCTTTCTTTTTCTTTTCTTTCAAATCTCTATTTTCTGTCAATGTTACATACAATTTTTGACAGGAACTAGAGACTTCAACATGTTTTATCATGAATGTTTCGCCAGTGCAAACACGAATAGACGGCGATAACCATATTCTATCCAGTGAGTCAACCTTAGTAACGAAACTGATTTTTGTTTTGTTTATCCACAGACCAAATAAAAAACCAAGACAGAGCGCTGTCAACAGTGACGTGAGGCCAGTGTCGTAAACATGTGTGCACTTAGTGAGGTGTAGTTTGAATTCGATTTTAGTTTGATTGTAAATGGTTGTAATAATGTGCGTGTGAGAGTGAATGCTCAAGGCGGAGGTGTAGTTTTGGCATGCGTCACTGTATTTTTCGCAGCGCTATGTCTTGGTTTTTTATTTGGTCTGAGTGTGCATTAAGTACGTAGGAAGACATCATTGCATTCATTGGTTCTTAACCAGCAACTTACAGATAAAGTATAAGTCATTAATTTGCAGCAAATGCAGTACAAAAGATAGTAAGTATGTAAATTGTTGGTGCGATGACACATTTCGCCATATAATAAATTGGTAGGTACCTACCTATGCAAATAATAAAGTAACAAGATATTAGTTTCATTACGCAAATCTCTGCACGAATGAACACAATATTATTCAACATTAAATTAGTTAGAGCAATGGGCAAACATTCTAAATGCTTCCTAGACATCCGAGATTTAGAAAATCTGTAGATTGTGATCCTATCGTGAGAATGTGAATGTAACCAAAAAGAAATTCTAATTTACGCGCCAAAATGACAACATCGCACATTGTTATACTTTCTTACCCAGATCGCTATCAAAATGGCGGCTATTAACGTAAAAACAACAATTAAAAGAATGACATAACTGTTATAATATTCGCTAAAACATTTATTTACAAACAAGCGTGTGAACTCGCTGATGTAACTTTTTTTATTACAGTGTACCCAGTATATTTTGACCTGTCAAAATGGCGCTGCTTGCTAAGAAAGACGTACTGAACTGTCAAATTCCATACATTTCAACTTAGTCTCCCATTTCACCGTGTATCAAGACTTTGTGGTCGTTGTACTTTTATATTTTCAACCAGTGTGTAATGGAGACCGGTTTGTGAATGAATTTTGAAAGTAATACCTACGATAATATTATGTCAGGAAGTGTATTGAATTGAATTCATATTGGAGGTCGTAATCTAGTTTTATACTGATGAGATGGTACTTGATGTAGTTGCTAGGTACGTCGGTTATTGTAACCGGGTATTTTAGTTGTTCTACCCGTGCGTTTGCACTGGCGAAACATTCACGACAAAACATGTTGAAGTCTCTAGTTCCTGTCAAAAATTGTATGGAACACTGACATGACTAAACATCTGAAACAATCGCTTATTTGATACCTCAACCTGCTATGATCCTTGTACTATAAGGTATAAAGTACAACGTTTAAAGGGTGTTTGGTGCATCGTTTGCCAAATGAAAATGGGTTGCGGGAAAGTCCGAAATAATGTCTGAAACCCTCCTGCTCCGCCTAGAGCGGGAGAAGTCATTTGATGATTTCGCATCAAAAAAAAAGATAGGACGGGTCATTTAAAAAACGGTATCTAACGGTTTTTAAAGTTAGTGATGCGGTTTAAGTAAGCAACTTCAAAAAAAAAACAGAAAACGTAACTTCGCACATAATAAAGGCCAGAATTCACTTTACACTTAAACAACCTATCCAATCGTTTTACTCTATTGCTCAACTGCTAAGTTACGAATTGATTACCAAATAGAAACAAAATACAATCGAATTACAGATAAAAATATAGAAATTATTCATAGGGTGACACAATGGGCCGGTGGATATGCAATACCTATTTCGCTATTTGTCCATCTTCATGATCTGACACAAATATTAGCATACTGCAGTGCGATAAACGCAATATCTTGCAGTAGGTAACTATAATGAACTGAGTAAACGAGATTTCGAGTTCATGCGGCGGGTCGTTGCAATGTGCAATCTGTGTGATGTGCTCAGAGATAAGATGTAATGATAGTGCGTGTTGATATTATTTACCTGCATGTTGTAAACTATTGGTACACGGATAACGATTTTGTATATGATATTATTACATCCAAATGATTGATTACGGCACACGCATAAGATGGATTAATTAAAAACGTAGTTGAACGTAATCATGCGCAACCTCGTCAACTCGTTGAGTCTGGCTGGACGCAAGCGCAACGGCTAAGAGTGGAGTCCCTGATTTTGAATCTCGAATCTCGGGCAATATGCTATTGAATTTTTCCTGTAGGAAATTCTCAGGAGACTGGATTTGTGCCTGGATAGTGACAATAAGCTTGCCCAACAGCGTGGCACTTCCTTCATAACTGGAGTCGGTAAGAACTACTTTAAATTCAACCCTTCCGTTGAACATTATCAACCATTTCCTGCATTTGATCTGAGAAGAAGTGGCGCAACCGTAATGACAATCATTCATATAGCCTGCACCCTAATTGTGTTGACACACTTTGAATCATACTCTGAGTTTTGAAGGATATTGCTAATGCATTGCTTCATAAATTTTAAAAATTCGTCTGCATAACAAACGTAAATAACTAAATTGAATGTTGTTGAACCAATGATATTATATTAACAGATATGTTAGAAGCGCGCAATCGTGAAGACTCGAAAACATTCCAATTGTAACGTTTTAACTTGTAGTGAAATGTAAAATGAATGAAACGTGGGTATGTGTGCCGCTGCTGCGCGGAACACTTTTTTCGGTTGTTTTGTGAGTGTAGGTATAACATATCTGTTAATATAATATCATTGTGTTGAACTGTCAAAATGAAACCCATTACTATTGAGTGTGTTTCGCAATTACCCCATGGTAACTAAACGGCAAGTGGACGCCGCGCCGCCACCTCGTCGGTGGACTTTGATACTGAAAACAGAACATTAATACTCAAGCAAGAGATACAAAATAACTTCCATTGTCTACTTGAGACTTCGCTTACGTCACTACTATTCCACATTACTTTTTAAACGTACGCACGTTTATACATCAAGCTATACTTACATTTCCAGTTAATGCTGATCTCGCATTGTATAGGATTTCCGTACAATGCGATATCAGCATTAACTGGAAATGTATAGCTTGATGTGTAGCCGTGTGTACAGCCAATGGTACTTATCGAAAATTCGTAATATTGACTCTTTGGAATATGATGTAAGTGACGCCATCACCAGCGAAAGTAAGTGGAGCGATTTATTATCTAAATTATTGTAAGGAATGCCCAGATTAGCCATAATACAGGGCTTAGAAAGTGGCAGAGGTGGCAGGTTTTTTGTAGGAGATTACGTAGGCGATATGAAGTGGCACTTTGCTATTGTAACTTATAAGTCAGTCTGTGGTGTGTGGGTAGTATGAAGCAACTAGGCACTAAGTAATTACGTTATATCGGATGAAAACGGAGGATCTACTAATGTTTTAACAGGCCACACATTGTTCTACAGCAGGACAAGACTTGACCAGTACCAACCAAAGTTCAAAAATGCGCAATAATCGGTATTAAATACGTTTTGTTTACGCTACACTATACGGACTGGGGGCCTACCACCACCGCTTACAGCAGTATTATTTTAATCTTTTTTCGTGGGGGAAAGAGATGGAGCTATACATCCTGTAGAGCTTCATCTCTTTCCTACACTGAAGTAATATTGAAATAATACTGCTGTAAGCGGTGGTGGCAGGCCCCCTGTTGACGGAAGTGCATAATATACCTAGAATTACGCATCCGTTCCTCGAGTCGAAACCAACAAATGCTAATAAAAATCATCTTGTTCCTCTTTCTCAAAAACAAAACCAAAAGCCATATCTCCTAAACAAAACCAAAAGCCATATCTACTCCCCTCATACCTCAACCTCGCCTACATACAGCTGCACATCAGGTAATTAGGAGCCGGCGTTCGATCTACGATTATCTGTGGTTACGTCACTGCTGCGCCCGCGCTGGAGAGCCGGACACGTAGAAAGTAGTATTATGGTTGTCAATGTGCTAGTAGAAGAGTTTCGGTGACATGAAAGATTTTTATTGCTGAAGTCAGGATGTGATGAGCTGTAGGCTGAGTGAGTGGGTCAATAGAGTCAATACTAATCTCTTCCGCGTTCCGGTTGGAGTGTAGCCTTAGGGGCGCTCTGGCGCGAGGACTTTCTTTCCAGAAAAGATTTTCATCCGAGCTACCATTTGGGAAATATAGAGCGTTTTGTAAAAAAAGAAAAACAATAGAAAGCTTCTAACTCGGAAACGGTGCATCGCAGGGCCATGGTTCTCAGAACCTAAATGGTTTCTATGGTCAAGGTTAACCCGAAAGTGCAATATCATCATCTGCCTAGCCTTTTCCCAACTATGTTGGGGTCGGATTCCAGTCTAGACGGATGCAGCTGAATACCAGTATTTTACATGAAGCGACTGCCTATTTGACCTCCACAACCCTAACTGGGTAATACGATACCCCTTGATGATACTGGTTGTCAGACTAATATAATAATAATAGTTGCAATATTAATTTCAGATTCCCGAAAATAAAAAATTTCAGAAATATTGAGACCCAAAAATTTATTTAACGAATTTTTTTTTAGCTTTTCTTTTCTTTGCTGCTCATAGTGCCCCTAAGTGTATACTCCAACTCCTAAAACTCTGCCCTTAAGATGACCCACTGACCCGCGTTCCGTCCTGCCACTCTCACTCTTCTCTTAATCTTCTCCTTTCCTTTTTTTTTCTCGTGTCAGAATTGTAAATATAGGAAGAGTGGATACAATCTCAAACGGTACTTAATTTTCTGAATCGCCAGAATCCTGCCCTCATCTCAATTAATTTGTGGACGGCGCGGCATGGTTTTTTTCATACCTATACACAATGATATTATATTAACAGATATGTTATACACTCACAAAACAACCGAAAAAAGTATTCCGCGCAGCAGCGGCACACATACCCACGTTTCATTCATTTTACATTTCACTACAAGTAAAAACGTTACGATTGTTTTCGAGTCTTCACGATTGCGCGCTTATAGATAACATGTCTGTTAATATAATATCATTACATATACATCTCTCAAAGAATTAGTCTGCAATCAATGATTTTTTATTTCATTTATTAGCGTATCGATATAATAATTTCCCGAATGTGGGACAACCCTGTAACTTTAAGTGCGGTTACAGTAACAGGCGCGTGCGACTATACGACGATAGTTAAGATTCCTACCGGCTATTTATTCTAAAATACCAAGCTTATTTCCTGCATGCATTCTGCGTAGATTGACAATAAACTAAAAACTAGTTACAAACACTTGTTATGTTAACTTCGTTTGTCCAGTTATGTCATAAGTGAGTCTGGTATTCAATTATTCATTATATGCCGCCACTGCATGAATAGATTTGATTTTGTGTCAGTTAACAATAGACAGTACCGAGTCTTTATTTCCGGTTGGTATTTCTCAACAATGTCAGAGATTCGCCCAGAAAGAAATATCCTAGAGGTTCTAGGGATAATTGCGTAAGTAGCATGGAATCTTTAGTCATAAATTTAGTTTCAATTACTGGGCCGTACTTCTTCTTGTCTTCGTCTTTTCGTGTCGATGGTACTTTGTTTTTTCCTATATCGTTTTGAGCTCAATGGGTGGCAACGTTGATTGCGGCACCAATGGCGTTCATTACAGTCCGGTCGAAGAATGCGTTCCTGACACCCATCAGTTGAACAATTTCTAGTAAGTAACTCTAAGGATCAAATTCGCAAGAGTATGAAATGAAACTTGTCCAACTGACAGGTGTCAAGAACGCATTTCTCGGCGGCAGCACTCTAGGGCCCGTATTTACAGAACTCAATCAAGACTCAAGCATTAAGTACTTGAAAACTAGTTTCAACCAATCAAGAGGCTTTAAACGACTTTTAAGTAATGCTTAGCACTTAGTAAGACCATAGCGCAACCAGCATTAAGGGAGCTGTTGGATTGGTCACTAAGGTCTAATTTAGTGGGAGCAGGATCAATCGTATCTACTTACGGAAATGTAGAGTTGTTGTAAAGTATGTCCAATAGGCATTCAACGGGAACATCAATAATTATTTTGCAGAGAAGCTAGAAGGCAGGAAGTTGAACATGGTTAAAATATTGCAGAAAAAGAATTCCAGCTCTTAGTGTTTTGAAAGACAAATAGTAAGTAGGTACTTAATTCATCATTTGTTAAATCGGAATTTGTAAAGACCTAGATCATGATCAGCTACTCAGCTAGAAATCGTACGGAACCCAGATAAATTCAAGATTATAACACTACTTGAATGATGCCAAAGATAATATTCTTTGGATTCAAGTTTCGAGAGTAGGTACTTACTTATTTTATAACGTAACTTATGTACTTAATGTGTTCCTGCGTGTTACGCAAGTTTGATTTATGCATTATCGACTGTCGATGATCGATCATACTCAGACAAGCGCTAGTAAAAACAATGATTTGAACCAAGAAAGTGTAGGTAGTAGATAATTATATATATTATTTTGGACTTGTATGTAATCGAGAGCGAATTATGGTGTCACGCGGTGAATCGAACTTATAGCACAAATTCAATCAAACCACTGGGATCTTTTTCGTTGTTAGAATGTTCTGTGGATAATACGAAAACAAGTTGTAGGTAGGCAAAGAAAGTCATCCGCAACCGGCGCATTTTCAAAGTCTGGTAATAAAGAAATATAACTTAAAAATATTAATATGAAACAGTAGACTCTCATGTTCATTAATTGGTATAATAAAATAAAAGTTTATAACATAACTTAGTTAAAAATAAAACGTGTTAACGCAGGCAGTCATTTACGGAAATAACAAAACGAAAACGTATGACAGACCCTGCCATGTTTTCAATCTGTCAAATTGAATTTGACAGTTCAATTAGTCGTAAAAACACTGAAGAGAAAATCTATTTTTCCGACCAGTTTATCAAATTAATATGCTAGTTTAGTTTGATAACCTTTTAAAAATATGGATGTAACTACTACTGCCACTAAACCGAGTAACCTCGCTCCAAACGTCGCCGTAAACGCTGTTTTGCTGCCAAGTCAAGAGCTGCCTGCTGAAACACCCATCGTATCGGGTTACGACTGGGAAAATGGAACTGATTTTAACAAAATCCTCGAGAGCTACGCTCGATCAGGATTCCAAGCCACCAACTTCGGTAATGCAGTCCAAGAAATCAACAAAATGCTTAAATGTCGGTCCGTTCCATTGACTGAAGAAACAAGTGACCCTTATGAAGAAGACGTATTTATAAAGAAGAAGACTAACTGCACTATATTTTTGGGATATACTTCTAACATGATATCGTCTGGACTACGCGATACACTGCGGTTTTTGGTAAAAAACAAGCTAGTAGACTGTATTGTGACCACTGCTGGTGGTGTTGAAGAAGATTTCATTAAATGCCTCGCTCCTACGTACGTTGGAGACTTCAATTTAAGTGGAAAAATGTTGAGAACTCGCGGCATTAATAGAATTGGCAACTTGTTGGTTCCAAATGATAATTATTGCCGATTTGAAGAGTGGGTGACACCGTTACTTGACGAAATGCTAGATGAACAAATTGCGAACGGGACTGTATGGGCTCCTTCAAGAATTATTGCAAGATTAGGCGAGAAAATTAATGATGAGAGCTCAGTGTGCTACTGGGCTTGGAGAAACAATATTCCGATCTTCAGTCCTGCGTTAACTGATGGTTCTTTAGGTGATATGATGTACTTCCACTCTTACAAGCGGCCAGGACTTATCATAGACATATTAAGTGACTTAAGGAGGTTGAATACTATGGCTGTGAAAGCTAATAATACGGGTATGATTATTTTAGGAGGTGGTGTGATAAAACACCACATTTGTAATGCTAATTTGATGAGAAATGGGGCAGATTTCTCTGTATACATAAATACTGCAAGTGAGTTCGACGGCAGTGATGCTGGTGCAAGGCCTGATGAAGCAGTGTCTTGGGGAAAGATTAGGCCAAACGCAACACCAGTAAAACTGTATGCGGATGCAACGTTGGTGTTCCCACTGATTGTTGGTCAGACATTTGCAAAACATCATTTTAGTAATAAAAAGAACGTTTAAATTTTATTTTTGTGTTATTTTAGCCTGTCAACCTAATACCTGTGTTTTTTACGGACCTATGGTCCATAAGGCACACTATACGATGTAAAAAAAATTGTATAACTCTCCCTCTTAGCAAAAATAAAACAACATTCAAGCAACATAAGAAAGAAATAATGATATCTATAATGAGATCTGCTCTGATAAGGTTTTATGTCGCAATTTGTTATGATAAGCGGCTATAAACCCAATGCACTCTGCTTATGTAGAAAGAATGTATGTACGGAAATTAATTGGAAAATACGGCGTCTCATAAAACGGGAGAAATTATATCTTTACAGTTATTCTATCAATTTAGTGGATTGCATGGAAGAAAGACGGTTCCATTTCAGTTTCTATTTGATATTTTGTTGGTTTTTAGCTCGGAAATTTGGAATCACTAACCGAAACCGTTCACAAACCCCGCCCCGTAAAAAATAATTTGAAACTCGCAGGGCCATCTAGTGGCGAATTATAACACTAACTAATTTACCGCCATCTGTCGGGGAGTAGTAAAGTAAAATATTCTAGATAGTACTGCTATCTATCGACGAATACTGAAACTACGTTGATGCAATGATAACGACTTTGATTTATCAATTTTGAAGAATGAATATCAAAGTATCTTTGTAGATATTTTGTACAAACACTTTAAGTGTATTTAATTGTTTCTCTTTTATATCCGATTCTAGATAATTATTTAACCCACAGTAATTAAAAACGATTTCCGAGCAAGACGGTGTGAATGAACTGTCAAATATGCAATGAAGTTAGCCGCTGTCTGGAATCCCTCAATTGTATTAGTGTGCGTCCATGAACAGCTTTTGTTAAAATGTGTGCTGTCTGTGAAAGCGGCTTTGAAGCTCCGTCCTCCGAGTTCGTTTGCCCAACTTTGTTCATCGTATTCGACGGCGCCGCCTGGCCGGTCGTACGCCTTGCATATTGTTTACATCCACATTCTCACAACCAAACATGCCTGCCTAACATAATTTAAACAAAAAATGGACGTGTGCAAGTTAGAAAACGAATTTTATTAGCAAGTGTTGCAATTTTATGTGATAAAGTGTGTTAAAATGTGCGTGATGCGTCCGTTTTTGCTAGTTATGCTCCTTCTATCCGGTAAGTCGCATCCTTTGAGCCCTTTGGTGGGCTATTTATAGGTCCTTACGGTCATTCCGTGCAGATATTAATGGGAATTTGTTAGAATACATAATTTGTTGCACGTTTCTGTAGAAGTCGAAACTCTTTGAAGTTGACAGTGTGTGGACGTTCCGAGAATGCCTTTGCTTCGTTTGATGTTATTATGAACGGAGACGCGTGTTTTTATGGCTCGTTTTGAATTTAGAATACCGATTGTTTAGTTTTAAATGCCTCCCATTGTCGATTATCTTTTGTTTTATTTAGCTAATGCTAGCTTAGGTTTTTTTAGATTAGCAGTTAGCAGTGGTTGGTTTGTCAATCTTGGCAATGACCATGGCATGGCCAATCTAATTTTTCTTATTCTCATGTTAATTCATATTAGAACGACCCTGTGATCAAAATATTAATTTAATAAATAATGTAGTAATAAGTACCTGTATGTAATAAGTACCTGTATGTAATAAGTACCTATCTGATCACCAATTCAATCTATTTAGTTTAATATATTACATGCTCATGATATTCATCACTTTTTTTAAAAGAAACCGGTAGGTCACAATCACTAACAAACAATCGATTTGAAATATTTTATAACATTGTTATATCTGCAAAACAAAAATTATACATAAAATCCCAAAAACATTTGACATTTTTCCTCTAAAAACCAAAGATAATAAGTATCAACTTTTTTTATTGAACTGTGTTTGAGTAAAAAGTTTTAATTTTTTTAATTTAAGTACTTACATAAATCCACATTTTTGCATACAAATAATAGGATAAGAAGATTCAGTAGCATATTTGTAACTCAAAAATGTTATGAGTTAAGTCCATCAGAGCGGACAAATACAAAACATTGAGACTATTCAATTCAGTAGACATATTGAGATGATTATCTTAAGCAAGGATATTGAGAATATCTTGTCTTACAACAAGTTGAGAGGAATTTTATCAACACAATCAGTTTATTGTAACTATTAATGACTTAATTATGTCTTGTTTGTTATTGTAAGTAGTAATGATAATAATATAGAAAGTATTTACTGTTTTAACTAAGTGGGCTTTTGTAGTATGTGTAGTAAGAACCGTATCAACTGCCCTATTATGATAAACCTGTAAGATACACTAAGCATACCTACAAGTTCCTACTTACTTTCAAGGTAAATAGTACCTATATCAAATGTTATAATTCTGGCCTTTTGAATTGCCATAGACTTATGAAAATAAATAACATCGCAATTTTATTATTCTCTACACTTAAAAGTCAAAAATAAAGTAAAAATTAAAACTAACTTTACTGAATGTGCAAGTTGTATGTATAGTCTATTCTTTCTGCCCACACCCCATGTGATTGGTAAGAATGTCAGGGTCGGTATTATATTAAATTATCTAATAACTACCTACATAATATTTCAATTGACATTAAACTGCCATTAGTGTTATCTCCGTTTTTAAATAACATTTCAACAAGATTTTATCATACTTAACTACCTACTTGAAAAAAAAAAACAAAGGTCAGAGATCTTTAACCTTTTGTATGATTCACATAACATTAAAAAATGCGATCATTATTGAAGATTCCGGCCCATATACAGGAATCGTTTTAGCAAATATTTGCTTAATTACAATAGGTATTTTTTGTTTTTTGCCCAAGACGGATCAGGTAGCGACCCATAGTGCTCCGCCCTCGGCGCCTAAGCCACTAAACTGATACCAACGTAAAGAAGGCTCAGTTCTTCCAAAACGCGATTAGGAATGTAGATTGTAGGCGTGGTGGTCTGGACCTTTGTCGAGGCAAGTATGTAGAAATACCGCCGCAATCCTATATAATATGGCCCAATAGACAATCACCTATTGGGCCATATAATATAGGATCCATGGCTTTGACCACGATCTTAGCATTTTTCATTCATTTAAATCGAAATATTGCTAGTCATCTAAAGATCAGTCATACTCATAGATGTCAATTAAAAAGTAGTAGAAATAGCAGTCGAGATCCTTCATTATACTCGACTCAAATCTAGAATAGGTTCCGCAATTCTTCGCAAATTCCGTGTTTTTTCTGCCATCTTTCTGCCTTGTGGCTCTGCATAGTGGTTCAATCTCCACAGGAGACGAAACCAATTATAACTATCACTATAGGGCAATGATTTACGGCACTCAGCCCTTGGTCTCAATTTAATTATGTTTTAATTACGTTTTACGTAGACGATTCATTTATTTTTTTATATGTGTGTAAGAACTGCCTCCGTAGTGGATTAATGCTTTTAAACGCCCGAAATGTATGTTTTTGACATATATTTATGGTATGAAAAACAGCATAAAGCCTACAAGCCAATTTTCGATATTATATGCATCTGCCTCTATGCAATAGGCAGTACCTTCTTGGCTATTCATCTTAGCCACTGGGGTGCATTCAAATAACCTCCACCAGTGGCGATACTTAAAGGTACCTCCGGCGCAGTGGGATTTGGGAACTCAGCCTCACTACCATATACCACCTTGCTGACTGGCTTATATTTTTTATGCCGATACGAATATACGACAGAAGAGAAGACCTTAGCTACTCAACAAAGGCTTCTTAAAAAGCTTTACAATGCCATCATCATCTTTCTATCATATTCTGACTACCCGTAACCACCATCAAAAATCTACAAATGACAGCCGGGATCAAAGGCTTAACGTGCTTTCCGAGGCACATTGCACATTGCCATGATCACATTAATCACCAGAGTTTGATAAAATTCTTCAGAGTAGGACACCATCAGGCTAGGTGTAGCGAAGACCTTCACTAAAATGAAGAAACTTCGCTAAAATATCAAATAGGTAAGGTATTAAAACATCCAACTCGCATTTATAAAACTTAAATACTAAAGATTCCGAGCTAATTGAGAAATGTTTGTAATTACAATACTTACTATTCAGCTACAAGTTTTTTCAACTTGATATTTCATCAGCTCGGCGAACTTGAATGGATAATCAAGGAAAACCCGTTGTTGCTGCTTTAAACCTGACTAAACAGAAAAAAATCCTTCGTAAAGATAAAAATACCGGGTGTATTTTTATCTTTACGAAGGATTTTTTTCTCAGCTCTAGCTAAAATACTCGTTTAATTCTCGTTTTTATGAGAATAAAGCTGTAAATGGTCATTTACCCCTTTTAAATAATACTCGTCGGCCGCAAATGGCTCATAATTTTCCAAAATCGTTATGATTAGGGATAAAATATGGATATCTGTATTATTTTGGTTTCCACAGAGTAAAATTAGAGATAGTAGAATAATTCTCACGATAGATAGAAATAAATCGTCTTTTTAGTCTCGATTCGTTGCTGCATTACGTACCTAAGTTTCAGAAATACGACCGAAAAACAGTGTTACTACCATTTTAAGAAGCGTTTTCGTGGCTTCCTCCAATTTTCTTGAGAAAAACAAGTAAAATCCCAACCAAATTAGACAGATTACTCACTCAAGACACATCCCTAATACGGATAAGCAATCAAGAAATCATGGAGCTAACAAACTGCGATTGTAGAAAACAAGTAAAAACTCAGGGTTGTACCACCCCTGCCGTACTGAACGCCCCTACCAGGGGCGCGCTACTATAAAACCCGACATATTTACGAGTTTTGTCTCCCCCCACTCTAGTTGTTCTGTGGTTTAAATTAAAAGAATCGGCGGATGTTTGTGAATTTGAATTAAGAACAGACGCTATTTTTTAAAGGCTTTAATCTATAGCTGTACTTTTAATCAATGTCTTGGCTTGAAAAAAAAGAGTCTACTAGAGAAATTGTCAGTTATTGGTTATGTGCCAGCAATCCATTAAGGGGATGTAGGAGAGGTCATTTACAACCAAATGATTTTTGACTCATAAGCAAAGATCAACAATTTTCTAGTCATTTGACATTTTATATTTTGTTCATTTTAAAATATATAATGTCAAATTACACTAAAATTGTTGAAATATTTGTATACCCCTCAGGAGTCATTTGGTTGCAAATGACCTCACCTACATCCCCTTAACGCCCGTCCCTGTCGATTGAATCTTTGTAAGTCAACTGTTCCAAAAAAGTCAAAACAACACATTTTAACCGTTTCAAAAATACAGTGAGTCAAAACCACTTCCTGGAAATGTAAAATTAAGTGTTCTTTCGGACGAAACAGCTGACTAAACCCACAAGCCCGCCATTGTATATTTTCACTCTCACTTTTACTGACACTCAAGGCCTAAACAAGCTTAATTACTTAGTGCAGCTGGTCTATAAATACGGCCCCTTCGAGGTAATCTACAATTCGCATTAATCAAACATGAGCACTCTAGGTTCTTGTATCCTTAAAAACTTAGAGGACGAAAATAGAGAATATGCCCGTTTTCGCGCACTGTGGTATTTTCAACTCTTTCGCACTAGCAAAAGAGTTGAAAATACAACAGTGCGCTTTTATTAGGTGTCGCATAGTGTTAGTGAAAACGGGATTTGCCAAGCGGCTCATCATGTTCTATGTTGCGACGAAAAACCTGCTAAGTGCAATCGGCACACCGTGATCTCCTTGTCCTCTATCGTCTTCTTACAAAAACATTGTTTTAACTGTCCATGGAAAATATGTCCACGAAGACGACAACGCGGAATTCGCAATACGAGAACTTGCCAATTATATCCATGAATATAAATAAATCAGTCCAAAAGTCGATTTCATTGTCTAGCTAGAGTTATAATTTTCTGAATAATCACAGAGGTCTTCGAATCTTCGATAGTCAGAAAATTCTCGCCTCGCCACTTATTATTATAATATCCCCGCCAATAACCATTTTAAATGCATAGGAAAAATCGAATAAAAGAAATTCTCTCTCCGCTTATTATTTAAGCCGCGTATAAACCATAGGAAAATCGGTGCCGCGCTAATCTAAATACGACTGTATAATTCGCGAGCTAAAGTTGATGTTCGAATGTTTGATACATTCGGTAAGTTTTCAAAACGTGTAAAGGTCCGCCACGGTTGAATTTTTTTTCTGTGTTCGAAATGAATATTTTTAAATTTTATTTGATGCTGGGTAGTGCGGAATGCTAAATACTGAGTCGTGAAAATATAAAAAAAAATATGTGCACCAGTTTTCGAGCTTTTACGGTTCGTTAAAGCTGCACACTATGGCCCATGGTGGCCACATTTTATTTGCTTTTACGTAACCATTTTCATGAGATGGAATAGAACTGAATTTGAAAATAAAAAATAAACTATGTAAAATCTCAATCGGGCTTTAGTATAAGTAGAAACAATCTATAACATAGCGCCTTGATAGTAGATTTTTTAAAGAGAGCTCCAGTTTCATACGTTGTTACTGACAACTTTTTTTACTGGCATACCTACCTTGGTCTGTCCCTACTGGCAGTACCTTCGCAGTCTCCTTTCAGCAGGCGTAGCATGGCGCTTTCTATCTCTACGAAGAATAGACATAGCTTTTTCTATACAAAGTGACAGTTCGTTTCTTCATTTTTGACATCGCAGCGTAGAAATCCTTCTACAATCTGTCATTTTGTCTTTCATTTCTAACGATCTTTGTCTAGGTCTTTTTGTAGACTATTTCGGAAGAAAGTTTTCTATCCATACTGTCAAAATCACACTGACAACCGATAAATCCTATGACAAAACAAAGAATTCTGAGTCGAATTATGTGAAAGTTCTACTTTGCTGCCGTCGTACTGTCTACAGGAAACGTCATTTTTGTCTACTCTTCCGTCGACAAAACGGTGCTCATGCTACGCCTGCAGAGATTTGTAACTTCCATCCGCGCCTGTTGAACTTATGTTTCCATGCTACATCATTCATGGATCCTTCCCTCAATACTTGTTCCGGTCCGTGGTTACAACTCAAGAACATTGCCACCCCCTCGGCCATAGCTTGCGAGGAGTTATGATTTGCTGTCTATGACAGTTTATGGTGGTGGGGCCTTTTACGTTGCGAATGGTTCCAAACTTGAATTGAAAGACCCGCTTTTCATGCACAATATTGCACAAGGTTGTGAATCCCACAATGTGGCCATTTTCATTCCGACTTAATTAAATTAACTGCCGGAAATTCTTCTAAAAAAGCATTAAACAAAAATCTTGTTTTCTCAAGCAAGCTTGGAAATTCGAGCATTATTTTCACAACATTCTTCGAGATAAAACGATATTGCTGTACTGGTCAAAAACAAGTGATCCGGCGGCGTGTTAAGCGGTAATAAAATCGCGCTGATAGATTTTCAAAGCTCGGCCGAACGTTGAAAATCGAATAGCGCGCTTTAATTTAGGTATCAATCAGTGAAATCGGGCATTCCAGCCATTCAACGCCAATATTCTTAACCGTAGTTAAGTCAAAGTCTACGCTAAGGAGCATAATAATTATGTCATTGTCAGGTAAAAGTCAGGTTTGGAACCTGCAACCTAGAGCTTATTAAACAACTTTAGGTTTCCACACAACTAAGTACTGTACCTTCCACTTTCCACTATCTATGCCATAGTAAGTTCACTAAATCACTCGGGACTACGCCACGATATATCGCCTCAGTAGTAATCCCTTCATTATCTGTAGTAAATGTTAATTACCTACTGTGTGTTTACGCAGAAACAAGTTACGATTAAGTTAACTACCATATTTATTACCTCTTCGTGGTTATAAGTTAACAAAATGATAATTATACCTACGGCAAAGTAACTCCTTTCTCAACAGAAAAATCCATAATCCTTTAAAAAAATAAGTGTAGGTTTGAAAATGGAGAAAAAGGACCCATCGTAATACCAATACTACAGTCCACAGTATAAAATAGTACGTCACGTCAGTAGCCCAACGCTCTCATTATAATTCCAACCATACTTAAAGTACATACTAATTCCATGCCATACATGCAACTTGACAGCTGTCAAGTATCAACTTGTATTAAAACTTCAAAACTAGTCCAACCTCAGTGGCCACACGTCAAGTTGGCAAAACGCAATTAAAACGCAGCGTCTACGCTAACGAATCGCACCGCGACACTTCATGTTGAGTGTCGTGTGAACTCAGGCGTTAGAAAATTATTTTGTGCACTAGTATTTTTTTTAGGAAAATATGCTTTGCTAAATACTCTGATGAAATGTTTTTTAAATAGTCAAGAGACTGATGAATATGTTTTTACCCGACTGCCCCAGAATGAGGGTAATGTTTTTCTTGACTACGTTGTAATGAGGTTCTGATTGCTTTTAACGATATTATTCCTCATCCAATATCTGAAAGGGTCTGCGATAAATATACCAAATACTTCTAGCGAATTTCCCCTCCTGCAATCAAAATAAAACGCAATGGAAACCTCCTTAAAATATCAAATTGGTTACAAATAAATCTAATAAAACATCGTTTGTTTCAGATTTCGAGCACTCATTTGGATCAGAAGGTATGAATGATATATTTAATTCCAAAATTACTTTTTCTAGAACCCAAAAGTCATCGGCGCAAACCCATAATTTTGTCGATGGTCTAAAAAAAAATGTCGCCGGTCATAAAAATGACGTAGGTCGTAAAATACATCCATTAGTGGTCGCTGAAGGCATACACGACCTTGTATAGCATATGAAAAGGGCTATAAAATGTTACTTAGCCTGTGGATTATGATGTGATAATGTATGCTCTCCAAATTACATGTAAGTATATAAACTGGCCTAGTGCGAGTCGACCTCGCAACACGAAGGGTTCCGTACCATCGTTTCATGTGTCTTTGTCTACGGTACGGTAAGCTGATCTCCGTACAATACGAAATCAGTTTATACTGGAAATGTATAGCTTGATGTGTAAGCCGTGTGTACAAGAGATACAGCGATTTTTAAGGTCGAAAAAAAACGCCGAAAAAAATCACATTTCTTTTTCAGGGGATCCCTTCAATTTTATGTTTATTTTATTTTTATTATTTGTTGTTATAACGGCAATAGAAATACACTGAAAATTTGTCTACCTATTTAACGGTTCATGAGATGTAGCCCGCTGACAGACAGACGGACGGGATGTATGGTTCGGTTTGGCATCCATTCTGGTACGGAACCCTAAAAAGGCCTTAGCACTTCTAAAACTTTTTAAACTAAACTAAAAAAGTAATGAACATAAATGTTGATGGATGGAGCGGGAGAGGAAGGCCAAAGAAAAGATGGTTGGATTGTGTGAGGAATGATATGAAAGAGAAGGGAGTAAATGATAGCGTGACGTTTGACAGGGGAGAGTGGAAAAAGAAAACGTGTTGCGCCGACCCCAAGTCACATGGGACAAGGGCAGGAAGATGATGATGAATTGATGACTTCTAAAACGTTTTCTCTTACCTACATCAGGAATTCATGACAATATCTAAAACCTGAAACATTTAGAAGCAGCACTAACTCAAAGGTCACCGCCGGTCGCCGGTTCGGTACGACCCGTACTAGAGGTTACACGATAACGTCTAGTGAAGTAAGTCGGTCTAAAGTATTAAAGGTTTATGAAATTGCAAGACTTTTCAGGAATGAATTTTGTTCAAAGTCTGCAGTGAGATACATAGTTCAAAATATTTGAGCGCAAAGCTTCGATTACCAATGGGGCAGTAAAATCTATACAATAAAGTTTTTAGAATTTTAGTCCATTTGTATGTGTTTTTCTGGATGTACACACAGTTACACATCAAGCTATACATTTCCAGTTTATGCTGATCCCGCATTGTATAGGATTTCCGTACAATGCGAGATCAGCTGTATGTTCCGGATTAGCGCAAAAACGGCTAAACGGATTTGGATAACATTTGGTACACAGGTACTTTATAACCTGGATTAACACATACGGCACTTTTAATCCCGGTAGTACATTCCCGTGGGATATTTCCCGACATTCACGCGACGAAGCCGCGGGAAAAGCTAGTACAGAATATATTACGAGTACTCGTTGTATGAGAGAGAGAACCCCCCCGGTTTCTGATCGATCAGAATCTGCTTTCAAATTCCCTATTCTCTGATAAGTTATGATTGGTAAACGAATACAACAGCCAATCACGGCCCTTGGTCGATCCAACCCATTTTCAGAAGTGGAAACTTCTTTGCGCGTTGAGCACTCACTTTTTGGGTGAATAAAAAAACAAGGAACTCGCGTCATCGTCACCGTCACGCTTGAAGAAATGTTTTTTAGCGCCATCTACCGTCGACCGTTTAAATTACGTTGAATTTACGCATTGTTGTTTTCACTTCTATCGGCAGTCCCGCATTTTTTTTTTATAGGTCTTTTTTTAGTATGTTATGAGGTCACCACAGGAAATACTTGCTCATTACACCATAATTATGCAAGCGCAGTTGAGCGATTCTCAATAAAAAACATTCTTTCCTATTTTAATACAAACTGCACCTGCAGTGAAAACCTTTCAACAATAAATTGGAAACAACGGATAACGGTGAAAAGATTCGCCATATTGTGAGCGGAAACGAAAATCATTGTTTGGCCTGGGCCCGCGAAACCTAGCCTTCGTCGTTTTTTATTCAGCCATTGAATGGGACGCGTTATAAATATTCAAAAATGTTTAAAGGCAGCTTTATCTTTTGGATTGTCAGTGGTTTTTTTTTTTATTGGCTCGGTTGTCTAAATATTTTGATTGTAAGCAGCATGGAATTAGTATGTACTATTTAAAGGCAGGCACTAGTGGATGTTAGGGTTCCCTATAGTGAAAGTTACGATTTTCATTTATTCAGCAAGTTTGGCCATTATGAAAATATAATTGTTTCCGAGATTCTATAAATAACCGATTTTTTTTAATAACCCGGGTTGTTCCATGCTTAAGCTACGATTACCATGATCGGTTCGTAAATGGGTGATCAATGTGAACATCCATTACATATATCGAGCTGTCATTCGTAGATCTTTGATAATCGTTACGGATAGTCCGAAGCCCAAAAGTCTGACAACCAGTCTTACCTAGATGTATCGTGATACTTAGTAACTGGGTTGTGGAATTGTAGAGGTCAGACAGGCAGTCGACCCATGCACAATACTGGTATTCACCTGCATCTGGTTAGACTGGAAGCCGACCCCAACATAGTTGGAAAAACGCTAGCCAAATTGATTGGCTCCTTGTCTCGACTAGCTTCTATATAAACCCATAGCAGTATAATAGTCTACACTAATATTATAAAGAGGAAACATTTGTATTTGTGTGTGTATGTTTGTAATGAATAAACTCAAAAACTACTGCGCCGATTTCAAAAATTCTTTCACCATTAGAAAGCTACATTCACCCTGAGTAACATAGGCTATAAATTATAAAGATTACACGCGGGCGAAGCCGCTGGCAGCAGTTAGTGATATATACAACTTTGTTGGCAATCTTATCTAGATTGCCAACGTAATGATGAATAGATATTTCGCTGATTGTTCAAATGAAGATTCCTATCGTAGGAGTGCCTTAGACAAAGATCTTCTATACAAATTCCAGAGGGGCTAAAGGGTTTACCTAATGAGTAAATATTTAACTACGCACTGCATATTTGTAGTACTTAGGTTCTATATACATATAATTATACTCAAGGGCGGATCCAGGGGCACGTGTCACCCCCCAAACGGATAAAATAATATCGACTCGTCTATTGTGAAGATAATCTTCGGGCAGCTGACTCATTACATCATCTGCCTAGCCTTTTCCCAACTATGTTGGGGTCGGCTTCCAATCTAAACCTATTTTTGTCGCGTTAATTTAAGTGGCATACGTTATCTTAGTTTTTAAACATTAGTGCATAAAAGTTTTAAAACATTAGTGTTCATGGTTGTTATATAAATTAAGAAAATGTTAGTATGAAAAATGCAAGTTCTTTAAAAATCCCCATACAAAACGCTGATTTCATAGGTAATGATGACCCAATATTTGAGCTAATAACATCGATTGAATTGACACATTTGTTCAAACTCGCTCTCTAAAATAAAACATAAAAAGTGACATTCGTATTTTTCAAGAAACTGTAAGTATTTCTATTCCAGATCGCAGTCCTGTAGTGTTGTTTTCAGTTTCAATGCTAGGTAGTGAAGGAGTCATCAAGTGGCATGTCTATTTCGAAACTAGGGAAGGGACACGCAAATTTTTTATATTTTTTCTCTATGTAACCTTTTCACGCCTAAACCACTGAACGGATTTCGATATTTGCAAGGCGATAGATGGCATCCCGGGGAAGGACATAGGCTACTTTTTATCGACATACCACGCGGGCGGTAGCTATTGTGTTATATTTGTGATTGTGTAAGAATTTAACCTTAACAGGGTATGTTTAAAATTTCACCAGATACTTTTGAAACAGACTCTACGACCAATTGGTCAACAGTTATAAATACTGAGACGTCCCTGCAATGTTCGAACCTTACACTCATACTGTTGTGCATTCTTAAAGTTTCAAATGTCAGCTTACCGCGTATTCGTTCAATAAAGACGTCATTCAAACACTCATTAGTCAACTGTCTTCGATGCGCGGACGCAGCTGAACGAAGAAAACAATTGTATTAAAATCTATTTGTGTCGCATCAGAGTTGAAGAATTTTATTTTATTCAGATCGGGCCTTCCCCCGACTGTCATTTGTGGATCTTTGACAGTCGTTACGGGTCGTCAGAAGCCCGAAAGTCTGACAACCAGTCTTGCCAAGGGGTATTACCGAGTTACTAGGTTGTGGAGGTCAGATAAGTCGCTCCATGTAAAATACTGGATTTCAGCTGCATCCGATTAGACTGGAATCCGACCCCAGTATAGTTGGGAAAAGGCTAAGCAGATAATGAGATAGGGCTTTTTGTATAACAAAAAGAGTGTCAGTAAAGAAAATCTGTAGTTGGGAAAAGGCTAAGCAGATAATGAGATAGGGCTTTTTGTATAACAAAAAGAGTGTCAGTAAAGAAAATCTGTAGTTGGGAAAAGGCTAAGCAGATAATGAGATAGGGCTTTTTGTATAACAAAAAGAGTGTCAGTAAAGAAAATCTGTAGTTGGGAAAAGGCTAAGCAGATAATGAGATAGGGCTTTTTGTATAACAAAAAGAGTGTCAGTAAAGAAAATCTGTGTGTGTATGAAAGTATTATAATTATGTATCTTCTTCTTCTTCTTACCGTCATACAGTTATCATTCTCCTGCCCCTATCCCAATTTATTTGTCGTCGGCGCAACATGTCTTTTTCTTCCATACTTCTCTATTAGTCGTCATCTCGGTAGTCATTTCTTTTCTAGCGATATCATCTGTCACAGGGTCCATTCCATCGTTTCTTTGGTCTTCTCCTACTCTATAGCCATTCACATTCATACTTAAAACTTTCCTGACGACAATTCCTCATTTTCTTCTTAGCATATAAGTTGATATAACATTTCAAATATTATGTTTAGCTCAAAATTCAGCCACGTGAAGGGCGTCTGATATTGTAACACTTCCAATGACGTGATTATAGAGTAGGTACTTAAATCCTTTGTGTCAGCAATATCTAGAGTTTGTTAAAATAATTATGTAAAAAAAGCCACAGCCATAAGCTGTGCAAAATCATTTCTAATATTTTTTTTTATATTAAAGAGCCAAGAATTAAAACACCAATGTCTTTATTTCCATATCTTATCGATATCGACACTCTTCACACCCCTAAGTCATCGTCATCGACTAGTGTAGTGCACGCTTCGTCGCCTACCCATGAATGTCGGAGCATTCTTTTGTGTCCACCCTCCGTGCCACAATGGCGCGGATGCTCTAGTATCTTAATGATTGAGATGTTTTGATTGGGGCCGGGGGGGATCTTTCTATGATACGTGTTTCTTGAAAGGAGGATATTATATTAATGAGGGCGTGCAGAATATTTTAAAATTATATCATCTCGGCTCGAGGTGTAGGAGAACAGCGGGGTAATTGTGAAACACACATATAATGACAGTTGATCGCAATGGGTTTGCGTTATTTACGTTGTTGAGCAGACGAATTTTTCAAACCTACAGAGCAATGAATTAGCAATATCCTTCAAAACTCTCGGAATGAGATTGAATTAGGGTGCAGGTCAAGCCATAGTCAAAAGATTGGTCAGTCAGTAAAGTTGCAAATGAGGTTGATTGCAGATGTGCCAACTGGCAATATACAGCGTGCCGCTTTAATGATGACATTCATTTAACACATTCGTTATAAGAAAATATTTGAATTTCATTAAACGTTATTATTTATTGATTTATTTAAAATTTTCTTGGAGCAACCTGTACTTAAAGAACTGTAGCGAATAGGTCATTTGCCGGGGTCACGGATCATAAGTAGGCGAATTGAAAGAATGCCGCGCAATTTCTTAGAAATTACGCCGTCAAAGGATCGGACCGATAGAACGTAAGCCAGCTGGTACGTAGCTTCATGAATGAATCTTTTATTTTATTTTATTATGATTTTTATGATTACTGGCCACTAGCCCTACCCGTGTGTTAAATTAATGTCGCCATTGTAGCGGTATGTTGTCTAACAACCCCCATTGAACTGCATCTGCGAACTAAATATTTTATGGTTAATATTGCCAAAGAAAGAGCAGTCTAATCAAGAAAAAGACTGAATTGCTTGTCATCTAAATAAATTGTCCTAAAGTTGAATAAAGTACCATAACGGTACTGTATAACCGATCGGTCCCTTTCAAAGCCTTATATTACTTTCCAAAACGATTCCTCGTCTTGCAATAATTTCGACGGCAGCGTACCATGACAAGATTTAATGCTACATATTTTCTCCCATAATCTTATTCCCACACAAATTCATCATAATTTATTCATAGTTTCGCGTACACACGCATTATTTACGTTAGGCTGCACTCCTTACTTCCTCTGCCTGCCTCTGCTGTATAATGTTTATTTTTGCCGCCATTACCGACTTCGTTTCGCATAGATAGAGGGACATCTCTTGAATATATTCATGATTTTCTTTGCGTGGCGTTGATACAAATGTGTATTAGAATTAATGGAAGTGTGTTTTTTTTGCGTTGGTAAATTAAAACGCAGATACTTATATACTGTTTGCATGTAAATACTGGTATTCAGCTGCATCCGGTTAGACTGCAAGCCGACTCCAACATAGAAAAGGCTAGGTAGATGATGATAATGTCTCTTTGTCTGAAGCCTTCCACGGTTAGAATTTACTATATTTTACAAATGAGCATGAGGTCTGGGTTCGATTCCCGGATCAGGCAGCGTTATAGGGTTTTTCCATCTGGAATTTCTCAGAAGCAGCCCGGAGTCTGAGGTAGTGCCCGGTTGATGGCATTAGGCTCGCCCACCCTATTACATGGGATGGGACTTGACCATAGCTGGCTAAATGTGGGTGTACTATAGGTACACCTCTGCCTAACCCTTTGGGGAATACAGGCGTGATATGTGATATATGTTATGTATGCTATTGCTATACAAATCACTAGACAGCCTATCGCTTAGTACTCCGCTTTACGTTAAAAGGTTTTAGTTTTTCTGGGTCCAGGGGGATGCGCTACCCTGGCAGGGTTGCGGGTTAGTCCGAAAGGGATACCGGGACCTTGGCAACAGGCAACTGAAGAAACACGGGTGGGTTTTAGTCAAGTCTGACACGCCCTTCCGCTCCGCCCAGAGCGGGAGAAGTCATTGGATGAATTCCCAGCCTCAAAAAAAAAAAAAAGCGGGATGCGCTAAGGTAGCCCGCGAAATTGAGATTAACTTACGTTTTTTGCAATTTGCAGGTCGCACTCCATACGTTCATATAAGTGTCAAATGTCATGATTTCACGAAATAGTCATTCAATACAGTGATATGAACTTATGGAGTTGTATTGCTGATTCTAATGTTTATAATTCTGTAAATCCATATTTGTTACGGTCGCGAATCTTATTATAATCCACATACAACCTGATACTGACCTGCAATTTGCAAAACACGTAAGAAAATCTGGATTTCGCGGGCTACCGTGGAGCTTTCGCATTAAGCCAACTTAGGGGTATCTTGCTCCTTTATTGATCCCTGCTATAAATGGCTCGAGTCTGGAGCTATGTCGACACAGTGGCTTTTAGATTTAACTCTGAAGAACGAAAGTCACACTCTACGTGTTACGCCAGCAGGTATACTAACAGTCGCCCGATCAGAGAATCGAGAGAATTATCACGAGACAACGCCATCATTAGTGTATTTTTTATTGCTCCAAGTTTCGTCCAAAATTGCTCTCAATTCGAAACCGTTTGCAAGAAATATATTTTTTTAAATCGTCATAAATTCCCCAAAAAATCGCACACGACATCGTATTGGCGCGCTTTTTCCGCGCCTTTTGTTCAACTGGAATGTTAGTGTTGCTAGTTTTTTGTCCTCAAAGGATTGATGGACCATTGTGTTGCCATTTGCAAAAATTCCCGGCGTCGAATAATTGATAAGTCTGCTATGCAATCTTTTTTTTTGTTTCGATGTTGAATCGTTAGGGATTAGATTTTTTTTATTTGTCTAACTCGTCTGAATTGTTCGGCTTGAAATTCGCCAGGCTTGTTTGTTTTCCCGTCTAGCTTTTTCATAGTTTTTGTGTGAAATTTTGTCGAAACTTTTGTTCGCGTTTGGAGTTATTTTTAGCTTGCGTTGGAATTGAATTTTCTGCTGCCTTTGTGCGAAAAGGGGAATTGGCAGCTAACCTCACCTCTCACTCACCTGCTGTCAGCTTAATTCATTGGAGAAATATAGCCTAGTTAAAGGCAACACAACAAACAAAATATTAAACCTAAAACAAAAAAAAGGATCCTTTCTAATTTCCATAGAGTTAATAGCATCCTAACTCAATTTTGAAATCCGAAGACATTCACCGAATCGCACTTGGGCTCGTGTGATGCTTATTGGCCCACTCCCTCAGAGAGAGGAGGCCTAAATTGGCCTGTGTCCCACCAGTAGGAATGTATGTTACGCAATTTCCAGTGACATAATTCCACACACTACCAACATAACAAACTTAATAGAAACAAACACAATATGATTAGGTTGCGACTTGCGACCCGCGCGCGAAGGAATGGTGATCAAAACTCTATTATGCGGCTCCCAGGAGATATTTACATAATGTGTGCCCAGAAATATAATGCGGCAAAGATAGTCCAGTTTCCTGTTTTGCCGTTTTTTATTCTTTTATGGCAAAGGTGATGTGTTAGCGAACGAAATAGCGAAAATATTCTTCTTCGGAAGGCCCGTTTCGATCTTCTGCATCGACTGCATCTCACATGTTGAAGTTTCCCTTCGGCAGTTAATTTTCCCTTCGACAGCTCTAAAAGTAAGCTCTCATAAATATGTAAGCATAATTCCTACTGAAAAATGCAAATTGACTACTAAGGAACGGAGAAAAAAAAAAAAAAAAAAAAAAAAAAATATTCTAGTTAAAAAGTTTAAATAAGATTTACATTAATTACAAACGAGGTAACTTTAATTCTAGCTGTAATATAGACCAGCCTGATCTAGGTTTGTGAAAACCTGTGTTTCAGTATTGGTAAGAACATCTTGAAATAATTTCTGCAGCGCTTACAAGTTCATGTACAAAATAGAAATAGCCAATCAAACAAGTTTGCAAAAGAGATTATAGCCTGCAGCTTAAATTAAAAGGACTTTCGTGTCCGTAAACAAAAGTAATTTTTTCTTTAACATTTTTCATAGGATTAGCTAATTTTTTTAACAATTTTCCCGCTCTTTTTCACAAGTCACCATAGATAATTTTTCTTTTTTTTTCCCCATTGAAATAAACGATCCTCAAACATTCTTGATCCTTGTCAATTAAGTTAGAAGCTCCAATATAAAACAGACGTACGTTCTTCTGAACGCAATGATCGTGAGGTGGCAAGGCGTCTGCGCCCTGTATTTGGGTCGTGCACGTGCCTCGAATATAATGTGAACCCGCCCTTAGGAAAAATATCGAGTTTGCAAGAAGATGCTTTATCTTGTGGTGGTGTTTTGTGTATTTGGCTTTAGTACAATTCTGAGGTATTTTAGGGTCTTAGAAGATAAATAACTAGTGTATGTATTTTTACATTTTTTCACTGGCTACATTCTTTATTAAGGACGCAGCTAAGTAGTCATGGACGAACTTCGGAATGTTATTTTTAAATCTAACAACTGTTGATGTCTGGGCTAGGTACTGGATACACGAGGCTTGTTTTTACCCGACTGGCTCAAAAGGATGGTAATGTTTTTGAAGCTAGGAAAGCAAGCAAGTAATATCCCTTGGGACATATTAGAGCCGTTTACACGATACGAGTAAAATGATTCGATTGGATACTAGTTTCGCCGGCTACAAAAAGCTAGTATCTATGGCTAGTACACAAAGCCAGGAGGATGGTATAATAAGTGGTGGGGGTCTCGGAAAATGGGTTGATACCATCTGACGGCCAGCTCTAACACCGCGTACGCTCATTGGTCAAATCAAACAGCGCGCGTTTCCCCGGCTTCCTGTTACACACTTCCGTCCCTTTTCACGAAATCACTCCCACAGATGCAGGGAAGCTAGAGCAAAGATGTTACACATCAATAATATATAGAAACGGGATAGTAAGAACTGCGCAAGGTGCACAAAACTCACTTTAATGCAGCCTAGAGCACAAAACCATAAAAGACGAGAAAGCCTGTAGGCACACTCCTATAATATACGTCAGATAAAAAGATTTATAAGGTAGATGCAGGCTTTGTAATCTGTATCGGCAGATTCAAATCTGCAGTGTGTACTCTCCAATGGGCTCGCATGCGTAAACCGGTTTGGCATCTTGTAGGGACAGATAAACTTTGTATCATGAATTCATGATTCATTGGTCGCCCGTGACCTACACATGAGGCGGACAATTCGATTCATCTGTGCTTTATGATTCTAAAGATAATGGTGAGAAAGAAAAAAAATGTTCTTCTTAGCGCGTCGAATTGTCGATGGTAAATTCGACACGAATTCGACTTGTAGCCAAGTTCATAGGTATACGTGCCAGAACTTAGGTACGAGTTTGTTTGCGGGAAAGTCCGAAAGGGATACCGGGACCTTGGCAACAGGCAACTGAAGGAACACGGGTGGGTTTTAGTCAATAAAAGTCTGACACGCCCTTCCGCTCCGCCCAGAGTGGGAGAAGTAATTGAATGATTTCCCAACCTCAGAAAAAATAAAAGGTACGAGTTTGGAGCCAGCAGTATAGCGTCCATCAATTATTGTAGCATCAAGTCACGCAGGACACGAAATTAGGTGTTTGTGGAACAGTACCACTTTTGCATTCCAGTCTGGGATCCTTCTTTTACCGGAAAGCACGTTAAGCCGTTGGTCCCGGCTGTCATTTGTGGATCTTTGACAGTCGTCACGGGTCGTCAGAAGCTCGAAAGTCTGACAACCAGTCTTACCAAGGGGTATTACGATACCCCTTAGTAACTGGGTAATACGTTACCCAGTTACTGGGTTGTGGAGGTCAGATAGGCAGTCGCTCCATGTAAAATACTGGTATTCAGCTGCATCCGGTTAGACTGGAAGCCAACCCCAACATAGTTGGGAAAAGGCTAGGCAGATGATGATCCTTCTTTTACAGGATTGCTCACCTGAAAGAAAAAAAACCTTCTCCGTATATCCCTCTTCCGTCATACAACGATAATGCTGTTACAAGATGATGGGGATCTCGCAAAATAAGCGCTGTGTATCATACTCGTCATCGTGCTGAGTGGAAGCCTTCTTGTCACAGTCATGACGTGCAGCTGCCGATTATTTATCTTTATACTCATGATCTCACATTTGTACTTAGATCTATTTTGTTGAATTTAATACTGCTGATTACTGTTAGCTCTTTGTATGCACGTGTTTCTGTGACAAATAAACCTATTTTTCTTATTATTGATACACGACAGGACTCATTAATAAAATATAAAAGACAGATCCTACTAAGCCATTAATTATTCTGAGGATTGCACCACGTTTTATAGATGTAAATATAATATTAAAACCACCAGATGTCAAACTGCGACTATTAATAACCATCAAATCAATTTAAATAAATGGAAAATCGGTGCAAACAATTCACCGAAATGAGTAAAAGGCAACGCTTTCATTGGTAAGTAATTCATATGATTGCCCGTCAGTGTTTGCCGATCCCACAGTCGGACCAACTAATTGAATTGAGTTTGTGAGTGTCAAACATTTATTACTATTTAAATTCTTGTTGACTGCACTCAGAACTTGCAGTTATTTGAATTATATTTTTGTTAATGCATTATTTCGTATTCATTTTCGTCTTAGTGCTTTTCTGGCGAATTGCCAGGTTCTTGTTCGAAAAACTAGACAGCTTAGACAAAGTTTTCTGGGATCACTGACTCAGAAATGTCAACCAACTAAGAATTTACATTAAAAACTTATCCTTACCTTCCTGAAGTGTGCTCGTAATATAATTAAGAGTAACTTTTCCAATGTAATAAACGTAAGTACGCACAGACCTTTTCTATAAAAATTAATTAGCTATGCAAAATTGCGAGCGTTCTCGTGAATGAAACTAACTTATGCTAAGCTTGCCTTTTGAAAACTTTAAGATGTTCTTATTCGTACGTTCACTTGATAAAATAAGAAAAGTTTATTAAAGTAAATGCTGCTGAATTTAAATCTTTTAGTTTGAGTACCTCAGGTAATTAAAAGTATGGTATTTTGCAGCCACAGAACATAAATAAAAAACATACACCCAGAGAGAATTGACTGAGCATTCCGTATTCAGATGTGTAGTGAAAACTAAGAGAGAGACAAAGCGAATATGCGGCTAGTAGTTGTCTCTTTCTAGCATTCTGATTTTGAAAAGACTATTTGATTTGACAAAATTCAAATAGAATTTCACAATTAGTTCAAATTGAATTTTCTTTTACCTACAGGCTTACAGAAAAGTGACAGGTATTAGCCGCAAAATCGCTTTGTCTCTTTCTAAAAAGTGGTCACTTTTGTGAGGCTAACGCTCAGTCCATTATATATGTCTATGATCCAACCTACTCAATTCAAATTCATTTCAATTCAAAATCATTTTCTTGGCTGATGTTATGTCAGCACTCTAACATGAGTTTGACAATCTAGAAAACCAACAACTGTGACAGTTACTTTTAAATGTAGAACATAAAAAGTCAGTTTTACCAGATTTTCGCAGTTATTGGCCAAACTAAACGAGACTTCTGTATCTAAAATTAATTAACGAGTCCCGTCCGAGTGATAGACGAGACGTTATTGTCTACGTGACGAGAATTCCATCCCGTCTTGTTATGTTTGAGCATAGACTAGAGGATGTATGGTTGTATACGTTTGCCTCATACCGTTTGCCAGAAAAATATACGTGAATTGAATTTGGCGCGAAATGAAGAAAAATGGTGGCGAAATTGTGGAATGTTATTTTATCTTTATTTTCCACCATAACTTTTGTTTTCTACAGCAAATTCTAATTTTAAAATTCATGTCCATTATACGGTCTTCCGAAAGTTGATTGCAAACATTTTCCACGCTTCCGTATCAAAATAAATTACAGTAAAAGGTTTTAAAAATCCCCAAATAGTATTTCCACATGGGAGAAAGCCTTTTAAAAATATACTTCACGTGAACGTTAAACGAACTTTTCGTTTGCGTTTCGCCATTAAGTTTTTTTTACGATAAAAGGTAATGAGTGTGACGGGTAGGGTTGTGTTAGTTCCAACGAGAAACGCTAAATATCGGTAAAAAGAGAAGGTCGTGAAAATCATGGAAAATCTTCGTTTATCAATGAGACTATAATAGCTACGCAACGCAACAAGCAAAATAAGATAGAATTATCTTGGATTTTTTGATAAAATATATTTAGGTACTTACACTTCATAGCGGTTATTATTATTACTTAGTAGCTGCGCCCCGCGGTTTCAAAGTCAAAGTATTTTATTTGTTGAACATAGGTAATATGGTACACACGGCTACACATCAAGCTATACATTTCCAATTTATGCTGATCTCGCATTGTACGGAGATCCTAACAATGCGAGATCAGCTTATACTGGAAATGTATAGCTTGATGTGTAGCCGGGTGTACATGGTATAAAATTTGCGGTGTATCACTATGTTTTGCCTTGCAAGGCGTACAAATTAGGCGTAAAAAACTACAAACTAAATAAAACTGTTTCATACAAGTAACGTCGTAAACAAGACAGAATAACAAGCGGATCGGACATTTTTATTTTATGCTTCTATCATCTAAAAACTCATTGATAGTAAGCCTTTTCAATCAATAATTTTTTAAGTTGCGATTTAAAATGGTTTATGTTGGTCATGCTTTTTAAAGTTTTTAGTAGTTCATTGTAAATCTTTGGACCCATGCCGAGACAACTCTTTGAGAAAAGTGCAGTATTGTGTTTTTTTGATTTTAGTGTGCTTTGGTGACGTCTAGTATTAAGTTTTTCAAATTTAGACAGATTCTCCTTAACAAATATTGAAATTTCATAAATATAGAGGGATGGAAGCGTAAGTATTTTTAAACTAACGAAAAATGGTTTGCAACTTTCGGTGGTTTTTAACAAACATATGGCTCGAAGAAATTGTTTTTGGGCCTTAAATGCCACTTCTCTATTGGTAGAGTTGCCCCAAAATATTATGCCGTAACGAAGAGTTGTGGAGACATAATATGCATGATAGTATGATACGCAGTAAGGACAGTATTACGATTTGCAACCTTATTCAAATTGTGTAAAGCATAGCAAAATTGATGAATTTTTGTTATCATAGTCTCCATGTGTGTTTTCCATGTCATATTTTCGTCTAGCCAAATACCTAGAAATTTGGTTCGTTCCGTTTTAATAATCTTATTTTGGTCATAATTAATTCACATAAGTTTTGATCGCGTGGAAATATCGGGATAAAAGTATCCTATGTCCTAATCCAGGTCATGCGGTCTACCCATATGCCAAATCTGTTCAGCTGTTTTAGCATGAAAGCTAGTTAGTTAGGATTTGCTACGAAATGCAAGAAAAATTAGAAAGTATAAGTAATCCTGGAGTCAAACATTGAAAGAATCTGAGTCAGGGTTGGTTACAGCATAGCAAAAGAAAGGAAAAAGGGATTGCTTTTGCTCATACATCTTCTTGACTCGTAATGTCAATATTTTAATATACATGAAGTGAGCACACACTTGAGATAAAGAACAAACAAAGATCTTGTTTATCGTGCCGCTCAAAGTAGACAAACTTTGAGGGAAATCGATTTGGAAGAACGTCGTGCTTTTAAGCCACCAAGTTTGGTAACGCGACATTTAAAAGCCGATACACGTTTGTTTTAATTAGATAGGTTTAAATGCAAGACCGATTAGTATCGATAAACCGTTACTTAACCTTTAAGAGACAGAATCGTGCAAATATTCCATAAAATCGGCATCAAATCTCGAGATTACAGAATTTGATGTCTACTGAAAATCGATATTCGATTATCATCAATATAGTTTTACGGTTCACGGTTATCGATAGCGCGTTTCCCAGCCCTACTGGGTCGACGTAAAATGTAGCGTACTGAGGGTTCCAAAATCCATAAACTTGCGTTATTTTACGACTTCTAGGGGTTGTTTATGGCAAGAGGGGGTGGGGGGGGGGGGGGGTGACTTTAATTATTTAACAAAGTGCCACTGTCTAATTAAGTTTGTGCTATTTGTATAATTGAAGTTTTTAGTGCCGACTTCTTGATGAAAATTGGACACGACATTTTATTAAAAAACTAACTAGGTTTCAGTTTTCATTTGCACATGGCCAGTGTTGGTTGTATTCCGACGTTCATTAGAAGATTAGTCAACCTTCATGAAGTCTTTTAGAGTACTAATCAAGCAATGGAGAAAAGAAAGCGACCTGCTTCTATGTCGTTAAAAAAATAATGAGCTCTGATTTCACACTTGTGCGTGGCAGTATTATAATTTATGCTAGATTAGTAAATTATTAATTAGATTATTAATGCTGGCTGTTAAAATACGTGTCATGTAGTTACCTAAAATTATTATTTTCAAGATTTCAGGGTGTTTGAGGATAATTAATTAATCACGTTTTTAGTATGGGGTTGGGTCTTACCAATTATAGCGGGGTGATTGCGGAACACACTTACAGTAGCAATTAGCAATGGCTTTCATTTTGACAGTTCAACAACATTCATTGCGTTATTTACGTGGTTGAGCATACATTATGAAGCGGGATTAGCAATATCCTTCAAAATCATTGAGATTTTGATTGAAAAATGAAAGTTGCCGCTGTGCTCGTGCTGGGTTAGATCTGGGGGCCAAGTCTACTAATTTACAAACGTGTCAGTGGTCTCACAATGATCAGTTTTTGACAGATATGCCATACAAAATCTGTCAAAAACTTATCATTGTGAGATCACTGACACGTTTGTAAATTAGTAGACTTGGCCCCCTGTTGAACAGCAAAGTTCTTAAAACACTTTACATGTCTTATCGAACAGAACTTAGTTGTGAAATATAATTCTTTTACATTTGTTGTTTTGCTAGGGGCCTACTCTCTCTCTCTCTCTCTCTCTCTCCGTCAACGATGATACGGGCACTTCTTGCATCCCTAGAATACCAGCGCTGCGGTATTTGTTTTTTTTTTTAAAGTGAAAACTTCTTTAGGCGCCTTGAGCAGTTTTTGGGTGAACAAAAATCATGGAACTCGCGTCATCGTCACCGAACGCTTGTTGGGTAAACAAAAATCATGGAACTCGCGTCATCGTCACCGAACGCTTGTTGGGTAAACAAAAATCATGGAACTCGCGTCATCGTCACCGAACGCTGAAGAAATGAATGAATGTTCCTTAGTTTTCACTTCTATCGGCAGTCCCCAAAGACACAGTGCACCACATGTTTTTTTTTTTTTTAAATATTATAGCGTCATGCTGAGATAGGTGCCTTTTTGGCCTCGCACAGGTCTTTTTTTTTCTTTTATTTACTATTTTGTTAGTTTTCATGTTCTTTTTTATTGTTGTATTTCCTGTGCGTGTCCGAATTAAAATATTTTTCTTTGCCTGTTCTAGGTTTTCTCGATCAGGATTAGCCTAGTGTCATTAGTGGCTACAGAATAGTTCTTAGGTTCGTGTTTTCCTTTGCTTTTTCCCAGTGTTTTCATTAATAAGTCAATTACTTACTTACTTCTATTTAATTCTGATGATGTTTTCTGACTCGATCAATTTCATCGTCTGAAAGCGCTTTAATATTCACAAAAGCACATATTCACAAATACACCTAAACAATATTCAGCCAAATCGATTTCAACTTCCAACTCGATCCCTCGCATCGCAATCCTTACAGAAAGTGACAGAAACATCGAATACAGAATAACCCAACCACTTCTGCAAATCAAACTTTATATCCCTCAGAGAAAAATCACACAAAATCTAGGCGATAAACGAAACCACTAGGGAATAAGTGCCTAGCACGTTGAAATGAAATGATCTCTAATCTAGGATGGCTTTGCAAAGTAACCGTTTTCAAAGCGCGGGACGTAGGGCGCGAGTAATAAAATTTTACGAGCCGTCGCCATGGCAACGCCGCCATTATGCAGTTGCGCGGGCCCGTCGCCAGGAGCGCTGCGTTCGATTTTCAAATGTTTTCTTTTTTTGTTTTTATTATCTGTGGACTGTAATTGAGAAACCTGTAATGGGGCTTTTGTAATGGCTTTATTTGAAGGATTTGAATTCAAATGAAATATTTGGTTGATGTCAACTTGAGGCCAATTCTACCCTAAGTAGTTGTATTGTTGATAATTCTGTAAAGCCATAATTGTTACGGTCGCGAATCATATTTTGATCAACGTACTAGTCATACAATCTGACATGACAAATTACAAAAAACGTAAGAAAAATTGAATTTCACGGGCGATACTTATGTTATGTTTATGAATTTAAATGAAATAACGACCGCATAGTTCGACTGTCTACCATAGATAAAGTTTATCAGCTCATTCTAGTTTACTCAGGACGGGAATACTAATCTAATCGATATTCTATATTTAAACATAGCTTTAAAGCCATCCATAGACACACCTTTCAATCTCTCGTGCGATGGAGCGACGATTTTAAAATCTTGAAGCAGATTGCTACGTTTACGTTCACATTTTAAATAAAATAAATTTTCTACGATGTTTTATGAAGCATAAAAAGCCTTTCAAAAGTTAATGCAGAGACAACAGATGATAAGGAAAAAAAACAATATTTTGGACTACTTTTTGGTTTCTTTACTGATTTTCGTGTCTTTGGTAAATTATATTTGGGAAAAACTAGAGTCCTGCACGGGTAGCATGACCACCGTAGAAACGGGTTTTGTCGATGGAAGAATAGACAAAATGACAGATAAACAATCCGTCATTCTGTCTATTCTTCCGTCGACAAAACCCGGTTCTATGGTGGTCATGTTACGCGTGCAGCTGGCACTGTTATTTCGCTTTTAACTTTTAGGGATATTTCAGCTCTCTGAGAAAAGTAAAAAGAAAACTTTACAAGCAAAATACTGTAAACTTCTATGGAATTGTAGTTTTCCTGCGATTCTTTGAAATCATATTTATAAGTACCTAATATAATATGATAATTTATTACGTACTTACCCAGTGATATTATATTAATATAATATCATTGTACTTGCCTTAAACTTTTGTGGTAGGTACACACGGCTACACATCAAGCTATACATTTCCGATTAAGCTATATTTTCCGGAAATGTATAGCTTGATGTGTAGCCGTGTGTACACCATGTACACACGAATTGTTGGGTGAACTACTGTTGTCCTAGCTAGATCAATGACTAATCTGTATTTAGCTTAAAAGTTAACTTGCAACAAAAAGGGCCCCAAGCAAAACTAATAATTATCATAAAACAAGTTTTCATTAGAAACACCGGACACGTACCTATACCACTACCCTAACAAAGGATAGTGTCAGAGACTGGGAAATAAAAAGTAACGGTCCCGGCCGCCATCTTGGATTTTCTAAATGTCTGTACTTATTAGGATCTGTGGAGCGCTTGACTAAATTGTTTTTAACCCCTGACGTTAAAGGGTCACCCCCTTTTGACGCGGTACTTTTTACCGACTTCAAAAAAGGAGGAGGTACTACGTTCGGATTAGTTTCGTTATGATTGTTTTTTTTATTTTTTTTTATTTATGTTCACCGATTACTCCGCCGTTTGTGAACCGATTTTAAATTTTAGTTCGAAAGAGTATACTCCCGAGATGGTTCCATATAAATTTTATTAAGTTTGCTTGCGTCGTTTTTGAGCTAGCTTCAATATTACGTATTTTTCCCACAGTCTATGTAGACGATATAATTATTAGACTCCTTCACTGTTATTTACATAGCAGGTAGTAACTTGTGTGGGGTAGGTACCACCACTAAAAAGTGAAAAATAAAAACTTTTTACAAAAAAAAAACACTAAATAAAAAGTGAAAAATAACTTTAATTTCGGAAGTCGGTGGCAAAAAACGAAAATTAAAAAGCAAAGACACCGACTTCCGAAATTAAAGTTATTTTTCACGTTTTATTTAGTGTTTTGTTTTTTATGTCGGTTGTTTTTTTTTTGTAATCTTCGTTGCATACTGAAATTGGTTTGGAAAAGGAAAATTTAAAGCTTGTTCACGTGTTGGAAGTTTAGAGTATTTTGTCGTCTAAATCTGACTAAAAGTTTTAGTTTAATCTAATCTGACAGCACTAACTTTCCAATTTTGTCTGCAAGTTAATCGTTTCCTAAAGTAAATTGGCTTAAAATCGGGGTCAAAATATACAGGAACACTAGCGACCCGCCCTTGCTACAACAGCGCCACATATCGGACTTCATTCAAGCTGTAACCAACCATATCCTAACGTTAATATAATATTATAAATGTGAACGTGAGTTTGTTTGTTTGTCACGCTTTCACGCTAAAACGGCTGAAACATGGCGTGGAATAGGATATAAGTTACTTTTTATCCCGATATTCCCACGGGATCGAGACCTACGCGGGTGAGACCGCGGCGGAGCGCAGCTAGTAGCCAATAAAACAATATCGTAGAATTTTTAAGTATGAAGATAATTTATTGTACTAAGAAAGAAGTACCACGTTCACATTAGTGTTCGACGATTGTACAATAATGGGCAAGTGATAACTGATCGTTTGAACTCGCGGTGTGAGTTCAATGACGAGTGATGACCAGCAGTTGCTTCGACGTATATTTAGATTTGGTAGGGTACGTGCGGCTTTGGTGGATTCTGGGATAGTCCTGTTTGGTGCAACGGATTGTTAGTATCTACGTCTGTTATCAAAGTCGTCTGTTATTTGTTTCATATGACACTATGCGGATAAGAGATGTGACATAACATTCCGAGCTATGGAAAGTGCTCAGCTTGGAGTCTCTCTATGGGATCGATCGAGTCCGGAACACAATAAGACAGAGAGGAAAACTAGTGGATATAGCCCGCAGAAAAGCAGGCGGTTATGGCAATGGGCCGGCGATTAACCTTAGGAAGGACCGATGACCGTTAGGGAAGTCTTTGAGGTTTAGGGTAGCCTCAGGCTGGATGGACAACGAACTTTATAGAACGCAGCGAGCTATATAACCCCGCATCCTACGCATTTATAAGCGATCGGCACGTGAATACACGATCGTGCGAGCTTTTTGTTCAGTGAACCTGAACGCGTGGTCGCGCCCATAGAGGGCGCTTTCCGGTTTTCACGCTACCGATCGCTTTTAAACACGACCTATAACTCCATTTGAAATAAGATTAGAAATATAAACAAACCTTTTTAGAAGTCAAAATCAGTCGAACGGACTATCCGTTCAACCGATTTTGACTTCTATACCTTAGGCATAAGGATAGCTTAAAAGCAAAAAACGTTACATAATACCAACTGTCTACTGCAGCTGCCAATTTTCATGCCACCAACGCAATAGAATCGGTTAAACGGACTGTAAAAAAGGCTTATTTAAATGTCTAATCTTATTTTAAATGGAGTTTAAGGAGGATCTGAGGATCGAATTAAAGGCCTTTTTTCCAATACAGAACTTTTTTAGACTAATGATGATATGAAGCTGTAAAGCTGTCTAAAAGGTTGAATTAGTATGTCATGTCATATCACGAAGATAAGGGTGATGGTTGTTTTGTTTGTACAAATGAATTATTAAACAAACTCTACTTACTGTGGCAACAAGATAAGAGTACTATTATGTGTGTAAGTTTTCAAAGTCGGTAAGACCCACAATAACTTAAAGTTGTTCGACGCTAGAGATATAGTTATCGCGCCAACACTGCAACAAATGACTGCATCTACTCTTTAAATAAACCCAGGATAATAATTAAACACTATACAGGCTGTAAGGGTAAACAGTCTTGTCATTCAAACCATGGGTAGTTGACTTAATTATAAAAATAAATGACTGAACACAACAAAAAAAAAACGTAATTTTCATTAAAAGATTTTAAAATGTTTCTATCCGACACCGTGCTCTCTAGCGAAACAGCTGACTGACTGAGGGAGGGGTCGCGTTCGCGGCCGGTCAGGTCACATCCCGTACCCCCCGCCCGTCTTGAGACGCAAGTTCGTTGCCCTAGCGCATAGGTCAACGAACTTTCGTCTCTTGTGGTAAAATGTAGATTTAAAAAAAAGAAAAAAAAGTAGTAATTTTCCATTGATTTTACGTTCTATAAATGAAACCAAACCTGTGGTTGCAAGGATAACGGTGTTTACCCTAACACCATGTATAACCGCTGTCATTCGTAGTTGTTACGGATCGTCAGAAGCCCGAAAGTCTGAAAACCAGTCTTACCAAGGGGTACCGTGATACCCAGTACCTGGGTTGTGGAGGTCAGATAGGCAGTCGCTCCATGTAAAATACTGGTATTCAGCTGCATCCGGTTAGACTGGAAGCTGACCCCAACATATTTGGGAAAAGGCTAGGCAGATGATGAATGACTAAACAGTATATAAAATAATGACATCATTACAACTAATCTTATGTCCAAGAACGGGCTGAGCTCTCGGCTGAGTTAATTGATAAATTCATGAAAACTTTGGTTTGAAAACGTTTGTTCAAACAGCTCCATAAAATATGTTTCATGAAATTTTATTAAATTTCTATTCCATCTACATAGCATGTCGTTGTTTTTATTTTGTCCAATTCATTTTGCCTTCGTGTTAATCTCGAAATTATTCTTTAAGCTTATCCCATTGCCAAAAAAATTGCCAGTCAGTCAGCAGGTTGACTTTGGTAGCGCGGCTGACTGCCCAGTTCCCAGAGGCTATAGACAAAATACCTTTTCTGAAAGCGTTAACGCTAACGGAAAGATCAAATTGTATGGAGTTGACATTAGCTTTAGAGATGTCACGTGACTGCTGCTGTCAACTCCATACAATTTGATCTTTCCGTTGGCGTTAACGCTTACAGAAAAGGGATTTTGTCTAGGCCCCCAGGGTATACTGGGCGAACTCTTCCGCCACTTGTAAAAGATAACCATGCAGTATCGAAAAAAAAAACCACGGCTCAATTTAATCCGTCAAGTTCTGTAGACGATCCCAAACAGCTCCACAGCATGGTCACCCTACAAATGTAAATGCGTACGCGCAGTCCGTTTGATGCGCCGCTGCATGTTTGTTTACTCGCCGCCGCTCAGTGTGAAACCGTTTGTTCTAACTATGGACCGCAATTGAATGCTGTCAGTTGTGTTTTAGATGAAAAAAGTTCTGTTCGAAATGTGTTGAGTTGCAGGACTTTCGGGGTGTTAATTTTGGTAGAGGGGCTCGTGGCTAAATAATAACAGTTGTACAGGTCGATCAAACGTTAAGCTACGCTGGTCGTGGATGGGTGACCATCTTTCCATACCATCTTGATCCTTGTCCTTGGCAAAGCGTTATTGAGATTTCCATCAGGAATTTACTAAGTAACAGCCGACTTTTTTTTTTTTTTGAGTTGAGAATCGTCCAATGGCTTCTCCCGCTCTGGGTGGAGCGGAAGGGCGTGTCAGACTTTTACTGACTAAAACCCACCCGTGTTCCTTTAGTTGCCTGTTGCCAAGGTCCCGGTATCCCTTTCGGACCTACCCGCAACCCTGGCAGGCCGCTTGAGTATTGGATTAATGGCCGGTTAATGGCATATTAGCAACAAGCGGCGCCCCGCGGTTTTACCCGCATAAGTATTTTTCCCGTGGGAATATCGGGATAAAAGTATCCTATGTCTTTCTCCTGTCTTTGTGCCAAATTTCATCTAAATTCGTTCAGCCGTTTTAGCGTGAAAGCGTAATAAACAAACTCACTTTCGCATTTATAATTTATTTTTTTATTTTTATTTTTATAAGAGAGGAGCTCGTGGCTATGTAATAACAGCCGCTCGTGTCGATCCATCAGGTTAAGCTACGCTTGCCAGGGTTGGTCCGTGGATGGGTGACCATTTTCACATATCGAGACGCCTCCGTGCCTCGGAAAGTACGTTAAGCCGTTGGTCCCGGCTGTCATTTGTGGATCTTTGACAGTCGTTACGAGTCGTCAGAAGCACGAAAGTCTGACAACCAGTCTAACCAAGGGGTATCGTATTACCCAGTTACTGGGTTGTGGAGGTCAGATAGGCAGTCGCTCCATGTAAAATACTGGTATTCAGCTGCATCCGGTTAGACTGGAAGCCGACCCCAACATAGTTGGGAAAAGGCTAGGCAGATGATGATGACTTTCGCATTTATAATTACTAAATTAAACGAACTTACCTAAGTGAAGTTCTATTGTAATTATACGAAATGCTTAGTCCTCGATAATTATCCTGATTTACTATGTAGTCTCACTACACTCCCATCGTGTGCACGCGAATATTCAGAGAATAAATCCTGCAAGAAAAAACTTTTACGCTGGCAACTATAACCAGCTAATGTCATTCTATTTAGAGTAATCTGCAATGAGAGAATTAAAATTAACAGACAGTAATTCCCCAACTTCAATCCCAGGGTCAAAAAACAAACTATGGTCTTGTTCAGGGCTTGGGAGGGAACATAGTATCGAGGACTAAGCATTTCGTATAATTACAATAGAACTTCACTTAGGTAAGTTCGTTTAATTTAGTAATTATACTCCATGCTTAGTCCTCGATAATTATCCTGATTTACTATGTAGATGTTTAGAGAGATGAAGTTGGAAATTACAAACATTTGTTTCACACTAAAACATTCAAATAACATAAAATCAACCTTTTATTGCAAGTGGAAAAACTTTACCACATTTTCAATTAATTCTCTTTTAATAATGCTTCTATTCTAATTATCAACAACCAAGTATGTACCTATTTAGTATGCCTACTCTTTTGGCTCAAAACTTAATTTATGAAAAAAAATCACATCAGTCTCAAGGTCAACATTACCAACAAACTTGGCAAAAATTTTGCAAAACTTATGACCAAACAACCGTTTTAAAAATACTGATTATCTTCTGACACACCTCTAGTCGCTATTGAAGCATGACTTGTGGAATGAGGAGTAAATATTTTGATATCTATGCCACTGTCCAACATTGTTTGTTTAATCCAATAAGTAACTAATTGTTTGGCTAACTAACATAATTATGAGGCATTAATAATTTTTCTGTATTACCTATCTCTGAATTACACCATTTGTGTGTATAATTTATATAATATTGTAATGTAATCACATGACAAATGTCAGGTTCCATATGAAAAGTAGGATAACATAATAATTGTTAGCCGTTTTCCTGTCTTAGATGTTTTTACCAATCAGTGATTTTTATGTTAACACTTGAATTAATAATTTGGATGTTATGAAGTCTCAATTACAGATAAGTTATATTCTTTAAGACTTGAAATAATTCTTACATACTTTTTGGCTACTTTGTCAAGTGATAATTGTTGTAATGGGTACCATCATTCTATAAAATTCAATAACATTGATGGATCCCATACATCCATTTTGACATTGTTATTAATTAGTTTACGGAATTTGCCAAATATAATTTACTAACACTAGTGTGTAAGATGTGTGTGTATTATGATTAATTGTCTAACAAGTTGGATTGTATGATCTGTTAAATAAATGAATTATATTATATTATATATCATTGTAGTTAGTGCAACTTTGTTGTAATTTTAAGATACCTTTAAAGAACCTCTTAATTACAGGATCGGTACCTACATCAGCATTTATGATCAATGACAATGCAGATCTATTAGTGCTGAACGTATATGAACTGTCATTGTTGAATTGTTGTGTAAGAAACTTTAATATTTTAGTGATAGAAATATCGTGAATATTTTTACCATTACAGAAAGTCCACCACTTATGTAGTGTGCTACTGAATACTGCCTGACACTGTTATCTGACAATGAAGATATCATGACCTTAATGGTGGCATGTGGTATCATTTGCTTCTTAAACGGTTCTCTGCCAATATGCAGGCCCCCAGGGAAAAAAGCTGCAGTGCAAAGGATGCAGCATTCTGGAAGGTGACAGCAAAAATTGGTTTGTTGGTTCAAACTATATACTGTAATCTGTGATTTCACCATGAAATTAAAAAATGGGTACCAAGGTTGTGATAGTCTCATAGGAGAAAGTAAGATGCCAAAAACCTGATCAATTTAATAGTTTGTGAAATTAATCCAAATAGTGGAAATGCATAAAATAATGGGTAATAATTCCAAATTACTGTAAATGCATCTATATTTTCTACAAGTGCCAGGCCAGATATCTCATATCTATCACACTTAGTATTAGCTCTAGTAGCAAATATGTAGATCAATGGAAAAGATTTCCAAAAGATCTCACTATGTCCTGAAATGCTGCAGGAGCCAGACACACAATCAATGTTTTTATTTCTAGACTCAAGATCAGCTTCTATGCTGTCTTTAGATTATACATAAAATGCAGATATCCCCATTGTTAGGGCTTCACACCACTGCCATATTATGCCTAGCCAGGCAATTAAGATTATTAAATTGACTACCACACATTATAATCTAAGGTTGTAGTATTGTTTAACATAAAATTTGGTATACATTTAAGTATTCGGTAAAATATTCTATACCAAGAAAAGCATCAAAAAATTTCAAAAAACTTAAATGATTTTTCTTGACTTTCCAAACCCTATTTGCTATCTGACTGTCAAAACAAATATTTCCCATATTTATCATAATTAAATCAAACTCCCTCTCATAGAGAGGAGGCCTGTGTCCCAGCAGTGGGAACATTATAGGCTGATTATGTAAATCAAAGTCACTGTGGTAAACTAACTCTACACATCTTGGATTTTTCCAAATTCTAGTGTAGGTACTTAAGCATAGAAATCCAAAACTCACAACTGGACAACAAGCCGATAGGATAAGGTGTAAAGTAATAGATGAATATCTCTTTATATCTGTCAATGACAATGTCATAATATACTTTGTATCAATCACAAATCCTAAGTACTCAGCAACTTAATTGGGTTTGGGATTAGTTTTAACCTTATTTATGTAACATGCAAGGCACTCCAAAAGCCTATAGTTTTACTAAAATTTTCAAAAAAAAAATTCTTAATAATGTTCTCCAATACAAGTTAAATCCTCAAGATAAAAACACAGATTTTTATCACCCACTAAAGTATAAATAGATATTACTGGTGTGTACACAAGCCAAAGCACAAACAATTGAATTAATTGTTTTTACAATAAACCCTCAAATGTGTTTTATCATAAGTGTTCAATGATATTAAAAAATAGACATCTTATAAATCAATTGTGCCCAAATGATCATTTTATTTTACATAACCTCCTTAGGTATGTCTTTCATTTTAAAACTGTTGTGTATGGATAAATTATATTCAGACATTTTGGATTTACTGGAACCTCCATTTAGTTTGTGTACAATAAATATTTTTGATTAAAAAACTGTCCACTGATAGGTGCACACTGTACACTCAAATCTAACAACTTACCAATTTCTTTTGTTGTATTAAATACATATTCAGACTCTGAAAATGCACAATTTTATAGGTATTATGTTGTGTAGGAATGTCCTTAAATGGAATTCTATATCTCTTCAAACATGACCAGATAACTTTATCTTGTGTGAAAAAGATCACCGCCAGCAAGAGTAAAATATTTAAGGCGACATGCAATTGTCGTTACCTCTATAATTGACATACAGGTTTGTATCAGTACGTCTTGCCTGATGAAATCCTCTGCTGTTGGTACTTCCCAATGGTCCTAGATTGGTACTTGCCCCCCCCCTGCTTGAATCAAACGTGAAGGGGCATTGGAGTTTTCCTTACAATTACTTAACATTGTAGTTGTAGCTGCCTTCTTAATTACCCAGACTTGACATGTTCAATAATGAACTTTTCACCAAACAGGAAACTGTCCCGTTTCGATATATTTGTTGTTTTAATCTTGATTTTTATCTAGTTTAACTGGTATCATCAAAGTAAGTTGCTTAATAATCGTGAAAACATCGGTGAGAATTTTAATATTTGTTGTGTTCCAATTGTTTTATATCAAAATATAGATACTGTTTACACTGCGGTAATGCAATTCCAAATTACTGTGGTGGTCTTCCACCCTCTGGTTGTTTTCCTTGATTGGGTGACTCAGCCGTTTAAATCCATGTTCAATTTTGAAGCATCCAGCAATAGTAAATTCAACAGTACTAGTATTACATGCAGTTTACATTATGTAGGTAATTCTTCTTTCTTGATCATTTTTAAATCTTAGTCATTTTAGATGATTTTAAGAAAGTAAAAACATTTAGGTTTTCTTGGAACTGGACGGGTTTCCCAAGGCCATTATCATTGCTTCATACAACCTCATAGAACCATCCTTTAGATCTTGGATATGATCTACAAAGCACACAATAGACTAACTAAGTCTGATGATGCTTAATGTGCAGAACTGATTCTTTATCAATCAATATTGTGATAATAATTTCTCACGAGAGAACAATATTGAATACATATCATAGAACTTCTAGATATACATTTATATTTTGAGCTTTTTGCCTCAACTTGAGGCTGCGAGAGCTAGGCTCCTGCCTTATTGTAATAATAATTTCTCACGAGAAAACAATATTGAGTACATATCATAGAACTTCTAGATATAAGTACATTTATATTTTGAGCTTTTTGCCTCAACTTGAGGCTGCGAGAGCTAGGCTCCTGTCTTATTGTAATAATAATAATTTCTCACGAGAGAAAAACAACATTTTGTGCATAGGCAGTGCATACCATAGAACTTCTAGGTATACATTATATTTTGTGCGTTTTTCCCCAACTTGAGGTTCCAGAACAAGTCTCGACGGGAGTCAACAGGACCTCCTGTTGCACATAGCACTATACTGTCTTGTGTAACACGAACTTCATGTTACGTTGTACAAGAACGGACGGACCGAGCACTGGCAGTATGACGGATAATTATAATCCTCTGCTGCTTTGCAATCCAAATTAATCGTAATCCCTGAAATTTTTCATTATACCACACAAACATACCTGTGTTTTCTTCTTCGTTTACAAAAATAATTGTCTTTTGCCGATCGGCCTGTATTTCTGACTCCAAAAAACGGGACGCCGAAGTCGCCCTTGAGCTCGCCTAAGCGGTTTCTTTCCAATTTTCGCCACATTTTGTTGATTGGTATTATTTGTTGTTGATAATAATCAAAAGTAATAAGTTTATAAAAGAAAATTCAATAATTTTCTTAAAATGATGTGCGCTACACGACGCGAAAATAATGAATGACATTAGCTGGTTATAGTTGCCAGCGTAAAAGTTTTTTCTTGCAGGATTTATTCTCTGAATATTCGCGTGCACACGATGGGAGTGTAGTGAGACTACATAGTAAATCAGGATAATTATCGAGGACTAAGCATGGAGTATAATTACTAATTAGTTAGGAAGTTAGGATTATCGTTATTATTTAAATAATTAAAAATTCTTAGTTAATCTCTTTTGATACGTCCCGCCCGCTACAGTTAATATTTAAACCTCTGTCAAAGTTAACTAAAACCAGTCTGTTTATGTTTACAACACTGTGGCATGAAGACGTTTGTTCTCATTCTGACTATGGACCAACCGCAGTGTCGCAGACTTTTGATGTGTTAGTTATTTTCGACTAATTATTATGTTAATGTCTTTTGTGACATTTTAAATGCTTTTCCCGTTGAGGGAATGAAGTATCCGGCTTTAGTAAAAGTTTGATACCCTGAAGTACTTTATTTCAATTGTAACAACATACGTGGCATCGTACGTGGTGCATATTGAGTGAGTAACTAGTAAGTATACGCACTATTTTCGAAACAGTCTGAAACCGACGAATCCAGAAGTCGACAAAAAGGCAGTCCTTTAATTGTTAACGCAAAATAAAACGCGATGGTGTTTTTGAAAGAAGCAGTCTTTACAATATGGCCGATATAATTTGGCAGGTCTGAACATAGGCGCATATAGCATTTTGCGCATTTTGGTAGTTTAATGTTCTTTTTTCATTGTTTTTATATTTTTTTCAGTTATAATGTTCTTTTTTTATTGTTGTACACACGGCTACACATCAAGCTATACATTTCCAGTATAAGCTGACCTCGACTGTACGGAAATCCTATACAATGCGAGATCAGCATAAACTGGAAATGTATAGCTTGATGTGTAGCTGTGTGTACTAGCTGCGCCCCGCGGTTTCACCCGCGTAAGTTTCGATCCCGTGGGAATATCGGGATAAATGTATCCTCTTATTCCAGGTCATGGTCTACCCCTGTGCCAAATTTCATCCAAATCCGTTCAGCCGTTTTAGCGTGAAAGCGTGACAAACAAACTCACTTTCGCATTTATAGGCAGACGCGGCGGAGGACTTTGTTTTATAATATGTAAGGATAAGGAAGTTAGGATTTCCTGTGCGTGTCCCAAGTAAAATATTTTTCTTTCTTTCTTTTCTTTCTGTAACTTTCTCGCAAGTTTTCTCACTCACACTCGCCTCATGTAACCATTTGGTTTCAAAAAAAGTTTCAATACTTTTTGCCTTGTTTCTTTTGGCATTTTTACTACATAAAAGGTTCGCAAAATCATAGATAGAACGTAAAATCTTCCATAATACTCCACTGCAAATAAATCCGGATAAAGAACCCTATCTGCAAGCTCCTGTTCCAAATTCAAAATGGAAGTAAATAAACCGACATAACTATATTAAGAAAACCAACCAGGGCTCCAGACTGCCAGTACTCCACTCAAGTAACCAGTTGTATGCAGTCAGTATATATCAACAAACCACTTGATCGTTTATTCATCTCATTGTTGAGTACTTGCGTTGCATCGCGGATTGGATTCAATAGATCAATGAAAGGGACTGTGTCGCACTATACACGTTTTGTGTATCCGCCTTCTTGCGAAAACAAGAGGTCGTAGACAAAATTATAAAGAAGTCTACCGACGACGTAAGACAGACATGGCAATACTTTAATTCCCTGTCTTCGGTATTGTATACTAGCTTCCGCACGCGGCTTCGCTCGCGTGGTATGTCGATAAAAAGTAGCCTATGTCCTTCTCCAGGGTTCAAAGTATCCTCATACTAAATTTCATCCAAATCCGTTCAGCCGTTTTAGCATGAAAGCGTAACAAACAAACTCACTTTCGCATTTATAATATTATTACTAGCTGCGCCCCGCGGTTTCACCCGCGTAAGTCTCGATCCCGTGGGAGTATCGGGATAAAAAGTATCCTATGTGTTAATCCAGGTTATAAGCTATCTGTTTGCCAAATTTCATCCAAATCCATTCAGCCGTTTTTGCCTGATTGAGTAACAAACATCCAAACACACAAACACACAAACTTGCACATTTATAATAATATATTATATATTATATTAGTAGGATAGTAGGATACGTAGGAATAGCGACCCGCTCCTACATCGCACAGTTTTTACGACTTGACAAAAAATCGAGATTTCTAAAAGTATTAAGTATTATAATTGTAGTCATTCAGATTTCTCAGTTATTCTTAATATATTAACGTAATATACACATAAACCTTCCGGAATAAATTCTCTAAACGCACCATCGTTTAGAGAATTTCTAAAACCTCATCAATATCTGTTGCGTGGTTTAGAAGAACAACGCGGACATACAGACAGACAAACACGAAAAGCGACTTTAATTTATAAAATGTATTACGTTAGGATTTTACTAACCATAGGAGAAACGGCGAACCGTATGGCAATAAACGATGAATGACTTATATTTTATTTTTCTTTTCAGATGTGACTCATCACTCGGCTCACAAGATCCGTGCTCATAAGAACAGCAGACGACATCGCGCTATCAATGGTAATTATTATTGTTTTACTATCAAAACATACCTGAGATGTGAGTGATGTGACTATTATTTTAACAAACGCACGCGCGGGCGCTGCCTTTGATCATGAATTCATGATAGAACACGCAAAGATGATTGCCTTTTAAAAATTTGAACAGTAGTGAAATAAAGCCGGACTATTGTAAAAAGTACGGACATTTTACAAAAAACTTAAAAAAAAAACTTAAAAAAAATCAAAATTCCGGACCAAAGGCCGAACTAAGTCCAGACGGGGGCTCAAAAAGCCGGACGTAGAAAGAAAAAAGTACGTTTATTTGCGGTAAACATAACGCAAAGAAAGATAACATACACGAAAAGTATAAGAAAGGGGAAATTATGCGTCACATCCACGCAAAACGGCCATCGCTCAGCTTAATGCTGCCACCCTAAGGGCATAAACACATAACCGCGTTGCGGCGCCGCAACGCAAAAATTAACGGCGACTTCGGGGCATTTCCTAAGAAAATCTTAGGGTGCCGCCGCTAATTTTTGCGTTGCGGGGTCGCAACGCGGTTATGTGTTTAGGCCCTATGCGAGACAGCCGCAGCGCTGGTTTTCAGTGACAGCTGGCGTTGACGTGGCGACGTCAACTTGTGCAGCATAAAATTAAATAAGTACTTACTCGACGAAAAAGAGTAAATTGCGAAATAAGATAAAGGAAAATATTTATTCGATTATGGACCTAAAGTTCTTTTAACTAAAATATAATCAGGTCTAAATACCTATTCCTGGTGTCCTAAGATTATATGCGAGACGGTATTATTCCCAATTCCATCTTTCTTTCATACTAAATCATTTATAACGCGATCGTAAGCCTAGGTTCGGTCGAAGCAAGGACGCCCTAGATTTTAGAAGGGTAAACACTGACCTTAGGAAAAGTGGTAATGTCCTTCGAAAAGGTCAGGTGCGTAGTCAAGCGAAACGTACTCATAACCGGCGGGCAAATAACCTATGAAAAATTATTTATTAATGGAAAGGCTAAGGCTTTTTAATAGACCTCCGGCATTCGTTATCTGATTAGCGAAGAATACTTTGAATAAAATTAACATTTCATTGCTTGAAAGTTTTAGATATTTACCGCCATCTCTTAGCAAGTCTTTGTAACTGATAAAAAAGGTCAATAGATGGCGCGGTTCCCAATATAAGAATTTAGTCTATCTACTCACTAATAGATGGCGCTGTTCTCGATATACTTAATTTGTTTATGTACTTACCAACAGATGGCGAACTACGCTTTGAACCAGAACCGTACAGCAAGAAATTGGAATTGAATTCTTCTGGGAAAATACACTGCAAAGTTGCTGGCGGTGTTAATCCCACTGTACAATGGTTTTTGGTAAGTTTAATATAATTTTTTACTTAACTTTTTAGTTTAATATAATAAGTATATTTTTTCTTTATTAATACATACTTTTTCTAATTGGCCGACAATAGGCACTCTCTAAAGGGCTAAAATTGAAAAATATACCCTTAAACGCACACTTTACCACTGTCTAGTGTTTGATACGCTATCCCAGTTTTCCTATGAAATAGGGTAAGAAGTTTCTCAGCCACCCTAGACCACAAGACTCTACACTTTCTTTTTCCAAAATCTTGCAACATCGCATCGGCTACATGCAATAAAACGTGGGAACAAGACAATTGATATTGTACTCCCTGTCGCCCGCGACTTCGTCTGCGATCCAGCATGAAACGTGGCCTATGTCCGTCTCCAGGTCATGATCTACCCCTGTGCCAAATTTCATCCAAATCCGTTCACCCGTTTTAAAAACTACTGCCAAACGTTATACACGTGCAACCTGTGAAGCGCGTCCAGTATAATAACGCGTTCAGGGGATTGTTGGGGCTCCCATGGCGCTGCAGTGCCTCCGGCATGTTCGCTGACCACACCACGGACGGCTTCCAGGTGGTGCTTCGCAAAAGAACGGCCTCGCTGTGGTCTCGGATATAAGCACCAACAAGCTTCTGAACGTGGTGTCGGAAAGAGTGGACAGCCAAATTCTGAGGCATTTGGTCACTCCTGCTTGTCCAAAATAATAATTATTTTAAATTTTACTAACATAGCTATAAGTGTCTTCATAATAACATAATATGGACTTGTACCAACTAGGCGTGTGTAACTCTTTACGGAACCGACTCACTGATCCGAATCATTGAAGTGATTCAAAAGATTGGTTCAGTAACAACGTTTCAAACGCATCATTTGGATCTGAAACATTACCTTGCTCTTGGGCTCTGGCTCATTCCGCGCGACGCGTCACTCGCGAAGCGACTGAGCAGTGAGCGAGTGAGAGAGGGAGACTGAGTGATACACAAGACACACTGAGTTATTTGACTCGCCAGTCGCGAGTGAGCGGGCGACATAATTACAATCTATACAAGTCAGAAAGAGATACCAAATGAGATGTGTATCACTCATACAATCACAGATTTTCGTTCATTCGTTGTCGTTATCCATGCACGTAAAAATGACCACTAAGGCGCTTAAGTATCAAATATTAGGGTTGGTTTTTGCTTAAAATGTTTGCACTAACAAGTTATCGTTTTACCACAGAGTTTTTTACGTTGATGCGGCACGCGGCAGATTTTTTATTTATGAAAACATAGTTCTGTTTATTTTATGATTTTTTTGCGTTTTTTGGTATTATTGTGACTTACTTTCTTCCTTTTTATTCATAAAGTTAGAGCTAAGACTAAAATACAATAAATTTGTACACATAAAACTTTCAGCATTGTTGCCACATAACATTTCTCTGACTCAGTAGTAAACGCCCGCGACGCAACGTAATATATACGTAACATTCTGTATTTTATATCTTTTGAGCCGATGATCCAAATGAAACATATCTGTGTATCGGATCATTTCAGTGATCCAGATGCAAATGATCCAATCGCAAAAATGATACACTTTTCCCACCTCTAGTACCAACTATTTGTGTGCTTGGTCTGAAATTAACAATTTCATTTAATTTCAGTTACCGTGAAAGCATAAAAAACAAACCAACAAACTCACTTTCGCATTTATATTATTAGTTAGAATCATCCCAGTTCATGTATGTGCATATTTTATTAAGGTGCTATTATTATCGTCTCCTTTCTTCTAGAACGACACGGCCCCCTTACCGGAAGGCGTGACGTCAGCGAATGGGACGCTGATGGTGGCTGACGCTGAAAAGCGCCACTCTGGGCAGTACACCTGCAGGGCGGTGGACGGGGAGAAGGACATCACGTCTAAGATTAATCTGGATGTTGTGGGTAAGTTGAAGAAGCGTTTTTCATTTTAACCAGTATTATTTATTCATACTAATATTATAAATGCCAAAGTAACTCTGACTGTCTGTCTGTCGGTCTGTCTGTCTGTCTATCTATCTGTATGTTACCTTTTCACGCCTAAACCACTGAACGAATTTCGACAAAATTTGGCAAGGATATAGATGGCATCCTAGGGAAGGACAATAGGGTACCTTTACCAATAGGGTGATGCCGCGGGCGGAAGCTAGTTTACTATATTTCTACTCCCATTGTCTCGTTGGTCTAATGGTCGCAAGCGCTACTGCTGAGCATGAAGGTTCGATTCCCGGGTAGGGCAAAGTGTTATTGGTTTTTTCAATCTGGAATTGCTCAGTAGCAGCCTGGAGTCTGGATTTGAGCCCGGTTGATGGCAATAGGCTGCCTCCCTATTACATGGGACTTAACTGGCGAAATGTGGGTGTACTCTAGGTACACCTCTGCCTAATCCTTCGGGGAATACAGGTGTGATGTTGTGTGTGTGTGTGTGTGTTTGTGTGTGTGTGTGTGTGCGTGTGTGTGTGTGTGTGTGTGTGTGCGTGTGTCTGTGTGTGTGTGTTTTCACTCCCACATGACGTGAGTCATCATCATCATCTGCCTAGCCTTTTCCCAACTATGTTGGGGTCGGCTTCGAGTCTAACCGGATGCAGCTGAATACCAGTATTTTACATGGAGCGATTGCCTATCTGACCTCCACAACCCAGTAACTGGGTAATACGATACCCATTGGTAAGACTGGTTGTTAGACTTTCGGGCTTCTGACGACCCGTAACGACTGTCAAAGATCAACTAATGACAGCCGGGACCAACGGCTTAATGTGCTTTCTGAGGCACGGAGGAGTCTCGGTATGTAAAGATGGTCACCCATCCACAGACCAACCCCGGCAAGCGTAGCTTATCCTGATGGATCGATCCGTGCGGCTGTTATTACATTACGTAGCCAGGAGCTCCTCACATGACGTGAGTAGGTATTGTAAGTCAAGGAAAAATCCTGTCAATTTTTTTTATTGGTTGAATACGAGGCTTTTGGCTACTTTTGTATTTTTTTTTTGTCTATTTTTGTTGTTAGTGCGTTTTGTTTGTGCAGAATAAACAATTTTTTTTTCTTTCTTTCTTTAGTATTGTTTGACCCCTATTGAGTGATTTGGAGGGATTATAATATAACTGACAAAATGTGGGTGTATTCAATATTCCCAACTCCATGGAAGACCACAATAGTGATCTAATGATAAGTCTCAATATAAAGAAACATTCCTATCTTCCACAGTAGCCCCACGCGTGTTAGAACCAGCGGCAGGTGAACAAGTGCACGTGACGGTCGGTCAGACGGTGGTGCTGAACTGCGTGGCTACAGGCGACCCGCCTCCCACCACACACTGGGACAGGAACTCCGCCATATTGGGGAAACAGCGTAAGTAGACTTCTCCATCTTCCTGCCCTTGTCCTATGACTTGGGGTCAGCGAACAGGGACCGCGAAAGTATTCCATGACGGGGGGGGTCACCCCCTTCATTCAATCTGCGGCTCCGGCTTTCTCCTGTCAATTTATTGCAGTTATAAGACGAAAAAGAGATGACTAGATCAATCAAACTATATCAGTCAAATTATAAAAACGGTCGTGTTGTCTCTCTCTCCACATGCACGCCGACACACTGTCTTGATTGTGTCTGCTTCTACCTCATAAAAAATATACTTATGCTCTGCTCTTCTACAATTTTCTTACGCAAGCGCTTTTTAATTTAAAGATCTTATATTTTGTTTGTTCTCACTTATAGAAGCAACAAGAATAAAGTACCTGGGAATTTGAAATTTCTATATTTCAAAGAGTGTCCTTGGAGTTTCTTGCCCGTTCTTCTCCATAGAGATCTAAGTTTTGGAATGGGCAACTAGCTTTAACTTTCTGACTAGCTGACCGACTCTTTGACAATTCAAAAGTGCCTGTAAATGGTTTAATTGAAATAAATTCTTTGAGTTTGAATTTGAAGTACAAACTTATGTTCGAAGATACCTCGTGGTCTCCTCCTGTTGATACGCTTTGGTTTAAAAAATGCAATTTACTTTTATTATATTTTCAGAGGACGGTGTTGATGTAGAAGATGGTGTCAATGCCACAACAGCCAGGTAACATACTTTTAATTTATTTATCTAGAATATTTTTTATAGAAATACGTACGTCCATTTAATAGTAACTAAACCACATTTCTATTGAATATTTGCGTTACTACTAATATTGCTTGACTCAAATCCCCTTGTGATAAGTTTGTAAAGTGAATTAAAATTTATTTTCATAGATTTCTATATTTTTCCGATGTTTTAAGTTATTCCGTTACTAAGGGCTGATTTTATGTTGTCGTCTGGCAAAATCATTCGCAGGATAAGACTTATACTCGGTATAAAAGTTTCGCCCTTAAAAGTGAAAAATAACTTTAACTTTAATTTCGGAACTTGCTGTCTTTGGTTTTCAATTTTCGTTTTTTGCGACCGACTTCGAAAGGTATGAATTCGCTTTGTATATTTATTATGTCTTTCTCCACCAGGCTAATTCTAATGAACAACGGCACGCTGGTCATCCGCGGCGTGTCGGCGCCGGACGCGGACCGGTACGGCTGCACGGCCGGCAGCGCCGCCGGACTGGCGCGACACGAGCTCACACTTGTTGTGCACCAAGGTATAGTGACACTAGCTACGCCCCGCGGTTCCACCCGCGTGGGAATATCGGGATAAAAAGTATCCTATATCCTATTCGGATAGTTGGAGAATAAACAGCCACGCTGAAGTGAGAGTGGGCCAGCCACGTCACACGAATGCACCCGGAGAGATGGGCAAGGATCGTCACTCACTGGACGCCTGAAGGAGGACATCTCCGTCGCGGTAGACCGCGGCGAAGGTGTGACGATTTCATGACGAATCATGTTTGCGGGGCCAACATGGCCAGAAATCGCACACAATAGAGAGATTTGGAAGGAAAAAGAGGAGGTTTTTGCCCAGCAGTGGGACACATTATGGCCTAACAAAATAAAATCCTATTCAAGGCCATGGTCTATGGACACAATGGGCGGTCTTATCGCTAACAGCGATCTTTGATGTATCATATCGCGCTCGCCGAGCGCGTTTCTCATAGTATCCCACTAAAAACCATATTTATTACCACAGAAGGAGAACTCCCTCCTCAAGAGTCAAGCGGCGTGGCTGGTAAAGCCGTGGTGGTGTCCATATCAGTAGCTGGAGCTTACATGGTGCTGGTACTGGCTCTGATGGTCTACTGCAGGAGACGCAGGCTCAGGAGACGACAGAGAGGTGAGGACTATAACTTTAATTAGAATTTTTAGAAGAATAATAATAAAATAACTTACGAACTTTATATTATCCTTTTAAAAGACTGACTGTGAAAAAGCTTCGACTTGCTGCGAGTATTACCAACTCAAAATAAAAAAAAAAACATGAGGGTCTTTGGGGACTGCCGATAGAAGTGAAAACATATAGCGTTCGATGACGATTACGCGAGTTCCATGATTTTTGTTCACCAAGCCTTCGGTGACGATGACTCGAGTTCCATGATTTCTGTTCACGATGACTCGAGTTCTATGATTTTTGTTCACCAAGCCTTCGGTGACGATGACTCGAGTTCCATGATTTCTGTTCACGATGACTCGAGTTCCATGATTTTTTGTTCACCAAGCGTTCGGTGACGATGACTCGAGTTCCATGATTTCTGTTCACGATGACTCGAGTTTCATGATTTTTGTTCACCAAGCGTTCGGTGACGATGATGCGAGTTCCATGATTTTTGTTCATCAAGCGTACGGTGACGATGACGCGAGTTCAATGATTTTTGTTCACCCAAAAAGTGCTCAACGCGCCTAAAGAAGTTTTCACTTCAAAAAGTAAATTCTCACTTGCGCATTGACATGCACACACTATACCTTACTTGTTATAGCAAAACCAAAGTTCGTGTCACATGCAGTCATAAAACATTAGAGCGAAACAGCACGTAGCGTAGTAGTTTTCAGAAATCCTGTACTACATTATTCTCTGTACTACTCACACGTTTTATGACCGCGACTGCCACTAGTCTTGGTGGAAAGTAAAGTTCCACTAATGTGGAAAGTTTTATATTTTGTGACAGAAGATGACACGAAAAATCATGTTTTTTTTTTTCTTCAAAAACATTTTAATGTTTTCAATACCTACACTAAAATGTGCAATTTCAATATTCTTTTAATTTTAATTCCCCAAAAACTAGATTCAATTACTTCATCATCTGCCTAGCCTTTTCCCAATGTTGGGGTCGGCTTCCAGTCTAACCGGATGCTGCTGAATACCAGTATTTTACATGGAGCGACTGCCTATCTGACCTACACAAGGGGTGTTATTACCCAGTAACTGGGTATTAACACCCAGATACTGGGTAACACGATACCGCTTGGTAAGACTGGTTTTCAGAGTTTCGGGCTTCTGACGTCCCGTAACGACTGTCAAAGATCTACAAATGATAGCCGGGACCAACGGCTTAACGTGCTTTCCGAGGCACGGAGGATTCTCGATATGTAAAGATGGTCACCCATCCACGGACCAACCGTGGCAAGCGTAGCTTAACCTGATTGATTACCGACCCGTGCGGCTGTTATTTCATAGCCACAAGGCCCTCATTCAATTACTTATTCAACACATTTCTTTCTAGGAGAAAAGATGGAGTTAGAGATGACAGAAGGTCGCGAGAAGCTGGTAGAAGAAGAAGAAGATAAACAGAAAGTGAACGGAGCCGCCTTACAGAACGGGAGGCTGCTCGCACATGATAAGGACAGCGGTAAGTGTATCTCCAATCTAAGGTCTATTTAAATCTGGGTTTAATTGAAATATTTATTTGCTTTGAGTTTTGAATTGAAAATACGAGTAAGAGCCTTTACGCTGAAAGTTGGCAACGTCGCAAATAACTGTTAAATATTTACCTGTTTTGATTAATTTGGCAATATTACTGTAAGGAAATATGGCTAGACAACTCTCTAAAATAAATATGGCTAGACAACTGTCTAAAATATTGATTATAAATTGCAATTATAACATTGAATTTAAGTTTTAACCGGTTTGAGGTGTAAAAAAGGCTTTTTTTACAACTAAAACTAAATATTCGATGTTACGATATTATTTATCTTTTATCATTTTAATCAAAAACTTTTTCATATACAGGAGCTGATAACTCTGAGGTGTCAGGAATTTCACGCGCTTCTAAGAAGTCAGGGCAGTTTGAACATCTATCTATACCACGGACACTTCTCACAGAACAGATTACACTTGGTAAGTTATACAGGGTGTCCCTGGAAGTATGGTTCAAATCTAATAGACGTGGGGAAGGTCATTTCCAAACTTTTTATCACTGAGAATGTCGGTGCAATTTTTTACGGTTCAAAAGTTCAACTTTCTATCAGGGCAATCAATTTTTTTTTTCATGACGTTGTTGTGAAGCCGCCCTTTCCTGTGGTAATACTTTTACGCAGCTAGAAAACATGTGTTTAATAAGAAAAATAATTATTTTCGAGCGACTTTCATGGGAAAAAGTTTTACTAACGAAAAAAAAATCTCAGGGTTACAGATTACATGCAAGCTTAATTGTGACTTTGTGGGTTTCAAGGAATAAACTATATGTAATCTAGAAGATCTCAAGTGATGTTTTTTAGGGTACCGTATCCGAAGGGTGCCTATTACTAAGCCGCCGCTGTGTTTTAAAATCGTTCCAGTTATTTTTGAGTTTATTTGTTACAAACATACAACAAAATAACCATCATCAAGAGTAAAAGTTAGTCCTATTCTTAACTAAAACCAATTATTCTAATGCTCAGGTCGCGGCGAATTTGGCGAGGTAATGCTAGCCAAGATCGACATGTGCCAAGTGAACAAACTGCGCAACAAAGACTCATTGGATGCCGACGGAGAGCCTAAACTCAGACCTGTGCTTGTGAAGGCGCTTACTACTAAAGATGAGGTTAGTATACTTTTACAGTTTCGAGCTTAAACACTACTATGAACGGCTCGGCAATAATATCTGACTTCATGATTCATCTATTAATATTTGCCCTAAAGTTGACGGCTAATACAGTTTGTTAGGGTAAATACCGTTATCCTTGAAACCAGTGGTTTGGTGTCATTTATAGAACGTAAAATCAATGGAAAACAACTTTTTTTTATTTTTATAACATTTTAACACAAGAGTATTTCAGTATTTCACCCTTTCACCCTATGCGCTAGGGCAACCTACTTGCGTCTCAAGACGGGCGGGGGGCGCGGGTCGTGACCAGCCGCGAGCGCGACCCCTCCCTCAGTCAGTCAGCTGTTTCGCTAGCGAGCACGGTGTCGGATAGAAACTTTAAAAAATCTTTGAATGAAAATAATGTTATAGTTGCAATGTCAGATATTTTTGATCACAACGAGGTATAAAAACTTGTTAAGGGGGCGTGTATTGACAGCAAAAAATCATATTTCACCCGCGCAACCCTTACCTACCCCTCTCATTAAACACGACGAAAACAAAACACAATGCCTTCCCGCCAGCAGAAACTTTTCGTCTGGCGTTTATAGAATTCGAATTTCAATCTTCTGTAGTTTATTTAGCTTATACGATACGCTAAGCTTGAATTCAGAACTATGGATCATGTTCATGTTTTGGAACTAGAAACTCAATGTTGACGTGAAAAAGTTCAAATTTAAATGTTACCAAATTTTATTTAGGACCTTGTACAATTTGTACCTAATGACGTCTTTGTGGAAAACTGTGTTACCTAGTAATAAATATAATGCTATATCGTGGATTTCTCTCTTTGGAGGATCGTGCAAAGTGATACCCAAGTAAAAAATAATATTCGTATAATGATTTTGCACTGTATTGTGCAACGAATATGGCATGTGTCATGAAAACCTTTCCTGCGCCAAACGCGAACAATCCCCTTCGAAAACATTTGAAACATGTGAAAAAGAGGCCGAGTTCTGTACAAAAGAAATAAATGTAGGATTGTCGGCTTCGGCTAAAAGAATTGACATCTATTCATCTATGTAAATGGGTGCCAAAGTACCAAAGGGACTAATTATAACAAGGGCCCGAGGTACGCGCTCAGTACCTGCGCTGTGTTTTGGGCGCGCGCCCGGTGCGTTTTGGACGCTCTTCAAACGCAACAAGATTTCCACATTTTGTTGTAACTTTTGAACCGTGTTTCTTTTAAGTTTACTAATGCGGAGAAAATGACAAGGAAAAATAGTGAAAAAGGAACTCGCGTCCAAGCATCAAGGCCACGGTTAGGCTTCATTTACGGAGACGCGAGGAGTCGCGCGTGGCTTTCGGCGGCGCGGCCCGCACTGAATTCAAACATATGGCGTTGTATGAGTGCGTTTACGGAGACGCGATTTTACACGCGTTTGTTTGAAATGGAGCGTTTTTTGCGGCGGAGCCCGCGAATGGCATAGCCGCATCACACGCGGCGTTTCGTCACGGCGGCGCACGCAGCAGCAATTCTCGATGAAGCGATGCCCGCGGCATACCTTCTCCCAGTCTTATTTGTAAATCGCACAACGGAGATGCAAGTTGAGAGTGGCAAGTTGCGACATGTGCAGGCCTAACGGCGCCCGGCATGGGCGCTCGCTTAGACTGCAGCGCTTGATAAAATTCGTTACATAGGAATTCATACAATTTTATTGAGCGCCCGAAACGCAGCGTACAAAATGCGCGTCTCGGGCGCTTGTTATAACTAGTCCCTTAGTAGAAAGTTTAGTATGGTCCCTCTTTGTAACTGTTGAAATTGTAGCTTTGAAAACATGCCAAGTTGCATTATAACTTTAGGCCTCATTTACGGAGACGCGGGGCGTGGCGTGTCGCGTGTAGTGTGGTGTCACGCGGCGCGTCTGACGTTTTTTCTGTTTACGGTGCGGCGGCGCGTGAAGCGGCACTTATCATCCCACGCGTTAACATAAACATATGGCAATATACGTCTTGATTGTCGCTGCTTTTTTTTGGGGTTATAATATATATTTTTGAAATGTGCTAATTAAAACCTTTCATTTGATACTTAACATGGTATGATTAAAAAATATTTTTTGTTGTTCATGATATGTCACCTAGAGGGCGCCATTTTCAATTTAATGTGTAATATAGCCGATGACCAGCGGACGATCAAGAAGCTTCCAACGATACCCCATTTGTCAAATTATGATGAGTCTTTTAGAAGATAATATGAGGGAACAGACATAGATAAATACATAGAAACCGGTCAAAATCATAACCCTCCTTTTTGCTTCGCCGTAGTCAGGTAAAAACTAAAACCCAACTAAGACAAAAAAGTCAAATAAAGAGATATAAACAAGACATCACTGACAAATTAAACATCCGGAGTCATACGTAATCTGTTCGAGTTCGTTCTTTATACCAATAACCGAAGAATAAAATTATTATTCTAAACAAGTTTTATTTAGGGGCGGTCAGTCGCTCCAATTGTTCGTCTAAGGGTCACCTTACAAGAAGTTTGTCAACAAAAATTGGGAGTAAACGAATTTGGATCCTGAGTAAATCGCAATAAGATTTAATCTCCAGTGCGAATTTTCAAATGAACGTGGAATGGGCTCGTTGGCTATGTTGTAAATTTTCTCCGCAAGAAAATTCACCGCAATACAGAGCAATGGCGCTAGTTGTACCTACTTCTTTCTATACTCCGTGCTACTATATCAGTCAAAAATTTGTCAAATAAAATGTATGTCATCTTGAGTTTTCAAATATCAATATTGAATTTTATATGTTTATTTAGACTCGGTATTTATTTATTTATCAATCAATAACACTTGTAATATTCGTTTTGGAAGTGGTTTTAGTGTTTATTTCATGTTTTCTATGTCTCAGTTTCTTTTGTGGAATGTGATAAATTACGAAAATATTATTTACGAAAATAAATAATATCTCAGCGCAGCTAAAAATTTGAGCGTAGTCCTCTCGTCTCAACAGAGCGAAGCCGACTGATTTTTGAAACAAAAATATGCTTGAAGTTCCCGTAATGTGCGACGGAAGATGGCCACGAACTAAGAACGTCGTAAGTCCTACAAGCTTTGATTCGTAATAAAACCAAAAATAAAAGGAATAAAAAAAAAAGCCTACACATTTTTTTTTGCCTTGTTTTAATACATATAATCATCTAATTTTTATCATAATAGGCATTAGCATTTTAAGTACAAATCGAAAATACGTGAAAATTAGACGTAACTTCGTGATATTTTTTTATCGAGAAACTTTTAATATTTTGTGTTTCTGTTACACAAAAAGTTTGGAAATATCATGTAGTTACTCATACTATTTTTATTTTATACCTAAGTCTTATCAATTTTATGAAAAATCAAATTGAAGACAGGCAATTTTGGTTACGACCCGGCCCACAAACAGCCTTGTTTTTATATTTCGATCAATTTCTCTAAAACTGTTTAGGCTAAGTTCATGTTGAGTTGCAGTTAATTATATTTATAACTATACTAGTATTACCGCCCCTTTTGAATTTTAATAACTTGACTAACACCATATTAATTCGACATATTTATCTATAGGTTCAACTAGCAGAGTTTCGTCGCCAACTGGAGCTGTTCACGCGAGTCCGACACGAGAACATTGTGCGACTGATCGGTCTGTGCAACGAGGCTGATCCGCACTACATGTTACTGGAACATACGGATTGGGTATGCACACAATCATATCCTTACATATTAGGTCTTTACCTATGAAATTGCCGATATGTACGAAAAAATTTAAAGAATTTTTTTCATGTATTTTTTATTTGTATTCATCGAAGTAATCACCCATGCAATCAATGCATCTTTGCCAACGCAGTGGCAGTTTATTGATGCCCTTCTTAAAGAAATCAGCTGGACGGGAAGCAACAAATTCTTCAAAGGCATTTTGTACTGCCTCTCGGGTATTGAATTTTTTTCCCGCCAAGAAGTTATCCAAATTCTGGAAAAAGTAGTAGTCTGTAGGCGCAAGGTCTGGTGAGTAGGGCGGATGACGGAGAGCTTCCAACCCCAGTTCTTGCAACTTGGAGACCGTCTGCTGTGCAGTATGAGGTCGCGCGTTGTCGTGCAGGAGCAGCGGAGACGAGCGATTGACCAATGCTGGTTGGAGATGTGCCAGCTTCTCCATCATTGTGTTCAGTTCTTCACAGTACACATCTGCAGTAATGCTCACCCCGTTGGTAAGAAGCTGTGATGAATCACACCGGCGCTAGACCACCAAACAGTGACCATCACTTTCCTAGGGGTAAGTTTTCGTTTAGAGCATTGTTTAGGTACTGAACCAGGATCCAACCAACTTGCTGAGCGCTTGCGGTTATCAAACAGAATCCATTTTTCATCGCAGGTAACAATGCGGTTCAAAATTCCTTCATTTGTGTGTCTGTTGAGCAGTGCAAGGCACGCCTCGACGCATACTTCGCGCTGGCGATCATTGAGTTCGTGGGGCACCCATTTGTCAAGCTTTTTTACCTTGCCAATTTGATGCAAATGGACCAATATTGTTTTGACGCTAACGTCGAAAGCTGCTGCTAATTCAGCCGTAGATTGTGTATCATCAGCTTCCACAATCGCCTTTAATTCGTCATTGTCGACCAAAGTGTTCGGACGACCGCGAGGTTCATTTTTCAGGTCGAAATTTCCAGAACGGAAGCGAGCAAACCAATAACAGGTGGTGCGTTGGTTTCTAGTGTTAGCTCCGTAAACGTCGTTGATGTTGCGTGCCGCTTGTGCCGCGTTGCTGCCACGACGGTACTCATATTCCATAATTACTCGAATTTTTAACGTATCCATGATGACGAAAAAGATTGAAATGCGATGAAAATGTAACACTAATCATTAAACAAATGACTTCTTTTGAAAAAAGAATTCCATGTTCTTAAAATAAAATTAATTTGAAATTAGAATTCTTAGCCAAACAAAAATTATTTTGATTTGAAATGACCAGTACTGCAGAACGGCAATTTCATAGGTATTGTAAAACAAAGTCCTCCGCCGCGTCTGTCTGTCGTCCTGTTAGCGATAAATTCAAAAACTACTGCACCGATTTTCATGCTGTTTTCACCAATGGATAGAGTGGTTCTCGAGGAAGGTTTTAGTATATAATAACCGACATCCACGCAGGCGAAGTCGCGGGCATTGTCGCGGGCACACGGGTGAATAAAGTGTTTATTCACCCGTGTAAAAAATGTAAATGAATTTAATATTAGTTTGAGGAATATCACTTTTGAACGTCAAGGTATAAAGACAGCTCCGGAATGCCTTATCTTTCATTAAGCCTTTAAACAACTGGCCGGAGCGCGCGCGCAACCAATTAACTAATTAGTTATTTAACAAAGTGGTTTACCGGTTTAAACCTATTTTTATTTACTCACCATTCTAACTCCGCATTTTTCTTTCACAGGGTGAACTGAAAAAGTTCCTAATCGCGACCCGCTCCCCGGAAGAGAACGCCGAGTACATAGCGCGCGTGGGCCCCGCGCACGCGCCCGCGGCGCCGGGCAAGTCCTCGCCGCCGCTGGCGCCGCAGCACCGGGCGCTGCTGGCCGGCCACCTGGCTGCTGCAGCGGCTAAGTGTGCTGCCATACGGTTTACACATAGGTCAGTCATTCCCTAAATAGTGTAAAACTGTCACATATCATGTTTATGTATCCACTTAGTACTTCTAAACTTGTTAATTGTTTCAAGCCTGACTTTGCGGAAATCCATTATAAAATACAATAGACGTAGATATTTATTTAGTAACCTATTCCGCTTAACTATTCTCCAAGAGTCACAAAAAACCCTGTAAGAAATCGACACGTGTTTCACCTCACAACGAGGCATCCTCAGGATGACGATTGACCAGTCGCAAACCAGAACACGACGTGTTTGCCACACCGAGTGCTAGACGCTTCTAAACTAGAGAACGGGGTTTTGATGAAATTCTTCTCGAATCATTTGGAAGGGTTATGCCGCCTTACCATGATCATTTTTGCATAAATATAGGCTCTATTTACTTAAACATAATGCTGATATTCAATATTTTCTTTCTACAGAGACATTGCCGCCCGTAACTGCCTGATAACATCAAAACTACAACTGAAGCTGTCGTTCCCTGCCCTCACCCGGGGACCGGATTCACACGAGTACTACAAACTACATGAACAGGTAGAGTCTGGCCAACCAAAATTGATACTGAAAAAACGCGCGAACTTTAAAAAAAACAAGACTGTTTATCCCTAAACATAGTGCGATATTTCGTGTTGATATTTAATTTCATTTAAATAAAATAAAATTTAAAGTATCAACTCGTGTTATCGCAGTATGTACAGGGGGTCTACCAACTTTCCGTGGAGTTTCTTGCCCATTTTTCTCCATAGGAACCTACTACGCTTTGGAATGGGCTGCTAGCTTCATTTTTTTGACCGACCGACCCCTTGACAATTCAAAATTACTTGTAATTGGATTATTTGAAATAAATGGTTTGAGTTTTCCTCACATTTTCCTCATTCCTTTGCATCACGTGCCCATACCATGACAACTGATTTCCGCTTTATGAAACATAAAAGGTAAAAATGTGGATTTAGTGGCATAATGTGATCATCGGCGGCACGGCGGCGGCCGCGGGGTCATCGACTGACGCGACATACCTAGCTAATGTGATTTCAGTACTAATATAGCCCCTGCCAGAGTTGCGGGAAAGTCCGAAAGGGATACCGGGACCTTGGCTAATAGGCAACTGAAGGAACAGGGGTGGGTTTTAGTCAGTAAAAGTCTGACACGCCCTTCCGCTCTGCCCAGAGCGGGAGAAGCCATTTGATGAATTCCAACACTCAAAAAAAGAAAGTACTAATATAGCTAATACGTGATTCGATAACAGGTGATTCCTCTCCGCTGGTTACCTCCGGAGGCTGTGTTGGAAGGAGACTACTCGACGAAGTCTGATGTCTACATGTTTGCCGTCACCGTTTGGGAGGTGAGTTTTATATATAGATATATATATATATATTTTATTTATAAAAACAGACAACAAAGATCCACTTACAAAAAATTCTTACAAATCTCAATTCTTTTATAAAAAGCACATTATATTATGGCTTTCGTGAGAAGATTGTTAACTTATTTCTTAACATAGTTTGCAAAAAGACTCTATGTAAACCATGCTGGAGTTTCAAGTTTCAGAAAAAAAGTTACCATCAATACTCAACTACAAAAATCGTTATCATCAATACATACTCATTTTACTTTGTCCAAATTTAAAAATGCAATGCAAAAACGAGTGGACAAAAATCAGACAATATAATGTGTATCTCATATTTCAGATATACACTAAAGCCGAGCTGCCATTTGCGAAATTGAACGACAACTCGGTTTTAGAGCGAGTGAAGACCGACTCACTGGAGTGGACCATCCCGGATACTATGCCGGAACCTTTAGGGGCACTTCTTGTAAGTATACATAAAATAACATGAAAATTGCCTCCAATATTTTATATGGATCTGTAATATTATAAATGCAAAAGTGTGTTTCTTTGTTACGGTTTCAAGCTAAAATGGCTGAACGGATTTGGATTTATTCAGCGTTGCTATTTTATTTTTTATTTTATTTTATTTAATAGGGACAACAAACAGCAGTATATTAAATATTACACATGATAGGAGTACTAAACTAATAGAATTAACAAATACACTACTCACGACGTTATCCACAGATTACCATATAAAATAATTAGCATAGGTACTGTTAATAATTACCATAATAAGGGCAAACTTAAAGATACTCATTACAAGGTTAAAATTATTACTCGGTTTGTTATTAAAATGTATCTCGGAGAGCATGAAATAAAGTGAAAAAATCTAAAAAATCTAATAATATCTGTGTCTTAATACTAGGGACAAATATAAAGGTTCGGAATCGGATAAAATCGGCATGCAAAAAACAAGAGAAGAGGAAAAAAAGAAGAAGAAAAGAGCTGCATAAATACATGCGGTATAGGAATCAAAATTAAGTAACCTCGAAACTTATGGCTGTTCCTTTAAAGTGGAAATAACTTGATTTTTGAAACTATACTTGTTCAGAAATATAATATCAATTGATCCAAACTTTTTATTATAAGTGTCGACCAATCGGTGCAGCGGTGAGCGTGCGCCTGAGTTGGTATGACAGAAGTTAGTGGCAAACAAGCACCGTGAACGTACTTCTCTACTCTGTACTGTGCTATTCTGTAACCATCTCACCGTGAACAGTTAGGTGAAGTGAGCGTGGAGTGAGCTGTCATTGTCATCGATACCTACTGATGCTAAGGCAGTGACAGTTCACTCCAAGCTCACTTCACCTAAGTTTTAACGGTGAGATTTTTACTGTATTGTTATTCTGTTACCATATCACCGTGTAAACTTACGTGAAGTGAGCGTGGAGTGAGCTGTCATTCATGTCGGACTCGCCGTACCACCATACAATATTTAGAAGAAAAAAAAACATGTTTCTTGTATCGGGAGCTATAATTTGTAACTGTATTTTATTTTTATTATTTGTCGATACAGCGGCAAGCACCCTTCGGGTCCGAAACGCTAAACTAATCTTTCTTATGGATAACCTCACATTTCTTCGTATTTTTTTTCTCAGAAACGTTGCTGGAGCAAATCGCCTTCCGACCGGCCACAGTTCACAGAGATATACGACGAGATAAAGAACATATTGCAAGACATCACTTCTGAGACTACGTCGCAAAAGTCACACGACAAGACTGAAGAGTGAGGATGTGGGCAGAGATGTAGGTGGTCGAAGATATATGTAAGGAATAAGGATGGATGAAAATGTGTTGGGGTGTGTAAGGACCGTTTATTTGGGATTTCGACAATGGGAATTATATAACTGATCCTCTATACAACTTATTGACCTTCTAATAATGTTCCTGTATTAACTTTTTGGCTTTCATCAGAGTTGGTCGCAGATACTTGGCTATTTATTTTGTACTTTTAGGCCCCAAAATACAACTGAAGGAGCTGGGTTTTAGTCAGTAAGAGTCGGACATGCCCTACCGCTCCACCCAGAGCGGGAGGGCGTGTCAGACTTCGTGTCAGGCGAAAATAAACTATGAAAGTTTTAAATTAATTAGAAGTTACATTAGTCAACATTTTATACATTATCTAGTAAAAAAGGAACATCATCTTTTACAATAGATAGATAGATAGAAGATAGAATACTCTTTATTATGTACACCATAAAAAATACAGATACAAATGTAGAAATTTAACATAGGGTGACACAATGGGCCGCTGAATCTTGGCCGGTCCGAACTTTACGCGGAAGGCTGCGTAGTAACATTTTTTGGAAACCAAATGGTGACATTAGGTGAGTGTGAGTGAGAGAACATGCGCGGAAGTTCGGAGAGCCTATGATTAGACCGGTCAGCCATGATTTATCGCCAGTAAGTTAGCTGTAAGTTCGAAAACTTTTAACAATCCCATAAATGGTCCATAACTGGGACATTGCAATGAAAAACTTAAAGACGAATGAAGGATAGGTTTAGTGTAACTAAGTTTAATTTAGTGAAAATATATAGCCATTTCGATGCATTTACTATTTCGAGTTAGGCTAGATTTAGTTTAAATTAATATTTTAAGTAGTTTTAGTGATCTTTGTGTAGACAATGTGATTTTTAGAAGATTTTTCATCAGCCAAATAAAAACCAATGTCCATAACTAAGTGCCGGAAATTATTCATAATATATAAAATCACGCTTTCTTCACATGAGGGTAGGCAGAAACTTCCTTTTGCTTCGTTTACGCATACACGCACGCCAGTTGCGAGTACTATGCACTAGAGGCCTTAGTGCGAGTTTCTTTTAACTATCTTCACTTTACGCATCGACCGCGTTCGGCGCTCCGATTGGCCCTTCACCAGTGTTGGCCAGTGAAGGGCCAATCGGAGCGCCGAACGCGGTCGATGCGTAGAGTGAAGATAGTTAAAAGGAACTCGCACTAAGGCCTCTGACCTTTCTGAAGAACTAATAAGGTAATTAGGTAAATCTCCGTCTAGAGCATCCTACCACTTACATCTGCCTTGTAAATACTTTTTGTTAGCCGCCTTTCATTCATCTTCTCAACATGACCGAACCATCTAAGCATTATAAAATACCGCGAAAAATATCTATTATTCACATTGTCTCCATAAAGATAGAGCCCTGCCCGAAGGCCTGTCTATATTAAAAAGATATCGGAAGCTAAATGATACTGCCATTTGTAAATAAAATTAGAATTTAAGACTGAGTACGTAGCCATTTTATTTATAAGTTATATATTAATCGTCCGAAATTGATATAATTCGTCCTGATTGAATCGAAATTTTAATGTTAAGGTAATTAAAGACTATTTAAAGTCCCGTTTACACGATGCAAGTTGCCTCGCCTGTGGCATACAATAAAATTGACGCAACTTCAGTGCATGAATTTTGCAGTCATGAGTTTGGAGTTCTGTTCTGTCAATCGCAATTTTGAACTCTATTAGTATTAAAACTAAGACTGCAAAATTCAGTGCTACCAATCGCGTCACGGGTCAAATTATAATGAACGAACTGCACTGACTTGTTACAGTTACATAATGGCGACTCGGAACATGAGGCGACTCGCTGCGCAGTAACAATTTCATGTGTTAGCAAGGTGAGGGGTGGGATACTGCGCAGCGAGTAGCTAACTTCCGAGCCGCCATTAAGTTTGAATGTATCGTCCAAACACTTTAGACGTTGCAACTGTTATTGTTGCTTCAAGTTATGGTATGCCACAGACAAGTATGTCGCAACGTATAAATGTTTAAATGATAGGCACGGTTACTATGATCTCGATATGTCAGAAAAAGGGCCTGTTTCACTGTATCCGATTATAGCACTATTTACCAGATTAATTCAGGATTGGGACAGAACTTCGATATATTAAAAATCCGAAAAATCCGAAGGTAATGAAACAGGCCATGAGACTAGATTTTTGAAGGGTAAATAATATGGTACCTTAACCGCCATTACTTGAAAAAAAAACCGTTGAAATTAGCAAAAATAAATAAAAGTTACAATAATTATTTACCCATCAAACATTAACGTCGGTAATTTATTTTTAAGTGTAAAAGATGTTTTCTTTTATTAGAAGAATATAAAATAAAATTCGTTATGTAAGAAACTTCAATAAAACGAAGAATTAGGAATATTGTAAAACATAAGTATTTCCGATATTTGATTATAAGGTGAAACTCCCAATAATCGTCTACGTATATAAAATAATTATTTTATCGGCCAATCGGCTTCGCTCGATTTTTAATTTAATTTTGTACATTTTTAAGCGAACAGTGACCAGACATTGCATTTATAGGTTTAAGATTATAGTCTAGGTTTAAGGCTAATCTCAAGTAATTGAAAATCTCAATCTAGTTTTAGTTTTGTGAATAATAAGACTGTTTTTTTTATTTAAGAGTCTCAAATTGCAGTTTGTAGTGCAGACTTTGCATTTTTTCTTATGCTAGGAAAATATCAAGTAAGTAATATTTGTAACTATTAAGAATGAGTCTAGTTTTATCTTTATAAGTCTAATTTTAAAACTTATATCTTTTTATTTATACTTTTGAATGTTAGATAAATTCTCATCACTTAAAATATTGTAAAATAAATCAAGCTACAATGAAATGACGTGAAATAATATGAACGCGAAAAAATTGGATGGTCATCTTTTTACAAACATTTTTGAGTAAGATAAGTTTAAAAAGAGGATAATTGATCGCCTCCTTCTTTTTGAGTCGGTTTTAAGTTTTAATATTTCTTTTTTAATTGTCTTTGAAGTCGTAGAAACTAGTTTATGATTAAAATAATTATGTGTAAAATTACTATGTTACTGTGTAGCTTTTTATAACTACTTAGCTATAGTTACAGTTTAAAACTGAAGTAGTTTTTGTAAGCTTAGTGCCAGATTTAGAATAAAATGTGTAACTTTTTATATCAGTTCTAGATATCCTATTACAACATTTTTTCTTAAAATAGAATTTGAATGATAATTTTCAATAGCAAATAAAAAAATACCAATATTAAAAAAATGGCATTTAATTTAAAATTTATAAAATAAAGGGCCTATCGCAATGTTGTGTATTGTATAGTATGTGTCAATTTTGTGTATAAAAAATTAATAAGAACTGATAATTCGTTCTTCCACCCTACTTTGATGTACTTCCTAAAAACACACACTATTGGTGTGATGGATATAAAAATAAATAAAAATGTTCGAAAGTTGATGTTTTCAATATTTCTTGATGTTTTGATATAATATTATAAAATATTTGCTTTAATTTTTATTATAACATGTCGTCAGTTTTTGGAAATTGCGAAGGTGTGAGAACACACATATCTCATCGTCAAATCTTAGGTGAAGTGAACTATCATTCCATAGGGATTGACACTATTGACAGCTCATTTCACATAAGTTTTCTCGGTGAGTTTTGTACAAAATAGACTGGCTGGTGCAGTTAAGTATTCAATCCAATATACCGAAAGATTCACAATAATAAAGTTTGAATTGAATTAAAGTTGGTAAAGACGAAAAAATCGAAGTATTTTTTTATACTTCGATCATTTCCTTTTTATATTTTTTTCTTAGTTAAAATATGCTTGAAGAGTGGGTAAGTTATCAACGCGCAAAGGGCAGGATCACCTTATTGCTCGGTAGTTCGAAGTGCCAACTTTTTACGCAAAAATAGCTTAATGTTTTACAAGCAATTCTCAAAAACTTTCAACTTATAAACGTGTAAGTTTAGTGCTGAAGTCATATTTAACGTCTGTAGTTTATTTTTCATATACGTATGTGATATTGACTGACTTTTTAGGTTTTTTTTTATACAAATCTAGCTTTACTGTGTATTTTTACTAAAATATTATTATTTAAAGGACGTACGTATTCTTGTCGAGTCGATAAAATATGTATCGATATCGCTAACGTATTTGTCGATATCGATATCGATAAAACATTTGTGTAATTTGTAAATGAAAGAAAATTTTGCATTTGCGATTTTTAATAAACGTAATTATAACTGGTATTGTTTTATTATTTAATATTGTCCCGTATGCTCAAACTAAAAGCATTTATTTCAAATAAACCAATTACAGGTACTTTTGAATTTTCAAGGGGTCGGTCAGTCGAAATGACGAAGCTAATTGCCTATTCCAAAGCGTAGTAGGTTCCTATGGAGAAGAACGGACAAGAAACTCCACGGACACTTTTAAATCAAAATATTGTTACAATATATTAGTTACATCATTCATGTTGAAATTATGCATGTGAAAACAATGTAAAAAAAGACGTGCACGTTAAAAGCGTCTGTAATTAATAGATAAAAACAAAAACAATTCAAAAATTAAAATAAATTATAAATAAGCCGTGGAAAGCTTAGAGATGACCAGTCCCTACATGACGCATGGATCAGCACCATTCAGCTCAACCATTTTAAAGGGAATTAATGTATCCAAATATCGATGTTTTTTGAAGCTGCGTCCCTACTTGCAACATGTTCGCCGACAAGACGTCCATCATGTTAAATATGAGAAAATTCTGATGCTACGTCGCGATAAAGCGAAGTACACTACGCGCTCTCTCGACATCTCGGTGTAAACAGAGACGGCGCCAAGTGTAGCTTGCCTTATCGCGCCAATGTAGCCGTAGCCTCATCGTCCATTGAAAAGGGAGGATCCACCAATCAGACGGGTGTTGTCTGGTGGGAGAGAGCTTGAGTTCGCCTTATCACGAAAATGTAGCTGCATTTGCGTTATTCAAACTCCGTGAAAATTTCTACCTACATAATTCATTTGAAAGTTTGGTAGAACTATTTCAGTCTGTTTTTTTTACCTCTCCGTTGTTAATGTGGAAAATATGAATAATTACTTCTGAGTTAGAAATTGTTAATGACGGATCATTATCGCGTAAACATGTTTGTTTTCCGACACCAAGTACAAAAGATAATAGTTATTTTGTTCTTCTACGAGTAGGCAGCGAACCCAGCCCTTTGAAACACACCGAAGAGGTACTCCCAAATCGCAAGGTATGCACACTCTGTTCTTATCGCAACAAGTAGCCTATTTATACAAGTGTATTTTGTTTTGAGAATCTACGCTATCATCTAGCGATAATAATTCGCCTGGAGGATCGCTAGGTGTAATATTAAAATCTCCAGTCCACAAAGAGTTCACTTTATTTGGCGAGTTGTTGACGAATTGGTGGCGCAGCTTTACGTAACGCATATATTTTACGATGATTTTGAAAAAACCACACAGTTCCTTTTTGTTTTTCACTTGGTGAATAGGATTTCTCCAAATAAAACAAACATAGATTAAGTTAAATTATAATTAATTACAAAATCATACAATATTTATTACATTTACATTCTTTTCTTGTCGTGTTGGCTATCGCCTGAACATTATTGCATACTATCATCCTTCCCTATTCACTTAATGCTGGTGCTACATTGCGAACGAACTAAACTTCGCGCGCTTTCTGTTGCTAAGCGAGGCGAATAGCGGTGTGCGAGAGTGAGCGCGCGAAGTTTAGTTCGCCTTATTGCGACAATGTGACTCCGGTAAAGACATTTTTGTCTTACTACCTTAAATTGGTGAAGGTCCAAAAAATACAATCTATAGGTTACCTTTCTACATAAGTATTCCTTTATAAATCATTACCCGGGGAGTCTTACGATTTGTCTTGTATAGTAGAAACAATAAGCCAACGTTCGCACGGACGTAAAAATATCGCGGCAGGATTTTATCGCGAATGACCATGATTCAACGGCCAATGTACTGTCTTGTACTCAACGCTCCTTCGTGTTACTAATAAAGTAAGTATTCTCATAATATTCCAGTTCACCTTTTACACTAAATAAGATTTGATCTTGCTTACAAAATGTCCGCTAAGTAAGTCTATATCGTAATTGGCTTAATTAAGAATCTCTTGATTACACTTCGGTGTCAATTATAAGTAGATTGTGAGAGCCTTAAATTAATAAATTAAATGCATTATAAAGATGTGTGCATAATATTATGTCGGAGCGTAATGAAAAATGCATATTTAATTAATTGCACATTTGCCGATCCATAATCCACAATTAAATGCAAAGCTAGTTTTATATCTATTTTTTTAAATTATCAACCGATTTTGCTAATATTTTGGTAGAGCACATTTTCTTTTTGGATTATGGATAATCTGTGGATGCCTCTTAGAGTGCCGCGCCACGAAAGAAGGCCAGCGGAAAATTGTGGAACTACATTTTTTTGCAATTAGATAGAAACTAGCGCCGCTTCAGTGGTGGTGCGGACTCTAGATACATTTTAAAACGTAATTTTCGCTTATCCAAAAAGCATACACCCATTTTACGCAAAATGAAGACAATATTTGGCAGCTTCCATTTTTGTAACCAACATAATAACGCACACACGTAAAAATATGAAATTTTTCTATGCACAGTATTGTCTATCTTCTGTAATTATTAAATCGATATACTACAAACTTTATAAACATAATAAAATCATTGATTCTATACATACTAAACTTAATTTCGAAGTAAAATAACGGAATACTTGAATCGTATTGACGGTACTAGGGCGTAAGCGACAGAGTATAGGGTTCTTGGGAGTTATATGTCACACATCGAGCGATAGAGACTGCCACACGGGTATTTTTATCTCACGAAGCGACGCGCGTTTTACTTTTGGTTACCAAGTGTACAAACACGCTGTGAATGTGTGCGTAAGCGCAGCAGCTCTTGGTACCGTCCGAGACAATTGGATGTGTGTGTGTGTAAATGTGTTATGTGCTGACGCTACTCGTCTTCATGCACACATTCATAGTGTTTTTTTATACTTGGTTATCACAAGTAAAGCGCGCGTCACATCGTAAAATAAAATACTGTATGAGCGACAAAGCCGATCTCTCTCTAAAACCAGATGTGACATATTTACGGCCGCGTACTCTAATATATCGTCGTTTATAACCCTTTTGGCACCGTCTAAATACATTTAGTAGTAATTAAGTAAGTGCTTCAGTCATTAACTGGCGCGGGGGCCCAGCTTCCTTAGGCAGGAGATACCCTGGAACAAAAATATTTTAGATTCAAGTATGTGGTTTGAAAAGAGAAGAAATTTCACAATAGGATGCGTAAGTATGCATAAGAATAGAATAGAATGTTTCTTTATTAGAGTATCATGACTCAAAAATGGTTAGTAAGACTTACAACTATGTAAGTAAGAATTTACAATTCACAAAACAAAACAAAAACAAACAAATAGGTTCACCGTTGTGGCAACCCATGTGAGATGGCACAACAGTGACCCACGAAAACACAGTCTAGGCGACTCGAAATCATGCTTGGGATACTGTGGAAACCTGCTAATTTTAGGTGGTCAAAACCACATTACATAGTAACTATCTCATCTAAGCGTCAATCAATGTCAAAAATACAGGAAAATTAGAGGTATTTTTTTATTAATTTAGAGTGATATTACAATGCGAACGTACGAAATACGTGAAGTGCCTCTCTTATAAGAATAGGATTGAAATGAAATGAAATGAAATTGTTTATTCTGTAAATAGGATATTGGAATCACTTTTACACGTCATATTAAAAAGTTGTAAAAATAAGCTAGATGAGGTCGGCGTTTCCTATTTGACTACTCTGAGAAGAAAGGCCGAAACAAACTCAGAGGTCACCGTCTCCTTTAAATTCCAGACATAATCTTGGTCAGGCCATGTAATCAGAGTCTGAAATGGTCTTTTGAGGAAAGAACCACACAGATTTGAGTGGACCTGTCCAGTCAGTGCAAGCATTTGTCAGTAATAGTGGAGCTCAACTCAGAACTTAAGGAGTTCAACGACTCGACGAACAATACCAAAGAAAGGACATTTGGGTAGGTCGCATAAAGTTCTCAAATTGCCAGACCTTCGCTAAAACTAACAGACCGAAAAATAAATATCCACATAGTCCTCACATTCACAATAAAACAATACTTTACAAGTAATCATCATGTCATTTTGTATATAATATTCAATAATGTCAATTTGTATATAAAACTGGTAGGTATATTTTTATGGCTTTCCATAATATTCAAAATGCTTAGCAGAGCGAGCAGCTCAATCCCATGCATTTTTGTCTTCTAAATAATCTGTGATTTTATAGTATTAATGTTCGTACCTGCTCCAAGTATTCGTTCCGTGACAACCAGAAGTTGTCTCTGTTCTTGCACACCTCAGCCAGCACGGCGCCTCCGATGAACACCATGTCCTTACGGCGGGGCGGGTCTTCTACGCGGATCTTGAATTTCTGTGAAATTACAAAACAAAATATAAAAATATAGGTACGTAACTCAATTTTATTATAGTGCTCAATCTAGTATGTATCCATCAGTTTAGGTTACCAACTGTAACAAGAAAGAAAATAAGTACCTAGTCTATATGTAACAATAGGGAATATGCATGTGACTCAAATATAGGTCAAATATTTTTTTCTATAAACTATGTTACTTCAGAATGATGCCTCCATCAATATTTTTGAATAAAATTTCTTTTTGAGCGAGAAATTAATTTTTAAAAAGTCCGAAAAACCTGTGGGTAATTCAAATACTTGAAAAGGCTAAGAGCGGATGTGACGTAACAATCCGGGATAACAATCAAAATGTCAATGTCAAGTCAATCAACAAGTGTCAAGTCAATGTCAAACGCTCATAGAAAAAGGAGTGTTTGACGTTGACTTGACAGTTGCTTGTCTGTTTTCACGAACTGTGACGTCACCACACCAAGCGCGCCAAATGGAGGGCGTTTAAATAGCCCGGATCGGTTGGATATTTTTAAACATTTTTTTAACTACTTTAAATTGCTTTTTTGCCGTCGAATTTTTTTTTACTATTATTTGACGATGTAAACTATCGAATAAAAATATTAAAAAAATACATGCATATTCCCTATCGTTACGATCATTCTAACTATATCCTAACTAATATTATAAATACGAAAGTGAGTCTGTTTGTTACGCTTTCACGCTAAAACGGCTGAATGGATTTGGATGCAATTTGGCACATCGGTAGACCAAGACCTGGATTAGGCCATAGGATACTTTTTATACCGATATTCCCACGGGATCGAGACTTATGCGGGTGAAACCGCGTGGCGCAGCTAGTATTATAAAAGGATACTTTTTATACCGATATTCCCACGGGATCGAGACTTACGCGGGTCAAACCGCGGGGCGCAGCTAGTATTATAAAAGATCGTTTTATGTGATTGAACTGTGCTGCAAATATTGTAATTTAAAAAAAAGGGAGTCTTACAGTACAGTCGCATGTGATGTACACCTGACAACTTGGCTGACAGTATCAACCTCTCGGAAAATGAGTTGGTACCATTTGACAGCCGCTTTCTGTTACACACTTCCGTCCCTTTCCACGAAATAACTCCCACAGATTGTAGGTAAGCGAAAACTATTTCTTATTCATTAATGTATTGGTCGCAACGCCCAAAAGTTGGTCCGTCGATGGGTGACCATCTTTACATAAAGAAACTCCTCCATGCCTCCGAAAGCACGTTAAGCCATTGGTCCCGGCTGTCATTTGTGGATCTTTGACAGTCGTTACGGGTCGTCAGAAGCCCGAAAGTCTGACAACCAGTCTTGCCAAGGGGTGTTATTACCCAGTAACTGGGTTGTGTAGGTCAGATAGGCAGTCGTTCCATGTAAAATACTGATATTCAGCTGCATCCGGTTAGACTGGAAGCCGACCCCAATATAGTTGGGAAAAGACTAGGCAGATGATGATGATGATGAATGCCCAAAACTAAACTTAAAACTTTTAACATACCAATAATACTGTGGCGGTATCTACATCGCCACATGCGAACTACGTACTACTGCATAAAAGACCTGACTTCACACAAAAATCCTGACGTCACATAAATCCTGCATCGCGCAATTAAAGTTTACCGTGCAATGGCCATATATACAAGAACCCGACATCAATCGTTGGGCAGTTGCCCGCCAGACACAACACCTGTCTGGTCAGAGTATCCTCCCTTTTCTATGGTGGATGAGTGAACTTTACACCCTGTTCCTCATACCCCTAAAATACCCACCGCAAGTTTATCACAATCGTTCTTGAGCACCCTCTCTAAGTACAACTGCTTGATCTCGCGCTCGAGCCGGGAGGGGAGCCCTGGGTACATGGTGGAGCCCCCGGATAGGACGATGTGCTTGTAGAGCTCGTTGCGCATGTCTATGTCGGCGGCCTGTAGGAAAATAAAGATAGATTTATAGACAACTCGATTTTGCAAACTTTGGGACACTATAACTATTATGTACTGTCCCGGGAGCCCCCTCTGTCCTCCGCTAGCCTGCTCAATGACGGTCTCACCGGAAAACAACTGTAACAAGCTTCGGCGAGGTCCAAAGATGAAATGACGACCAGCAGGCCTAACATGACACACGCGACAACTACTCACGCGAGAGTGAGTAATTTTTGTCTATTTCATCACTTTTCTCGTTTTCTGACAGCGCTGCCATACAAAATACTCGACTCGTTCTGTCAAACTTGATGTTTTCTCTACAAACCCTAACATGACACCCAAGTTAACTCGACTTTTGACAATTAAACACGAGATAATCTCCGATTCTTCTGTCATTTACTCGTCGTCGATTTTTACGACGAGATGAGTAGACAAAATTATTATACCAAAAAAAAACTCCATAATAACATGGCAGTTTCTTAAATTGTTCTTATTTTAGTCATAATTTTATTTTGCAATATAATATGTAATATATAATAATGGAAAAAACTTAGTTTTAAACTATCTACATTGGAACGAAAGTTCCTTTCAGCAGCCACGAGAGAAACTGTGGCGGAGGGGAGCACTATTAAGTAGATGAGCATCACTTTCAGTAATAACCAGTCACTTTGGCAATTATGGTGATTAGTGAAGTCTAGGGATTATGGCTGTATGGCAGTATCATACCTTCGCAACATAATAGGATGGTGATTAACCACGATAAGTCTTTTGTGACAATATCAACCTTCGCTTTATCAAATGGCGATCATCGGCCCCTTTGTCATTTGTGGTGATTATTTAGTGAGTATACAGGATGAAATTTAATTAATTGGCATTATTATCCACGTATTAACCGTATCGTAATCTATTCTTTTTCATTTACGACAACAATACTTATCGAAAAAGAAATGATATTTAAACTTATATTGTGCCACTAATTTTCATTTCCGTCATTTTGTATTTTAATTTCGGCATGCCAAAGAAAAATATTTAATTTTAATAAAAAAAGTCGGTTATAAAAGAGGTGGACGTAAAATTAATATAGTACATACTAATTCCATGCGTAAAATCGAATGAATGAAACCGAACCTTAAGGTGATGTTGCTATCATAAAAATGATTTGTTTTTAATAATTTGCTACATCGGTATCTCGTCACGAGATAGAGAAGTGTCAAAGTGCCTTTTTCGGTTATACTCGTGCATAACGGTCATGTTAGGGATTAGAATGACGTCATAATCGACGACAAAATTTCGACAAAACGACAAAAAGAGCGTTCTCGCGCTTGTCATGTTAGCCCTGCAGACTGGAAAACGACTGCACGGGAGTTTGTGGCGTTCTGAATTTGATTTGAAAATGGAATGGTGATGTGGCCAGCCATAAAAGGATTGCCAGCAATAAATGATCGGATGAGTATGGAAGGGAAAGACTTCGTTACAATACTATACTTTTAATAGGTTTACGTATTTAAATATTTATTCCACAATTCTAGTTATTGCACCTATCACTATTTGTCTCTCCATCACCCTAAGGTTGACTGGTAGAAAATGCCTATGGCATTAAGTCCGCTTCAGTACATTAGTGTCTTTACAGTATTAATTATATAAATAAACCTTCACGATCTTATGAAGACTACTGACAATCTAATATCGGTATAGTCCCCGCGATAGGAACTGAGTCGCCAACGCAACCGAAATGGCAATAACATAGTTACAGTTCGAATCAATTTTAATGGCGGCTCGGAACATGAGGCGAGTCACTGCGCAGTAACAATGCGGGGGTGAGGGGTGGGATACTGCGCAGCGAGTACCTAACTTCCGAGCCGAACAGAACCAAACAGTACACTACCCACGTAACGTAGGTATGCACTACTGCGTGTATATTTTCCCCTTCACCATTTTTATTTACCTGTATAGTATTAAACACGAGCTCAGCGATGCCCTGCCCCTCCACGTTGATCAGATGCGGCTGGAACAGCGCCTCCGGAGCCTCGAACCTCTCGCCTCCTACTTTGATGATACGCCCGTCTGGTAACTGGGACGAAAAAGTAGGATAATATACAAGCCGTTTTAAATTACTGGCCAAACTTCACAGCCAAGACGGCTGTACCTAAAAGCATTAAAAACTTTTCTGAATAAATTATAAACTAGTAGTTCTACGAACAGTAGACATCGCGAGCACAAACTTTTTTGCAATAATTAATGTTTTAAAATATTTATATTTAAAACGGTACATTTACCATGTTTTCAAAAACCAAAAAACATGGTAAGTATCGGTTTTAGATAATTTAAGTAGTGAAAATAATCGAATGTCTTCGAGTTTTTGGTTCTAGAACATGCCGGTTTCCTCACTATGTTTTCCTTCACCGTTTTGAGAGCAGTGTTAATGAAATGATTTACACTGGGGTCGAACCCACGACCTACAACTAAGTCCCGGTACCACTAGGCTATTACTCCTACAACTCAATTCGAATGATGACATTTATTTGATGGCTAGAAGAATGCTCAGCGACCAGCGCAGAAAAATTTTTTTTTTTTACACAGATTGTTATTTTTCTTATCGAGAACAATTAAAAACAGTTTGATGTTTAAATTTCGTGTCTGTTAAACATCGACGCGGACGGTATAGCATGACATTAGGGCTCCACTCACCACATAGGGCTCCACGAGCACGGTGGTCTCCCAGGCGAGGCGCTGTTCCTGCTCGATGTTGTACCCAATGTAGCAGAGCTTCTCTTTCATCATGCGAACTGTCTCGAAGTCTGCCGAGTGGTTGAAGGCGTACCCTCGGAGAAGGAGCAGCTGGGAACGAAGAAAATAAACGCTATTAGGCATTATCTTACAGAAAAGTTTACATTCCTTAGCACTAAAATTATCAAAGTTTAAACTTATGTGCCACTATTAGTACCTGGTCGACCGAGCTCTGCTCGGGTGGAAATAGATAAACATATCATCCAGGTATACCAACGTTGTATCACGTCCCCGAGGCTGTGAAAATTGAGAAAACGATTTTTCCCAGATATTATACCTAGCTAGATCGACTTTTCGCCCCCGTAAGCCCCTAGCTCTCGTGAAAGCTGGTTTTCTTCCAAATACGCTTATCCTATACTATTAATTGAGCAATATTTGATAATTGTAATCACGTTCTCGAAAACGGCTCCGACGAACTAACGACGATTAACGATTTCGACGAAAGTTGCAATATAGGGGTTTACGGGGGCGAAAAATCGATCTCGCTAGGTATCATTACTGTGAAAATTAGTTTTCTCTATTTTCACCCGAGCAAAGCTAGGTCGCCCAGGTACTTATAAAGTATCTTATTATTTACTTTTTTTTTTATTAACCTAGCAAACACCACACCACAAGTTTTCTGGTTTACATGAATGAATACGAGTCATTTAAGTGCTCTCGTGTAAAAAAGGGATAGCAGACATAGGAAGATACACGGGGACACGTCGATATGTGCCAAGCAGTGCTAGGTGGTTGGTATTGTAACTCACCTTGATAAGATACCTGGTGATATCTCTTCCTGCGATATCCAGACGTCGCGTCAGATGCGGTAACGAAAATTCTTCGTATACTGGACATATGTGGGTTACACCATCACCTAAAAGATGCGAAAAGCTTTTAAAAGACATGATCTGAAGGTGAGTTTGCTTGTTTGTTACGCTTGCACACTAAAAGGGCTGAGCGGGGGATCCTGCCGTTTTGCCGAAAAGATTTTGCCCAAATTTCACTACCCAAACAAATTTTAGCAACCTTTTTTTATACCAATGCAATGTTTGGAATGATTTTAGTACGCACATTTTCATTTGGTCAAATTTTTAATTGGCAGAATATTATAAGGATAATGTCATTTAGGCATTTGGTCTTTAATCAAATGATTTATTACAGCAAACAATCTTTAGATAATAAACGTTTGGTCGAATGATTTGTTAGGTTAGGTTAGGTTAAAACTGTGACCTACTACGCGCGAGCCGAGCGAGCGAAGCGAGCGGTGCCGCGGCAGCGGCCGGCGAGTGCCTATGGTAGACAGCTTGGTATCCATCCTAACTAATATTATAAATGCGAAAGTGAGTTTGTTTGTTTCTTACGCTTTCACGCTAAAACGGCTGAAGGGATTTGCATGCAATTTGGAACAGGGGTAGACCATGTCCTGGAATAGGACATAGGATACTTTTATCCCGATATTCCCACGGGATCAATACTTACACGGGTGACACTACGGCGCGCAGCTAGTTTATGATAGCTTGAGAACAAAAACACTATTTAGTATTTAGTAAAAGTGTAATACTGAACATGGCCACCTGGGCCCAAACAGAATATTATAGATGTACTGTCAATACCAAAAAGAAGAATTTGATAAAAGGCGTATAAACTTCCATACTCGATTGTAAGAAGTGATATCATATAGGTATAGTTCCTTCGATTCAAACCTAATGGCGGCTCGGAACATGAGGCGAGTCACTGCGCAGTAAAAATTTCATGTGTCAACGGGGGAGAGGGGTAGTAGCTATCTTCCAAGCCACCATTAAGTTTGAATGGAACTGTCCCTAAGGCGAAGTAACTCTATGATTCTTCAAATGTATTTTCTATTCTTTAGGTTTAATTTCACAAACACAAAAATAACTGAACTAAAATATTTACCCACACCGCTAATCTGAATTATCTGCTCACCGCCGCAAGCCTTTCCCTACTTAGCATCCGACTCTAAGCACCCAATCCTCACGTTTCTAAAGATAATATATGCACATAATAAGACAGTGCAGAAGACCCATTTTAAGACCAGGAAAAAGATTGAAAGGCTTTTGCTGAAGAACAGGTGGCTTAAAACGGCCATTTTGCAGAATCATAATAGGAAAATGTTATGAATCATCGTAAAATGTCACCAACTGAAAATTCATGATCTGCGTGCAATTCATATTACGAAGTAATTCATCTGTTTGACAATTTTTCTATGGACATTCGTAAAATGGTCCACAAATTATGAATTGCTTTTGTGTCAAATTAGAGGAATTGCTTATGACAGCTGGGAATTCAGGAAATGAATTGCTAATGTTGCCGTTTTAGGCCCCCAGAACAATGAATTTAAATTATTTTATGATTTGTGGTGCCAAGTCCAACTGCAGTTTTATCAAAGGGTATCGTGTTACCCAGTGACTGGGTTGTAGAGGTCAGCACGCGTAGCATCACCACCGTAGAAACGGCTTTTGTCGACGGAAGAATAGACAAAATGACAGATAGTGATTGTTTATCTGTCATTTTGTGCCTAATTGTCATGTGCATTATTCCTTTCAGTATTAAGATTGTTTTCAGCATAAATGTAATTAATGTATGCGTTGTGGCTGTGCTTTTAAATAAATAAGTTGTAGTTGATTATAAAGTGGTCCTTCTGCCCAAATATTTAATGGAACCTCTGTCGTGAGGCAGAGGTCGCTGCGGGCGACTTTCACTAACCGACGCGGCGATCGCAATTTTCTTAGAACATGCTCCTCTTCGTTAAGAGGGGAAACTGATTGTGGATACGGTGATTGCTCATTTATTTTGATCATAGGTTAAATGTGGGTAGTGAGATTTTTGTAAATTTGTAGGTACTATGTATATGAACTGCAGGTAAGACTGACAAAATTAAAATGATTCCATTTTATTATTTCAATTTCAATAAGGCCTTTCGATGTCGACCACTACTGATATCGATAAGATTTTTTTAAAGGAAAATATCGATACTTATATTATTTAGATTAGTAAGATACCACTAGTTAATGAAATGCATTTCTTACCCACTAAAATTCAATTTAAATTGATTAAAAAAAAAAAAATAACTAAATCTGAATGCATTTCTTCTATAGACAGAATATAAATGAACTATTAGCAATAATATTGATCGCTACTAATGTGGACTATAATCGGATTTGATTTCCGATATAGTTCATGATTAATGGTCTCGTCATCTAGTGCTAACGAGGTCATAACTCATAGATGTACGAAGATTTGATTAGATGTCCCACATGCAAAGATAGTGATTAAAGCCTCTAAGACCGCTCAATGTATGGAAACATCAGCAGCTCAATGTATGGACGACTGACGCGCGCGAACGCTTCTCTCTACCAGCACATATACATTTCTGGCAAACAGTTATTGTGTCTGAAGTCTGGACGAATTATAAGCAGAGCTACGACACACGCAACCGCTTCCATGCCAGCTGAAGTGCGCGACGAGTCTCGGATATGCCGCGCAGTAGTACTGCCGCGCGTACCGTCGTCGATTTAGTCCACACTAGAGCGCGGCAGAAGTGTGTCCTGCAAACGACGCGTGTTGCTGCCGCGCTGTTGCCGCTAAATGTTTGGACACTAGGTGTAGGTTTCGTATAATTTTAGGGGTCGTTTTTAATCAATTTATACTTATTATTATAGAGTGCTACAAGGATCTAAAAACCTTTGATTATTAATATATCTGGATAGAGTATCGCGCTGCAAAAGAACTAAAATAAACACGCCTACTTTTTTATGCTGGTGTGCGTGACAGCTACATCTTAAACTCGCGCACGTCGTTGTGCTGTCATTGTGCTTTTCTAGTGTGCATACATTTAGCGGCCAAATGTAGACGTTATTTTTTTCGAAGAGTTCACAGCTAAGACGGCCATTAGTGTCTTTTTAGTAGTACTACAGGTGTTGCCCGCGCAGTCGCTTTGTCTTATTCTAAAGAGTGGTCGATTTTGTGAGGCTAACGCTCAGACCAATTCTCTACGTCTATGGCTGTTGCCTAACCTTTTGTTCTGACGATCTTAATGTTTGGCATTCCAAGAAAGTTTGAATTCCCTCTTTCAAAAAGTCATATAAAACGTTCCTCTCAATTAAACCACCAACAGCTGTCGGCAAAACCTTTCCCTCCATTTCCAAACTGTCAAAATAATCACCATAAGAAATTAAAAAAGTAATACTTCCCTGAAACGTCAAATTTAAATTAAGAATGCAACAACGAACCAAGCTGCCGCCTTTTGTAATAAAAAAATAAACTTTAAATTCAAACTTTACAATTCTAAAATGGCGTCTTGGTATTCGAGACGGTTACTTGTTGTTACTCAGAGCTGGCGGTAACCGGATAAATCCGGTTCTTTTGCATATGAAAAGGCGTCTTTTAGACGTGCTAACCGCCCTTTGTGAGAGTTTTAAGTTGGTTTCGGTCGAATGATTTGTTAGGTTAGGTTAGGTTAAAACTGTGACCTACTACGCGCGAGCCGAGCGAGCGAAGCGAGCGGTGCCGCGGCAGCGGCCGGCGAGTGCCAGAAACGACTAGATTATATAGAAAAAAAAACAGGCTACCCGAAACTGACGATACTAAACATTTGGCAAATTTTATTTTGCGCCAACTGAAATATTTGACTACATAAAAATTGGTAAAAGTACTATTTGGTAAACAAGTTATTATTTAAACGTACACTTGCCAAACATTAGGTTTGCGTTACAATTATTTGTGAAGAGATTTTTTGCTAAGTAATATTTTGGCAAATGAAATTATGCGGAAAATTGTTTGGGAAGTGATAATTTGGCAATTTATTTTCGATGAAACAAGGATTTGTATGAAATTTGGCACATGGGTAGACCATGACCTGGGTTAGGACATAAGATAGACTTTTTATCTCCGCAGCTCATTCCCGTGGGGTAATTTGGCACATGGGTAGACCATTTCCTGGGTTAGAACATAAGATAAGACTTTTTATCTCCGTAGCTCATTCTTGTAGGATAATTTGGCCCATGGGTAGACCATGACCTGGGTTAGGACATAAGATAGACTTTTTATCTCCGTAGCTCATTCCCGTCGGATAATTTGGCAGATGGGTAGACCATGACCTGGGTTAGGACATACGATAGACTTTTTATCTACGTAGTTCATTCCCGTGGGATAATTTCGGACCTGCTTGTCTGTGAAATGCAACAACTTCTTAAAAAGGAGATTGTAAATTACAGTTGATCAATATTACTCTGCTATACCCTCGTGGTACTGTTTATCATTCAACTGTTGGGAAAAGGTAATGTCTAGTAGTGTAATAGACTGCAATAAATCTTACCTGAATCAACAACGACTCCAGAGATGAGACCCTGAGCGTACAGTGTCAGTACAGCTTGGATGGCGATGTAGGCGCTGTCAAACTCGTACTTTTCAAACATTACCTGGAAAAAACAATGTAATTTGTTTTAAATGACTGCGTTATTTGGTAAAAATTAGAACCCTCAAATGTGTTTTGTAAAGGTGGGTCCAAACATTTTGCGGCAAGAGCGCAGCAGCAACACGCGGCGTTTGCAGGGCACATTTCTGCAGCGCTCTAGTTAGGACTACACCGAAGAATGTTTGCGCGGCAGTACTGCGCTGCATATCCGAGACACGCCGCGCACTTCAGTTGGCATCACTAAAATAATAAAAACGGTTGCGGTGTGTCGTAGTTCTGTTTATAATTCGTCCAAAAACATTTACTGATGAATGTTTGCTAGAAATGTTTGTGCGCGGCCGTTAGATAGAAGCGTTCGCGCGCGGCATTCGTCCACAGCCCGGCACGCCGCGCACGATTGCTACTCAATGTTTGGACACGCCTTAACAAAAATGCTTTGCCAGTTTTGGCGTAACATGGAAAACAAACTATTTTACACAATAATATATTATTTCCTCTATGCGCATTCACTTCCTTTTCATAAGCACTACACAATACTGATGACTGGTGCTTTGCTGTCACCTGTTGGAGATCCCCAAATCTCCAACATTCTCCATAAAAATAGAATGGAAAGTTTAGTTCAGCTTCAGACCATTTTCTTGAAGTGAGGTCTGTCAGTCAAAAGGACTCGTGTACCTATGAACTAAATGATGCCTCACCTCAATCATCTTCTCCCTGTTCTTGGTGGGGTTCATGGGTGGTTCCGTGAGTAGGATCTTGGTCTCCTTGGGGTCGATGTTCATCTTGCTCTCGCCGAACGTGTAGTCCCATACGTGGCACATGTCCTCCCAGTTTCGTACGACCTAAGAAAAGGAAAAGTGAAAGATAAAATTAAGTATTTTTGCAAAAGTAAAGACCTGTCAAGCTAGAATTTCATTTACCATCTTTCCATCTAGATGATCCAGTGCAATTAATGGTTTTATCTGCAACTCTTGTATTAACGAACCTCGAGATGGAAGACAGACTTTCAACAAGAAAATTTTCTAAGAGCCATAGTTGACACGATATTTTTAGCATCGGCGATTTTGGCGACTCCATCGCATTTTTACGTTCGGCCGTGGTATTTATATTTTTTTTTTTTTGCAGTGAGCTGCCTTATAAACCGACTAAATCGCCGATCGTTGATGTCTGTTAAGCTCAACACACACAAGGCGGGTGCGTGTCGGTCTGTCAGTACGGCAGTCTGTATTCCTTGTATTTATATGGATGTCAGCAAACGAAACGCGTGTGTGCATCGGGCGAGGAGCTGGTCGGGTCGGTCCGGTCGGACCCGCGCCCCACACGCACCCGCCTTGTGTGTTTTGAGCTTTAAGACTCAAAAAAATAGGCCAATTGGGGCGTTCCGGTCCTTTTAAGACCTTGGCCATAATTCCAAACTACTTGTATTATTATCTGCATTATAAATAACTAGCTTCCGCCCGCGACTTCTTCTCCGGGATACCATCTATCTCCTTGCCAAATTTTATCGAAATCCGTTCAGTGGTTTAGGCGTGAAAAGGCAACAGACAGACAGAGTTACTTACGAATTTATAATATTAGTATGGATTTAGCAAATATGTAGATTAACTAAAAGATCAAAGGCCTCATACTTACTCCATTTTCCATAGGGTAGCTGACCTCAAGCATAGACCTGAGTTTTGACGCCTCATCTCCAACCATCAAATCCTGAAAATATCACATTTCATATCAAATAAATTCTTCAAAACTATTACAACTATATACCATGGCGTTAACTTGACACATCGGGCTTTAGAAAGAGATCGTCACACGGGTATTTTTATCTTACGAAGTGACGCGCGTTTTACTTATGATTACCAAGAGTACAAATACACTGTGAATGTGTGCGTGAAGGCGAGTAGCGTCAGCACATAACACACTTCCGACATCACCATTGTCTTGGACGATACCGAGACGTCCTGCGCTTACACACACATTCACAGTGTGTTTGTACACTTGGTAACCACAAGTAAAGCGCGCGTCGCTTCGTGAGATAAAAATACTGTATGAGTGAAAGAGACGACGACACTCTACCAAAGAGTATAGTAAGATAGAGGGCGCTCTACAAAACCGTTGTGGCATATTTGCGGCCAGGTACTGTAAGAGGTTATATAACAGATTTTAGTATTTAAAAAAATCTGAAAAACGGCACAAATCAATACAAAAATAATGCTGTAAGCTGGTTAGATAATGAATAACTATTAGAATAAATAATTGCTCAAATAAAATTAATGCAACTTATAAATAAATATAGTTTTATCAACAACCTAAATACAAGAAGATTAGGCTACTGTGTTATTTCTTAGGCCCATACTATGCAGTTTTTACTATTTTCTATTTTTACAATTCTTCTTTTGCAGAAGAAAAGTATGATAGATACCCTCTTTCATAGTACCTGAAGACTTCTATAGTACTCACATATTATTATCTGCTATATCTCATAAGAAAAAAATCGCTAAAGTAAGAATCGCTTGTGAAGGCCGCAGGAATCAGCTGAATGCGGGAAGCATATAATAATTTTGTGTTTGTGTGGTTCACTTTACAGTACCCGCAAGCAAGAGTTGTCAGGTTGTAGCTAAAAATTTGATACTAAGAAAATATGCCAAGAGGTACAAAATAAAGCATGATTGTATTTTACATATGAAATCAGCGTTTTGTATGGGGAATTTTAAATAAGTTACATTTTTCATACTAACATTTTCTTAATTTATATAACAACCATGAACACTAAAGTTTTAAAACTTTTATGCACTAATTTTTAAAAACTAAGTGAATGTATGCCACTTAGATTAAGCGACAAAAACAAGGTATGGCTAAGTTAAAAAAAAAATTGTGGTCAATTCTGCTAACAAATTGAGGAGTCATTTTTAAGGTGTTTTTATGTTTAGAAAACTATAAGTAATAAGGTTTTTTTTACCATTGGTAAATGTCTATGATGGTCATTATTCAATATTATACCAACCAATTGATGAATATTTTAAATCATAGAAGTGACGAGGTTCTCTATTTGTGAGAAAAAAACGCCGATTTCATAGGTAATGACCCAATAGTTTATGCTGCTAAGCACTGCATAGTACGGACGGCTGCTGTGACATACCGAAACTTCCACATCCATATGGTTGAAAGACTGGTATGCATGAAATGTTACATTGTTTTAATTTTTTTTTCCTTGGATTCTTCAAAGGTAACAAAAAATTGATACAAACTGCAAATTGTGACCCTGCTCTTAATATAAAAAAAAAATATTTTTTGTGTGTCCATATTTTATTTTATAATTAATCTTGATTATTTACATAGATTTATTGGATAACTATGTGGGATACCTTTGCCAAAAAGTGGGGCAACATCAGTTAATAAAATAAAAAAATTACACAAATGCAAAGTTTTTAATTTGAATATTTACATTAATATTATCCATTTCCCTTTAATGCGTGTAATTTTTTTACATTGCATTTTACATAACATTGTGCATGGCATTGGGGTGATGGAACTGACTGTACCTATTGTATAAGTATATAAATCTTTGGGAAATTAATATTACTGAAATATCAGTAATATTGGATTTCACACTCAATAACATGCATCTTTCACAGAGACTCTGATTAGTTTCAAACATTTTCACAATGTGAACACTATTGTAGATTTATTGTATTGTTAGATTTGATAACACAATTATTTGAAAAACATGCTGAAACTTAATCTGACTTACTCCAATAAACATGTCCTGTAACATATTAATATGTCTTCAATAGCTCAATATAAAATACATAGCAATAAATAAAATCAACAAAAAGGTTAAGTAAGTTTTTGTGATAATTTTAGCTACTGATGAGGCCAGTTCATAGGATGCCAAAGTGTTTCTGTGTGAACTATACTCGTGTCTGCATTATGGTTTACCTGATTTTAAGCCTGCCAGCCATAATTTGTGGAAAACATTAAGATCTTGGAAGTGGCTTACATTTAAATTGAGTTGAGTGAACTTGGATTTTTAAAGTAATTTTAGTAAATAGCTGGTTTTTGCTAATCTAGCTATTTTTTTCAATGTAAAGTCTTGATAATTGTTCTATCAATATTTATTTGGAAATAGGAATGTGTTTGAAATCATCATGTCTATTGTTTTAGAATTCAATGACACACTATAATGATTGAATTCTTGAATAGCTTGGCTTGTAAACAATTTAGCTTGAAATAATATAAGTATGGTAAGCTAAACTAGTGTCCTGATTAGTCTTTTTTTTAATTTCAGGTTTATACCTACTTAATACAAAGTTTAAACAGTTTAATAAAGACCTTGTATTATTAGATACTTCGTCCCTATTACACACAACATATTTTAATCGACAGGATACGGCCGAGTTCCGTTTGCACACCTGAATTCACATAGTTTCGACACTCACCTTTATGTCGATATCTCCGATCTTATTCTCAGCCCTGATGATCGGCCGGCCGACCATCGACGGGAATATGAAGGCTGGGAAGTTGCTGCCCGCATATCCACACTTCACGAACTAAAACCGACAATATATCATAAGGAAAATGATGATTCAGTCGCTTATCAAAACCACCATTTTAAATAGACATTTTTATGTGGACTTACGCCTGTGCCGTTGTCGCAAACGATAACTTTTCTTCCTTTCTCATCCATGTTGCTTAATTTATTCTAGTTTCACTTAAAAATTAGATTTCTATTGAAATATTTGATGAAAATAACAGACGAAGTAGCCCCCCGCACTGCCCTGAGCTATCAAAGTACTTTTTTAAATAAATGACAAATCAACGGCGTGTGTTCACTACAAAAACAACTTTATGTACTAAACTTACAGTATAAATTGCAAAAGCAGAACATTTTTGCTGATTTTGACACGCCTTTAAAATTTAATACTAGAATACAAGTCTTTTAGCACAGGACCGGTAGTTATGGCGACGAGCGCGGTCATCGCGGACGACGCTTTTAGGTGGCCTATCAATATTCAACCCACGCCACCTTGAACATCATCATCGGCCCGATCCGATGGAATGGCGCTACATGTCATAGAGATACATTACTTCATCATCTCAACCAGAAAGTGTCCGATCCTAGACATGTCACTCGACCGCCCGCCACTCCAGGGTTTGCTGCAAGGTTACAAGTGGACTACAAGGACCTGCTATACTGCGCTGTCAGTAGCCAGCGGATTTCCACAAACTTCACTGGTCAATCATTTAGAACACTTCATTTTGGTGTTTTGAAAAATCAAGAATCTTACGTACAGTCACGGACTTTAATTGATGAGCCACCTTCAAACTTTTCAATTTTGCAGTTTCATACATTCACGAGATTACACGATTTAAACACGAACTCAAATCGCAAGCTCGTAAACAAGATGACAAATAAATTACTTTTAATCGGAAATATCCATAGAGGTTGTCTAATAAGTTCTCAATGATAAAAATAAATACAAAGTTGCATTAAGTTTATCCAATCTATTTGATACCGACCTCCTTAGAATCATAGCTCATTAACTCGATAATTATGAAAACATAACTGAAGACAGTGACAGTTGAAATATCAAGATGACAAATAAATTACTTTTAATCGGAAATAGTCATATCCATAGAGGTCGACTAATAACTTCTTAATGATAAAAATAAATACAATGTTTCATTAAGTTTATCCAATCTATTTGATACTGACCTCCTTTGAATCTTAGGTCATTAGCTCAATAATTCTTAAAACTTAACTGAAGACAGTGACAGTTGAAATATCTAGGTATGTCAGAGAATTTCTCCATACGCTAACGTTACTATCGCAACAGTAACCTAGCAACAATTGTTTATCGTTGCTAGGTTACTGTTGCTAGACCTGCAATTGGTTGACTTTGAGTAGTCACTCTGCTATCAAGTTTGTAGTTCTGGCTCTCAGGTTAGCCAACCGGTAAAGATATGAAATATAATTGTCTTCTTCTAATACGAAGACATATGACTTTGCGTGTCGGGGACCGAATAAACCCGATTTGCATTACACGGCTAAAATACGAACAGTGCCAGGTGGCTCATCAATTAAAGTCCGTGACTGTACATTGTTATTGATTTTGTAAAGCTGTGAAACAATGCAAATAAAAGCAACGTGTAACCGAGCGAAAATTAATGTCAATTAACCGTTGCCGACCTGTCAATTAATAACGAAATATTGTCAAATGTCAATAATGTCATTGTCAAAGTAGCATGGCAAGTGCTTACTTTTCACGTGTTTTTCTTATTTTTAATTAATTTAATTCGTAATAAATAAGTGAAAATGAAGCATAAAAGGTTCGAGGAGAACATATTGGTTGACGAGGCTTACACAAATTACAGCCGACCCGACAAAAATGCCGATACAAAGAAAGGGCAAGGTATTGCGAAGCATTTCGCTGAAACCTTGGAATATGAGGATAAAAAGAAGTGGTATCATCAGGTAAGAGAGCTTTTCGCTAATTAATTAGAAAATATTTATATTGTAAGTGCCACATCGTTATTAAGAAGTATTGCACAATTTTTTGGAAACCAAAAAGTGTTGTTATTTTCATACATAACCAAAAAAATTAATGTAAATAAAGCTAATTTGGGACTGAATTTGGTGAAAAATTTAATAATATGAGTGCAAAAGAATCAAAACTGCATTTTAGCTCATTTAATTTAAGTTTCATTGCCATTTTATTAAAATGTGTTGTTGTTATTTTCACAATTTATTTTATAGATGCCAGAGGAGCCTGCTACAGTATCAAAGAATTTAACACGTGAACAACTTGATGAAGTTAGGAAAGAAGCAAGCAGTGCCTTACATGGAGATACTATGGCATATGAGACAAGTAACAAACACTAAATTTTTTAAAGGAATCTTCTATCCTCAACATAATATTAACTTCGCTTTCTGAAAAACTGGTTTAATAATATAAACTTTATCGTCATAATTACAGGGAACATCTGTAGAATTTTTGTTCTTTGCAATTTAGCCCATAATTATTATGAATTGCTTTATTTTCAGGCAACTAAATAATAAACTAATACGCGAGAGGTGGCTTGTGTCCCAACAGTTGGGGCATTATAGTCCGACTTTGCTCAGCTACTGCATCTACCATGCTGTATTAAATAATCTACCAAAATTGTTTCAACTTTATTATCAAAGTAATCAATCTTTTCAATCTGTTTCAGAGGCCAATAGGAGTGGCTCGTCAGACCACCAGTGGGCTCGCACACTACTCAACAAAGGTGCTATAGGAGACCGAGTAGCTGCTGCTACTATATTGATTCAGGTTTGTTTTTATGTCTATTTGTCCAAAGCTGGCAGTGCAAAGAATGACTATGAAAATATAGGACTGACTCCACTGGAAGTAGCGCCACACTCGCCAACAGAATCTACACATCTGCTCATAGTCTAAAAGACTGATCAAATGACAAAATAGGAAAAAACAAATTGTCCAAAGCCAGAGCCTCATATTGACCTTTTTTTTTTTGTGAGGGTGGGAAATCATCCAATGACTTCTCCCACTCTGGGCGGAGCGGAAGAGCGTGTCAGACTTTTACTGACTAAAACCCACCCGTGTTCCTTCAGTTGCCTGTTGCCAAGCTTGGGGAAAGGCTAGGAATAATGCAAATGTTCTTCATGATACAGGAATTGCCTACCCTTACATTGATTCCTTAGCTGAGGAAATGTGCATGTTGTTTGACTAAAAAACCTTTTTTACCTTACAGGACAATCCAATTTTTAATTTGACGGCACTAAGAAATTTAATCAACAATGTGAAACCGGCCAAAAAGAAGGATGGTATCATTATTATTGGTAAGTTATTGCCAACTGAAAGATTTGTATCTATGATCATGAATAAAAATAAAAAGTTATTATTGAAAAATTTAAAACTTTTATTTGAGAATTATTTCCTAAGTGGCGGAAATAATTCTCAAATAAAAGTTAGTTTAAGTTTTCATTCATTCATTTGTTTATCTTTTATGAAAAAAAAATGAAATCTAATCTAAGTAGTCTGTATTGTCCCACTGCAGGACAAAGGCCTCCCCCTGCCTTTTCGACACAATTCTGCCCTTTGCTAGTGCCGGCCAGTCCTTTCGATAAAAAAAGAAGTAGTCACTTAATATCATGGGCTTCACGCACAATGGTCCATCTTAGGAACTAACTGTGGAAACCAAACCGCTAACATAGAAAATATCATGGGCTTTAATTAATGTTTAAGCATAATTATGCTGCTAAGATCTTAAACCAGCATTATATTTGTTTCTTGGTAACCAGTAAGCCACTGGCCGACGCGCAAGCACAACCAATTAACTAATTAGTTATTTAACAAAGATCAGGGAGTTATCCCTAATATTTTGCAAATATCATACAGTATTGTGTTTCGATACCCTACCCTATAATGTCACTTGATCATCAATATATCTATGTTTATTAACATCTCAATAACTCCAATGTATTCCATTTTCAACTAACGGAGATGCAAATCCAACCACTCACTTATAATCAAAACATTCCTACCCACAGATGCACTATCAGAACTCCTAATATCAGAGCTATTAATCCCTGACGTCAAACTGCGCACATTTGAACAGCATCCACTGGGACATGTGGATGAGATGACGTCAGGCAACAAGCAAGCGAGGCGGAATATACTGAAGCTGTGGTTCTATGAAGATCAGCTGAAGGAGTTGTATGGGAGTGAGTAATAATTATTAAAGTTGTCTATGGGTAATGGTCAGGCCCTATTTACTATCATCAGAAGAATGGACAGGAGCCTTATGTGAACATAGTCAAGATTCAGTTGGCTAATACAAAAATCGACTCAGTAGCTAAAATTTATGCCCAGCTTCTGTAAGCAATAGCGGAATAAAGTCTCTCAGTAACAAAAAAATCATCAAAATAGGGATAAGAAATCTGGCAGATAGACAGACAACTTAAAAATCTAAAATAAAAGGATTTTAAGCAAGTCTCTTAGTAACTCCATAGCAAAGGTTTCATCAAAATAGGGATGAGAAATCTGGTAGACAGACAACTTTTCTATTTTGGAATCATTATTAGAACACCTTTATTGAAGTTCAGTCAAAAGTATAGAAAAGAGATATGTGTTTATTTACTTCATCGGTACATAAGATAACATAACACAAGCTCATTTATCTATCGCGATTTATTGCAATCGAGGTCTTGTCACATGAACATCGGTCTTGTCTAAACTGCGTTAGCGATTTAGTTTCCAAACATGTAAACAAATGTGTTTTTGGAAAAATCACTTTAAATATCGAAGCATAAAGTTCAGTTTCCGCAACAACTTCAAACATTTTTATGACTTTTTTAATAGTACAAGTCATTCTGAAATCAACTTAATTTTCACTAGTATAATGTTGATATTCGTTTTAATGGAAATAACAGCTATTGGAAAAAAGAATTTTTATTATTATTGGCGCAGCCGTGAGGCGCACAATACTATTTTTATGTTCTTTGTTTTCTGTGTAAATATTTTGTGCCTTAACTGGGTCAAATAAATTTATTTTCTTTCTTTCTAAACAACGTAGAGCTGCTCCATCGTCAAGTATATAAAATAACATGTGTTTCATTTCCAGCATACGTAGAGTCATTGAACAACTTCGCCCACGACTCAGTAGAAGCTAACAAGGAGAAAGCTGTCAGCGCCATGTCTTATTTATTGATGCACCATCCAGAGAGAGAGAAGGTATAGTGTTCTATATGTCGTTTTCAAAACAATGCAGCTTTAGGGGTGTGAGGAACAGGGTGTAAAATTCACTCATACTCCATAGAAAAGGGAGGATCCTCCGACCAGACGGGTGTTGTGTCTGGCCAGCAACTGCACAACGATTGATGCCGGGTTCTTGTACATAATATGTCAATTGCACGGTAAACTTTAATTGCGCGATGCAGGATTTATGTGACGTCAGGATTTTTGTGTGACGTCAGGTCTTTGATGCGCATGTGGCGATGTAGATACCGCCACACAGCCATAGTATCAGTAGTGTACTCTGATAGCCTGTTTATACTCGTATAATCTATGGCCAAATTGAGGCGAAATCCGCGTGGAATGAGCGACGAAATTCGTCAACTAACTTGTATGGAAGCGTTCAAGCTGAAGCCAATAGTCTCGTGACTTCTGAATCATTATAACAATAGATTCGCGCAGTTGCAAATCTTATGATAACAATAGCAGCTGTAATTGTTTGACCAAAATAACGAATTATAGGTCAGTCACCGTAGATACAAAAATCGCGTTACGTTGCAAAAAACTGCACCGAACTGATTTTTTTGTATGTTGTTAGGATAGATACCAGTAGAGTAAAATCAAGTATAAGTATACGAAATTTGCTATAATTTGAACGCAGCCTTAGCTCTGTAGGTCCATCAGGAATTTTTCAGTAACAACCCGGGGATTAGATTTAGAATTATGCGGTGTTTGGAAGTAGGCGGTGTCATACTCCCGTTTCTCGCGCGCACGCGTCGTCTTTGGTCTGTCAAACCGAAAGTTATTCTCGACTTTCCTCTAACTAATCTGCATAAACACTCTGATATCTTCCGCAGATGCTTCTATCAAACATAATCAACAAGCTGGGTGACCCGTGCCAGGGCGTCGCGTCTAAAGTCATCTACCATCTCTGTCAGCTGTTGTACAACCATCCTAATATGAAGGCGGTCGTGTTGGCTGATATTGAGAAGATGCTGTTCAGGTAAATATTGTTTTTACTACTATCTGCGCCCCGCGGTTTCACCCGCGTAAGTTTCGATCCCGTGGGAATATCGGGGTAAAAGGGTCCTTCTCGAGGTCATGGTCTACCCATGTGCCAATTTTCATCCAAATCCGTTCAGCTGTAAAAGCGTAACAAACAAACAAACTCACTTTCGCATTTATAATATTAAATAGGATAGCACTTTTTAGTCACGAAGCGACGTGCGCTTCTTTACTTGTGGTAACAAAGTGTACAAACTCGCTGTGAATGAACAAGGCATACTGCGCTGACCCTAAATAAAAAGGTCGTAATCACGAAAAATATCAATACTTTAAAAATAGATAGATTTTCAGTAAAATTGTTTTAAATGAATTATTTATGTACTTACATTTGTTTTTTTTTGTATCACAATTGGAACTGTCTATCCACTGAATGCACTCTACATCTAATAACTAACTTCTTGGGGCCTAAGACGGCCACTTTGGCAGAATCATAATAGGAAAATTCTATGAATCATCGTAAAATGTCACAAACTTACAATTCATAATATGATCTGCGATCAATTCATATTACGAAATAATTCATCTGTTTTCTATGGAGATTCGTAAAATTAAAATGGTCCACAAATTAGAGGAATTGCTAATAACAGCTGTGAATTCAGGAAATTAATTGCTTTTAGAGGAATTGCTAATGTGGTAAAACGGCCACATTAGCAATTCCTCTTTTTGAGGTTGGAAAACCGGCCACCTTTTTTTGAGTTTGGAAAATCGTCAAATGACTTCTCCCGCTCTGGGCGGAGTGGGAGGGCGTTTCAGACTTGTACTGACTAAAACCCACCCGTGTTCCTTCAGTTGCCTATTGCCAAGGTTCCGGTATACCTTTCGGACTTTCCCGCAACCATGGCAGGCATCGGTCCTAACGGACCCCGTCAAATGTGCTGACATATCTTTGAGGCGCGCGTGGAACACGACGCACCGTCGACCCGGGCCTGGTCCTTATCGGACGTCGAGCTACCCATTGCTCGCCCTCCGCAAGCCCGCGCCTACAGGGGCTGGGAATCCGCCTGGGATTCCCGATGCCCAGGGCGTCTCCTGCGTTTTACATAATATTAAACTCATATTTCCTCACCCCAGGTCCAACATATCCTCCCGAGCACAGTACTACGGCGTCTGCTTCCTGAACCAGTTCTACCTCGGCAAGGACGACTCCAAGATCGCGGAGAACCTCATCAGGATATACTTTTCGTTCTTCAAGGCTTCTATTAAAAAGGTATGCTTCGCGGCTCGAAAATCCACAAAAAAACAAGATGATTCTTAGCTAGTAGATTATCCATACTATAAATATATTAAAAAAACGAAAGTTACTCTCGCGGCTTCCCCGCGTGGAATTCTTTTTCTAAAATACCTAAGTTATTCCTTATAACATCAGCTATCTGCCAGTGAAAGTCCCGTCAAAATCGGTCCAGCCGTTTCGGAGATTGGGTGGCACAAACAGACAGACACAGTTTTTTTTTAATTTTAATTGTTTCTTTTTTTATGTACTTTATACGCATTTAGTACGCTGTTATTCTGACATTATTAAAAAAATACACTTCTATTTTTTATATTTTATTAGCTTCCGCCCGCGGCTTCGCCCGCGTGGTATGTAGATAAAAAGTAGCCTATGTCCTTTCTCAGGCTCTAGACTATCTGTGTACCAAATTTTATTTAAATCGGTTCAGTAGTTTTGGCGTGAACGCGCGACAGACAGACAGACAGAGTTACTTTCGCATTTATAATATTAGTAAGGAAGTAAGGATTGGTATGTATAGATAATCGAATAGCTAAGAATCTTCTTCTGCAACTTGTCGGTGCTGTTAGGGGCAAAAAATACTATGACTTCCTTTTCCTTAGCAATCGGGAAAAACCTTATTTGGCTTCTAATAAATGTATTCTTTCCCATCCCCAGGGCGAGATCGACTCACGCTTAATGTCAGCAATCTTAACCGGCGTAAAACGCGCCTATCCGTTCGCGAACAAAGAGCGCCTGTCAGAAAGCACCTCGCACATCGACGCCATACATCGGCTCGTGCACCTCGCGGGGATGAACATCGCTATCCACGCTTTAGCACTCCTGTTCCATATATCTGACGCTTCCAAGGGGACAGCTGACCGGTAAGTGTTATTAGTTACTAGCTGAAGCCCGCGGCGTCGCCCGCCTCGATGTGGGTTATTATATACTAAAACCTTCCTCAAGAACCACTCTATGGTTTTTTTTTAATAGATAGAGTGATTGAAGAGGAAGGTTTATATGTATAATAACATCCATTAGTATTTAGTATCAGCATTGCACCCGTGCGAAGCCGGGGCGGGTCGCTAGTTGTTTCATAATATATAGTGATAGTATCATATATCGGAAGGCAGAGGCACAGATATTATAATACTACGTACAGATACCCAATCCCATACAAAGAAATGACACCACCCTAAGTCTGGCTATTGAGCTGGCTATTTTTATTCCTCCATTTTTTAACAGATGGCAGCATCAGCGACTCACTAATTGCCAGAGACGATAGTTTTACAACGCCATCTAGGAGTCTTGCCTAGATACTACGCAAGACTCCTAGATGTTTTTCTTCCTTTTTTACGTTTTTTCTTCTTAGGTGTTCAATTTTTATATTTAAAAAAAATATTGTTTGATTTTCCTTTAATGAAACGGCTTAAACGCAAGTTTAAAGTGACCCTGTCATCACTTGAGTAAAACGCCATCTATTAACGCATCATATAACGCAAAGAGCTCTCGACAAAATGATTAACAGATGGCTAGTTTATCATTCTTAGGGTTCGAATTGAAGTAAACGGCTTAATTTAAGATTTTTGTTGAAAATGCGAGATTTATGAGTGTAAATACGTAAATCAGCATTAAACATAGATGTTTTGATTTTTACTAATATGACCTCAGCCAAAATTTGCCGTATAACGCTTTTTAGTGATTGTTAATTTCATAAATTGTTACTTATGCTGCTATGCTGATCTATGATTTTTTTTTCAAGACTAATTATAATTTGTTCTAGTTGAGACCCCATGGCAGAGGTGTGTAGTCTAAGCTCACAATTTAGTTTCCAAAAATGTTAACAAATATGTGTATTTGTAAAAATAACTTTTTCTACACATAAGTTTCTGTTTGCGCTACAATTTCAACAAATTTAGAGATAAATGGCATCCTGGGGAAGGACATAGACTACTTTTTATGGACAAACCACCCAGGCGGAAGCTAGTGCTATATATGTCCGGTGCTGCGACTCCGATTGTGTAATTATTTTTAACACCTATTATGAAAAGTCCACAATTTAGATCAAATTCTGTTCAGCCGTTTAGCAGCCAAAACTCGGCAACAACACAGACACGCATAATATTTGTCACCGTTTCCCTTTTCCAGCTACTACACCGCCCTCTACCGCAAGTTAACAAGCGCAGAAATTTTCAACACAACACACTCAGCTCTCCTCTTCTCGCTCATATACAAGTCGTTAAAGCAAGACGGCAACATTCCGCGCGTTGCGTCGTTCATCAAGCGGCTGTTACAGCTGTGTTGCTATATGACGCCTGCGCAGGCTTGTGGGATGCTGTTCTTGATATCTCAAGTGTTGAAAGATGGAGAGAAGAAGGAGGCTGTTAGGTTGGTTTGGACTAAGAGGGAGATTAAGGAGGTAAGGGAATGAGGTTATCTTTTATTTATTCATATTAGGTTCCCACCTATGAAATTGGTGTTTTGTATGGGGAATTTTAAAGAAGTTGCATTTTTCATTTCACATTTTCTTAATTTATATAACAACCATTTACACTAATGTTTTAAAACTTTTATACACTAATGTTTAAAAACTAAGATAACGTATGCCACTTAGATTAAGCGATAAAATAAGTTGTGGCTAAGCTAAAAAAAATAGTGGTCAATTCTGCTAACAAAATGAGGAGTCATTTTTAATGTATTTTTTATGTTTAGAAAACTATAAGTAATAAAGTTTTTTTACTATTGGTAGTTGTCTATGATGGTCATTATTCGATATAATACCAAGCGATTGATGAATGCTTTAAATCATAGAAATGACGAGGTTCTCTATTTGTGAGAAAAAAACACCAATTTCATAGGTGGGGACCCAATATTAAGTCCAAACTCAAGGTCTGCCAACGAGCAATGGAGCGCAGTATACTAGGCGTTAAATTAACGGATCGTGTTCGTAACACAATACTGCGCTCCAAAACAAAGATAGCTGACGAGGCTCAAAAGGCTGCCCAACTTAAATGGGACTGGGCAGGACACGTCTGCCGCATGCCGGACAAACTGTGGGCCCAAATAGCACAGAACTAGTGCCCTGAGACAGTGAGGGGTCGCGGCAGACCACGTAGGAGATGGCGGGACGAGCTGGATAGGTTCCGTCAAAACTGTTTGAAGTCTGTGTGAACTTTTTTTTTCTCATTCATCATCCCTAATCAAAGTAATTTAGATACACGAATAGGGAATATGCATGTGATTCAAATATGGGTCGAATATTTTTTCTATAAACTATGTTACTTCAGAATTAGGCCTCCATCAATATTTATGAATAAAATTTCTTTTTGAGCGAGAAATTAATTTTTAAAAGGTCCCAAAAAACTGTGGGTAATTCAAATACTTGAAAAGGCTAAGAGCGGATGTGACTTAACAATCCGGGATAACAATCAAAATGTCAATGTCAAGTCAATCAACAAGTGTCAAGTCAATGTCAAAAGCTCATAGAAAATGGAGTGTTTGACGTTGACTTGACAGTTGCTTGTCTGTTTTCACGGACTGTGACGTCACCACACCAAGCGCGCCAAATGGAGGGCGTTTAAATAGCCCGGATCGGTTGGATATTTTTAAACATTTTTTTAAGTACTTTAAATTGCTTTTTTTCCGTCGAATTTTTTAAAACTATTATTTGACGATGTAAACTATCGAATAAAAATATTTAAAAAATACATGCATATTCCCTATTGGGGCAATCGACGAAGTATAATTATTGCACTTTACGCCTTGTAATACCTCCTATATTATATTATTAACTAGTTGCGCCCCGCGGTTTCACCCGCGTAAGTTTCGATCCCGTGAGAATATCGGGATAAAAAGTATCCTATGTGTTAATCCAGGTTATAAACTATCTGCTTGCCAAGTTTCATCCAAATCCATTCAGCCGTTTTTGCGTGATTGAGTAACAAACACACAAACTTCCATATTTATAATATTAGTAGAATAGTAGGATAACTGAATGAACTTTTAACTCAACAGGAATTAAAAGAGGAAACTCCCGAGCAAGAAGGTGAACAAGAAGAGAACGCAGAAGACACAGTGACAGAAGTGAACGATACTCTTAATAACACAGAAGATTTTGATGAAGTTAAGGTGGAACAGAAGAAAGTTGATCTGCTCAGAGGAGATAAGAAAGATCTGTTGTTGGGTAAGTAAGATATACAGAGTCATCATCATCATCATCATTTCAGCCGAAAGACGTCCACAGCTAGACATAGGCCTCCCCCAAGCACCGCCACTTCGACCGGTTCTGTGCTTCTCGCATCCAGCGCATTCCCGCGGCCTTCACCAGGTCATCGGCCCACCTTGTGGGGGGCCTTCCAACGCTACGTCTTCCGGTACGCGGTCGCCACTCCAGAACCTTTCATGAAGAGAGTATCGAAATGAATTTGTCCTGCTATTGAAGCTAGTTTAAACACTATTCAACTAAAGTGTGATTTTAGTGAAGCGAGCTTCCTCGCTAGCAAATACATTTTTTTGTGAGTCTATGAAAGCTTACACGCTAGCAAATAAAAAAAAAAGTGAGACTGCGAGCTTCCTCTCTAGCAAATAAAAATTTAATCAAGGAAATCACACTTCAAACTTTGGAGAAATCGATACAGATAATATCGTCCTTTTTAGATATTTCGGTATTTTTAAAGTCTACCTACAATAATCACGCGTACAGTCAACCAAACGACCGTAATTTACCATTAACAGCGCCTTTATGTCGCTTATTAAGAAGGGCTGTTTTCTTAGTTCAAGTGTTACTACGTGTTAGTACTGACGTGCGGTTGACCATACCTCTCGAGTGAAGTAAAGATAATATTACTTACTCAGTCTTCACGAAATACCCAATTTCAGATGACGACGAAGAAGAAACATATGTAGATCTAAAAATCGATGACCAGGGTAACATAAGACCAAAGAAACGCAAGCACAGCACGGCAATCCCGGGATGGTTCCACGCGAAGGTGAAGACTGAAGCTCTGGTCAATAAGGAAGATGAAGATCGAGAGAAGGACGCAGCCGCCAAGATACAGCTCAAGAAGAGTGTTAATATGGATAAGGTAACTTTTAACCAGTTCTGAGGCCCTAGACAAAGTGACACTCTTTTACTCTATTAACGACTACTTAAATGATAAGAATAGTTGGTCGCTGTGATTAACTCAAGACAATGTTTATGTTCTTTCTCCAGCATTAGCTTACCCACTGACAGGTTATATGAGTTCATATATGTATTTTTTTTATTTGACTGTATAATCAATTTATTTTTAATGTTTTTCTAATTTAATTTATTATTGACGTAATCTACTCATTACAATGTTTACTATATGAGTTGTATTGCAATATGTGGTTAGCTAGCGACCTCGAAAATTGATAAATATTATTTATTTTACTTCAATGGTCCTAGTTTATCATTTATAACTTCCAGTTACATCTAAAAATAGCTATATGTAGGCGGGCACGCCCTTTGTGCCTGGAGGCTTTTATTTAGTTAATTTATGTTTACATTTACTTTTTATTTCTGCTTGAGTACATATAGTTCTCGTTTTTTTTTTGGTTGGTATATTAGCGTGTTCTAGCCGACATATGGCTAATAATAGATTTATGTTTTGTGTTGCATAATGTAAATGATTTTGCATACTTTTGTATAGTATCAATTTTTTCTAACTGAACAGACAGCTGTGCTGCTCTGCTGGGGAGTTTGTTGCGCCACTTCTTCTTCCCAGCTAAAGCACTAGGAAGTGGTGAAGGGTGGGCGTTTTTGGGGGACTGACTTATGTGATTTTGACGTTCGAAAAGTGCTGATACTCAGCCTAGTTTGAATAAATGAATTTTGATTTTGACACTCTATCAGCGATAACGATGATAGAAAAGGCAAAAATGTATAGGACTGACATAAGCTATCGAAAAGCTTATGTCAATCCTGTTGAAAGTCGTTGTAGAAATACGAAACGCTTTCGAAGCGATTATCACTTGTCTAGGCCCCCTGAGGCACTAGACAAAGTGACATTCTATCAGCGATAACGATGATGGACAAGGCAAAAATGTATAGGACTGACATAAGCTATCGAAAAACTTATGTTAATCCTGTTCAAAGTCGTTGTAGAAATACGAAACGCTTTCGAAGCGATTGTCATTGCCCCTGTGCTTTTCGCATCCAGCGCATTCCCGCGGCCTTCACCAGGTCACTGGTCCACCTTGTGGGGAAAGTGGTCGAAGTGGTGGTGCTTGGTGCTTGGGGGAGGCCTATGTCCAGTAGTGGACGTCTTTCGGCTGAAATGATTATGATGATGATGATGAAGTTTTAACGACATAATAGAAGTTCTTCTTTTTTATCGCCAAAAACTTTTAAAGGTATGAGGAACAGAAGCCTTAGTGCGAGTTTCTTTTAACTATCTTCAGTTTACGCATCGACCGCGTTCGGTGCTCCGATTGGCCCTTCACCAGTGAAGGCCAGTGAAGGGCCAATCGGAGCGCCTCAGGGTGTAAAGTTCACTCATCCTCTATAGAAAGGGGGGATCCTCCGACCAGACGGGTGTCGTGTTTGGCGGGCAACTGCCCAACGATTGATGTCGGGATCTTGTATATATGTCGATCGCGCGGTAAATTCTCATTTCGCGTTGCAGGATTTTGTGTCTTTAATGCGTAGTTCGCACAATAGCAAATTCATGTGGTAACAATAAAACAATATAAAAATCTTTATTGGAGACCATTATGATCCATAACACAATATAAAAAGAAAGAAAAAAGTACTCATTAAAATTAACCAACACAATATTAGCCAGTCAGTTCAGTTGATAACCATTCAGACGCACAAGCTTCAGTTGGACTTCTTCAAAATTGTATGGTCTGGGCAGCCATGGTTTCCCCACCGAAAAACTGGGACGCTTGGGTCCCTAGCGGCACTGCTTAAGTTGCACTGAATGTACCACAAATAGCCACTCATAGAGGCTATTTTGTACACAAGGTCAAATTAGGTTAGCTAGCGAAACTGCAGATGAGATGGGTATCGAGCTCTTAATACAATCAGTCGGCCCAGCTATGTTGGGGTCGGCTTCCAGTCTAACAGGATGCAGCTGAATACCAGTATATACATGCTGTATTTTAGATGGAGCGACTGCCTATCTGACTTCCACAACCAACCCAGTAACTGGGTAATACGATACCCCTTCGTAAGACTGTTTGTCAGACTTTCGGGCTTCTGACGACCCGTAACGACTGTCAAAGATCCACGAATGACAACCGAGACCAACTGCTTTTCGTGCTTTCCGAGGCACGGAGGAGTCTCGGTATGTAACGATGGTGATCCATCCACGGACCAACCCCGGTAAGCGTAGCTTAACCTGATGGATCGACCCGTGCGGCTGTTTTTACTTAGCCACGAGCTCCTACCGATATCTTATCTTAATCTTAATTTATTTCCCTATTTTCGCAGGAAATAACAGAATACAACCCACTAGCCCGCAACCCATCGTTCGCGGGCGCACAGTGTTCCGCCTACGTAGAACTGCTGCCTCTTGCTACACACTTCCATCCTACCGTCAAGTTGTTCGCCGAGAAGTTACTCAATGGTAAGAATGAAAAGCAAGAAAAACCTACTTAGAACTGTTAGGAGTTTCGATAGACTTCAGTGATGATATTTAAGATGGATGCCCTAAGGTAGCCCGCGAACGTCAAATTTTCTTACGCTTTTTGCAATTTGCAGGTCAGTATCAGGTTGTATGTTGATCTAAATATTATTAGTGGTCGTAACAAATATGGATTTACAGAATTATTAACATTAGAAACAGCAATACAACTCTCTAAGTTCATGTAAGTGCATTGAATGACGATTTCATGAAATTGTCGTAGAAGAGTTTTGCTTTCATTTTAACAACATAGGCTTAGGTATCGGGGTTGGTTAATAGATTTCCGACTCCTTGCTAGGTGTCCCACCGTTCTTTATTTATCTAGCATTTGACATAGTACTTTTTATATTATATCAAACTAGCTTGTCCCACAACTTCGATAGCATGAAAATCGAAAAACAGTAAAAATACGACCAGAATATATTATGATGGTACTTGTAAACTTTTTATCAGCGAAATGATTTTTGGATTCGGATCAGTATTTCCAGAGAGTACCTTTTACAAATAGTATACAGGGAGAAAAAAAATCCGCTGTTCCCTACATTTATGACGCCAAGCTAGTCAAAATGTAGGAGACAGCTGATTTTTTTTTCGTAATTTCATTCCACCCTGTATATTCAAATATGTAGTTTGGTAGAACATCATATTTATCACAGCCAATCCCGCATGCATCATCATTAAAACGCAAGTAAAATTGTAAAATACCATTTTATTCCTCAGAACAAATAATCCAATACAGCGGTGATCCCCTAAAAGACTTCGCGGGCATCCGTTTCCTGGACCGCTTTGTGTTCAAGAATCCCAAGAAACGTGCCGATGCGCAGCAGGACGAGGGCGTGAAGAAAGTTAAGGGGTCCCACCCTAAGTTCGCTGTCAGGAAGAATTATACTGCTAAAGGTTTGTTTTGATTTTGTTCTACAATCATGCCCAGATGAATCATCATATTTCATTCTCTGTGTATACCTACTTTTTTTGTCAAAAGACTTATGAAGAACTATTCATATAAAAGTCGACAGTCAACAGAGGATAACGACTTTGTTATAGCCTCGTCAGTAAACCCTCTAGATTATTGAATCTATCTAATATATAATATAGTTTGACCGACACCGCTGTTCCGCGGCTTAGGGATGCGCGGCTTGGCTCCGGCAGCGTTGACCAATGAGCCGCGGTCGGGGGCGGGCGCCGTGAGCGCTGACCAATGAGCGGCAGGCGGGGGCGCGCGCCGTCAGCGTAGACCAATGAGCAGCGCACTACCCATACCTCAAGCGCGGAACAGCGGTCTTGGTCAAACTATATCTGCACAATAATGTAACCGTATCACAACTACAGAAAATGTGAAAATATTTTTTTTAATAATCTTCAAGGTCTGAAGAGTATACCAGTGACCTCGTCATCCTATCTCAACGAAGATGCCAGCAAAGTTCCAGTAGATGAGCGGTTTCTATACGAGTAAGTAATAATAATCTATATCTATCTATACATTATCCTTACATATTATAAAACAAAATCCTCCGCCGCGTCTCTCTGTCTGTCTGTTCGCGATAAACTCAAAAACTGCTGCACCGATTTTCGTGCTGTTTTCACCAATAGACAGAATGGTTCTCGAGGAAGGTTATAGTATCATCCACACAGGCGAAGCCGCGGGCATCAGTTAGTTATTTTATAAATTAAAGTCTCTCTTCGTGTCTGTCTGTGTGACGGCATTGTTATTTTAAAATCTCGTGGTTTTTTTCAAATCGTATCGCCATACTAAGCAGAAGCGGGTCGCTAGTTTTGTTATAATTATGTCGACACGAGAGAGAAAACTTGGGCAAAGTTCCAAACAAAACTGACCATATTGTAAAACATTTTTAAAAGAGTAACGGTGGAGTTTCTTGCCCATTCTTCTCCATACGAAAACTACCTTTTGGAAGGGGCAACTAGAATCAGTTCCAATTCTTTGTTTATGACGTTCAAAAGTGCCTTTAATGTGCCTACTTGAAATAAATTATTTGACTTTGGCTTACCCTAATCAAATTCCCTCCTTATTTATTTATCTTATGTTCTTCCAGTTTCCTACAAAAGCGTCGCAACGTGGACGCTGAAGATGACGATGACAGCGACGCGGATTCTGTCAACAGTGAGGACTTCGAACAGTACCTGGACACTGTCACCGGGTCCAAAGCGCAAGGTAAAATTATCATATTTGTAGATCATTCTGTATGCTCAAAAACTGAATTATGATACCTAGCCGTATACTGACCGGCGTCACGAGGCGTAATGCACCATTCACAACGAACATGTTACGTTACGCCGTGTTCTAAACTCCGTGTAACATGCGCTCGTTGCTCGCATGATCCCCCTTTTTTGCATCATGATAAGCAAATATGGAATCAGAATAGGCTGATCATGATCACCATCCGTCTGCTCAGCAAACTGCAACAGCTATAAGCCAAGCCCACATACATAATGGACGTTTGAGGGCTGGTATTATAAATGTGATTGTTGAGTACTACAAAGTTACCTATGAAAAAGATATTTTCCCAATCATTTTATAAGTTTTTCTTAGCGTACCCCCAGGCCCTAGACAAAGTGACATTCTATCAGCGATAACGATGATGGAAAAGGCAAAAATGTATAGGACTGACATAAGTTATCGAAAAGCTTATGTCAATCTTGTTGAAAGTCGTTGCAGAAATACGAAGCTCTTACGTTGCGATTGTCACTTGTCTAGGCCCGGTGGGAAATCATCAAATGACTTCTCCCGCTCTGAGCGGAGCGGAAGGGCGTGTCAGACTTTTACTGACTAAAACCCACCCGTGTTCCTTCAGTTGCCTGTTACCAAGGTCCCGGTATCCCTTTCGGACTTTCCCGCAACCCTGGACTTGTCTAGGCCCCAAGACTAGTTTACCCTTCACAAACCCCACACTGTTTTACTACGATTTGAATAACATTATCTGCCTGAAAAAGTTAAAATTGTCATTCTATCATTCCCAGCTGAATCAGACGACGAACTAGACTATCTAGCGGACATGACAGCAACAAAACAGAAGCGAGGCACAAAGAAACAAGATGATGAAGATGATGATCAGTTGGGCAGCGACGATGATGATGAAGAAGCTGGTGATGAGACCGGTGATGTGGGTGATGATGGAGGTACGTAATATTGAGCTAACAACAGGTAAACAGCCGTCTCTGTCGGATTGCATATAAAAGAAAGAGAAGTAAAATATAACGTGACGTTCATCATTCGTTTGTCTGCGAGTAGCGCACTTCAGAGCCGCCATATACTTTGACGCGTATTACTAATAATGTTGTGTAAATTATTGTTTTTCACATAATACTGTTATTATAACTTTAAAAAATTGTTTTTTTTTTGTGTTCTTATACAAGGTTGTATAAAATTACTTAGTGAAACTTCATAGACGTGACGGGTACCGATACCTATCACATCTGCTATTTGAACCCTGTATCTTGTGCCTTTAACCTAATACGACGACCTGGCTCAAATCTTTCAGTTATTATTATTAGTTGACACTTATTTTATTTAAGTAGGTATGCATACACACCTCACATTATAAAACTGATTTGCATCCGTCACCTCACACTTTCGGGTCCAGTTGCAAACCAGCGTCAGGCCCTAGTTGCATTTTTGCTGAACTGGGCCTTTTTAGCGCAGCCGTGAGGCACACTCCCCTAATGTCCTTCACTTTTACACTTTTTATTTGTTTCTTTATTTTATCTTGTTATCTGCTGAATATTATGTATATTGTATGCCTTTTTTTCTTTTTTACAGATAGCGACGGCGAACTCAATATATCTGGAGATGACGATGAACCAGCGCTTTCTGGAGAGGAAGATGGTAAGATCATCATTATCATTCTCCTGCCCTTGTTTCAATTTATTTGAGGTCTTCGCATGTATGTCTTTTTCTTCCATACTTCTCTATTAGTCGTCATCACGGTAGTTCACCCCCCTTTCTATCCATACCATCTTTCACACAGTCCATCTATCGTTTCTATGGTCTTCCCCAGTTCCCCTACTCTTATAGCCATCGATTCATACTCAAAACTTTACTCACGACATTTTCCTCATTCCTCCGCATCACATGCCCATGCCCATATCATCCAATGACTTCTCCCGCTCTGGGCGGAGCGGAAGGGCGTGTCAGACTTTTACTGACTAAAACCCACCCGTGTTCCTTCAGTTGCCTGTTGCCAAGGTCCCGGTATCCCTTTCGGACTAACCCGCAACCCTGGCAGCCCATGCCCATACCATGACAACCGATTTCCGCACAACTTTTCAGATATATCATAATGCCGGCGCCACACATTGGACAAAATTTTACCCAAGTGTGTATCGGGCTTGAACAGGATTTTACTGATTTTTGCTTAACATTGGATTTGGCCAAACTTGAAGTCAAGGGCAATGTGTTGTGTTAGCTTACAATATTCCCCCATCAAGCTTTTAGAGCCTTCATCGACCTGAAAGTACTTTTCGGGGAGTTCATGCGTGGTTACGTTATGTATTTAATTTTTATCCGACTACGGCTAAGCCGAAAATAAGGGTGACGTTTTAAAAAAACACTTTCTTTATTTTACAGAGCTGTTACTTGAAGACAGTGACGACGAGGATGACAAAATTGATATCCCTGGCGCTAAATCAAAGAAAGGAAGAGGCAAATTCAAACTAAAAGGTAACTTTTTGTACTCATTCCTGCTGAGAGTAAATATAGGTACTTACTTAGGAGTTCGATAGTTTTTGGCAACTAGAGTAATGCCTTCTTGCTAACTTCTTTGCAAATCTGTGAATTCCTTCACAAGAAATATTAAATGATGGCCATTTTCCTATAGCACAATAATTTAGTAACTCCATTCTCCCTGATGATTACCTATGGCACTTAAACGTGGTCGCTCACAATGGGCCTTATTAGAAGGCTGAAAGTCACTCAAAGGGTAATCGAGAGGGCTATGCTCGGAGTTTCCCTGCGTGAGGAGGAGAACCAAGGTGACCGATATAGCCCGAAGTATTGCCAAACTTAAGTGGCAGTGGGCTGGGCACACTGCTCGCAGAACAGATGGCCGATGGGGCCGAAAGGTTCTGGAGTGGCGACCGCGTACCGGAAGAAGTAGCTTTGGAAGGCCCCCCACAAGGTGGGCCGATAACCTGGTGAAGGCCGCGGGAATGCGCTGGATGCGAGAAGCACAGAATCGGTCGAAGTGGCGGTGCTTGGGGGAGGCCTATGTCGAGCAGTGGACGTCTTTCGGCTGAAATGATGATGATGATTCTCCCTCGTATAACACAATATTAGACCTCATCCTAACCTAATAAATTTAACCCACCAGGTACAGACGACCTCGGCTCTCTATTCGCCTCAGCAGAAGAATTCTCAACTCTCCTAGAAGATACAGCCACCAACAAACAACAAGGTTCAAGTCAAGCAGTAGCCAACACAGATAACGCAAGCACTAAACAGCTCGCCTGGGAAGATAACAGAGACAGATGGATCAAAGGCTACAACAGAAAAATACTAGGAAACAAAGGAAATAACAAAAAGTTCAAAAATAAAAAGGGAAACTTCAACAAAACCGACAAAAAAGGCTTCAAATCTGACAAGAAAGGTTTTAACAAGATGGCCGACAAGGGCGGAAAGCGAAAAGGCGGGAAACCCGAAGGGGCGGGTGGAAAGAAAAAAAAAATGAAGTAATTACTTGTAAAATAAAATCTTGTTTTTTTGAATTGGTTGTTTTATTGTGCTTTTGAATCAACAGCTGAACATGAGCCTCCAGTAAACTGTTGCGAAGTCTTTAAAGCAATCATCATCATCATCATTGGCAGCCTTGTTCCACCCACTGCTGAGTATAGGTCTCCTCCCTTTTATGCCATGCTTCGTTATAGCAATAAATGATTCAGGTGTGACTTTGTGGAAATCTATACTATTAATATTATAAAGAGGAAAGATTTGATTGTGCATTGAATAGGCTCCGAAACTACTGAACCAATTTGAAAAATTCACCATTAGTAAGCTACATTCACCCTGAGTAACATAGGCTATAATTTATAAAGATTACACGCGGGCGAAGCCGCTGGCAGCAGCTAGTCCATTATAAAATACAATGGACGCAGATAATTATATGTATTTAGTAAACTTTTCTTTTTTTGAGTGTGGGAAATTGTCCAATGCCTTCTCCCGCTCTGGGTGGAGCGGAAGGGTGTGACAGACTTTTACTGACTAAAACCCACCCGTGTTCCTTCAGTTGCCTGTTGCCAAGGTCCCGGTATCCCTTTAGGAGTAACCAGCAACCTTGGGTATTTAGTAACCTAAACGCAGTCTCTACGTCCAGCGCGCGGCGTGGCAACACGTTCTCGTCGTTCAGGTACGCGACTGGTCAATCGTCATCGTGAGGATGCCTCGTTGAGAGGTGAAACACGTGTCGAAATCTTACAAGGTTTTTTATGACTCTTGAGGAATAGTTAAGCAGAATAGGTTACTAAATATATCTGCGTCAATTGTATTTTTCATTAATGAAGCATAATCAACCAGTGGTTTTCTCTGTTAAAAACCACTCTTGAAAATAAGTTTTTTCTTTTCTGTTCCGATCCAAGAGTTTCATAGCGTTTTCTTACAATAAAACATCTATCTATTCAAAAGGCAACAAAGAGTTGGAAATATTACATTATTATTAACGAACACAATATAATTTTCATAAAATATGAACGACTGGCTGCGCCCCGCGGTTTCGCCCGCATAAGTCCCGTGGGAATATCGATCGGGATAAAAGAATCCTATTTCAGGTCATGGTCTATGTGCCAAAAAATCCAATCAACCGTTTTAGCGTGAAAGCCTAACAAACTCACTTTCGTATTTATAATATTAGTTAGGATTATTACTGAGGTGGTTCTTACCTTTTTGGTATGCTAAGCTTCTTGATTATGGAATGCATAATTTTATGATTTTAATTTGAATGCATCCGATTTTTGTTGTTTTTTTATGTCACTCAAAAGTCAAACTTTATAGTGATGTGATCGCAGTAATTGTTAATCGATATTCTCGATTGTGTTTTTGAAGCATTTCATTGAAATAAAGAAGCTGATCAGTGAAAAGTATTTCATTCAAAATAATTTTCAAATAGCATTCAAAGAAAATACTTTTAAACGTTACACATCAAAACATGATCTTAAAAACAATTAGTATTCATTGGTGCCGATTCTCTTGTACACCGAACTAAACTATCACTAAAATTCCTTACTTTTTACTATGAGAATCTTAGAGCTATTCTGCCAAAAAAAATCTCTAAATTTAAAAATTATTTTGACAGAACTAAAATCGAATTTGACAATCGCGACTCCACTTCGTACCTACTTGTTTGCCTACCACGTGATTTTTTTTGAGCCGGAGTGTCGCGCAATGTGGCCGTCTCGACGTATTTTTATATGGAATTTTTCACTTTTTGGAAGAAAACAAAAAAAAATAATTACCAACATGTTGAGTATTACGGGTTTGCGGGCTGCAAAGGGGGTCAAAATTTTCATTATTTTTGCGATAGGACACACCGTTTTCGAGATATAAGCAAAAGAAAATAAAAAAAGATACAGTACCGTTTTGCAACTGAATTCGAGGTGTTGGTTTGAATTTTAGTTCATGACATCTAATTTTATTCCACACATTTTTAATCGTGATTAAAAATAGTCAGAGTTAGTTAGAGGATTTTAGATATAGAACAAAAATTTTGGTTAAAACGTCAAATTCAGAATAGCATTTTCACTAAATTAAAACTCAGTGCCATCTTAGTGCTGTCAAACTAAATTATAGTTAAGTTGTGTCACTTTAGTCTATTTTCAGAATAGGAAATCGTCGTTTGACAGGAATAAACAAAATTTTAGTGATTTTTAGTTTAGTTTAGAGAATTTGTGACAAGAGAATCGGCACCATTGGGGTTTGACTGTAAATCATTCACAGTAAACCAAAAGTAATTAGGTATGACAAAAACGCAATTTAAATATTTACATTATAGAGGTCACTAGGTCAAACCGTCAGACAGAATCAAAACAATAGCATCACAGTAGTGTGTAGTCCACCTACAATGTTTTGTGTGATAAAAAGCAACTGTTGCATGGCAGCATAGCCATGTAATCTGCAGAGATGACCTCTAATTTTAGATACGTTCTATGTCTAATTAGTAATTACATACGTAGCATTTAAGCATGTTTCTTAGACTTGAGGGGAATATAGCCGGTGTACAATAATTATTATGATGAATTAGGATTAATAAGAATCAAAACAAAAACCACTCTTTTCGAAGTTTGACAGGTACAGTGTTTACAATGCGCGCCGCGTTTCCGTTCAACAGATAACAAAAATATCGCTCGAACTTTGAATTCTACTCAACAGATTCTTTATCAAAAATCTATTTTTTATGGCAGTAAAATAAAGTAACTATAATAATTATTTAACAAAGAGTATAAAACTACGAATTTCATTCAATTAATGCTAAAAATTGATGTCCGCGCAATGTATAGAACAGATTGCAGGCAGTCACGGAACTCTTGTTTGTTGACATTACTACATCATGTAGTTGTGTTGTGGAACGCGCCATCGCGCCGTATCTTGCATTTATAGCGCGAAGTAAACAAATTCTTCCCTGTGCTAATACATGACATAAACTGTGAAAGATATATTGTGAACTAATCGACATTCCTGAACATTGTTTACGACAGACGCTGTGATTGTTAAGGAACAAAAAGGCGGGCAAAAATCAGTGTGAGAGTGGCGATTACCGATCTATTTATAGCCGGACCTATGGCGCGATAAAGCTGTTTTACATGCTGCAAATGTGTGTCAGTGTCTTAATAACATTCCAATTATAGTTTACGTCCTAAATATACGTTTTACATTTCTTATTAGACATTTTTCGTTGAGCGTATTGAGGAAAACGTAGCCGCGAAACTCGTTTGACAGCTCAATGCATACACACAAATGAAAGGGAACGCTTTGCGCATGTGTGTGTGTAAGTGATGTGAAATTCTTATGTATGCGCTTATCGATTGGCAAGATTATTTCAAGGACATCAGTGAAGACTAATGTATGATTTATTGTTATAACCTGATACTACCTAATATAACGAAAGCTGGTCTTTCAAAAACACTATGAACATGGAGTCACCGATGCTAGATAATAAAAATGTCGAGGTCACAATACACACGTCCACAAGTTCAAGTTCAAATCAATTTATCCCAGACAACTTGGAGCTTCCTGATGATACATTCCGTATGAGTTTGGATAATTTTTCCATGATTGGAGAAAATGTGACTATAGGCCGGGAGGTATCTGTAGACAGCAGCGTAGCTGGTAATGCCTATACGCCTACAATTGAATTACCTTCACCGTTGCCAACACCTGATTTACAAACCCCGGGTATCGAAACACCTGAAATACAGACGCCTGATATACAAACTCCGGATATTGAAATGCCTGATGTTCAAACCCCTGACAATGGAACTCCTGATGTTCAAACCCCTAACATAGAAACTCCTGATATACAATCCCCGGATATTGAAACGCCTAAAGTTAAAACTTCTGACAAAGAAACATCTGATGTTGTAATCCCTAATATTGGATCAGCTGATGGTCATGCTCCTAAAATTGGAACGCCTGACGTTCAAACCCCACCGCCAGAGAACAATACATCTCCCCCGATATTAGAAACACCAAAACTAATCGAGAACAAAACAGAGATACGCAGACCACAAACATTACTGAAATTATCGCTATCAAAGAAAAGCGACAACGAATTATTCGTTAAACCGTCTCCAGTGGCCGAGCTTATGTCGCCAGCTAGAATGCTACAGTTTGAAGTTGAGGCAACCAGTGCTACGCCAACTATGAAACGGGCCGCTGTGGACTTTAATTTCTTCAGCAAAAACAATTTCGAAGAATATTTCGTCGAATCGGAGCCTAAGGAAGATAATGAGTCGGAAGATCCGGGAGATGGCAGCACGTACAAGGAAACACCGGTTATAGTGAAGGCCGATACTGTCCGGCATGAAATAGGTTACGGTAAGTAGCACCGGCAAGGTATTATTGACTATTTTATAATATCATATTTTTCTTTTCTTCAAGGTTTAAGACTCACAGCTGTGGGTTTCGATGGAATTCTAAAGTAAGCTCTTCAGTTCGCTCATTATTTTTTAATACTTGATAATCATGTTTCTTCATTTTTATACCTACATTATACATGCATCCGATATAAGAAAATTTAAGGTCATTCATACACGGGTTTGCTAATAGCAACAATAAAGTTATTATAGATCAATTAAATGGTGATTTGGATAATTGATAGATAAAAAAATACAAACAAGGAAACTATCGAGAATCAATCATACATAACTCCTAAAGAGGGTATCCTTGTAGCTTTTAACCGCTAGAAACCACCAAAACACTGCGGGATTCAAACTGGCCGTTGAATGTTGACTCCAAATTATGTTGACGACATCATCATTGCCGAATACCGACGGTAAGTTGTTACACCAGAAAAACGACAACTCTGTTGCGGCAGACGGGAAAAGGGACCCAGGTAAGAGAACCAAATACTATTGTAATATTCATGGATTCAATTAAGTCATCGCCAATAGAAATTATATCGCATCTCTTAGTGAGTTAAGATGACACAGTCCTGAAAGACAAACTTCCTAGCCACATTTTCAACTAAGTACACAAATTGTGCGTAGCTTACTCGCCCTCCAATTTATTACATCTAGTAACTTCAAAAACAATCTTCTAGCATTTTAAACCGAAATGGCGCAGCGCTCCTATGTCCACTTTCTACATTCAGGTCGCAGAATCGATGGCCGCATTGGGACAAAAATCTCAACAAGCTACAGGTTTTTTGTTCTGTTGGAGTTTGCGCATCTGATTCGTGGCTGAACTACTGATATATGCCAATTTTTGTTAGGCTGGAAGCTCTAATACACTTGGGTATTGAGATGATGATAATCTTAAAACACAATCCTATCGCTGATGGTGAAGCATGCGGTAAATTATATAATGTTACTATCGTGACCCTTAGCACTTCACACCATGGGGGCGTGATAGCCAACCTGTTTACATGCAACCGCATTCAATAATAGTGATTACAACTATCGCCGGCAGATGCTTGTATCGGCAATGTTCAATATTATGATAAAGAAGAGTCTTATTATCTTTAATGATAATATGAAATACAAAGCTTACTAAAGAGCGGAGACGATAAGATTATTGTGAATTCCTTATTTAGAGAGAAAACAGATTTTGACTCTGCGTCTTAATTTGGATAGATAGTATTAACCATTCACAAAAATACTTTAAACCCTAGATAGATTTAGCCTGATGATACGATTTAGGTAACACACCAATACAGCTTTGCAACGTTATTTTGCACAAGAATAAACCACTTATTTTTCCATTTACGAACCACATCGTAAGCAATTCAGTAAATCCAATCAAGGAAACGAGACTGACAACACACTATAGCGATATCCGTCCACATCGTGTTGTTTAGCAACAAACTAATTAAATTACACTTGATTTGCAGCGAAAATCTTCCTCTATGCACGATTGGCAATTAATTTCTTTATATGGACAAATACTTTGTTTGTATCGGTAAAGATAAAGATCGTTCTAACACACTTCCGGCAACTTACACGTGCCTACACGCGTATATTGACACAGTAATTATAGAAAACATAGTTTACTGTTATCAAAAATCTATCGGAAATGAGGGTATTGAGATTTTTAACTGAGATTCGTTTATTGGTCATGGTCAGATGAAGCCATTGAGCTTGGAGGACTCGGGAAGTGGTAAAATTTCGTCAACGTCCCAAAAAAGGAAGACTTTCGTGTTACTATACCGGGACAAATCAATCAACTCGGTCTATCGCTGTCACGTAGTTTACCGCAACACTTGATTCGACATCCTCTCTGCCTCAACTAGGATCGAATACTAGACTACTAAGTATATTGTTCCAACCTAAATCAATTATATGTACCTAATTATAACTCAAACTATATCACATGGAGACTTTGCAACCAGACTAACAGAGTATATCTCTACATCCATAACCATCGTAGTCTAAGAAATTTTGGGCCATACTCTTAAACCAAGGATATATTTCTGTGAGCCAGGGCATAATTATGGTTATTTCTCGGCCTTTCTTAGATCTAACAAAAAATATAATCAGGAGAGTTACTTACTGAAATAAACGAGGCTTATAACAAGTAAGTCTAAGATTTTCTATTCAAAGGGTATGGCTTGTCGCTAACCAGAATTTAGCATTCATAAGTTCATGAGGTTAAATAACGAAAAGGGTAGCAATGAATGTTTTTTGGATAACATATGTTTTACTGAAAGGCTGGGAGTTTGCGCAATGCGGTAAAAGTATCCCATAGTTCACGTTTAAGTTTACAAGAGCGCATAGATCATCTTGTAGTTTTTATGTTTTAATTATGAGTTACTGATAGTACAATTTCTAGTTTAACTATTTTCATTTGCTTTTAAGGACATGGCTTTGACGGTTTTAATGTAAACTCGGGGTAAAGTAACACGGCAGCTCAACAACGGAGTCAAGAACCCTAGATTTTATCTGTTCCGTACGATTAACAGAGTAATTATAACCTTCATAAAGATAACGGTTCGTATCGCAAATGTTTTCACAACAGACTACAGACACGAAGTACATTAGTACGTGATTTTTAACGTTTCTGATGTTAAAACGAAGGTCGCGACACTTCCGCGTATCAAACGCAGACATCTTCCGTATTCTTTTGATTAAATTGATACTTCATAAATTATTTTAAAGCCGTTAAATGGTAAAATATTGCCCATCCCTAGAATTTATTAGGTTTTTAGATTGGTGGCACTTAGATAATTTGACAAACCTGCTCGAAAAGTCGTCGATTATGAATTTACCAGGGGGCCAAGTCTACTAATTTACAAACGTGTCAGTGGTCTCACAATGATCAGTTTTTGACAGATGTCCCATACAAAATCTGTCCAAAAATCATCATTGCGGGAACATTGACTCGTTTGTAAATTAGTAGACTTGGCCCCCTGGTAAATTCATAATCGATGACTTTTTGATCTTCATGCTTTACAATAGGTACTGTCGTAATTCGTAACACGCTTGGGTAGCAGATTGCTTATTAGCGTTGCACCCATTACCTAGTGATCAATAAACCGACTATTGCTGTACGAAAATCGCGGTAGGATACCCATTGGTCCGGTTAAGTCGTTCTAGAAGCAAATTGGCTCTAGTCTAACTGTTCCCCTTATTAGTTTGTTCTCTAGACTATGGCTAAGTAGTTTTTAAACAAGCTTACTAAGGCTAGCCTGTCTGCATTGGGTTATCGAGCCGGCCGTGGCAGGGCGTCATCTTCCGCAGAAAGAACGTCCATTAATTATATGTGCGCCTTGGCCCTTGATAGATGCATTTTACTTGGTCCTGGGTTTTTACTCCACGAAAAGTATAACTCAACAGTAGTACCTACCTAGGTGGCTGATATGATATAGAACAAACGAAGATTCGAGTGAGCGATTGATTGGCATTGTAATGGCAGATACCTATATCGAGAGTTAATTATATAATACAAGTTATGGAAACAACATCAAACATTACGCGCATTTCTTAGAATAATTATTTTATTGACATATACCTAGTTGCAAGTTATGTTTAAAAAAAACTGACATTCAGACTCATCTAGTTAACCCAGGTCCGTAAGAGCGATTTTTTAACAAGACTTTTTTTTCTAGCGCACTGGATTTACAACTCACGGTATTTAGGCCGAGCATTGATAATCCAACAGAGCGCATCCCAGCCCGACAAAATACACACTATTGGATTTTCAACTTTCGGCGCTAAGTAGTGCGTTGAAAATCCAGTGCGCGAAAAAATATCGCCCGTGCGTACCTAGGCTTATGCTGGAAGCCGGCCCAACATTCTTAGGAAAAAGCTATGATGATGATAATCGATGATAAACAAAGCGTTACAAAAGATCCAACCGCCATGCGATAAAATCACGGAAACTAAAATCAAGGTTTACCTCGAGTAAATTAAATCAAGATCAATTTGTGTAAATATGCTGTGAATACTTTTACTTTAGAAATAAATGTTCTTACACGATTTTTTTTACATTGTTAATAATTTATGTGTTGTTCATGCTGTTTGCTTTTGTACTTTTACATAGTCTAAGGATAATATGTATTTTTAGCAATTTTAGGATTATTGGCGTAGCAGGTGGCGATCTATAGTTTCTGCCTACCCCCATAGGAAGAAGGCATGAATTTAATGTATGTATGCAGGGTATTGGTACCTAATAGTTATGCCGGCAATTCATTAAGGGGGATACAGGGGAGGTAATTTACAGCCCTAAGACTCACAAATGTCAACCATTTTTAATTCATTCATTTTAAACTGTCAATTAACTCGAAAATTATTGACATTTTGCATAGGGGTCTTAAGGGGTCATTTGATTTAATATTACCTCTCTCTTATAAAAATAACCCTGTAATGTTGGACCAAGAATCCTAAAGTTGAACACAGTTGGCCCAACTATACCACCGTGGAGGACACAAGTGTTGCACAGCGCAAATTGGGTGAGGCGTATGTACGGTACTGGACTGGACAGGTTTGATCAATTGATATTATCGATAACAGAGCACTTGCTTTTGAGTGTCCTAGAACACCAGTACCTACATAACCTACCTCTAGCTATACCTTATCTATCACATTGCTATCGTATCGTATCAAACAACAAATCTTACTAGTTCAAGTACAAAGGCGATAAAATGACATTTTAAGGGGTGAAAAATATGACTCTTCCTAGTCGAGTAGGTAATTAAAAGATTTCACCCCCCCCCCCCCCCCCCCGAGGGTAAAAAAGAGTCCATAAAAACAGGTAAGTTGGTACGACGTTGGAACCTTTTAAGGACTAAGTGCGGAAACCAAACTTCATAACGAACGAACCACGTTGGAACTTTAGAAGTTATTTATGCAGTTTAGATTAATGGTATTCATTTATCCTGAATCAGGATTCCTGATCAATTACTGTTGTGTTGTTATAATCCGTAAGAATGTCAGAAAATGTAAGCAAGGATAACACGTTATTAAAAAAAAACAGTTTTACTAATTAAAATGCTTAGATAAAGAATGAATTTTTAATTATTATTGTCAGAAAAAGTAAATTGCGTAAAATATTGTATGTAAAAGAAATAATTTCTCAATCCACTATGTTTCAATCCGTGTTTATAACTCAACCACTTCACGGCCACTCTGCAGCGAACCAAGAAAGAGACGCGCTTATAGTGTATCTCCCTCAAACATTTGTCATCTCGCTCTCCATAATAGATAAGCAATAACCGTGTCTCTCTTTGTTTACGTCCATGAAACGCGGACTCAGATAGTAAACGCTTGATTTAAAGATCATCGTCGGCAATAAAACCATATTTCACTGTACCAAAGAATATTTTGAATTTCATCCATATTTATGCAAATCATTTCTTTATTGGTAAAATGACTTAAAATGTCATAGGGAAATGATTAAAAAATATCGATTCATCGATTTGTCTGCACGTTTGCCATGCACTATGTGGCCTCGTAAATCGTAAATGGTGGGGGGAGCGCACCGCTCGCACACCGTCGCACGGTTTCTATTTTGCGTTTCTCGAATTCAGTTACTTTAGCGCGCTGAGTGAGTTCGTATCTCATTCGCGCGCGTGCATTTTATAATTTATATAAATAGTGTACATATAAATTTTGTAAAGAGAGACGGTTTATACATAGTGCTAGTGAATAAAAACAAATTAACGAACTGTTGTCTGTGTGCAAATAAACTGTGCTGACAGTGAAGTGAAAATTTTATACGAGTGAAAAGTACCTGGATTGTTTTGGATTTGTAACCCCGTGTAACAGGACGACGAAGAGGCTGTGATTTCGATATACTATGAGAGAAAATATAGAAAAAGGGAATACACAAAACTAAATTATTTGACGTTTCAATACGTGAAGCTAGTTACAAGTGAAATTCCTATCGACCAATCACATTGACATATCGGTGTGCAGAGCAAGCAATATTGTGGGGTGGTCTCGAATTCGGTCGGGTTATAGCATATTGCAGCGCCATCTGCGACAGAACTCCGCGTGAAGTTATCGCGGGTGGAACTACTCGCGAAATGCTTTACGTGTCGTTTGTACTTTCGCTGAAAGTTGAAGGAATAGTTGCAATATAATTTATTATCGTTTTCATAACGGTTTGCGGTCGGGCAAGCCCTCGGGACTGGCTAGTTTGCGCGTCACAACGCGGCGTTACGTGGAAAAACTTGATGAGGTTCTGAAGTGGTGGAGTCTACATGGTTTTGGTCAACGGCTGAGCCATGGCCACCGCCACCGCCGAGATGAGCCTGCCTGACAAGAAGCCTGAGCACGAGTCGGGTTACTACGAGGGCAGCGACCAGGAGGGCAGCATGGAGTGCGGGTGCCCGTCGCCGGTCAGTTCGCGTAACTCTTCGCACTCGACGAAGCTGAAGCGGCGTCACAGTGCGCACAAACACAAGAAGGTGCCTACCAAGAAGGCGAGGACTGAGCCTCCAGTCAATGGCTGCAGCGTGACTGCGAATGGACATGTGGACAAGAGTGTGGAAATAGTGGAGTGCTCAAGTAGTGTGTCGTCAGTGAAGGACTGTAAGAAGCTGGAGGAGCTCATTCCTGTGCCGGGGCCCAGTTCCAAGAGGAGCAGCTCCGTGGAGCTAATCGGGGGCACTGTGCCCGCACCTGCTCGGGACTCTGTTGACTGGAACTTGGTTGACGCTAGTAAAATTAGGAAAAGATGCAAAGGTAAGTTTGTTATAATTATTCTCAACTGATTACCATAGACTACTGCAGTACTGCTTGATTATATCCAGAGAACTAGATCATCAAGCTCTCCTGGGACAGCTGTATTGTCCCATAACATCGTATTGGAGTCAACTTCTGTTCTTGAAGTTAGTTAACCACTAAGTACTGAAGTAATTATGTTTATAAAGTGATATTTTTAAGAACAACTCTGGATAATTACACATGAAATTAAAAATGTATTGTCATCAAGAATCTATTTATTAAATTTAGAATCCTGACCACATTAATAATACAAAATGGATGCTTTCTCTTTTTTATAAATCATTATTATGGAGGCACATAACCTACACGTGTTTTCAAGCAGTTTTACCAAATGACTCATCTGTTGACATTGAATATAACCATTTGTATGAAGAAAACCAGTGCATTTCTTGAATGCTTGACATGTTCCACAACTTTATTTTATAATCATCATTTCAGCTAAAAAGTACTCTGTTGGTGATAGGCTTCCCCAAGGTTCACCAGAATTTACAACTTTAGGTTTATGGAAATATATATGTTTCATAGAAAACATAAAATAAATTATCATAACAATATTTTTAATCACCTATCTGTTCATCCTGTATAATTCAGGAAAAAAACAAATGAAAAAAAAAAACAGGTAAAAACTATTTTGTAAAAAGATTTTATTCCTGTTTTTTTTTTCATAAAGAATGTTTTAAAAATGTACTCAGTTTCCCCCATATTATAATGGAACTAGTAATTGCGAAACATAGTACATACAGGCTGTTATGTAATATTTATAAGGTATACATAAACAAAGGTTGAAGTGTGTGTTGCATGCTTAGAATTTATTTCAATGTCATGTACTAATCACTCAATTTTAAAACAAGTATCATTTTGCGTGCCCATGTCCTTAGATGTTACTTGAGAATGTTCCATTCTGCCAGCCAGACATCACTTATCATTGAAATGATATTTATTACACTTTTACACAGTATCTAAATTTTCATTCACTGCCTTTGCCTTCATATATCATCCCTCACACAATCCATCCATCTTTTCTTTGGTCTCCCTTCTATCCACATTTAAATCCATCACTCTCATCTGTCCACATTACAAACCCATACCAAGAGAAACAATTCCCTTTTCTCCCACTCCCCTTCGGGTCTCCCTTGTTTCATCGAAAATAAATTGCCAAATTATCACTTCCCAAACAATTTTTCGCATAATTTCATTTGCCAAAATATTACTTAGCAAAAAATCTCTTCACAAATAATTGTAACGCAAACCTAATTTTTGGCAAGTGAACGTTTAAACAATAACTTGTTTACCAAATTGTTGGTCTGAGACCAAATAGTACTTTTACCAATTTTTAAGTAGTCAAATATTTCAGTTGGCGAAAAATAATATTTGCCAAATGTTTAGTATCGTCAGTTTCGGGTAGCCTGTTTTTTTCTATATAATCTAGTCGTTTCTGGCACTCGCCGGCCGCTACCGCGGCACCGCTCGCTTCGCTCGCTCGGCTCGCGCGTAGGAGGTCACAGTTTTAACCTAACCTAACAAATCATTTGACCTCACGTTTATTATCTAAAGATTGTTTGCTGTATTAAATCATTTGATTAAAGACCAAACGCCTAAATGACATTATCCTTGATAATATTCTGCCAAGTAAAAATTTGACCAAATGGAAATGTGCGTTCTAAAATAATTCCAAACATTGCATTGGTATAAAACAAGTTTGCTAAAATTTGTTTGGGTAGTGACGTTTTGGCAAAATCTTTTCGGCAAAACGGCAGGATCCCGTAGTTACCACAACTAAAAAGTGAAAAATAAAAACGATGAAAAATAACTTTAATTTCGGAAGTCGGTGTCTTTGCTATTCAATTTTCGTTTTTTGCCACCGACTTCCGAAATTAAAGTTATTTTTCACTTTTTTTGTGTTTTCTTTGGAAGTCGGTTGTTTTTTTTTTTTGTAAAAAGTTTTAACATTTGTGGTACCTCCAAACTTATGTTTTTTTGTTGCCTTCATTTGTCCCACTGCTGGGCTGCATCCCCTTCCTCCTTAAACTCTATTAATAATATCATGACTCATTTAAAATATTATGAAATATATAGATTTTACTCTTGGAGAAGTGTTTCGCACTACATTGATTGCTAAAGGTTGAATAAAATGACATAATAGGCACTCTTGGTTAATTACTTTTTGAGGAGCTTAAACTATTTATGAAATATTGTGAATATGTAAAATTGTCTAATCATGCTGTTGCTGTGGTCAATTATTTTGATTATTGTTGTGTAGGGATGAAGAAGTCATTTCTTTCATCTTCATGAGCAATAATTTGAGTAATAAAAATATATTGTATGTTGATGATCAAATATCAACTAAACTTGAAACAATAATTTGCTTTTCAAAATCACTAAAAGAGTAGGAGCTCACAGAGTTCAAGTAATAATTTAATAGATTTTATTACAAATCTATAGAAAAGAACCGTTCCATGATTTCACAAATATTTTATGTATAAAAGCCAACTAAAAACTTTAATTATAAGTAAAATATAAAATAAACAACTAAGCAGTCATTCTTCTTAACAATTTATATAAACAAAAGATTTGTAAATCATACGGGACTACTATCCTTGCAATGTCTTGAAAAACGTCTATGAACAGCTCTACTCTAATAGCTGATTTTATTTATTTACATTTCTAAGCATCAATGCAAACTTCATCCATTCCACTATTGAAATAAATCCACTGCTCCCATATTTAGCTGAGTTAGTAAAGTTAACAGGAATGCATCCCGCATTTATCATCATTCCTATTTGCAGCATGCTATCTTGAGAGAACTGCTCTTAAAATAAAATCTAGACTAGATTCTAATCTGGTTTTTGCAGTGAAAGTTCCTTTAAAACTTGGTGAAAGTTGTAACCTATTCTCTTGTTGAGGTTCTTAATAAAAAGATTTTGACATTTAGTACCTACTTACTTGAGTTACTACAAAAAGAGATACCTGCAATTTAATTTACTTGGTCCCAACCAACAAGTACGACATTGGAAAGTATAATGCTATCCTGGCTTGTCCTTTAACATAACAAGCTAGGATACTGTGCAGAATATAATTTTTCTTTCTTATGTACAAATTGGGAATTTTTGTTTTAAAGTAAGCAGTAAAATCAGTAATGTTAGAATGAAATGTGTTTTCAGGTTTAGTTATTTGTGTTGATTTTACAGGGCAAAGTTATCGCTCAGTAACAAAGACCTTAAAAAAAAAAAAAAAGTTTGTAATAAAATAAATATCATCCATTTTTTTTTGTTATTTTATATTGTATCCCACTGGTTGGCAAAGGCCTCCCCTTTTTCTTTCCAAACCTCCCTGTCTTGTGCAATCTCTGGCCATCTTAATTAATAATTGAAAATAAAAATCTTCTAAAACGGCTGACCAGATTTGGATGAAATTTGGCACATGTGTAGACCATGACCTGGACAAGAACCTACCTACCTAGGATACCTACCTTTTGTCCCGACATTCCTACGGGATCGAGACTTGGGTGAAACCGTGTGGCTCTCGTAATAAAATAAAACAGATATAATTTTTTTGAATTATGTAAGTAATGTTTGTTTTAATAATTTTTAACAAATCATTAAATATCTGATCAAGGCAGCTAAAATCTTATGAATAAGAACTGGCAATAATACAATAGGAACAAGTTTTTTTCGTCATTTTATGTTTCCTATTATTATTTCTCACACAAACAAACACAACTATGGGAATAACTTGATGGTTCTTATTATCAGCAGTCCTTGACGCAAACCGCGATAATAATAGTTTCTTATCATTGGTGTCCCAAGTCCGAATTGCCATTTAATTGTAGTTTTATTAGGCATTAGAACTAATTATTATTAATTGACATTAATTTGTTCAGTTCAAGAAGAAGAAAAAATCCCAGTAAAAAAAATAGTTGCTACTTTCTACTTTTAGTGTTGCCATAACTAATAATACCAGTCCAATTAGTATTTACAGTATATTATTGTCCTACCAACCTGTCCTGGCAACGGTCTCTTCTCATACAGAGAAGGCCTGAGCATTGATCACTACACTTGTTTATTTATTTAACTATTTATGTACACACATAATAAACAGATAAGAAGAAAATAACAAAAAAACGTATGATGTTCAAGAAGGATGGGCATATAGACTTATATTCATTACCATACCAGGTTTCCTAACACTGTATTCTGTCACCAATATCAATGATATCCAAGAAAAAGTCACATTGGTATATGGTCCAATTTGAAACCACAATATTTGAATATTATGTTAGTTATAACATAAGTTCTTAACCCCATTATTGAAAAGTAGTAGAGTGCACAAAATTTGTTTGGGGGAATTACCTACTATACTTACTTTCTTAAATATGTGAAGTAGTTATAAAAACTGGGTCAACTTATCTTTAATGGACTATATTGAATAACCCAATACTCCTTTTGTTGACTCGATAAGAAATAGTAAAGTTTTTGTAACTTTCTTACATATTATGAAGAATTTTTATCCCCACTTGTCTTAAAATTTTATTGGATAAGTACGTACTCCGTGTTTTTTTGAAGACTTGTTAAATTCTTATTCTCTTTCTTCTGTTTTATTCAATTTTATTGTCGTTAACTGTGCCTTGTTTTGCAAAATAGTCATTATCATTTTCCCTTTGCATCTTTTATCAAGATTGAAGTTTCACAATTCATTATTACTTCTTGATTAGTTACATAGTATTCCAGGAGTGTAATTAAGCATTATACACACAGGTCACATACACAAACATACTGATTGATATACTCCATAATATTATTATGCAAACTATTGTATGTAATACATTTATAGAAATATACCTACTCTAATACATATCAATTGAAGTGAAAAATACAGTACAAGTAACAATCAATCTGGTTGCTATTATTATTTTTCCCACAGAATTATATTATTAGATGGCAATTTTCTTTGCACCATAACTGGTAATTCTGCAACAGTAGGGACTTCCCAAGTAAAACATAATGTTTTCTTTGTTGTCGCAATTCTAGGAAATCATAGCCATTTCACTGATATAATTCACAGCCCTTTTACGTAAATAAAGACTACAAAACAACTGACAAATACCAAGAACAGAGGAAATTGAAATAACCACAAACCAAACCACAGAACATGGGTTGTTTAGTCTACTTTCAATCAACATTTTTCGGCGACATTTTTGTTTAAAGAAATATGTTGAATTGTTGAGTAATGATGGTTTTAAATGCGCACGGATCACCTTCAAACGCTATCGAGAAATGTGAGCGGTTAGGTAACTAGCGACCTTTGAGAAATATGAATTTAGTAAATAATGGGTCGACGTACCATTGACTTTGTCGAAGACTCGCTAGCCTGTAGGATGTTGATATAGCTGCCTGCGTGGCTAGAGTAGCTATGAAACAGGTGGCCGAATCGAGTCGAGAATCGTTAAGACTATTAATTTGATCTCGAGTGATTGGATAAGTATCGAGATGTGGTATCGATTATCTAAAGACTCTTGATCCATCCAATTTTTGTTTGCAAATGTTTTGTAAGTTGCTGCATCTGCGCGGAGCACATCTGCAAGTCTGATTAATCTGAAATTTGACCTAAAATACTTGCATTGATACAAAAAATACAGTTCCTACAAGGTATCTTGTCTACCATTGATCCCAATGGTTTATATACAAACCAAAAATATCTCACGATTGCCATGATAAATGTCGATAAACCCGGACAGACAACGCTGCAAAAACGAACGCAAAATAAAACATTGTATGTAATGCAACTATTTTGCACCACCAATGTCACAGATTAAATAATTACAGCTGGATGTCAATGAACCTTTGACTTTGTTGAGCAAAAACATTGTCTATAAAGTTTGTTTATCGCCAATTCTTATGTAAATCGTTATCATAATATACTTTAAACATAAACGATAAGAGATGTTGTTATTGAGATAGTATTTTTGTACTATGGGAGGAATAAAAAAAATAATGTTTTGACATGAAATACTGCGCCATTCGAATTTAAGAAATTGCATAATCGCCCTGCAAACGCCCATACTCACTACTGTATATGTGCAAACTAATAGGTGTCAATAATCATCAAGAATGACAAACTGTAGTGAAAATATCAGTTTATAGTTATTGAAACTTAGAACAATACTTGGCTTGGAAAACCTCATCACTAATCAATAATCATAATCAAGTACATATTGTGAGGCTTTTGATAGAACGATAAATAACCAAAATGACTTTATAAACCTCTAAATGTCACTAATGACTATGAGACACAATCTGACACAATAGAATTTTAATTGTTATCCAATTTCTAAAGGCCAATAAGTACTGTATATGTTTTATGGACTTTGTTTAAAAATTCCATAAAAAATATACTTAAAAAGGAAATAATAAGGCTTCCTCATAAAATAAAAATATAAAGGTTTTTTTTTTTTTAGAAAAATTATGTATTTTTTAGCAAGAATCTTTTTTTTTTTTTTTTACAATAATCGCAAAATTTCGTAATAAGACGCCGCTAGTATACATTGCACGTTTATAACGCTCCATAAAAAATATATAAAAATATTTTTTCCGTTGATACAATGAAGCATATAGATTCCCTCATTTCGATATGTGCACATTAAAAAGATTCACACTGTATAGTTTCTGCCTACCTCCATGGGGAAGGCGTGAGGTTACGTGTTTCTAAAGAAGCTGTTGATACAATCCTCTCTACCACACCTCTGTACATGAGACTTTCGACACAAGTAAAAACGATGTACTTTATTCATGTAGAAAACATGTTACAATAAGTGAGAATATTCTCCAACTAAAGTAGAACGGATTCGTAAGGCATGATGGATTCAAAGCAGATCCGAGGTAAAAGTGAAAATCTCTGTGACGCGTAAGCATGTCTTTTTAATGTACATAACGGAACACAATACTGGAACAGTTAGTTTGGTACCTATAGTGAGATTTTGGTTGTTTGTAATGGTGAGTATGGGGGGGAGTGATTGGAAACTACCTGAGACTTATTGTAGGATTATAAGCTCTTGAAAAAGGTAGCAGTGAACAGAAATGTGTAGGAAAGCGAAAGGGAGACCTTTGCACTGTTGAGGGACGATACCGATAGGTTAGTTTTTACCTATAAACCTGACTTAACACGTGTTTTGGTTTAGAAAATCATGTCCCCGTCTCTATTTTGCATAAGCGGTTTGTTAGTTGTACGAAAGTGACAGGAATAACGCTTAGCCAAAGTATAAGTACGAGAGTCTATAGATCTTTGCCTTAGAGAGACGGTTCTTCCCTTTTCGAGGCAACGTTACCGTAGGTTCCACCACCACTTATGTGTCTGAAGTTATCGCCAGCTAATGTTCTATATACATATATTTCAATATCCTTACTTTGAAAGATGATCCACTGAAAAGATAATATGAGGTAATAATATATCAACAACGGAACTAAGCCTAAATTGTCTGCATCTAAAGTATATCATAACAATTTTGCAACCGATAACAATTTAGCGATAGAGAATTTAATTTCAATCTTGACTCCCACCCAATATTGCCAACTTCAGAATTTTAATCTGTGTCTTCACGTCACAAATAATCTTGTAACTGTTAATTTGATCATCGTCATCCTCGTCTTCTACCAAAGAATGTAGCTTTTCTTTGGGTGGGCTTTCAGTTCAAACAGAATCGGTTCATCATCCCTATATCATACAAAACGACTCAACGCTCATCCTTATAATTTGATTATAGAACGATACTACGATTGAGAAGACTAAAGCTGTGGAAAAAATATTTACCAGTCTAACTGGCAAGACTTACTAGACTGCTTAGGTTGTGCCAAACATAGATTTAAGTATCGTCTCGCTTGCAGGCTATTCTAATGTACTCTAAAATCTCGCCTTCTTTTGAAGCCTGTTAATAATATGACTATTAGCAGATTAAGATTCAAAAATTTATAATAATTATCCAATATCGCTTAATTCTATGACGGCATAAACTTCGAAGGGGAAGTCAACACGCATATTAATAAATGTTAATTTTGTTACAGTTAATCTCAACGGACCCGCTAAAGTGGACATATCACATTTTGACCTGCTCAAAGTACTTGGCACTGGTGGTAAGTACCATAATATTAAGTCCTGTATTATAATTACAGTTACGAATATAGAATTAACTGTTGATTGTACATAGAAAACACCAAGCATAGTGACCACGTAGCGACATCAACCTTATTAGTGTTACTTGATTGATGAAAAAGAAGTTGTGGTACAGATTCTTTTAGACACAACCTCTATGTTTATCGATAGACAACTAGAGTGCGTTTCTTCAAATAGTTCTTATGCCGTAATGTTGGCTCCACTGTTGTAGGACCAATACGAAAACGCTACGCCGCTATGGCATTACCTAACAGGTCCATTTTTTTAATTTAAAAGTGGAGCCAACATTACGGCCAAGGAACTATTTGATGAATCGCACTCTACAAAGAGCAATTCAAAAGATTGAATCTTAACTCTTCTTTATGTTTATCTAAACACCAATTCTCAGCGACTGTTCCAAAAGATTTGGTCCTAATATACCTGAATGTTGCTATGGTACGCATTCCTACGCCCCATGTCATAATGGGAAATGGGTTCAAGAATTCCGTTAATAGTTTATATCCGTTTTGCTTTCCTTAGCTGTTCCTTTCCGGCTATTTTTTCATTAGTAATTTCATTATCTTTACCTTTTCCTGTTGTTTATTTAATGATTTAATCATGGTTCTTTATTTGCACGTTGATTTTATAACGGTCAGTCATCAAAACGCCTTTCAGAGAATCTAAGCACTCCAATATCAAGGAAAATATACCCGCATATGCAAGAATCCGCATATACGGGAATAAATTATAGTATGTATATCCAACGGAACAATAGCAGATGCAATATTAAAACAATTAACCAATCAACACCCCGTGAATAGCCGGTCATTCACCCCGTACATGGTGCACTCATACCACAGCTCATACCGTGTTACCAGGAGCGTAGGAATGTAGTAGTAGCGGTAAACGGACGAATTTTTTGCAGATCTACCGTAGAACGTAGTAAAAATAGTTTTAATTTATAGGTTGCAAAGTGGAACTTTTTATTGGAGAAGCTGAATTAATATAAACATTTGCCGAAAAAAAAATGTGAAGAATTTTTAAATCTGTGATATGTATTTTTTATCTGTGCAATTCTGAACGGTTATTTTGAAAAAATGCAAATGGTGGACAAAAAATGGCTGACACCACAGTGCAGTTGAAAAAAGTAACTATTATACAAAATAAAGCCAATTGTGAAGGCAAAAGTACAAATATCTCGTCAACATAACCATTACGTCTCCAGGACATAAAAAATCAGATCCTTGTCCTTTTTAATCCTCATAGCGTTTCCTCAACAAAACCTGTTATTTAAACGTTTCCTGTTTATATCAATTCACTTTTTTTTTTTGTAAAAATAAAGGGCAATGACTCTGTACAATGATAAACTATATAAACTTGTGTTGCAGTTACAGAAATTGTATCTCTTTTAACTCCTTTTAAGGCTATTAAGTCAAAAAAGCTGCTCGAGTGACATACATTTGTAACATAGGGAACTGTAAGGTGATCTTTTATTTAAAAGCTTGGTTTTCCTACTTGTGGTCATTGAAAAGCCAGTTCTTTTATCCACCATAATCTCTGTTGACACACTTCTACCTTATGCCCGTGGCTTCGTCCGCGTGGCGGTCTGAAATTATCCAACGGAAACGTGCTACCGGGATAAAAAGCATTCTTAACACATAGGATACTTTTCCAGGTTGTAAACTATCTGTGAGCCATCCATTCAGTGCGTGATTGAGTACCGAACATGCTAACATACAAACTTTCATATTTATTACTAGCTGCGCCCCGCGGTTTCACCCGCGTAAGTTCGATCCCGTGGGAATATCGGGATAAAAAGTATCCTATGTGTTAATCCAGGTTATAAACTATCTGTTTGCCAAATTTCATCCAAATCCATTCAGTAGTTTTTACGTGAAAGAGTAACAAACATCCATCCATCCATACTTACAAACTTTCGCGTTTATAATATTAGTAAGGATATTAGTAGGATTTGCACTAAGATTAAAAAAAAAACACATTTTACCACCGCAAAAATCTGCCTGGCAACAGTTTGAGTATCAAAACATAATGGCTAGTAATTATTGACCGCAGCCCTCCAAATTCAATAGCAGTACTTGAAAGAAGCCTGATTATAATCACGTTTTCTAAAACGTTACCTTCTACGATATCATTAACGAACTTACTGGATTCTTGGCCAAATATTGTGGAACTTTTTCACCCCCTGAAGAACACCCATACGAGTACCACCAAACTTTCGAGACTGTTATTGTATTTTGAACTTTATAGTACCTACTCAAAATTAACAACGTAGATTCGTGTCTACCGTCAGTTTTTGTAATTAGAACTTTAATTTTGTCATAATAAAGTTCGAAATTAAAAAAATGGTTCGATGGTTAATACACCTGGGTATAAATGCGGTCTAAACTAAAATCTTGTTTTGTAATATGGCCTCAATAGTACGTTATGTAACACTGACTTATATCATGGTAAAAATATTATCCTGACAGCAAAGTTGGTAGCAGGGCTGACTTCTCAGAGTGCACCTGAGATTGTCAATCGAGGAAATAGGTAATGCATCTAGCTTCGTTTCTCTATCGTTATCATGGTCATCAGCCTACAGCAGTCAACTGTTGCACATTGGCCTCTCAAATCGCAAGCCATTCATCTCGATTCTCGGTAACTCTCATCCAGCTGCTACCTAGCCTGAGGGCGTCCTACCTTACGTTTGCCGATTCGCAGTCTCCACTCAAGAACACGTCTACCCCAACGGTCATCGTTTCTAAGGATAAATACGGCATTGTCACTTTACCTTGATTATTCTGTGAGATTTTCATAATTCATCCTCAGTCATACCTACTTGTAGCCCACCAAATGAATGATACTATGCGTATGAATCCTGGATTTGGTCATGGGTAAATTGTGTCGTAATCGTAAAACGTGAGGACCACGCGAACGACGTGGCGGATAATAGCTATAATATTTTGATAATATTACCCCTTTCTCTCGGTTTACGACTTCACGAGATAAGCAGCTGCATGTGATCTCTTCTTTTTTGTCGTAAAAGCAAAGCAATGAGCCAAAAAAGACAACAAATCTGTTACTAAGTCGATAATGTTTTCATTTTGTGCTTTCTCTCATTTCTTACATCGATCGGTGGCATTCTAAACCTTGAGCACTGTCTCGCATGTTTTTGTTTGCTTTCATCATCAGCTATCCACTGAGTGAGTCTTAATACAGAATGTAGACCTCCCAGAAATAATAAGAGGGACAATCAGTCTTGCTTTACCTTCAACAGGTCGCCAGTCAATCTGGTTAGGTATTTTTCTTTAATATTTGTGACGATTACCATCGTCATGCATAGCATCAGCGCGTATTACTTGTATTGGCGCTTTCAGGGCTTTCAAAATAACATTATGTTCATTGCAAAATTCAGAAAGATCAAGATATAATCTGACACTGACCAGCAAATTTCAAAAAACGTAAGAAAATTTTAATTCCACCTTAGCCACTTAGAGTTTTTATAACCTGTGCAAGTTGATCTTCTATCTTTTTTAGCGTTACATACTCTATGGTTGAATATTTAAAAAAAGAACCAGTAACGTGACTATTTCCGCGTGTATCGATGCGTTTCTGCATTGCATTTGCAACCGTTATGTAACAACACTATTTTCTGTATAATTGTGCGTACTTGGCTATTCCGTTTAACAGTGGAATGGACACCCTAGGGTATTACGTTTCCTGTTATGTAGTGCTTGTAACCTTTTTTTGAGTAACTGTTCATTGCAGCATAGTAAACATGTCAGAATCTAAAGTATTGCTTTATGTTGTGTATTGGTAATACGTAACTAAGTACATAATTAGAGAAATCGTCTAAATAATATCAGAATTTTAATATTAGGTATTTAGAAACTTCAATATAGTCAATATTGCCCCGTAGTCAAATTTATAGACAGGAAACTCACTGGAATCTTGAGCTATTTATTACAGATTTCCACAGAAGCTTAAAATACATACAGTTGGTTCAATACTACGAATAATTAGAATAATAAAATTCATAGAATTTTGAAATATCGAAAATGGCTGCACGTGATTTCATTAATCCTAACTTACGCCGAGAACCTTGTATAAAATTTCCAATTTCTACTGATTGGTTTGTTCCTTACAATGGACTCGCACTATATCTCCTAGGTGGAATACTTTCCTTCTTTGATCAGGTCTGGATATATGGAAATGTTATATTCTGTTCTTATCAACAATCAACTAATTAATATTAATATTAATCAACTAATTTGATCGTTTGAGTATTTTCGATGCATTCTTTAGTATCTACTACTACTATAAGTCCTATCTACACTGTTTTGATAGGTTTCACTCTATACAATAGTCCTGAATTTGGAGGTTTTCAAATAAGTTCATCTTCGACTGCTTTTAATATTATCCAAATAATCAAAATTATCACATATGACATCAAAAACAGAAGCTATAGTTGCATATACAGCAGAAATTCTGCAGTCTAGAAGGACCAGTTGGTTTTCTAATGGCAAACGTGACTATGACCATGTTTCAATCACACGTGCACTTGACGGTACTGCTTCGAACATGTTGAAATTTCTCATCGTAGATAGAACAGTCTGTGTGAAAGATGATAGGGCTAGAAAGGGGGTGAATACTGACATGACATCGAATAGAGATGTATGGAACTGGAAGACTTCCAAACAAATGGATGGGGATAAAGGCTTGAGGATAGTAAGATTACATAGATAGAAGATAAGTTGATATTTTAGTATTGTTCTGTAGGAAAGATGATTTTATTAAAGCTCTGCGAAGCTAGATAAAGCCAATAACTGCGATCTTCAAAAGAATTTTAGTAAATTGGTCAAATCATAAAGACTTACGAAAGGCTGCTGGATTAATATTTTATAGATATTTTGTAAATAAGCAAAAAGTAAAAAAAAGAGTGTACAGTTAAGTATGTCAGAAGCAAGATTGACTTTAAACACCAGTGGTTAACGTGACCCGGGCCATGTTTTAAGTGCACGTGCACTCGGCTGTACAGCTTTCGATGAATCGAAAAAAACTGATCGTAAATGGTTGTAATATTGGGACGGAGTTTTTTTTTTACGGAACTATGGGATAGTTAGGGTTCTGTTATGATAATGTTTTCGATATTTTAGGGTTGTTAATTTTGTTTCTTTATCAAGATGACCCATTGGTCAATGGTCGTGTCACGTGGCATTCCACGTGCTGCAACAATAATAACAAAAACGAAGATGGTCATACAAATTATGACCACTGCATGAAATAAATGATGAATCGCCGATAGAGTTGGGAAAATCAGAATACAGATAGGGAGAAATAATTATGTATGTCTGCCTGTCATCAGCCTATAATATGTATGTATGAATGCATATCCTAATAACTATATGTAGTTGATATTTATTTATTTTCGCGACGCCAGGTGCGACTCGACACCGTGTACCGGTAAATTCCCAAGTGTTCACAGAAATTGTTGCGGGTCGTGCCTGTCTGCGGGAGCCTTTATTAATTAATTGAAAAAATAATTATCTAAAACCATCGATTATGTTGGTATTATCCTTGTTAGTTCTCAGAATCTTTACATATAAACGTGTTTTATGACCTCCCGAAATAAATTGAAAAAATAATTATCTAAAACCATCGATTATGTTGGTATTATCCTTGTTAGTTCTCAGAATCTTTACATATAAACGTGTTTTATGACCTCCCGAAATAAGTTGAAATTCGAAGCGAAAAATATATTGTTCTAGGAATTTAAAATAAAGTCAACTATCACGAGTGTTATGTAAACTACTGATAAGTGTAATTTCGTTATTCGATGCCAAATCGATAAAAAAAATCGACCAAACGATTGTGACCACATCCCTAGGGTACGATAAGGTTTAGAATGGTTGTTGAATGACAACCAACACATTTTTGTTGTTATTTTAGCGATTGGGTGATCGCTATCAGCTATCAATTATGAGGATTTTTGTTACAAATGTGCGAATGTATTATAGAAAACGATTAAAATTGTCTGTCTCTGTATCCATAATAATGATTAAAATATCAACGTGTTTATATTCATAGCATCTGTTTTCTTTAATTTCGTTTTTACTCAATTGACAGCCTGTGGTACAAGGCTGTCAATGCTGATGAATAAACGCTGGGTCCCCACTGGGTGGCCACTGCTGGGTAGAGGCCTCCTTCCGTTTGTGCCATGTCTCCCTGGTGTGTGCGACTCATCCATGCCTTACCCATGGTCCTTTGTAGGTCCATCCACCCATCTGGCTGTTGGTCTGCCAACCCTTTCTTTACCGTCTTTCGGCAAGCTTAGCTTACAGTTATTTTGTTTGCATATATGTAAAAATTAATTATTGATAATATTCTGCTGTGAGCAAACCTCTCAAACTCAAACTATGTAGTTAGAAATAGGCGAGGAGATTAAAAATATGTTTTCGAAATCTATGACATTTTGGAATGCTTTCACATCTACCGAAACTTCGTGAACAACCTTCTTGTTTAATTCTTCACGTTTAAAGGCACTCGTAGTAGCCCAGTATTTAATAAATAATAGCCATTTTCTTTGTTAATTGAACACTCATGTTGTTGCTTAGCAGATAAGGAAAACTGAAAACATAACTACTGAAAGTACATAACAAATATAATGCCTACGTACCTTGTTGTTACTTTAATGTTTTATAGGTACACACAAATAAAAGTGTAGACAGAAATGTATCACCCAATGGGAATATGCATGTGATTCAAATATGGGTCAAATATTTTTTTTTATAAACTATATTACTACAGAATTATGCCTGCATCAATATTTTTGAATAGAATTTCTTTTTGAGCGAGAAATTAATTTTTTTAAAGTCCCAAAAAACTGTGGGTAATTCAAATACTTGAAAAGGCTAAGAGCGGATGTGACGTAACAATCCGGGATAACAATCAAAATGTCAATGTCAAGTAAATCAACAAGTATCAAGTCAATGTCAAACGCTCATAGAAAAAGGAGTGTTTGACGTTGACTTGACAGTTGCTTGTCTGTTTTCACGGACTGTGACGTCACCACACCAAGCGCGCCAAATGGAGAGCGTTAATAGCCCGGATCGGTTGGATATTTAAAATAAATATTTTAAGTTCTTTAAATTGCTTTTTTGCCGTCGAATTTTTTAAAACTATTATTTGACGATGTAAACTATCGAATAAAAATATTAAAAAAATACATGCATTTCCCTATTCTTGAAAACTTTGGACTGAGTGATTTGATTAACAGCACGCGTATAGCATGACAAAATGACGGATAAACAGTCACAATCTGCCATTTTGTCTTCCGTCGACAAAACCTGTTTGTCTGTCATACTACGCGTGCTGGGGGCCTAAACCGGCCACTTTAGTGCACCAATTCCTCTAAAATCTGTTCATTTTTCGAATCCCAGCTGTCCTTAGCAATTCCTCTAATTTAACATAAAAGCAATTCATAATTTGTGGACCACTTTACGTATCTCCATAGAAAACTATCAAACAGATGAATTATTTCGTAATATGAATTACACGCAGATCATATTATGAATTGTCAGTTTGTGACATTTTAAAAAAGATTCATAGTATTTTCATATTATGATTCTGCTAAAGTGACTTTTTTAAGCCCCTGGTCTTTTTTCAGCACCCTTAAAGGCTCTTACATACAGGCGCGATTCGCCGCGCGACGCGACGCCTCCGCAATGTTCGCCGTGAAGTTTTCTCAGAAATTGTTTTGTTAAAATTCGCATCGCGCCAGTATGTAAGAGCCTTGCGTAATACACGACGATCATCACAATCTGAATAATTTTGAAGGATATTGCTGATCCATTGCTTCATATGTACGAAAAATTTGTCTGCTCAACAACATAAATAATGCAATGAATGTTGTTGAACTGTCAAAATGAAACATATTGTGATTGATCGTGTGTTACGCAATTAGGGATCATAATAATATAGCCAATCACAGCAGTTTACATAAGTCTGTTAAATAATTTCTAAAGTAAAACATTGTTTTCGTTTTTAACAAAAATGTCGCATATCTGTAATCAAAAATGAATCATTGTTTTCATGAGGCATACGATTATTATGATTGGTTTGTCCAAGGATCATCTTTCAGTCCATGAGTACAACTGAACTTAGCCTGCCAACAACCACCAACAATAGTCGTGCATTCGTATTATACAATTTGCATTAAAAGATATTCCAAGAATATTTGTGTAATCTACAATGATCTCAGAAGGTGATTTCCTACGTCATTTAACAAAAAATATCTAAATTTGTCAACAAGGTATGACAACAACAAACTGATTCCTACGTCATAATGATATGAGAATTGAAGAAAACCCTGCGTAGCTTCTTATGTAATACATTGTGTATATGACGGTATCACAATCAGATATAAGGTGGCAAATAACTCACTTAAGGCCGTACCCTAACTCAGATTTTATCTCGGTCGCATCATACTACTCGCGGCCTGAATGAGAGCGAGACGGAGTGGGGTGCTGGCGGCTCTCAAGCCTCGAATAGTAAACTATTCGAGACTTGAGAGCCGCGGTAATTGTTTATTACGGTGAAAATAATGGTAATATAAAAAAAAAATATAAACGTAAGACCTGCTTTGAAGTTAGTTCAGTTATTATGCAAAGTTTTATGATCTAATTTGAAGTATTTTTTGAATACCAGCGGTTTATAGTTAGGATTAGAGGTAACTTTGGATTTTTTTTCTAACTGTTTTTTTTTTATGTAATCGTGTTATCGCTAAACATAGGACCTAGCATTAATCTTCTACTGCTTCTACTACTTCTACATATTTATTTCAAAATTAATGCTGCAGTATTTTCAGCATAACGGAGGATCATGCTAAGCAATAAGAGGTAGGGTAGGGCCTTAATAGAACATCGCTGTACGCAAGTCTACGTCATGTTTTTGCATTTACGTCGGCGCCCGCGCCGCGGCTGTGACGCTCTCCTATATTGTCCGTAATGATGTTCGTATTATCGATAATATTCTGCATAACATTTCAACTTGAGATAAACAAGGTATTTTATACAATCAAATCACGTTTAAGCCGTACTTTACAGTAAAGTTTATCAATCTACGCAAGTTACGAGGTTGAATGAAACTGGTTACTCGTGGTTAATGACGTACGTTGCTCGTAGCAACACTGCTTGATCTGACTGTACTTCGTCATTGGTTCTACGTATTATAATACCTATGATTTCTACGGTATTCCTCGGTGTTCCATCGTGTGGACGTACGTCGGTGTAATGTAGCTGCCGGTCGCAGTCCATGTCGGTGATGTAACACTCTACGCCGACACTGTCGGCTAATGTCGGCGTAGTTTCGAATTTGGAAATGTGATTAACACCAATAGGATCTTGCGTCTTTACCGTAATGTTTTCAATACTACTCGTAGTCTAGTCGTTGAACGTGACTTTACAGTTATAAGCGGCTGTTAATAGGGCTTGCATTGCCTCAGTCATTGTTGAAAAGAAAATACAGAACAGTTTAATAGGAAAAAAAGTCTCGTTACTGACACAAATATAGCAAAGAATTGGACCTAACCGTTATGCACACATTCGAACTAAAATATTTGTCGAACAAATCTTACCAATAAGAGATTATTTGCGTTTCTTACTCAAAGAAAGAGAGGCGAGAATGACATGAATATTGTTTTCTTTTTGTCACTTTGTCCTGCACGAAATGTATCATGTTCTTTTTAAGGACACGAGTCATTACTGCCGTCGTTAATTAGTCTAAATGCAGTCGTCACGTACGTCTGTCACAGAAACAATGCAGTTTTATAGCTGCATGAAAGTTTTTTGTAAAAGTGTCCAGCGGACGTTTGGCGCAATTTCACACGTTTCCGTTCCGCGAATTGGGATTTCTGAACTCTAAGTGAAATTGGGACCATTACTGATTTTTCAGTGTCTAAAGTCATCGTCACCTGCCTCACCTTTTCTCAACTATGTTGGGATCGGCTTCCAGTCTTACCGTATGAGGCTGAATACCACTATTTAACATTGAGCCACTGCCTATCTGACCGCCACAACCTAGTTAATGGGTAACACGATACCCCTTGGTAATAATGGTTGTCAGTCTTTCTGGTTTCTGACTACCCGTAACGATTTTCATTATTACATTTTGTTTGCGAAACTGTCAAGAGAACTGTCATATTTTGTACCTGTCAAATGGCTATAGACCTATTTTCTTTCGTACTTGGACTTAAGATTATGCCAATTTCTTAAAAGAACCATACAAAGGCACATCATTTTATTTGCTAGCTTATTTTATACATGTTTCTACAGTACTTTAGACGCAGTTAGGTTTAATACGAATTTGGCACATAGTTTTAGTTTTATTGCGCGCAAGTTACCTAGTCTAGACCGTTTCGTTTTATTGCTACGTTTAGCCCCCGTCTCTGCCTGCATTGACGTGGCATGCAGACTACTGCTTTTTTCTTGTAATATTTCTAAATATGGGAATGTTTTGAACTGCATTATGGTAATTAGTTTTGAAGTTTATTCTGTTAAATTAGATCGATTATTGTAAGTTGAAGAAAGTCTCCAGAATTCAATGAATTGGCTATTTAAAATAAGCAAGAAAGTACTAGAAACGAAGCTTCATCTATTTCAAAATTATCTTGACTGATAAAAATCAGTCTTGTGCAATGGGATTTAGATCAGTTTTGGCATGCGTTAACATAAAACTCCTAAGCAGTGGGAATCCCAAAACTTTACTGTTATTATAAATTATGATCAAAAAGACTCATAAAAATATTTTATTCGGACATCAATCCATCAATCCAATACATTAAGTAGGTACTCTAATCTTGAAGAGGGTTTTAAAACTTTTAACGCGAAATTCGGAGTGAAATTGAGTGTTCTTCTAAAAGATGCTTATATTTAAGTAAGGTAAGGGACTACGGCTACATTCGACCTTACCCTTGGCAAAGGGAGACTTTTTTTTGCCATTGTGGGGTGAGAGTTCCTAACTGCGTAATAGGGGCGGGGCTATGTCTCGGAATGCGTGGAGGTTGGTAGAATTGTTCCATTCAAAAGAGGTTGTTATGATTTTGGTTGTTGGTTGTTGTTGTTGTTTGATTTATTAGTTGTCCGTAATTTGAGGATGCGGGTTTGCTTAGTGCAATTTTGATTAGTGTTTGTTTTTTAATGCAAAGAAAATTACACATTCGAAAAAAAATATCTATAATATACCTACTACTATCACTAACTTCTCTGTCTACCTCCAGTTATATATTAAAAATGTGCTGTACACCTAATTAAACTCCAATTAAGGAATCTATGAGAAAAATTTATCTGACTAGGTACCAAGGCATCATGTTTGACGTAGAGGCCGTCCCAGGACGTCGTCCGTCGCGGCAGGTCGACGACCCCCGAAACTGGCGCGTAGCGGTGCCCGGTCGTTACCCGCCCGGCGCCCGTCCTTACATAGTCCACGACCTTATGTTAACCTGGTACATCTAACGCGGTTTTTGCGCGTTTTCTATTACTTGTTATTGGCTTTTGAACTATTTAGTAGTTCGAAAACCAATGTTTTCCTTAGTTGGAATTTCTATCTGTTAAAAAATTTAAAACCTAGCTGATTTTCCTCATATTTGAGCGATAAGCGATTGACCTTCACGCCAAGTTTCGATGTTATTCACATCTGATATCGCCGGAATTGGCGGTTGTTAACCCCATAACCTATTTGAAGAAACCATAAATCGTAAAATGAAATTAGTACACCTTAAAAATTGAGATGTACGGCTCTTTTAAAGTCTATTTGTCACAGACAAGTATTAGGGATTGAAGAATACATTAAATTAATAGTCTCATTACTCACAGTGACGGTTCATTGTGTAATAATCGTCATTATCATTAATAAATGACTAGCTTATTATGCTTATCTTTCAATCTGTTAATAAATAATTGAGTAGTTTCGCTACTGATACAGGAAATTGAACAATTCATACAATTGTTGAAATACACTAGAGAGAATTCATTATCGGCCATGTCAAAAATATGGCGTCGTAGAAACACTGCGTAGAAATTCTATCTTTACACGTGGCTACATCGAAGCTCACTGGAAAAAGGAGAATAAAAACTGAATGAGCAAGCTACATAAAACGGAATATATTTGCATTACATCTAGCCGCCATTTTGTTTTTTAATCTAGTGTAGTAAAGCAAGTGTATGTTGTACGAAATATGGACTCTTTACATATTTTTTGGGACACCTTACGTGCTATATCTCTTAGAGCGTTAGCGTTGTTTGGCCTCAAAACAACGGAGTGATTGATTCGAAAATTGTTTCGAATATTTCGATGTTGTTATGGATAAAATATCAACGTAATGAAATGCTGCGTGATCAGTATTCCTACGAGATAAGTCAACACTTTCCACTCTCGGCAAGTCAAAATGATATTTCGGATTTCTTATTCATGTATTTCCTCTCGTCAAAGAACGCCTAAGGAACCAGACGTGTTTTCGCATTTGTCAATGACCCCGAATTTGGTTCTAACCTAACCTACCACAACCATCCATCGTGATGGACCTCGGGACATCCCATTTCGCAACCAAACACAACTTCCGTACAAAAACTCCTACCATTGTTTATTAATTCACATTAATAGATGAATTACTTAAGAGTTCTCATAACATAACCATATCGGGGGCGCGGATCATTGACACCGTGCACCGGTAAGCCCATATGTGAGATAAGGCTCACCCTAAGCGAAGCTTTCAATATATATTTGTTTTGTCTCTGCCCCCCTTCACTTTGACTTGTTATCTTTGCTTCATAAATATAGATGATGCTTGCTTGTAACGAGGTGAATGGGGTTAAAAAGTTAAAATTAGTTGCTTATAACCTGTGTGGAGTTTAAAAATGGTGTGTTTTGCACCACGTGGTGACTGCCAGGTGATGCTGCTGGTTTAATCCAACCCAACTATAAGCCCTTGCTTTGGGTCTACTTCTACTACTTGTATAGCTTTTCATTGATTCGAAGATTCATATTAAAATAATATCTAAAGCAATTGCAGCTTTAATAGCTATGCTATGCATATATCAAAAGTTAACGTGGTCCTCACAGACATTTTGGACGATGAAATTTGCAAAGCCTATAAAATACTTTCGAGTCTCCCAAAATAATCGCAAACATCCTAAGCAGTGAATTTAAATGAGCTTTGTGATCAAAAGCAGGTGAAATGACAGGATGCACGCGAGGGAACGGTATTGGGGCCCAATTTGAATGTTTTATGTATGACAGGCGCGTCTGCTGCCTTGGGGTCAGAATTACGAAATTTTCTGACGATTTTTTATGTTCAAAAGCTTTGGAATCAATTGTCAGGGTTGCCGGGTCGATGGCGCGTCGTGTTCCACGCGCGCCTCATAGAGATGTCAGCACAATTGGCGGGGTCCGCTAGGACCGATGCCTGCAAGGGTTGCGGGTTAGTCCGAAAGGGAAATAGTTGGTAAATGAAAGCTATAGACAAAGATTCATCATATTTCCTCGTTTCAGGAATAGCTCAGAATGTGTTTAAAATTTTTGGTAGCTAGCGCAGCAAGGTGTTAGCTGGGCTGACTGCCCAAGATCGATAAGCGAATTTGGCATCAATTTCTAGATCTCTTCAAATCTAGAAAGTTTTTATCTTGATTTATAGTAAGATTTAAACGGTTTTGAGGCTAGGATTTATGATTGTTAACCACCACAATTTGCAAAAGGAAAAGTTCAAATGTGTCGCATGGAGCGGTGAAAGCCGGATTTAAAATGTATAAAATTTTATTGCTTGTATTTTCGCGCAATGCTTTCCCACGCAAATTCTCAATTGGTCTCATGTTAATGAGGAATTATGTAAACTTTATCAACTGCCACGCAATAACGGAAATCTCTAATAAACTTTCCGATTGTTAAGCCTTCATATCAATCTGTCATGAATTCATGATCTACCCAATGTAACATGAAAAAAAAAACACTTAACAAAATTAGTATGACAAGCGTGACTGAATGAGGACTTAGTCACTATTCAGTCATTTAAAACACACCATGTGTTTCGTGCAAAAATCAGTAATCGCGATCATATTCACACATCCGCCCGGTTGCGTGTCTCAGACGGGAATGCACGCAACGGGCTGGGCTCGCCACCACCTGTGCTCTTTCGCAGCCAGTGTAGCTTGACCTACCGCACCGTGTTTGTTCATATTTTCACACGAGATTATTAAATAACTTTAACTTGAGTGAACCTTATTTCTAAAGGCTGTACATACAGGCCCCCGAAGTTATGACCTGACTCGTTGTCCTAATAGTCGCAAGATACTGCTGAGCATGTGGTCCTGGGTTCAATTCCCAGGTCGGGGTGTTATTGTGTTTTTCCATCAGGAATTTCTCAGTAGCAGCCCGGACTTTGAATTTGTGCCCGGTTGATGGCGATAGGCTCGCCCCCTATTTTACCTGGGACTTAAACATAACTGGCGGAAATGATGAGGTACACACGGTTACACATCAAGCTATACATTTCCAGTTTATGCTGATCTCGCATTGTATAGGATTTCCGGACAATGTGAGGTCAGCTTATACTGGAAATGTATAGCTTGATGTGTAGCCGTGTGTACAAACTACATTGCCTAACCCTTCGGGGAATGCAGCCGTTATGTTATGTTTAATGTGATTATGACACATAAAGTTTAGGACAAAGTTCGGCTTTATAGAGCGCCTTGTCTGTCACTTATAATGTGCGTCTCTTTTTCTAAAGTTACATAAGTGTGTCAAATCAACAGCCCAGTAGTGAACTTGATTGATTACTAGTCCAATTTCTTTTTACAAAAAAAAAAAACATTCTTAATTTATGATTGTTTTCAAATCCTTGATTGATTTGTTTTTCTAGGTCAGGTTTTTTTTTGGTCCTAACAAATGTCACGTTTTTTCTTCAACAGCTAATTTGTAGTATTTTCCTAAAAAACTGTCTTGTAATTTTGTTTGCACGGAATGCGCGGTGTCAAGATAGATGGCGTTCTAAATACGCTTAATTAAATAAGATTGAGTGTCTGTTGAAAATTAGGGAAACTAATTGACTGGTAGAAATAATCCTACCCTCGGTTACTGACAGACTGTTTTATTTAATGTGTTGTTCAAATCTCCAAGCTATTTGATTTCATTGGCTGTGTGAGTTCCGTCAACTATTTACAATAGCCATCCTATTCTGTAAAAATCTCAACGTGAAAACTTATGTGAAGTGAACTTGATGTGAGCTGTCAGTCAAATCAAAAGTCTTTTATTAAAATTAGGCCGAGAATCGGCACTTTTCGAACGTCAAAATTACAAAAGACAGTCTCTCAAACCCCTTCATCACTTCCTAGTGCTTTAGCTGGGAAGAAGTGGCGCATCAAACTCCCCAGCAGCACAGCTGTCTGTTCAGTCAGAAAAACGTAGGGTCAATCCCTAGCATCAGATGGAGTGACAGCTCATTTCACATAGTTTAAAGGTAGGCTAATTACCAGTAGATTTGACAGCACATTAATTGATCAGGTTATGATAGAAAATTGAGAGACTCGGTAACAGAAATCAGGTGCGGTAAAATGATAATACATTTTATTTCCGCTGAACTGCAAATGATGTTATCAACGTATTCTTATTGACCGATTTGGGAACTTGTGCTCTATAAACACACACGATCGTCTCTTATCAAAAGACATGAAAATCTACTACTTTAAGCTTGTTTGTAGGTGTATTTAAAATACACCTCCGCATAACCTTTATAGGAGATGGCAAGCGTGACGATTATTTATTCTCACACAATTTAATTATTAATTAATACAGACTAATATTCATGAAACCGTCTAGAATATTCTTTAGTACAGACAGTACTTAAAGATATTAACATTTTTGGAGATGAGAGACTTGACATGACACTTATTATTTTAACAACACACTCAGATTCAAAGTCGTAGGCATTCTCCTTTCAAAAGTACTTGTTGTCACAGCAAAAAAGGATTTGCCTCAAAGGTTATTAAGCTTCGCAAAAAAATATATACTTACACAGGAGTACACTTAAATGTCAAATTATTTATCAATATTTTAAAAGAGTCTTTATATGAAGTAATATATTTTGAATTTTATTACTTTTAAACATCAAAAACAAAAGAATAGAAAATTGCCCATTCTGAAATGTAGTGTCCTATGGAGAAGAATGATCTGAAGAAACTTTTATACCATGTGCCTCAATATAAAAAGCCTCAAAATCATAAGCGCAACGCGTCATCAAGAGCTGTTTCCATTGGTCGAGCACCCGCAACCAGGTGGCATATTTTTTTATCCTACAACTGGCAGATGTTTCACCTCTGGGGGCCATTTACCTCACGCTCACTAGTCGTCTATCGTTCGTACAGTCAAGGGCAAAAATATTTACACATCTAGCAAAACACATCAACAATTTTCTCCTTAAGTATTGATTGGGAATAAGGCTGGCACTTTCGCACTAGTACTTTTAAATTGAACCGATAGTCTACGAGAAACTCGCTTTTGAATATTGATAAATGTGAACATATTTTTAACGTTTTTAATTAAATATTTGGGTTTTGTGGGCACAGGGTCGTCGTCTGCGGATTTGAATAAACTTTCAAACGTCAAGATTAATCCAGAATATTTTTTGGACGTTATATCGCGTGATATCGCAAGCTGGATTGGTCTACCATGCGGTCGGTTGTAACTATAGAATTTTTACTAAACGAGGGCCATTCGCCCTTTATTTTAATGAGGGTGATTTTAACTATGGCGAAATATGGGTAAACCTCTGCCTAACCCTTCGGGAATTACAGGCGTGATGTTGTCATCACAACATGTAGAGCAGTTGTATGAGAAACAATAAAAACTTTTTAATTTTTTAACATGTTTGTGAGTCTATACAAATCTTGGCTCATGCGATTATTTTAACAGCCATTATATGACCAGAGGTCATTTGTATCCATATTTCATGCTGTTATGCTGGGAAGTTCCAAAATTAATTTGAAGTATTTTATTTAAACAAATACTCTCTTAAATCTTGACAGTTATTAAGGCTTCAATTTGCATCATTTGCTTAAATTAAGTCGGTGTTGTCAGGCAGTACTTATTCTATTTTTAGACTAAAACATCAATGACTTGTAAACATATATTATTTTTTCGGTAAAATACAATAACGATAAGTCATAAAATTGAGTTAATAATAATTATAATTTCAAAATGATTTCATATTATTATTGCTTATCATTTTTTATTTATCAGGAACCGTTGATTGATTAAACAATGTTTATGTTTTGCAGATAATGATAATAATTGTTTTATTATCCTGTATGCAAAAGTAAAACTTATTTTTCTCTTGGTAACATTTAAAATCAAACTTTTCCTGTTAGCAGCTTGAGACCTCGTTTAAATAGTTTTTTTTTTCATGACTTGGTCCAAGCAAAAAACTTTCCTGATAGGTTTATACTTAATAGTGTTTTTTGAAGAAAAAACATAACAAATGTTTGAATATATTGATACTTAGAGAAACGGCACTTCTAATACTTCTAGAACATTTTATATGGGTTTATATACTATAGTTTATTTACTACAAGAAAACCGTATTTAAATAATAAAGATACCTATTAAATTACATATTTATGAAAACAAAATAGAGGTGTTAATACCCTGTTAATTGGATTACTTTTATACACAAGTTTGCCTATTCTTATCACTTAAATAACGAGAAACAAATATATTTAATGTTTTGCAAATTAATTACTAGCTTTGACTATGAATTTCTAATAGAAAATTCTAGCTGTATTGAAGGACAAAAATTAGTAATATATATTTTTTCCCCTAGGTATTTGTAAAACGAATAGGAAATACAAAGTATTCTATTATTTGGAATAGCACTCATGATTCGAGAATCTATAAGCTATATTAAAAGCTTGTTTTTAAAAAGATTTTTACTTACACATATTTTATTTTGTATTCGTTGTTATAGCGGCAACAGAGATACACCACCTGTGAAAATTTTAACTGTCTAACTATCACGGTTCATGAGATACAGCCTGGTGACAGACAGACGGACAGCCGAGTCTTAGTAATAGGGTCCCGTTTACCCTTTGGGTACGGAAATTGGAATAAAAACCACCCTATGATTGTGTCACCAGTGTCACTGACTCACTGCAGGGCAAAGGCCTCTTTTCATACAGAGAAGATTATCCCTTGCTCAAGGCGGATTGGCGATTCAGACTTAATTTATTTATAATTCCAGGTTTAAGAAAAAATAATATAAATTTTTCGTTATCAAGAAACGTCATCATGTCTTGTGATTTAAATTATAATATCGCTGTCTCCAAGTACATAGTTTAATATATTTCATTGTTCTTTCTACGTCAGGGGTCGACAACCTTGCTAATATACGCGAAATTTGCATTTTATCAACGACCCGACTGTATTGTTTCACAAGCTTCTGAATGTTCAGCAAATTGTTTTAAGATATCGTTTGAATGTTAGCTTTTAAATGGTAAAGGCATGGGATATTTTGGTTTTGAATAGGTCAAGTATTTGTATTAAGAGTTTGACCATCGTTTGTCTTCAGATTAAAAAATAAACGCAATAGTGTCTAAAATCAACAAGTCAGAAGTCATAACTTTAAGTATTTTAAAGGAATTGGTGGGCTACCAACCGCAGTGGTCACCTGTACACGTGAGGATCTAATGTCTGCGTCAGCGAATGGTGGAATTGGCGTTGCAGAATACAGGTCCAAACGAAAAAAATTACTTCTATACAAATAATATTTGCCACCGACACCCTTTTTTTTTTGAGTTTGGGAATTCATCATACTTATGACTTCTCCCGCTCTGGGCGGAGCGGAAGGGCGTGTCAAACTTTTACTGACTAAAACCCACCCGTGTTCCTTCAGCTGCCTGTTGCCTAGGTCCTGGTATCCCTTTCGGACTTTCCCGTAACCCTGGCAGGCATCGGTCCTAGCGGACCACGCCAACTGTGCTGACAACTCTTTGAGGCGCGCATGGAACACGACGCGCCATCGACCATCGAGACCCTACGAAAAAGAAAGGCCAACACGTATACACTTAAACATTACAAAAATGAGCATGGAACCTCCTTGGGACCGGGTGGCATCACCGGTGATGCCGACAAGTACATCACTGGTAAGTCCCCGGTGTATAATTTATATTGGAATAGATGCATTATTCGACATACATTTGGACGAAAAATAAACTTCTGTGTCAACTGAGATAATATTCATATCAGAAAGTGTTAGGTCAAGGTCATATGAAGTTAAATGTTAATAATGTATTTTGTTGTCATCCACAGTATAAATCGTTATTAGTAGATTAATGATTTCCTGGCTCCATACTGACATCAAAACATTGATTATTCACCAAATAATTTCTAGATATTTCTACCAATTCAACCTACATAATGAACTTTTAGGTACAAAAACAGATATTTCTTAAACATAACTTAACATCACACCTTGTTTCCCCGAAGGGTTGGGCACAAGTGTACCTATAGTACACCCACATTTCGCCAGTTATGTTTAAGTTCCATGTAATAGGAGGCGAGCCTATTGCCATCGACCGGGCACAAATCCAGAGTCCGGTGTGCTACTGATAAATTCCATATAGAAAAACCCAATAACGCTTTACCCAACCTGGGAAACGAACCCAGGACCTCATGCTCAGCAGTAACTCTTGCGACCACTAGACTAACGAGGCAGACATCTTAAAATCAATCTGCCTAGCCGTTTCCCAACTATTTTGGGGTCGGCTTCCAGTCTAACCGGATACAGCTGAATACGTGTATTCCCGTTCGTCCCACTGGCATCGCGTCGTCCCACTGGCGTCGCGTCCTCCCACTGGTAGGACGGACGGGAATTTAATAAATTATATTAAATTTATTCCCGCTCGTCTCACTGACTTTCTCACCCACTGGCGTCGTTCCACTGGTGGGACGAACGGGATTACACGGCTGAATACCAGTATTTTACATGGAGCGACTGCCTATCTGACTTCCAAAACCCAGTAATGGGTAATACAATACCCCTTGGTAAGACTGGTTGTCAGACTTCCGGGGTTTTGACGACCCGACGACTGTCAAAGATCCACAAATGACAGCCGGGACCAACGGCTTACCGTGCTTTTCGAGGCACGGAGGAGTCTCGGTTTGTAAAGACCGACAGACATCTTAAAATCTTTCTTAAAGTTCACAAATAAATTAAATACTAATAATGCTGATTAAATGTTTAGATAATTATTAAATTATTATGGCTACTATATTTAGCAGCTTAATAAAACTAGTTTGGTAGCTACAGAAGGAGTTAGTGAACTCGCGTAACGTGATAACGATTAGCAGCTGATTCTTAAAACAAGTCTTAGGATTACTGGTCATTTTATTAGTTACACTATTGTAGACGATGTCCAGTCTTAAGCTATTTAAATTTAATTAATCATTAGAAAGAAAGAAAGAAAGAAAATAAATTTATTTGACCCAGGTAAGGCACACAATATTTATAGAAAAAAAAACAAAGAACATAAAAAAAAAAAGTATTGTGCGCCTCACGGCTGCGCCAAACAGGCCCAGTTCAGCATGAATGCCAGACAACTAGTGCCTGACGCTGGTTTTCAACTGGACCTTATGTTACGAGGACGTCTTACAGATGTAAATCAGTTTTATAGTGTGTGTAGATATTTAAATAAAAAACAAAAATAAAAAATTGGATATGTGTAGCAAATAATAATAATAACTCGACATTAAATAATAATATAAATAGAATAATTATTATTCAAATAATAAATCTAAATAAATACATTTTAAAGCTATTAATCTGCTAAATATTATTAAATATATATTTTTTTTCTTTACTAAGTAAAGTAAAAGGGAGAATAATTAAATTCAAATTAAAATATTGGATATTACTAAAGCAATTACTCCTAATTTATTAGGAATTGAAAGGGGAATGTGTACCCAGGGATTGTGGAGGTCAGATAGGCAGTCGCTCCATGTGTCAAAATACTTATATTCCAGCAAGAATGCGTGCAGTGATATTTTATATAGATAGAGAAGAGTCTAACTCGACCTGAAGATAGGTGTAGAACAAAAACAGATCCTACTAAAAGGCTGAAACGACCAAGATGATGCTAGCGGCACGTCTGTAACAGAAGCTAAACAACTTATAATGAATGACCTATACAAACTCAAAACTGATCAAGCCTTTTATACCATTAATCCCACAGACCAGTTTTAACAAAAAATGTTGGCCTGTTTAAAGTTATTTGCACGTAAAACGGAATCAATTAACCGTTTTATTCGCTAACCGATTGACATGGGTCTCTGAACCCTAGTAGCGTTATGATTGGAGGCGACACACTGTTTTAACCAATTTTATCTATTTTAATTACATGGTTTTGCAGTAATATCGTTTGACTAGTTACTATCGATTCATTTAATACTCTGAAGACTTCAGCTACATTCATAACTTTGGAAATGTCAAAGATTTTCGTCCATAGCGCCACCCACGATTTACAAATTTTCGTTGAATTTATGGATATGAGTTAAGCAAATGATATATTTATAAGGCGTAGCTAGGCCTATATGTAGGTTGTTTACGTCGAAAAATCTATAAAAGCTCACTATTAAAATATTATTACTACACGTGGCTTTGTTTTTAATGGTCTGAAACGACAATCTAAAAATAATCTCTACGACATATTCGTGGATATAGCGAAATCAATTAATAAAAAATCAAGGCAGTGCTGTAAGTTTGCAACGAAGTTATAATATTTTAAATTCCCCAGGCGCCTTAAAAGCTTCCAGGAAGTTCAATGAATTAAATAATATCCTTCAGAAAGTTCTACTAAACGGATTTCTATCAAATCCGCCTTCACAAGATCATCTTCCTTTACAATATTTTGTTTTCGGGCCAGCATGCTCCGTAATTGCTTTTCCAGAATGTTGTGACAGTTCATCTTTTTCATCTGATTTTACCCAATATGTTTTTTTATATTTTTTCTGGATGTTTTTTTCCTATTAGGTTCGTGTGTCACTTTTTCTATCGGTTTGTTTGTCTATTATAAATAATTGTAGGCCATTGTAGGTGCTAATAGATGTAAAGACATCATGTTCAAGTTTTATATTATTTGTGTGCTTTTCCCATTCTGTTACTATGTCATGTTGGTTTTATTTTATCCGTTTGCTACCATTTAAACTGATTTATCGGCTTATTTTCAAAGCCATCCATTAGGGATTCTTCGCTGGCAACAACGGCCTCTAAATTATGTTCATAACGCTCATCCATGTTCTCACAATTTATTTCTAATATAAACGCACCAGTTTCCTCTTGCCCAATATTCAATACATTATCGACCGCAATCGCCTCTTTGTCTATCAACGAGTGAACTTGACCTGCAAATTTCGCGCTTACATCTAATAATAAATGTATTTTGAAAACAAATCAAACCGCCCGAAGTTCGTATACATTGACACGCCTCGTTTACAAGTTCAATGCACCAAAGGACGTCTGCGATTACATGGGCTTTGTACATTTTCTTAACAATTTCCACGTCTATTTACAGATTCATTGATTTTAGGAAAATATTTGGCTCGATGTTATTTCTGTGGTTTTGCCAATTCCCGAAATAGATTCTTTCAGGTTTCCTGGAACATAAAATAATGTAGCTATTCCTCAAATTACAGATAAATAATAAGAAAAACATTTTTGATTCCGTTACTTCTTCATATTCACGTGGAATTTTGACGTCATCGTTTTATCCTTGCAACGTTCAGTAGTAAATATTTGGCTGATGTATACCGACTACTGACCCATAGTCATTTTATCTATTATCAATAATTTTATAGTGTTTACTTTTGCAATTATCACATTTATTGCTTCTATAGTTTGCTCATTTAAGACGCGTCCATTATTAATTCCTTACATCGATGACTTTTTTTTCCATTTGGCAGTAGTCGTTAGAGACTGAGTGTCTCGGCCAGCGCACAGCTGAGTTCTTTCATAAATTCAAATATTTGGCCTCTTTGTTGTTACAATGCAGCTCCTATGTATTCTATTTCTATTTGCTTATTTTTACGGCTTCTCAACAACACAGCGGTAATCACCTGCCATCCAATCACTCATTACTCATTGATTTGGTAATTCGGAATTATTCACTGTCTGAGCCGAACTAGGCCGTTGCTTTCAGTCGTTTGTTTTGTTACTATTTTCGGCTCAATACGCTGTAGGTGTAAGATCTCACAGATTAATACAAGAATACATAACTCCAGTTCACTGAACATGATCACTGATCGACCTTTATGAATTTATGCGACGAGGTATGACCGAGAATCCGAGATCAAAGCTCAGTGGATTCCTTCGAAATGTGTTGGCATTTGGCAATCAAAATGAAAGTTATACCATTTATGATTAACTACCTATTACTCATTTGTAACAAAGACTGAGCTGAGAACACGAGTGTTATATTTTTGGAGTAACGCTGTTATTTACTTGGACTGCTATCGGGAGCATCGACCGGCCTAGGTCGTTTGTGCATTCAGAGCTGGAAAGTGCGAAACGGCTTCATTCAGGATGTTTATAATTTCTTCAAATTTTTGCGGTTTCGTATATTCACATGTAGCAAGATATATTTCTTCGTTTACTTCATTATCTCCTTCGACCGTCTCTTATCCATTGAATTGGTTCTGACCTTGACTGTTTGTTATTGTTGAACGATCCTCATACAACACAGTCGTAAAGCGAGTTATATACTATTTGCTACTGTTATGTATTCATGATTTATTTGCATAAATTTTTCTACCTAGCGTTATCACACCTATTTCATTTCGATTTTATTGATTCTGAAGTGGGTCAAATAGTAAAACTTTTATTATAAGCATAATAATTAGCCTATAATGTTCCTATTGCTAGGAAACAGGCTTCCTTTCTGTGAGAGGGAGTGGGTCGTAATCCACCTCGCGGTTGCAGTCCGGGTTGGTGAATCTTTAAACTTTTCTTAAAACAGAAAATAATTCACACCTTTTGGGAGACCATTCATATAATATTTGATTAACATTAAAGCGTGCAAATATCGTTCTATCGTTGCTAAACCCGTGTTGAGTAATGAAACGAGAGTAGGACAGTGCGACTGGTTGACCAACAAACCTTTGAAATGAGACGACTAGACTGACAAGATTGTGTGGATAAAAATAGTGGGTAGCAGATGACAACAGGATTGTACGAGCAAGTATTATAGCGGCGATGTTCATCGTCTAAGACTTGTTGTGTGGCAGAAAATAACGTTAATGAAGCTGTATTGAAATTGTTAACTGAGCATTAAAGATTTACTGATTAGATTTGACCATATTGACTTGACTTTAGGATCATTAGGATCATCATACTGATGATTTGAGACAGAAATAACCAAATGTAGTTTTTTTTTAACTGAACCAAGTCCCCAAGTTTCCCTTACAGTCTTCTAACACAATCGTAATCGTCATAAACTGCAACCCATTACGTTGTATTGTAACTAAACAAGTCTTCATATATTAGAAAATCATGAACCTAAGTACACCAGCTGCCGCCTGTCGATCCCGGTAACAGAATACGTCCGGTGTGACGAGTGGCCAGCCGCTTAGTTGCTACCACTAACAAAAGGTCCGAAGTATGTACTCATTCGGTTTAGTAGGAAACACCTGATCCTTATAGCTTAGGGTGATTGTGGGAAAGTTGTGGACAAGTATTTACTTATGGTGGTAACATTTCCGCTTGTGGAACTAAAACGTTGGGAAGTAGTTGATGGATTTCGAATGAATGGTGAAAAGTTCAAATGTGTCAAAGATCCAACCGCTAGCAAATCTTTTAGTCGATTCAAACCTAAAATCCAAATATATGACTAATATAAGGAAGTAATAACATTAAAAAAAGAGCGAGTCTATTTTTGTATAATCTTCCTGTTACAAAATAATTGGATATCGTCAAAGCTGATTTGATGCAGCATAATAAGCTATTGTTTCTGTAATCAATATGAGGGAAAAAAATATAAATTTTATGGTATTTTTGCCAGGCCTTTCATTAGTACTAAATATTATTTTTTCCTTTTGCTTAATAGTTACAGCATTCAGTAATGTTTAACATCATATCCAATAGATTCTTCTATATCTGTAATCCCACATTTTTCGAATTATTATTTTATTAACAGCAATATTTTCTCATTATGTAGTAAAATATCATTAGTGTGTAATTTGAATTAAAAACTGGTTAAGACATTAGTGCGTTGGGTACATTATGTTGGCGCCACTACCTTATGAATGCGTTCGGCTTATTATAACAGGTTGGACAACATTCTAACGAAGCAAGCTGAAAATTATATTTAACTAAAGAAATGTGGTTGACATAGTGTTGCTATTGAGAGCCTTGGGTTGTTGTCATAAAGATCGGCTAGTTTCCAAAATCGGCCCTCGATCCTACCCTTACGCACAGATATTATAATATTACGTCTTACGACTATTAAATTGGGGTCCGCGTCATTTCTTCTTCAATGCTTCTATATTATAAGCTGTCAGCTCAGTAGTCATCCTTTTCTAGCCATATCATCTTTCAAAACATCCATCCTTCGTTCCTTTGGTCTTTCCCCACTCTTTTATCCACTCATACTCAAAATAATCGTCAAGACATGTCCCCGTTTACCATTTCTTTCGTTGTTCTCTTGTCAATTATCAAAAGTTAGTTCAATTGCATCATAAAAATCCGGTCCTCCATTTTAGTTTTAGCTTAAACTTTACGTAATAGAAGTTAATTGTGATTAGATTAACAACTAGTAATTAAGTGTGTAACGATCGTGGCGGTACAAAATATTGTAGATAGGTATAGAAGGTCGGCTCCATAGTCCATATAATGAGGGAAAACAGGCACACGCACATATACGCCGCCAACGCCAGCTGTCACTGAAAACCAGCGCTGGGGCTCTGTCTCGCATAGGGTCGCAGCATTATGTTCAGCGATGGCCGTTTTGCGTGACTGTGACGCATATTTTCCCGTAACTTGTTATTTTCGTATGTGTCCTTTCTTAGCGTCATATTTGCCGCAAATAAACGTATTTTCTTTCTTTCTTTCTTCTTTCAGACGCGTACGTACAGAGATCTCGAACTGTTCCAAACAAATGCCAGTCGCGAGTGCGATTGTATTCGCTATACATAAAGCGTGTCTAGTGCGTGCGTTTTCGCTCGTTGTATGGAGCTGACCTTCTGTAACTATCTATTTAATGGTTGCGGTCACATAGAACCAGTTCGTGGTAATTAGTTTGCAAATTAGAAGGAACTAAACCAAGCGCAATGACAGGGAAATTTTATTAGATGGAAATTATTTGGAGTAAAATTTGGGTACCGTATACATAGGTGTAATGTATGGTAGTAAACCGTATCTGGTTAGAATGGAAGCAAATTTTAATTTAAAGATAGCGAATATGGCGAAATTAAGTGGTATTATTAAACGAAAACCCTATAATCAATATTGATATTGTGTGTCATTAAGACATATTACAAGCTGACACTAATAAATTAAAGAAACTGGCTAAAATACTTAATGATAATAACCGAAAAGTACCAGACAAAACGCAAGTTTACAATATAATAAAGTATTCGTCCATAAATTCTGTGGTTGGCATTTCCGGTTCCAATGCCGCATCGGAAGAATTACCTGCATTGGTTATAAATATTTGTTGCGAATACGGTTTTTGGGAACACGGCCTTGATGCAGAATATTATAAAAGGTATCGGTTTTAATGAGAATACAAATAATAATACTAAAGGAAGGAAGTATCAAAATAATGGTTGTATAGATTACATATATCGTATTTTTTACACTGCATTATCCTTATGCTGCAGGCATCCTGCAACTATAGTTCTAAATACAGCGAATTTCTATTGACAATTCTATATTTATAGCCATCATTGTCCACTTGCAACATAACGCTAGTTGCTATCCGTGTTATCATTCAGTCTGCAGTATTTATATTTGCATGATGGGGAGTACTCTTCCCCGTCTGTTCTAGTTATCGGGGGAATACCCATGTTATGCAGTTGACTTCAATACGTTACTATGTATGCTTCAAACATGTCATTTGTAGGACCCATTCCCACAGCCCACTATAACTGTCGCAATCCACAGTCCTTCCGTTCTCTATCTTTCAATTCTGCTCACCTATCTAATCATTGTTTTGCATTGCCGCCATTGTAGTCCTTACCTGCCCACTTCCCATAACAACATTGTAAAAAACGGAAAGGAAACTGCGTCGTTTACGCATTTCTTTTTCTACCAATAAGCTTTGGAACAATGGCGGTTTGGTTCTTGGTAAACCGTAGAAACAAAGTGATCTGAGTTTGAAACGTGTGTGGTGGTAGCATACGTTGAGTTTTCTTTCTTTCAAGGTTATGGTTGTTTTCGTATTTCTTTGTCATTGTTGGTTCTTGGTAGTATGTTGTGTCAACTTGTGTAGCCTGCCCATCACTCTTAATATTCAGTCTTGAATTGTTCTCTGACTTACCGTAATGACATTTGGTTGCGAAACTTTGTCACATTTCATTACATCTTTCAAAATATCAAAGAGATTAAAAATGTGTGCCGACGCTACAGAAGTGTTTCATTTGAGAACAAAACAATGGACTCCAAAGAACAAGACTTGGCCTATAGTCATTAGAATTTGACCGCCAACTTTGTCTACTTATAATCAATTCTTGTTACTCATAACAATTAGCCTTATTCACTTTCCTAAACAAACTCTTTGTCCAAAGGTTACATTACTGTATATAGATGAACATCTTAATCGTGCTTCTGTACCTACTTATGTAACCCACTTGTAACATGAGAGTGACCCATAAAACGCCATTGTTCACAATTATAATAATAACCTTTTCTCGTTACACTTTACTGGGCCTTGTAGATGATGCGGTTTAACATAGGAGCTTACTCGAGATGTTGTTGCAGTAAATAGAGGTCATTTTTACAATATTATTGAGAGAAATGATGATGGAAATACAATAAGGCAATAATATAATATAATATATGGATGTATGGAAGAAGCCATGGTACGCCATACTTATATCAAGTAATCAAGTTACCAAAGGTACAACTAAAATAACGTCTAAGTAAACTACTAAAGCATTATGCAGCTTACACAGAATTTCACTTAAAATTAGTTTGAACCTCAAAGCAACCAATCTAGAATTCAAAAACAGAGTTTAAGTGCTCACGCTACAAGGATTCTTAGTACAGGGGTTTTAAACGTTATTCTGCTTTCACCTACTACACTGGTTTGTTATCCCTGATCCAACATGTATCTGATCCAACATGTATCTATCCGTGACTTTGATACTAACGTCATAAGGTTAGGTGTCTCCCATGTGCATTTCAGCTTTCCTACGAAATTAATCTCTCTAGCTTACATGGATGGGATATAAATATGATTCAATGGAATTGGGAATAGAGAGGGTTGTAGTAAAGGCAACAATAAGAATAATTAGGAAGATATCGAGAAAATATACTTAAACAAAAGTACTGATGTATTTGATGGTACTGTTGCTTTGATTACACTTACGAGTACAGTGACGGGAGTGCTCTGACTTGGCATTGTCACGTAATACTTTTGTCTATTTGTATTGTGTTAATTCCTAGGAGTTCCATAAAAGTGCTAACGCCTATTTAATTGACTAGGTCCCAATTATTATATATGAACATTTATTTAATTGTATAGAAAACAGTGTAATTGTAATTTCTAACTCTCTCGAGGTTTAGTTTCATACTTTATAGTATCCAAATACTAATAGTTGTAATTCTTTTGTTTCAGCATACGGCAAAGTGTTTCTAGTTAGGAAAAAAATTGGCATCGACGAAGGCAAGTTGTATGCCATGAAGGTGTTGAAAAAGGCATCGATAGTACAGAAATTGAAGACTGCAGAACATACTAGGACTGAAAGACAGGTAAATAAGCATTTTGTAATAAAAATTTAAGGAATAAAATCTATGAAAGATTCCACCAAGATTAAAATTTTTGGACAACAAAAGAAAGGTAAAGGTTCATCCCTTAAAAATTGCCCTTTTGGATTATTTTGCAATATAGCTTTAGTTTGCCGGGAAACCGACGAATGTTTAGACAAAAAGGATTCTTGCTAGCATTCAATTGGAGTAATATCTACTCAACTGAATTATTTCATCTAAAATTCTGAAGTAAATTCTCAGAGCGTTTTCTATAAACTTCAATTATAGCGTGACTTTAGGGCACAGAGAAAAAAAATATAAACCGAACTATCGGACATTCCGTTCAATAAGAACGTTTTTATTCAGGCGTGTCCCAGGGATCCAGTCTAGGTCCTTTGTATTTGAATTCTATCAAATAGCGAATTGAAATGTTTATCGCATGTATGTAAAATGGAACGAATTCAACAGGTTCTGGAGGCTGTGAGGGCGTGCCCATTCCTTGTGACACTGCACTATGCCTTCCAGACCGACTCCAAATTACACCTTATACTTGGTGAGTAGAGTTCATTTTGAAATACTATGTCCTTTAAATAGATAATCTGGATGGATATGGGAAAACAAATGCTCCGCTGTTGCCGGTTAGGATTCCACAGTTTTGGAATTGATTTTATTTTAAATTCAATGGTTTGTTTTTCGTACTAAAGTATCATAAATCAATACGAAACTATTCTTAGCTATATATGAATAAGATTAGCATGATTGTTGTCATACAATCTTTAAGTACGGTCAATTATAGTCATTATTAACAAATCGTGTCCCCATTTTTCAATCCACTAACCGTGAAAGTAGATCACTAAATATCTTCATCATAATAAATTGATACTTCATCATAGTCCAATGATTGAACAGCATTGATCGCTCGTTATGCATCAGCTACATAGCTTTAGTGGAACTCTAGGAACCGATTACCTACAGAGTAATTGGATTAAATGTGGCCTCTACTTTACCTAGATGACGACATATCGGGACGGTCTGATCCGTCACAAGTTCACAAACTTCATATTTTTTTGTCTCTTTTAGTATCTCTCTCACTGCCATAAGGGATTTTCATATGGTAATTAATTTGATGTACAATAAACAGTATCCTATCCATCTATGCTGACGTCAGATTCCAGCACGTATTGCGTAACACAATTTTCCATCTCAATCCGAAGGATTCGGAAGCAAATTCATAATCCATTGCTTCATATGTTTGAAAAATTCTGCCCGACAACGTAAATAATGTCATGAATACTGTTCAGTTGTAAAAATGAATCGCATTGGCATTTTGAGTGTCATCATCTGCCTAGCCTTTTCCCAACCATGTTGGGATCGGTTTCCAGTCTAACCGGATGCAGCTGAATACCAGTATTTTACATGGAGCGACTGCCTATCTGACCTCCACAACCCAGTAACTGGGTAATACGATACCCCTTAGTAAGAATGGTTGTCAGAGTTTCGGGTTTCGGTTTCACAAATGACAGCCGGGACCAACGGATTAACATGCTTTCCGAGGCACGGAGGAGTCTCGGTATGTAAAGATGGTAACGATTCCACGGAAAAACCCCGTCTAGCGTAGCTTAACCTGATGGATCGACCCGTGTGGCTGTTATTACGTAGCCACGAGCTCCTCTCTCCATCCTCCTCCTCCTGGCATTTTGAGTGTATTAATCAATTATTACCCCCGCAGACCATCTAATTATGACTGAATTAGATACAACTAATGATTAATTATAGCTCTCTATCAGTTCTAATAGACACTACAAAAATTGATTACGTAAAAGGTTTTACTACACTTACTAAAAGTTCAGCTAGCAACGAACTAATCATGACAACTATAATTATTATGCATTATTTAAATGCAGTTCGCCACGTGTAAGTAAAAATAAAGCAACATCTTTAATGGCCGCATAGTTTTATTACTACTAACTCATAGTCGCAATGGGCTTATTGGTTCATTCGCACGAATTTACTACACCGAAACGGACGAATCGTCACTTTAATAATAATAATATTTTTTGTGGAGGCGATTCGCACGAAGTTAATTTATTTGTCGGCGAATCGACAACTCCTGAAATACGTTTCATACGTAATCATCGTCATCGTTGCATTTTGATTTTTTTATGGAATGCAGTAAAGTTAATGTACCTACTTTTTTCTTAACATTATTGCATAGAATTAAAAATGTGCCAATTGCCTATTGCGTATTTCTGGAGATTCGCCCACAAATTAATTAAATTCGTGCGAATCGCCTAAAAAAATATTAATATTATTTAAAAGCGTCGATTCGCCCGTTTTCGGGAGAGAAAATTCGTGCAAATCAACCAATAAGTCATGCAATGATTCCTTAGTCACTGTTTCACTTGGAAATGATGTGGCTGGCTGTACAGTCATGTTGACTTGACTTGCTTATGAATCTAAATTAGGCTAGACTTGATTCGCTTTTAATTCCTAGTAATTTGCCTTTAAACATCGAAAATAATTACGGTACTTAATGAATATTGCGAAAGCGCTTATATGATATTAGAAAATGTGCCTTTTGAAATGTGTTGGTAATATAAAATTGTTTACCATTTATTGATACACTAGCTTCTGCCCGCGGCTTCGCCCGCGAAAAGTACCCCATTTATGTTAATCCAGATAAAAAATACATTGTTTTCATATCACTCTATTGGTTTAAGGCTCTTACATACTGGGGCGATTCGCCGCGCGACGCGAATTTTAACAAAACAATTTCTGAGAAAACTATACGGCGAACAATGCGGCGACGTCGCGTCGGGCGACGAATCGCCCCAGTATGTAAGAGCCTTTACGCGGCGCACCCCAGTAAAGTTCCCAGTCGCGTCATGATTTTTTCCGACATCTTCTAGAATCATCGTCATATTTCAGCCAGCTGCAGCCCACGAGTGTCATACGCTAGAAATGCATGTGCCCGCTTAAATCAATTAACATAATACATTTTTTGATAATATAAAATAGCTCAAAATAATAATGTGTAGTGATTGTCTGTACCTACAGCCAGACTTCCCTTGGTTAGAATGTGGTCTTTCCAGACTCTAGACAGTTTGACCAAGCCTGCTTCTTGTCAGCTTTGAGTTTCTTCGATTTGATTTTAATTAATCCCAGTAAAATCTAATTAGGTACACTTTTGAAAATAACTTTTGTTTGAAATCAATAGTAGCTCAAATAAAAGGGAACAATTAAAACTGTGCCAAACAAATATTTGTTTTTATTAACAAACTCATTACTAACAAGGTTAAATGTCAGAAAGTTCCGAATGTGGCACGATTTTTGGTCCTAAGTGGCGCTCGCTTCGCTTCTCACGACCGTCGACAAGCTCATACATGTTGGAAACCGAATGTGGCACGATTTTTGGTCCTAAGTGACGCTCGCTTCGCTTCTCACGACCGTCGACAAGCTCATACATGTTGGAAACTTATCTCTATTGCTAACTTACCGCAGAGAGGTTTATTCCGTACCTACCTATCGTGCTAATTAAAACATTTTTTATCAATTTTACATAGACTAGCTGTTGATCGCGACTTTGCCTGCGATCCAGGAAGAAAGTAGCCTATGTCCTTCCCCAGGTCTGGTCTACCTATGTTCCAAATTTCATCCAAATCCGTTAAGTCGTTTTAGCGTGAATGCGTAAGAAACAAACGAAACTCACTTTCGAATGTATAATATTTATAAATAATTTATTTTTGCAATAATTATGCCATGCGTAAAGTAATCATTGTTTTCGCCCAAACTGGCTGGCTGGCTTTTTAAGTACTTCTATTTTTACGTAGGTAGGCAACAACAAACACTTTGAAAGATACAATAAATAAAAGCTTAAGTTTTCGTCTGCCCTTCAAATATTTAAACAATCGTAGGTCACAGTACTTAATCTTTTTAAATCCAGCTTTCCACGTGCCAACTCAAATCCCACAGACAAATTCTAGACTTCGGAACAAACGGTACACTAGCCTCCAGTCTGAATCGATACCCCAATGTCACCCGGGCATGGAGTCCTTACGCCCCAGCCGAGTCGCAGACCTTAAGGTCTTTCAACCTGCTCCTGTTGTGTAATGCTGGGGTACGCCTGAAGGTAAGGTCGACGGACTCTGTTGACATGCCAACCTCGTTCGTCGGTTTAAAGTTCATGAGGGTCGTTTGTTGCGTAAGATTTGGGGTATGTTGAAGCAAGTTGTCACGATGGAAAGAAAGATAATTGTATATTTCGCACAAAGAACTAATAGAATAGGGCTAATAGAACAATATTTAAAAGTAAGCCAAAATACAAGTATAGGAAGTCATTGAGGAGACTTTAGATTTAAGGATGGTCCTTCGGATCGGATCGGATCGGGAAAGGAAGGAAAAGTATATATATAATAACGATGATTAAAGTAGGCGTCTTAAATTGATGGGATGACTGAAGAAATGTCGGAAGTTCCATATGCTTCCTAGTTCCTACTATCGATCCATCATTGTTAAAGTCCACTTAAAGTAAGCCAAAATACAAGTATAGGAAGTCATTGAGGAGACTTTAGATTTAAGGATGGTCCTTCGGATCGGATCGGATCGGGAAAGGAAGGAAAAGTATATATATAATAACGATGATTAAAGTAGGCGTCTTAAATTGATGGGATGACTGAAGAAATGTCGGAAGTTCCATATGCTTCCTAGTTCCTACTATCGATCCATCATTGTTAAAGTCCACTTTATGGACTACTTGTAAAGTTTCGTTATCTAACCCTATAGCTTTCTTGCTTTATGTTTTAATATCATTATTAACTTCGTCTACGAATATTGTGGACATAAGTGGAGAAATAACAACTTTCAATAAAGCAAGTAGCAAAGAATCAATCTCAAACAACGCATGCGATCTAGCTATTAACCTTACAATGAAAATTGAAATGTTCTTTCTGAAGTTTTTCATCATTGCATAAGTAAATTCATACAGATGACCAGCCTCAGATGTATCGTCTAAACACACATGGTAACGCTAGCACTACTAAAATCACCCTCACTGCTACGCCACAAAGGCACTGTCAATGAAATTTTGTTACCACTGATGGGCGATTGACTGTACCATCAAATGCAAGATGCAACGCATGTATTTTTAATTGTAAATGTACCATGGCTACCGATGCTCGAATGCCGTTACATATAAGACGAACAATTTGAAATTCTATTAGATTCGATTAATTCGTCTGGTTACAAGTAGTTACAACTGATTTCTGCTTTTAAAGCTGCTTCTTCAGTTACTTCTTGTATTGATAGGTTTAGTTGGAAAATACTTCTTTAAAGGTCCTGTTGCTACCATCTGCTGAAGAAATCTTCTAAATGAATCATGCTTCTTTATCTTCGACTACTTTATCTAGATTAGTATACTTGTATAGTATTAAGCTACGTGAGATTCAAGTGTTGTTCTCATCATAATCATCACCATCCTTCTTTATCACAACACATATCTCTCTTCTTCCATACATATCTAATTATCTATCATTCTTCCCTCACATGTCATGGTCTTAGAAAAAATATACATCTTTATTTGAAAGAACATTGGTACCTACATATCAAAATTAAAGCAGATATTACTTCTCCTAATATGTAGTTTAAAGTGCTAGAGTATATTTACAGTGTCCTCTATCCTATTTCAACGGAACAAATCTAATGACAGTTGAACTTTGTACTCAGAAAACTAACTTAGAGCGCCAGAGATCTCTACGGGAATACAAAATGGAATATATTTGTGAAGTCGAAAGTAGAGGATAAAGTATTTTTATCTTGAAAGGCGGCATTATTAAAGGGTACCTACTACGTGAATATGTAAGATAAGTAAGTTAAGTTTCATACATCTTGTTGTGTCAGTAGTCTAAGCATCAGTTAGGTTCTAGTTTGATTCGCAGGTTTTGTATTTTTTTCTAATATATTTTAATAATGACTAGTTAAATCGATAGGATCATCTCCTTTCACATAACAACAGCGGCTTACCGTGAATTAAGGTCAACACGCCTCTACTCACCTCTCTGAGGACCACAACCGTGATAGTTATCTAAAAGAACTTTCTCCTCAACCATAGCGACCTTAATGAAGGATTTATTGCCAAAGTATCATACATACATCAATACTATGACTAATTGACTCGATTCTGTGTACGAATCTAACTCGGACATAAGCGTGTCAAGGGGATACCGGCGTTCCTTACGCAACGAATTATATTTGTTATTTTAAACCTTGTTGTAAAACGAATTGGGTCTTCTATCCGTTGCACAGTCCTTATCTGAACAGCGGTTCGCGAAATCGAGAGGTGTATCGATTTATTTGGTTATTAATCGAATGAAATTATAGTGAGGTAAGACTTTCAGAGAGGTCTTGTTGTAAAATGTTATACAATTCATTTAAATAAATAAATGTTATATGAATGAACTTTGAAAAGGAAAGTTTGTTATTGACATTATAAAAACGTACGTAACGATGTTTGATTTTATGCTGGTAATTACAATTTTATGGAGCTTCCTTAAAAACATGCAGATTTTGTAGAACTTTTGGCAATTCACTGAACAACCCTTGACTTTAATACTTTCATCAGAAGTAATCATAGTAAGTAGTAGTAGTAAGTAGTCATCCATTGCTCCGAACACAAAAAATCTATTCAATACCAAATCCCACAACGATACTTAGAATTTCCCATGCAAAATACCTATACTATTTCCAATGATACAGCATCATTCAATGACATACATACGATACAATTAGCAGATAACAAATGCCATTATAACAGTATTTGAAAAATATTTTCCAATTAAGAATTGTAAAGTCATCCGATTTGGCAGATCATATTTTTTTTATCTACCCACTTTAGAGCTGGAACGCCTACGCTAAAAACTCCTGTGCTCTTAAAATGTCGTCTAGATATGGGGATGAAATATACTTGACCTTTATTCAAGTAAACTGTTTAGATATATCTTTTAAAGTAGGTGTATGAACAAAGAAAGTATTTGTTGTCAAGCAAATCAACGTCTTATGTGTGACTTATCGTTATTTGTCTCACAGAATGACAAATGCTGGACACTTATCCATGTTAAATTGGGGTCTAATCGAAATGGGTCGGGCGCTACTTTGGTCAAACACGAGTATGGTTTTGAGCCATTCAATATCGCTAGAAGCTGGTATTTTCAGCAAATAATTTACTGAAACAGAATCAATGAATGGCAACACGTGTTGAGTTCTAAATTTGCCACAGAAATGATTAGAAAGAAAACCTAAATAAACTTAAGAAAAGGCTAAATCATAGAGAACAACAGTTTCAGAACTAGAAGGAAAAATGACGGTAAATAAGATAGAGATAACAAATAAAACTGAATGATTAGACACGCAAATAGTGTGCCCTTGTAGTGTAAGACTGCTCAGAGGTCGATACTAGTGTGGAATTGTAAACAGTTCCTATGCGTTTTGTTATTCTTAGCAAGTGCTTGATCGCGTAATCCATACGCAATTAAAAGAAGTAAAACATTATACATCCATAAGCAATTAAAATAATAAACAATGAGATTTGATATTTTTTTAGATTTTTGGGGACCTGATGATAACCGGACTTCAAGTCAATTGAATACTATCAGTACTTCAATATTATATTAGACAGATGCAGTGCAGCCATGAAGTTTGTTTTATAAATGATGTTTCGGGAAATAAAACAAAATCAGTTTGCATAATCCTCACCCGTCGCCATCTTAATTTCAACGAAATCTTTACTTTGACCTAGGCATTGGATGCAATGTCATGGCCTTTTGAAAACTTGATGAATGTCGTCAACATTAAGTGAGCATAGAAGTTGCAGAATATTAAACTAGAAGCTACTACTTAAGTACTTCTCGAATGATAAATTGCAAGACCAACCAAAAAGCACACAGTACAGAAATATTGCAAAATTCATAAAAAATAAAATGCTAGCCAAAGTATGTTAGCTATTATTTAATATTATATTTTAACCACGACTCTGGCAAGCGAAAATATTCTTGCAAAATAGCAGTGGCATCGCCAAGGCTAAAGAGCAATGAGGAGGCTGAAATCAGTCAAAAAATAACAAAGAATAATATTAACATAATGCAGCTGAAGTTTTTTTAAAACTAGCTTTAATATTTTTTCATTGTCACTCTCCTTATGATGCAGTATGAAAATGCTTTAGAAAAATGAGAATTTCTGTAGCACATAGCAACGGGTAACTAGCCAGTGGTTGATTATCAGGTTACCGTTCTAGAATTTAGAAGAAGAGGAAGGTGCTTGATAATTGACAACACGGCCTACACGAGAAAAAACATATATTTTATTCCTTTTATTCCTATAAAGTGGTCATGCAGTCGTTCCATGTAAAACCATTAAAGCAGACACTAGCCAATCTTGGATCATTGAACTATTACCCTCACAAATGACTTATTCTAGTAAAACACAACCTGGAAAATAGCTAGATTGAAAGAAGGCTAAAGTAATTTTAACTTCAACGAATGTTTCAAAGTCAATTGCTATCCTACTTTGACCTTACTCGTCAATAGCGGACTCGAAGTCAATGTATTCTCTCTAGTACTGTTTGTTCTCTGTTGATATTGAAATCATATTGTAATTTTTCCATGTTTTCTCATCATGTTTTTATGACGGCATTTACCTTTATTCAATCTGTCTACTTGAGATCTTTGATATATTCAATTAATAAAAGTGTCTACAAGAAAATTTTCGCATGACGTCACTCTCAAGTCCCCTTCCTTTACTTCGGGATCTCTTAAAGGTCACCCAATGAAAAATTTGAGATTCTACACGTAAAGCGATTTTAATATACTGAAAATGAAAATATCTTTCACGGTCGTTCGCGGAATTAATAACTTGAAGCGCTTGAATTGCATTTAACATCATTACCTTAAAGAGTTTTTCAATATTGTAAAGGATTTTTGATTAACCAAAAGCGTAATAAAGTTTGGTTTCTCAATCTGAACTCAATATCACACCAGAGTTTCTTCTGAGTATCCCATCACGACATCATTGCTTAAAGTTCAATTCGCACAATAGAAAGTGAGAATGCCATACATGTTCAAATTTTAGATACAAAGTTCAGAGTTGATATTGCGAAATAGAAATGGCGACACGCGAAGCCTGACACATTCAAATCCGTTCTTACCGAGTCGTGTCAAAACCTCAATCACCGTGGACAATACTATAATTACGTGTAGAGAATATTTCTGCACATTCAAAGTTTAAAAAAGTACGGCATTTACCTGAGAACGTGATTGCCAAACAGTACGGAGACCTACTTTTGCAGCACCTTGACCCACTGCCCCTCTATAGAATCTAATAGCTCACGCCCGCACAAACTTTAATAATTAATGATAAATCTTTTGAACTATAACAGTTTCTGTTCCACTGATTGCATCTCTCACCTTGACATATCGGCTTGCATCTTCATTGTTTTACCACGCTTCTTTTATCTATGTTTTCTGTTCGATCTCAATTGTCAATTAAATAGCAGCTTAGTAGCTTACCATCTCGTGTATGTTGTAAGTCGGGTGTTAGAAACCGGTCAATATAATGTTACTATGTTATGAAACTCGCTGTCTGCCAATTCTCAAGCGCTACAATAGTGTCTATACATTCTTATACCTGTAAGACCTTCGTCTAAGTACTTAGTAATCTGTCGGTCTTCAAAGGGAATACGAATAATCAACTATGTTTCAGGAGCCATTAAAGTAATTAAAGAAATGCAAGCTTCTTCACTTCTTCATTGAATCGTTTTATTGCTAGACAAATTTGGCTCTAAATAACATTTCCTTCCTCTTAAATTGCGCAATAGAATGCAGTTATTTGTGTATTGTTTACTTCTTTATCACTTGCACCACTTTCACTTGTAAAAAGGTACTTAGTAATCTGTCGGTCTTCAAAGGGAATGCGAATAATCAACTATGTTTCAGGAGTCATTAAAATAATTAAAGAAATGCAAGCTTCTTCACTTCTTCATTGAATCGTTTTATTGTTAGACAAATTTGGCTCTAGATAACATTTCCTTCCTCTTAAATTGCGCAATAGAATGCAGTTATTTGTGTATTGTTTACTTCTTTATCACTTGCACCACTTTCACTTGCAAAAAGGTCAGTTATATTAATTACTCCGTCGACGTCGGTCTTAATTGATATTTGGCAACTTTCCTGATTCAGAACGGAATTGTTATTGTTGAAAGTTTTAAACTCTGTATAAATTAACTCGTTACATCAATATGATAACTTCTGGAGTCGATCAAACTTTTAAATTGGGTGTCGTTCACTGTTTGCGAATGATAAAAAGGTTTTGTTGTTGTGCGAAAGTTCAGGGTTGCAGTTATTGAACATCAATTATGTGTAATTTCTTCGTCACGTGTTCTTTGCTTGGTCTGAAAAGAAACGATTTGCGAAGTCTTTTGTTCATTCCTTTGTTAGACTGATTGGCTGGTTGGAAAACTATGCATTTTGCGTTATTACGTCCAGTTTCTTTATTAGATCTTTGATCTTTCTCGTTTGTCGCATTTGTTGCGTAATTGGCCCATTGCAGCATTGCGCAATCAAACAAGTCTTACTCTTGACACCCCGCCTGCTAATTTTGGCCCCCTTATTACACCTTACAGATTTCAGTTCTTCCGCTTAAGACAATTTCAATATAAATAAATCTATCATCCAAATTACCTAGACTAATAGTAATTTGTTATTAGAGTCAATACGTAGCAATAACTGCAGTTTCGTAGCGTTTCTTGCCTTGACCCGACACCGGCGGACGTTCGCGCTTTTTCCCCTACTGAAGTGTTTGTAATCCATTGTTATTTGTTGCACGTGCACAACCTACTGTTCTATGGTGTTCTAATTCTTTAGATTTTAGCGATGGTGGTTGAGGAAATTTGTTCAATTATTTTTTATTTAAATCCTGGTTTTGGTTTGTGTGATCAAGATAGGTTATGCAACGTTGGTTTTTACCCGACAACGACGAAACCAATAGGAAGGGTTATGATTTTAGCAGTCTATGTATCATCATCATCATTTCAGCCGAAAGACGTCCACTGCTGGACATAGGCCTCCCTCAAGCTCCGCCACTTGGACCGGTTCAGTCTTTGTATGTATGTTTGATTTTACGTGTGTCACCGTATTGCCTAAACTATTGAGCCGATTTTGAGGTATCAATCAATTCGTAATAATTGTAAGAAAAGATTTGAATGTAAATACAATATAATGCTTTCTGAAGATGAATATTGTATACAAGCGGTTTTTATTTGAAGTAGTGTATTGCTCTTGGTTTCACTGGGCATTCTAAGTTCCACTGCCTTACGGAAACTAAAATTATCTTCACTATGTAGATTATAGTCTATTGCATGTAAGAAAACAGAAAATATACACATTTACTACAGTCCAACTTCCACCGTCACAATTCTCCATCATATGGTTATATACTGGTATTCAGCTGCATCCGGTTAGACTGGAAGCTGAATCAACATAGTTGGGAAATGGCTAGGCAGATTGATGGTCCATAATAGGTATCACATCAGTTCAAATTCATGCTGCAGTCAACCTTGGCTTCTTAACCCTCTACGTCGTATAACTTGTACCAAATGCCACAAGCAACACTAGAGATTGGGAAACGCTCGACATAATACAATATCGTAATGGAGCTGATACTCGATACGGTCAGGTTGCCGCGAAGATTGTGTTTGCTTTCTTGTATTGATATGAGCTTTCTTGTGTTTCGAGTACTTTTGAGGAGTATTATGTCGTCGTTATTTTTCTTCTTCATCGCATTTTCACCCGTTGACATCTCGAATCTCTTCATGAGATTTTCACATATTTTATTTTACTCTGTTTCTTTTGTTGTCATTTGATCATTTGTGGTTTCAGTATAATGACTGACTTGACCGTACAAGGCACTATTGGATTAGTATTTAAATGAAAAATTATTAACTGGTTCATTACTTCATTTAGCAACTCATTGAGAGTTCGGAACCTATAAAGTAACTTAACAATTTCTTTGTACCACCAGATTACTTACCATTACCATTGCCATGGGTTTAGAACCACAAATCTAAATAAAGCTACAGAAAACCTACAACAAGTCAGCAAAAAATATTACAAAACGTAAAGAAAATGTATCAATATCCAGTATTGAGGTAACCCGATGCCCTAAATGCTTATAGACTGTTAACCATCCACCAACAAGCTAACAATGGGTAATGGATTACGTCTACAGAAACTTACTGATATTATAATACTAGAATAACTATGTAGTATATTTCATTGCATTGTACGTAAACTCATTAGGGTAATGTTTATATCGAATTCATTCAATAAATTTATTACAATATTGTGTTATGATTAGGGACACGAGAGTTATGGATATTTATTTATATTGAGTGCTATTTTAGTTCTTATTATCTGTTTATGTTATGATTGATCCTTAGAGCCAGTCTCCAAGACGTTTTAGAGTATTTTCTTCATCTTTTAAATCATATCATATTGCATCATATGTCCGCAAAGTGCTTCTGCTGACCGAATATCTCCTAAATACATCTCTACCAGAACCACCAGGGTCCACCAGCCAGTCTCTACCAGTCTTAAGAGAAATTCAAATACTCCAACGCAATAAACTCCGACATTTATAAAAATCTTTCTTATGTAATAAAGGTCTTGGCCTACCTCTAGTAAATGTCAAACCTCTTTGCAAGAAGGCTTTCGCGACAAGTCGTGACGTCATTGATGACGAGGCATGACGTCACCACCGTTTTGAGTCATTCTTACTACGTTATAAGGTGAATGAAAGATATGACGTAGGTCATGTTAAGGGCTCGGCTCTCTCATTGGTTGATGAGAAACGAACAGTATTACACCCATTCACCTTTCGCGAATGTTGATGATTCAGATTATAAAAGTTGCGTTCCCGGGAATATGAAAATTACGTGTATTAATATAAATTGCACAATGATCATAATATTCCTAGCAATTGTCTAGCAATAAATTCCACAAGTTTCAAGTGATTCCGGGAACTGCAAATTATGTGAGAGTCGTTTCGCCATTCTCTTGACTGCACTAATAAAGCATTTTGATTTACTAACCAGGTATTTTATTACGGCAATCACAATAACATAGCTCCTATTTAGAGTTCCAAATAATGATTGAAATTAAAACGGTTTCGGAACCTGTAGTCACTATTCACCTTCCTCAGTCCTTTAAGCAGTCTAGTTGTCCTTCCATTTACCATCAGACATTATCCAATTCATTCCTAGATTCATATACTCCATGAAATTCTGTACCCCAACAATGTACTTGAATTTACATAAGGATTCGTCTTCTCTCCATTCTTCAAGAGCTTGATTGGTTCAAGAGATTCATATGCTCTACGAAATTCTATATCTCAGCAATGTACAGTGAGGCTAAGTGAATCATGACCCTCTTTGACTATAAATCGTTTGAAACCGTCAAAATATCAAAGATTTCCCTCGCCGCACTTAGGACGTTTTAATCTATGTTAATACGGGTAGGAGTTCTATGCAATTTCAACCTTTGTCATCACTCCAATAGATAATATTTTAAATAAAGCATTAATAATCATATTTTGAATCCAAACTCTTTGGAACTATAACTCAGAACAAATGTCACTCAGAAATTGGTGTCAAATAATATATTTTTTTAAACTCATAACAAAGATGGAGACTGCAACAGATAATTCTCTGTGTAATTAAATGGCAGATGACAAGGTCGTTACCGAGGAAATGTATGTTTACGCGAATGGCGACCTTATTGTATTTAAATGTCTGTAAGCAAATAAGCTTATGGTGGGTCAGAATTCAATTTTTTCGACTGTACCTACTTGAACTTAGCTAAGGACAATATCATTTATGTATTCAACGTTTTGGCATAATAGACCTCTGGCCGCCTATGTGACCTACATGGCAGACTATATTATTACATCTGTGAATTTATTACAGCTATACAACGAAAAAGGCGGCTGGTTTATCTAGATGACTTTGTGATTTTGTCTAGAACTATGATTACTGTGGATCCGTAGCTTCAGACTATTCCATTTTATTAATTTAGCTCAAGCTTCATAATTAAGAACGTAGATAGAAGCTTCGTAATTCAAAGTAATGTAATGATGGTTAGGTTAATATCCAACCAAATATAGTTAGTCATTAATATTGCAACGAGACATAATAATATCGTAATCCATTACTATTTTTTTTTCTCAATTAGTGTCTTTGAATGTTATCTTATCATTCATCTTTAGCTATTTCTTTTCTACGATCGAGCGAATGTAATATTTGGCCAAGGATCCAAAAATCAAATTTTAATTTTAATAAGTTAATCTAGAACAAGCTGCGCACAATAAAAAGCGGTCCAAACGCATTACCCGCACTTGAACACTTTCACTTTCGGTAATAAAACATTTACAAAATGTTCACTCATAATCAAATGATGTACCAAACATGGTTAAGAGATGCTATTCGTTCCATATATGGCGGTCTTTAGACACATGTTTGGCATAATCATTATGTGCTAATCTGACCCTATGTACTGATAAGTTTCCTTTTACAAGGACCTTTAGCGGAAGACGGTTTGGTGATAGCATTTTGTTTTAAAAGCACTGTAAAACTCTTATCATCCTCGTAGGAGAAAGGGTGTGGCCTGATTGTGCAGGTAGCCATAGAAAAAAAAATAAGTAAAGAAGTATAGTTATGTTTTGGTTGAATGATCAGATAAAATCACATTTTTTCTGATGCTGTATTTCATATGCATTTGGTTAGACCAATAGCCGATCCCAATTTTGGCCAAGAGGAAGCGATATATGAGCTTGGAAGCAGAGTAATTCCCCTTTAGTATTAATAATAAAAATACTGGCTAGCATTCATCTCGAGTACTTTTATCATCGTAGGCAGAAGATGTAGGTCAAAGACTTGGTATTTCGACCTAGATATACTGGATCGTGTACCAACTACCACGCCCCTTTGTTTTAAATCTGTTTCAAGTTCAATTATAGCTTCAGTCATAATTGGTGTTGTTACGTTGCATTCATCCTCCTTAATAGTGTTACGTTGAGCAGCATCAATATTGACAGCTATGAAATCTTCTAAGTCGTAGGTAGCAGTTATGGATGGAAATATACCTTTTGAAGTACCAATTCCTTCACCTAGACATGTAGGGTCTATAATAGATACAACCTGTCATATCCCTACTGCAATCACCAACCTGTTTAGCAGAACAGTGAGTATGGCAATTTACTTTTCCAAGCCCAAGATGGAAACAGGTTTTGGGTTGATATCGTGATGATTTTAATAAGAGCACCTGCATCTTCCAGTCTTATAACTAATACATTCACCAATTCCATCCAATAAAGTATGGTGAATTTACACAAGATGACAAATAACACCATTATCATCATCAATCTGACTCTAATGAGCTAGTTTACCGTTTTCTGATTTATTTGAGCTTCTGATTAAACTGCTATTAGGCACGATTTTCGAGTAATTCATAGTCTCATAATACAGTTGAAACCGAGTATTTGCACGGTTGCAAATGAACACCCACGCTAGGAAGAATTATTGCTGACATACTTACTGAGTAGGAGAAATTAGTCGTTTGAATTTTGTTTTATCGGATCAATTATTCAGCTTCTATTGTAGTGAGTGGAGTTTGATACGGTCAATTTTTATACTCATTACCAAGTAATACAAAAACCCTTTACTTGTATTAGAGGTTATCAGCTACTAGAATTGTTGTTCGTTTACCTGACGTGAGATTACGTTAGGTAAACTATCACGTTTATCTTTACTGGTTATACAACGTCTCTACCAAAAGTTTTGCTGACACGATACTAAGAACCACGAGGGATTTCTTATGCTTTGATGGTTTCCAACTCAGCATATCTTAGTCTACAGCTGTCCATGTTGCTCCCAAGTTGCTGTGTTTCGCCTCCCAGCAGGTGTAGCATAACAACCATATAAACGGGTTTTGTCGACGGAAGAATAGATAAAATGACAGATAGTGATTGTTTATCTGTCATTTTGTCTATTCTTCCGTCGACAAAACCCGTTTCTATTGTGGTGATTGTAACTCCTGTCTTTGATTGTTGGCCTTGTTTTTTCATAGTTTTCATCTTCTTTCACAGACTATGTGGCTGGTGGTGAGCTCTTTACCCATCTCTACCAGAGAGAGCATTTCAACGAGAACGAAGTCAGGATATACATAGCTGAAATAATACTGGCCCTCGAGCAACTGCATAAGGTAAGCTGGTAGTACTAATACTCCATCTCCTGAACTTTCCTGGTAGCCTGGTACGGAGACATGGATAATATGGATGATAGACATTTTTAGGAAAGATCTATCAAGTATATCTTAAGCCTTCTGATATTGACGACGGTAAATGAAAATGCCGGATATAACGGCCTAAAGATAGACTAATGACTTTATGTGAACGATAAACATTGAGAGGAAAACGAGTCGAAATGATCTGAAATCAGAAGTCGCAAATCGATAACCCCAACACGTTTTACCAGAACTTTCCCAAGTCTCAAGTTGTTTTTTTTGTCATTGCAAGTTTTAAAATACCTTTCATACTTGTCACATTAATCATTGGTTCTAACGACTTTTTGTTGACTTAGCAAAGAAATATGCGTTAAAGCACCTGGATCAATGTCTTAATAGCAACAGACAGACTGAATCATAACAAGACAGGTTGCATAGGTCAAATGCATTGTTTGACCATAAACAACACCTCTATTTATGGAATGTATTGATATTTATTTAGTTAAGTCCCTTTGTGAAATACTTTTGTTTGGATTTCTAGTAGGAATAGTTCTGTTTGTGTTTCGTTTATAACAATTGCGATATTTTTTTGATTGATGTGAAGTTTAATATGGAGTCAAGGTCCGTCTGTTTATATTTTAAGTGCTTAGAGAAAAATAAGTTCAAGTCCAACACGTGTAGCAATCTTGGCCAGACCCATCACTTTATTTAGTATGCCATCTCTAATCATCGACTTCTCCACCAGCTCGGCATTATCTACCGTGACATCAAGCTCGAAAACATTCTCCTGGATGCTGAAGGCCACATCGTGTTGACAGACTTCGGTCTGTCCAAGGAGTTCTGTGGCGGTGAAAGCAGGGCGTACTCTTTCTGCGGTACCATTGAGTATATGGCACCGGAGGTCGTCAGGAGTGGCAGTCAGGGACATGATATTGTAAGTACCAACTTTATTTTTTATAGGAGCTTCATCAGGGAATTTAATTTCTTAATTGACATTTTTTACCTGGTACCTTTGACGATCGTGTTTTTGATGGCTTCGTAAGCCATGATTTACGTAATTAGTTTTTAAGATTCGTGTTCCAAATTATATCCACGGAAATTTTCCTGTAGACATCTTCGGTAGACGATACGATGTCAAACGATATATTGCTTAAAACTACGATCTAAAATGACTATAAAATGTTGAAGACTCATTTTGGTATAAAAACAATGTTTCGGTTATGGGCTTAACGCGTATCGATAGCCATTACCACTGGAAAATAGATTAACGGTAAAGCTGCCAGTTTTAACATAATTTCATAGTTACCTTTATTAAGTTAGTAATGGAATTACATTAATGAAACTTACTTCAATAATTATCTTCCATTCAAAAGAATAATACAAAAGCAAGGACTTGAGTTGTCATATAATTGAGCATATAACCCAGTTGAGTTATCGTAGCGACTCCACGGGCATAATTAGCTTAGTTGGAGGGGATAACGGGGCATCAGTTACGTAAACCTGACGGTATTCTTTATACTTATAGTAATGTGTCACATTCACGTACACTTTGTTTTGAAAGGTAAATTCAATGTGTATAGTGGTCGAAAGATTCGGTGAAAAAGACTTGATAGATTCGAATCATTATCAACAATTCACCCACTGCTAGTGCTATAGGTTTTCTTTTGTTTCTGCTACTCTTCACGGCTTTGTGCGGCCCTCACCTAGGTGTTACCTGTCCCCACTTTCACGATACCGTACTGACTGATATCATCCATCTGCACATACATTGATTTGCCCGCAAAACATGTGCTTCTTAGACGCAATTATCATAATTCAGGAGAATTACGCAATTTTAAGGACGAATCGATAGCCTTTCTGAAAGCAAAGTTGGTGCTTGGTTATCAAATAATATGATGAAAGAATTTCTTTGTCAGACTTTCCGAATATTATCACCTAAAGCTGAAAGTGGGCTTTGTTCACATCTACTCATTGCAAACCTACATTAGATACACTTGTTTCTATTGACTTCCCACCCTCCCAAGATAAAGTCAAAAAGTACAGTCCAAATTATGCAATGCCTACATTCCCAGAACAATTAGTTCTTTGGTTACTTTCATTATTTGTCCTTCCATGTCCAGAATTCAATGCATAGAAGGTTTTATACAAATAAGGCATCGTTACATTTACCTGAAGTCCTTAACAAAGACTTGCTATAATAAGGGCACAAGATTGCGCAAGCATTTTGCAACAGATTGACAAACCAATGCAGATATGGATTTGTGACTCATCCGATTATCTGGTGCTGGAGACTTTATACATAGATGGACTAGATTTGGAGATAAATACGTTAGAAATCTATTTGATCAAGAATGAAAGGAATTTTGGAGTAGTAAAGGAGTCTTGCAATGTTTGCATACTCCATGCACTTAGCTTGAAATTGATCTATAAATAACGTGGTAAAATATTGTGAAATTGCATGATTAGATGTTGTGAAATGTCCTGAAATATTTTGAAGTAATATGTGCTTCGTTTTTGAGACTGATTATTGAATTTATTGTTAATATAAAATGGTTAGCTTATCTAAAGTGTTGTTATGTTTAAGGTTAAATGGATTAATGTTATGGTAGATATATAACAATGTTTTAAACTTCTTAAGGACATAATACACTGCTCCAGTCCTCAGGCACCCGAAGAATGTTCTCCTTCTTAAATCTGAAATGAAATGAACAGCATTTTGTAAATGATGATTAATGGTAAAATGATAAACTTAACACCAGCTCGTAAGAAAGTTTAATTAATCAGCTGATTCCGATTACAATCAGAATTTTCGCAGCCAATTACTACCGTTGTCAACAATAAATTCGAATCAGCTGTTTTCTTACAACGAAAACGAATAGACGGTAGAAAGTATACAACGCTGACACATTCTTTATATCACCTGTCTGAATACACCACAGTACTATCATCTTTATGTCTGACAACAATAGAGGTTGGTTTAGCTTGTACATTTTGAATCAAACATAGTTTATCGTGCAGATGCGTACGTGTGAATTGCTTGATTGCTTACAATTGTGTGCTTCTTTCACGGTTGGGCTCTTGTGTACGGTTTGAACTGTTGTTAAAGTTACTAAATACTGTGAAAAAGATATGGTTCTGATTTGAAAAGATTTTGGGTCTCTAGAATCGACAGGGTCTTTATCAAAATAGGACATGCTGTGCTAAAAATATACGCCAATCAGCTAGTAGTAGCGGGTCTGACAGTCTAGGGTGCACTGTACGTATATTTAGTAGGTAGGAACTGTCTCTCGTAGAGGCTATTCCATTGCTAGATTGTGGGCTTCATCATTTCAGCCGAAAGACGTCCACTGCTGGACATAGGCCTCCTCCAAGCACTGCCACATCGTCCGGTTTTGTGCTTCTCGCACCTAGCGGATTCCTGCGGCCTACACAAGGTCGGTCCAACTTATGGGAGGCCTTCCAACGCTACGTCTTCCGGTACGCCTTCGAACTCACCAGAACCTTAATAATTAAGATTCTGGGCTTAATTTAATTAAAATAGAAGAGACAGAGAGATTTGGTTCCTTACAAATTCATACTACAGGTTATAAATTGGACAGCACAAAGTACCAAATAAGGAATTAAGCTATTTAGGTTAGAGTATACCAAGATGACAATAAATAGGCTTTTCTTGTTCAGGATTGTCTGTGGTTAGGTTTTCTGCAAAAATGTTCTCCTAACTAGTACTAATCAAGTTAAATTCAATTTACAAGGTCTGTCATATCAATTTCATAATATTATCAAGGTAAAGCAGCATGCCCTTCCTGATTACAAATGTCATGTATATGTTTAAAATTAAAACAATTTTGTGATAATTTGACATATTTAAAATCAGTTTTGAATGACGACAGGAATTTTCTAGCAAATTTTGCCCAAGCTTATAAAAGTCGGTCATTGAAAAATACGAAACTTGGCAACCCTAATTAAGAGCCCTATCGTCTACAAACACTGGTAACCCACTTACGAAGCTGGCTTACTTGCCAGTATTGTAATGTTGTAATACCTATGTGCTAGTTTCTTCGAGTCTAGGCTCTAACTCACAAATGTAACCTCTTTTCTATGACCAATTTTAGAAATACGATCTTTTTTTACTAGCGAAGGTATAAACAGCTATTTTGGCCCGATTTTTTGGACACAGTTATTGATATTATTCCATCTAAACAAAGACGAAGTTCAATTAATTTGTCATAAATTAAAACAGGTAAAATTTTCGCATGATAGAAACCTGTTCGCTTCACCTATCCTTGTCTAACTTGATATAAATTCGCATCTTTTGTCTCTTTTCCACTTAGACCGTGACCTACATGGTTGTTGCGATGTTGCGCTAATTCGGGTACTGTTGCTGAGCATATCTAATATACAAAGACTACTATATGCCCTCGGCGCCATTTGCAAAAACAAAAAAGCAATTGAATCCCACATTTGAACCGCACAGGGGTGCCATTAGAATAGCCTCCACATTTATGTATCATTCTGGTCCGAGGCATACTGGACTGTCAGCTGGGGTACCATCTTACTGACTGGATAGTATCTTTCATGAGCTATTGTCATATACTTCGCGCCTATACGAAAGAATAAGGCTCAAGAGTTTAATAAAATACTAATAATCAGCCTGTGTTGTCCCACTGCAGGCCAAAGGCCCCTTTTCCTTTTTCCACTTAACTTGGTCCTGAGCTCTTCTACTGTCACCCAAGGGTTGACTTTTTAAAAATCCTTCCTTCTACGCACTATACTATAACGCATCAGCATCGTAATGTAATGTAATCTTCAGTGGTTTAGGCTGTGTTCAGTTACGGAACTGTTTTTTTCTAATATACAAAACATTATAGTTATGTATTGTGAGAGGTTTCTTTGAATGTCGAAGGGAGATGAGCAACTTTCACTGCTTTTGAAGCGTAATGACTTGGCCGTTTTGTCGGAAGTACTTATCTACCTTTATCGGATGATTTTCTATATGTAATAAACCATGATGATTTCTTATAGTTTGTGTTGTGTTTCCAATTATATCGTCTTTTGTTATTTATTTTCTGTTAAATGTAGTAACAATATTACTTTCTACCTCAGTTTTTTTTTTAAGTCTAGATAGCTTTGAAGTTGACATGGTCATTCATGGACTTCACTTCTTCTCCTTTCACACACTTATAGATTGTGTTATTCATAATTCATCTACACATATAAAATGCTGTGTCCTGAATGACTGACTGACGGATCAACGCACAGCCTAAACCGCTGATCGTAGAGACCTGAAACTTGGAGGGTGTGTTCTTTGTATGACGTAGGCATCCGATAAGAATGGATATTCCGAAATTCTGCCCCTAAGGGCGTGAAAAACGGGGGCAAAGTTTGTATGGGACAACATGATTCCTTAGTCCAATCTACTTCAAATTTTGCATAAACAAGATTATTTAACAAAATTGATGGAAGACATGTTTCGTATTTTATTGAAATTCGGCTACGCGGACGAAGTCGCGGGCAAAAAAAGCTAGTCATTGATAACCTTTTTCTACCCTCTGCTGAGTATAGTCCTCCTACTCTTTTGTGTGCCATGCTTCCCTGGTATCTGCTTCTCTCAACGAGGTCTACATTATCAAAATTAATATCATATTCATCTTTTTATTACGCTATTGCCTCGTTTTTCTTAAAATAGTTAAAAGCATACGTTTTGTTGTAATAATTGTCTGTAGTCACGAGGGACATATTATTAGCAAACTTTGTTTTGTTTAGAAAATTAGAACTGAAAATAATTTTGGCACACGAAAAATTGAACATTATTGTATTTATTTAGTCAACAGTAACATTTTTACATTACTACGACATATTGATCTCCGATTCATTCCCCAAAGGTACTAGGCAAGCAGAAAATATAGAAAGTCACGTTCAGCGATATTTACATCTATACGCATCAATCAAAACCTTCAAGAGACTTATTTTACGATATACAGCTCTTTTAAAGCAGGCAACCTTCGTCATAGCTATGAGAAAACTTTACACTTAAACGTTCACATATAAAGTTCAGTTTGCGCTACAACTTCTAACATCTTTATGAGTATGACTTTTTCATTTATACTTAATTTGTAGGAGAATAAAGTTCATATTCGTTTAAATGGTAATAAGGGCTAGAAAAGAATTTAGCTAGAGCATCACATATAGAAAGAATAGCATCATCATTTCAGCCGAAAGACGGCCACCGCTGAACATGTGAACCGGTCGATGCTTGGTGGAGGCCTTATGTCCAGCAGTGAAAAAGTGTTTTCCAATACTATACAATATGCATACAATTTATATCTGTTAATATTATCCAAATCATCCATTATTAAAAGAAAGAAATAAGCCCTTAGGTCATTCCGATCAGTAGCTCGATGTCCACAGACGGCTTATCTTTGCCAAAATTTAATTATTAATCTCTGCTACTATTCTACAACACAATAATTACTAACAAACGACAAAGGTCATTGGAAGTAAAAACGCAATGAATTCACCGTAACAAGGAAGAGCAGCGTCTAGAAATTCCATGTCCTCGCTTTCAATGTCGCGTCGGGTAAATATGTACACACGGCTACACATCAAGCTATACATTTCCAGTATAAGCTGACGTCGCATAGTACGCAAATCCTATACAATGCGAGATCAGCATAAACTGGAAAGGTATAGCTTGATATGTAGCCGTGTGTACTGCATAGTGTGAGGGGTGATGGTTTTATAGAATACGATGCTATAGTTATTGTCTAGGTAAAGCAATGGTCCGTGAAGTTGGTAGTTGGAGCTGCTAAAGGTGGTTCGACGAAAAGACCTGAATTGTATCTTAAAATGACACACATACAAGTTCCTCATTCTTCATATGGTGGTGGAGTAATGGACTAGGTTGAGTTATAGTTGTATTTGGTACTGTAGCTGAAGGTAGAGGACTCGTGGCAACTGACGTCAATTTTGAATTGCAAGAAATGTAAGTTCCCTTAGAGGCTAAACTTGTTAAAGAAAGACGTAGAAATAACGCAATACAGGTTTAGAGTTCAATAAAGATTTTTTTTGACAGTTCTATATCTAGCACCTGCTAGATATAGAACTGTCAAAAAAAATCTTATAGTCAATTATTAATCCAGCAGCATAGTTGGTTCCGGCCAATCGGATAATCTCAAAGGCTTTACGAAAACACAAGAAAGCTCTATTTCACTACAAATATGTTTGACAGATGATTAAATTTACTCATCAAAGTAACTCATTTCTATTTCAAGAAAATAACAGCTACAATTCTCTTTTAAACTAACATCGAAACAACATTTTCTAAACACTGAAACTTGACTAAAAGACCTTAACCGAGAAGTTGCACCTAGAAAATTCTTCTGGGATTCAGACTCGTTTATATTTTAACTAGAAAATGAAATTCACTTGCTATAGTTGGAGTTTCGTTGGGAGTAATAGAAAATTAAACTGGTTCATCTACTAGAGATTCAATTGTAATAAAAAGAACTGACTATAAGTAGAAGTAACCCACATTACTTCTTGTTATGTTTTCATTCAATTTAGCTTATCATCTACAAATTATTCTTCCTCATTAATGCTTTATTGTTAAAGATCACGGCCATATTCAAACTGTCAAGCTTTGCTGTCTTTTTTGATATAGCTATTTGGTCCAAGCCATGTTCCGACAGATTATTAGGTCGGATTAGTACATACTAATCCTTATCGATGTGAAAATAGACAAAGCATAGAATAGACATTTATTCTCTGCTTTAAGCGCTTCTTTATTACCAGCAATATATTATTACATTATTATCGGCAATAGCCAAAAATCTTTGGCCTTAATTTAGTTCATTATAATTACAAAATCATTGTGTATATTATCAATATCATCTATTAGTATATTATCAACATTTCATCTAAACAAGTACTTAACGGAGCGATCAAATGCGGGAACATATCTGACCTATTTATGATTAAACTTGTTGACCTATTTAGTAAACGTGTTTAATGATAAAAATATTTTTTTATTATTATAGTAATTAATCACCACCATCGTTTGGTTGCACATGCATAGTAATATTAAATCGTTCTAGCTAGCATTTAATACGATGCTTGGGAGACGGACATTCTGTTATTTTTTTGATAGAATAAGATCTATCTTCCTCACTTTTGCATTCAATGGCGTAATGCTACTGATGCGATGTAATGTTGTGCTACCTACCACCACCGCTTACAGCAGTATTACTTTAATCTTACTTCGTGTGAGAAAGAGATGGTGAGATACGTCCTGTAGAGCTTCATTTCTTTCCTACACCGAAGTAATATTAAAATAATACTTTTGATTTTTGGGTGCCAATCTTTATCACTCGCAGAATCCTAATTACCTATAGCATCTTTCATTATTACCTTAGATCTTCCTCAGGGAAATTCCTGGTGCTACTCACACTATATTTACTTGGCTTCCGTAGACTCCCTGACTTTCTACAGCCATACCGTAACAATAATATAACCATATTTAACATATACTCGTTCATTGTGTTCATGTTCAATCACAAAACGATATATGAACTAATTACAATCTCTAAGTATATCGTTACACAATAACATTGTGAGTTAGTCGCCAAGGCTGCCTGTGCATAGCCTATGGGAAACTGCTCCATACACTGACTGTTTAGAATTAATTATAGTAGTGTATTACCGTGTTATGATAAAATATGTTAAACCCGCCCGTACTTTAGTTCATATGGAAATATCACGTAAAAGAGGTGACGGATAATTAAAGGATCCAGATTTTCCATAAACCGTTATGGAAGCTAACAACCCACTTCAAAAAAAAACACTAAAAAAGTGAAAAATAACTTTAATTGCGGAAGTCGGTGTCTTTGCTTTTTTAATTTTCGTTTTTTTGCCACCGACTTCCGAAATTAAAGTTATTTTTCACTTTTTTAGTGTTTTTTTTAGGTCGGTTGTTTTTTTTTTGTAAAAAGTTTTTATTGTTCACTTTTTAGTGGTGGTACCTACCCCACACAAGTTACTACCTGCTATGTAAATAACAGTGAAGGAGTCGAATAATTATATCGTCTACATAGACTGTGGGAAAGGGTCTCCCTTGTTTCATCGAAAATAAATTGCCAAATTATCACTTCCCAAACAATTTTCCGCATAATTTCATTTGCCAAAATATTACTTAGCAAAAAATCTCTTCACAAATAATTATAACGCAAACCTAATGTTTGGCAATTGAATGTTTAAACAATAACTTGTTTAACAAATAGTACTTTTACCAATTTTTATGTAGTCAAATATTTCAGTTGGCGCAAAATAAAATTTGCCAAATGTTTAGTGTCGTCAGTTTCAGGTAGCCTGTTTTTTTTTCTATATAATCTAGTCGTTTCTGGCACTCGCCGGCCACTGCCGCGGCACCGCTCGCTTCGCTCGCTCGGCTCGCGCGTAGTAGGTCACAGTTTTAACCTAACCTTACAAATCATTTGACCAAACGTTTATTATCTAAAGATTGTTTGCTGTAATAAATCATTTGATTAAAGACCAAATGCCTAAATGACATTATCCTTGATAATATTCTGCCAAGTAAAAATTTGACCAAATGAAAATGTGCGTACTAAAATCATTCCAAATATTGCATTGGTATAAAAAAAGGTTACTAAAATTTGTTTGGGTAGTGAAATTTGGGCAAAATCTTTTCGGCAAAACGGCAGGATCCCCTGTGGAAAAAATACGTAATATTGAAGCTAGCTCAAAAACTACGCAAGCAAACTTAATAAAATTTATATGGGATCATCTCGGGAGTATAACCTTTCGAACTAAAAAAGAATTTTTAAAATCGGTTCACAAACGGCGCAGTAACCGGTGAAAATACATAAAAAAAAAAAAAAAACTATCATCCGAACGTAGTACCTCCTCCTTTTTGGAAGTCGGTAAAAACCACGCAGCCATAATCAAAACAAAAAAAAAAAACAGTTTTTTCATCTTGATATTTCCAATATTTCAGTCGTGATATGTGTCGAGGCAAACTTATAACACTAAAAGTTCCGCTTGGAATTTCCCAGTATCTTATTATTATTTCTAGAATGATCAAGGCTTTAAAAACCCAATCTACGTTTATCCGTTTGCGTTTTCCTGGGTATTTAAAAACAAAGACTTGTGTATCTTTAGCTTACTGAAGTAACCGTTTAACTTGGCAATTCTTTTGAGATGTACTTCTGTCTGAGCATGTTATTTTGATCTTCGCAAGACAAATACGGGGGATACAGATATCGTGAGATATTACCGCTTGTCAGATACATAAAAAGATAAATCATATTGCTTGGATGCTTGGCAAAATAAGTGAAATTGCTATCATCTTATTTCAGTATTATCTCATATCTTTCTCACTTAAATGAAAAGATAAACAAGATAAACCAACCTTTGCGACTCAAAATCTCGAAACTTGTACTTAAATGGCGAAGTACTAATGCTTTGTTATTGTAAAGACGAAGTATATTTTTTTCTGCGATCGTCCTAAGAAGGCACGCATGACAAATACAGAAGGCATGCGATTCAACCGTAAGGAAACGTCATTGACCGATCCTACGGTGTTGATGCTAAAATAGCTAGAAAAAGTACACCATAACCTATTGTCAAACACATAGAGTTCAAAATCGATCGATTTCAAGTTATAGATCGTTTAAAAAACGGTGTCGAACGGAAGGTAACAATACCGAAATGTAACTACCAAATGAAATTGAACCTTAATCTTTGCATTAAAAAGTCCTATTTTGATAAAATTATAATTTGTTTCGTGATAAAAATACAGTTAATAATACTAATGAATCTTTTGTTGAAGGTAATTAGTGTATTATAGCAAATAGAATTTGGGAATTAACTTGATATTCTGCAAGTAATTTTGATGAAATATTAGACTTGATTAAAATGCAACGAAACGAATCTGTACTTCGCCTTCACATCTTTTCATATAATGGAACAGTTACTGAGGAAAATAAGTTAAATATAGAACCACTTGAACATTAACATCACGTTTTCTTACGAGGGGAAAATAACTCCACTCCATAGGGAATCATCTACTTACCTAGCAGTAAAATCTCATATTGAACATAACGTAAAAGGGAAAGAAATTATGCTATAATACTTAGTGGAAGCAATGGCCATAAGTTTTATAAAATATATGAAGAGGCTAACGGTATAGCTAGAGGAATTTGGCATTAGTGCCACGCCCACAAAGTGATTTGCGATACAGCCAAAACAACAAAAGAAAACTTATCCAAAACTAGAAAAGAACGTTATTGAATCAACTAATATTCATATTTAGAAGACAACAATGACTATTAAAAGGAGATGGAAATAACTGAATTATGTTTTCAATCTAATAAGTATAACAAACAACCTTTTAGTATCTGTTTGGAAAAGATTGAAGGTTTACTAATACAAAGCCAGTCCGTTATATCCGTCTATAAGCTACTGTATAAGGTTCCAACTAGCAAACAGCCGATGCTCCAAATAAATTAAGAAAGCTGTATCTCTACTGCAGATATAAGAGCTGGTTTCGTCCGTAAATTCCCTTCTGATACCTTCAATTATACCTATAAAGAGCTTGTTATTAGTTTCAGAAACACTTGAACAAAGACTAATAGCTATTAAACTCCCATCAATGAGCCTCCAGCCGCTACACCTTACGCGTACCCACGTAAATTTTCAAGTTTATTAATGTGTCACCTTCGGGACTCTTGCGCACGTTAAAATAGAGCGGGACGCTATTATTAGCGCATAACTGTGTGAAAGAGACAGACGTACGTATTATCGGTGTCTGCCGGAATGGCATGTAGCTGATTGTTTTCTATTTATCTTTGTTATTGATGTCTGGCTGAATGTACTGGATTACGGCGGTCATGGAATACGTATGGCCTATTTCCATTGAATTTCTTCTTATGTTCCTCAAAGGAATTGAAAACAACATTTTAGTTCAGGTTAGTTATATTAGAAGTACTTCATCTAAATTGTGACTTACATTAAAATCACGCTCTATATTATCTTGCTTTTCATCAAAATAATCTTCAGATACACAAACAAAGCATATCCCTTGTAACTTTTCTAATATTTCATTTTAATTTCCGTCATCTAAAAGAGATTGCACTGCCAAACTAAAGACCTCCAGAAACAGGAAGATGGCGACAGTTCGGATATCGCCGTTTATTCCGGTATCACCCGAACCCATGCCGAAGGCTTTCTCAAATCCGTTGCGTAATTCAAGTTAACTCAATGTAATAGCTTCCTTACTGCAGTTAATTGTTTTACATTCTACTTGCTTGAGTTATTAAACTTTTGGAAAGTAAAGGCTTTCTTAAAAGACATTAAATTGAGCTGAAAAGGACTTTATGACTACTAATGAAAGTAATCAGGTAAAGCCGACGATGAAAGTATTCATAAAACTATACCAGAAAACGTTAAGCACAAAAACTTATTCTGGAAACTGACATAATCTTGATAGAAGACACTATTTATTCAAACTCGAACGAAAATCAAGAAAAATGTGCTCCGCATTCCACAAAAAATCATCTTGTGAAAGAGATGAAGAGAAATTCGAGCAGTAAATCAATCAAAATATTCATGCGTCCTTGTTTCCACCGTAAGGTTATTTTTACTCTGTATTTGCATACTTTATTTGCGTGGTCTAAATTCGTCATAAGTTATGCCCAAACATTTTGATAAGGACCTTGATTATATGATAATGTTTGTTCCCGTTAAGGCTTGTTGGACTTGGATATGTCTTTCAGTAAATATGAAAAAGAAAACGGGTATGTTCTGCATGCCGTTATTAAATTCGACTTGCCAGGATTCGTTTGTCTATATGGGCTCTAGGACTTCTTTCATTTTTCTGTTATGTGTATATGTGAGCAAAATGTAAGAATCTAGGAGGTCATCTTCTTTTAAACCTGTCGCACATACCAAGTGATCAGGTACGGTAGGTTATTCTTCGACTTCAACGAAAGCTATTTCCTCCTTTCTACGTTATATTCCCTCTTCGATATTGCTGCCCTCTAGATTAGTGATATCTGATCCCAAATTCTCGATAACCCACACAAAGGACACTCTAATTGGGGGTTTTATTAACAACAATCTATTTCAGAGCGGTGCACTTGCACAACATTTCACTCACAGTATGATTCACAATTTCCAATTAGCGTAATCATTGGCCATCACGTAATTCGTATGTAAACAGGACGAAACAATGGTAATGGGCTGGTATATGCAATATTTGTGGGTAATAGCAATATAAACAATGTCATACATCGGTAACGGTTCTATAGATTTTCAAGAAGTAAATCTTAGTTATAAGGGTAGGTTAGGAGCAATTAAACTACGTTATACTAGTTTCCAGATACAACAGTAGGTAACACTTGAAATCACTTGTGTAAAAAACTAGGCGACGTAGTTTAATTGCACCTAACCTAACCATTTAACTGGCCTCAAGCAATCATAAATAGAGCTTGGAAATTGGAACTAAAGCTTGATAGCAAAGAAGATGAATATGTAGTTGGAAATGATAATAATTTGAATATACAAGAAAGTATGTCACTGATAAGTATCTACCTCCTAATGATAGGCTTACATCTCTCAAATCAAATTCTAAAGGCAGATAAGTAATTCGTTTCATATATGCCAATGTCAAGAAGAGAATTTTTGCTGAATAAAATCAGTATTGTTTGTGGAATCAACGGTTTTCGGTGCGCAACCTAAATATTTGATTCGGGGCAAGCTATTAGTCATACCACATTATAATATTTGTTATGGCACATTACTAATGCTATAATTTGAACTATCGTTCTATTTGATCAACAGTTATTCGTTACTTGACCTGAATTCTACAGTAATCCGAATTTAACAATGCAAAGTAGGCTTAATTCACTCTACACAACAACATCATGATCCGTATGAATCAGATCATATTTTAACGCCAAAAGGCATTAAGGCGAATTACCTCACGTCGTTTAAAAGTACATTCGAAAGGAATAATGAATCTCATTAAATAAACAAAAAAAGAAAACACGACGCAGATAAGCCGGGTATCATGTGAAATGTGCCACCAAAACCGGCGCGAGCGCAATATTCAAAATGGCTGCCGCTGTATGTAGGTCACGGCAATCGGTGCCTCGGTGGCTGCTCTTACGAATTTTTTAAACCCGAAACCAATTTGACTTAAAGTTTGCAATGTTTTACTTAGTTTTGTGTTCAGTATTTTCTAAGTCAACATGATTAATATTTGTTTTACTATGTGTTGAAAATTCTTCGTCAAGGGCAAGAATAACGGTAGTTATGTCTAAATTATTCTTTAAATTAACAAACAATTTGAGGCCGTCTCAGAAATATTAGTGGAAAAACTGCTAAAGTTAGCCACTCACCGTTTATCGTAATTACAGTTTCAATGTCATATCCTTGTATATAAACGCGGCCTTGACTTTAAGATAAATGTATAAAAACATAACGGAACATTTGAAATGTATCTAGGCAAAATATTTGAGTATAACAGCAGAAAGGACATGCATGATGTAACGTGATCGGAGAAATGTGGAAAAGTAACGGGTAAAGCATAATTTGTGCCACATACGAGTTCTAATGAGCTTTTAGTCGCTCAAAAGTATACAAGAATTTTATTTTTGACTATAATTCAGCCATAGTCCTTATGTAACCGGTATAGGGATATTTACAGTTCTAGAGGGTCCTAAACAAGTACTTATTACAATACTTACGTCAATGGGTTGTACCACCTGTCTCTTTGGGTGTGATCTACTACTAACGTGAATATTACTGGTGCCAAGAATACTCGAAATTGATATATGAGTGTCTTCCACTACTACTACTCACTATTTAGTTGTGATCCCGAAGTAAATAAAAATAGACTTAATCATCCTTGGAGCCGCAAAAAGGTTTGAGCAGGGATGTGCAGCAGCATTTGTCAATGATGATAATACTATGCCACAAAAATCAGATGATCTTAAAACTTCCTAAGGTAAAACCGGTGTCGCAAAAACTTATCATTTATCGCAAATCAAGATTCAGTTCAGCAGTGGATGCTACATGCTGATAATGATGATGATGAAGCTTCAAACGATAATGAAGTATCCATATCACTCAATCAAGCTATTAATACATTTTAAACATGGGCAGGAGTTTAAACAAATAAGAATATTTTAGCATGAAGTTCATTGTCGTTTGAGGTTACAGTTCCGTGGACTTTAGTCTTTTGCTGTAATTCTCGATCGCTGAGAAATCAGTCATCATGACTTGCCGGTTTTGGAGCTGCGAAATAAGCTTTACCTTGTAGATTACTGTAATCATTATTAGATTTTCACGATCTGACATTTCATAGAGATAGTTTAATGGAAATTGGAATATTCATTTCTGATTTTTTACCAAGAACAAAGTGCGATATTTAGAGGATAAGTCGTTAGAACTATAATAAAATAAAAATAGCAAAATATAAATTCATAATTATTGAATAGGTTAATAGTATTTATAGGCTCTGTTCTACAAATGACGAAATATTTGTACGCCATATTATGGCAGGATATGCTTGAACCAATATTGTAACATCAATCTGTACCATATTCTAACAAATAAACATTTTTGATTTGATTTGATTTGATAAATGTCAAGAGTGGAATAGTTATTTTCTAAGTTCACCAGTTTGTGCATGAGAACAATTTCTTCTAGTATACAGGGTGTTAGGTTAAACACCGTTATCCTTGCAACCAGTGGTTTGGTTTCATTTGTAGAACGTAAAATCAATGGAAATTAATTTTAAAATCTACATTTTACCACAAGATACGCAAGTTCGTTGCCCTATGCGCTAGGGCAACGAACTTGCGTCTCAACACGGGCTGGGGGTGCTGGATGTGACCTGATCGGCCGCGAGCGCGACACCTCCCTCAGTCAGTCAGCTGTTTCGCTAGCGAGCACGGTGTCGGATAGAAACTTTTTAAAAACTTTTAATGAAAATAACGTTTTTTTGTTGTTGTGTTCGGTTATTTATTTTTATAATTAAGTCAACTACCCATGGTTTGAATGACAAGAGTGTTTACCCTTACAGCCTGTATTTTTGTATTATCTATTTATAACATAACTTTCAGGTGAAAACGATTATTACTGCTGCCTCATCAAGCTATATTGTGCATCTTGTCACTTTCTTTTCCTCAAATCTACATACCATCTTTTACATCAGACCGTTTTTGTGTACAGTTATTTTCATAGCAATATAAGCATTAAAAATGGGATTGTTTATTTGCTGCAAAGTATGAAAATAAATTATGTTTAGGGCCTTTGCAACATATTTTCATAAAATCTGGAGAGAGACCTTTTTTATTTTTATGTTGGAGAGGATAATATTTATTGGTTGTAAAAAATCCCTCTTATAATATTATTATGTTTGTTTCGGATACTGTCTATTTTATTATCCTGTTTTCTAGAATTAATGACTGGAATATAAGGTAGAAATTCTCTAGTAAATCTTACAGTCTATTGCAGTAACTTCTAACTCTAAGTGGACCAAATAAATGAATGTTAGATGTGTCTTCGTCTCGATCTCGCAAACTTATTTAATCATCATAAACACACAGTTTAATGTTAGCTTGAATTTTAACAGCTTCCATGTATTTGAGAGCGAAAGTGCATGCATTTGCACATCGCACATCATTTACACAACTCTGGGCTGGTTTAAGCATTTTATGATCATCTTGATTAATGAGGATGGTGGATTATGGCTTGTTATGATATTATTGATTATTATTTTGGTATTGGATTTCTTATAAAGGAGCTTACAACTGGGCTCTAACTGTTGCCAAATGTATTAGTTGTAGCATTATCTCTTCCAAACTAGTCAGTTTCAACAATAATTACGGCTTTGTGTCCAGTAGCAAAGTCTTGAGCTGATATTTTATTAACATTAATTTCCATTGTAAATACAAACTTTCGCGGAATATACCATTACATTAATGACTAGACGAAGTTGCAATTCACTTTTTCAATTCCGTAAGCCATGCATGCGAAATTGCGGGCAAAAATTCTCAACTCCATTTCCCCAGTACAATTCTTTTAATAGGCATGTTCAACAGCGTTGTTTTATAGCTCACTACTCATATGTTTGTCAAACAATGAAAATCAATCATTCACAAGGAATGTCCCAATTCGGTTTTACCGAAACCCAGGTCGCATTACGTTTAAACAAAATAATTGCACATAAACAACTCATTTGGTACTTCAACTGCATTATTTATCACTTCATTATATTATTCAGTTGTCCAACGTACCAACTAATGATGTATATTTTATATACTGTTACAAAACAAGTCTATTGAGTCCCAGCTCACAACGGTTCGCGAATTCCTTTCCAAGAGAAGTGAAAGCCGACCAAATAATACGCTTATCAGAGCGGAACGCTTTTCGTCATGTACTTCATTGACAAAACGCCTAGCACTGTCCTCTCGAAGATGCAATGAATGAATATTATTATTGCAGCTAATTTTAAATTGATTTATTTTTGCACTACCACCCAGTCATCCGCTCTCTCCCAAAGACGCGTGCGGAATGAGGTCAGCGTGTTCCAATTTTAAATTTTGATTGTCAGTAAGAGGTTTTGATACATAGTACTTTCACTGTCAGTTTTTGCTCTTTATGTGACCGAGCCTAGAACATTCATTGTACGGTCTAAAACTTCCGGTTTCAGTTCCGGCTAGGTTCCAATTTCGAATTCGTTGAGCTTCAAAATGTTGCGCTACTATCTAAACGAGTTCTTTATAAAGTTTAGTTACTCTTGTTTGGCTAATCACTATTATTAAACTTCTAATCTCAAATTCTTCTTTAACGAGTTTTGTTACACAATAGTTGGTTTCATCTGTATTTAAAAGAATTGACAGCTTTTTGATGGGTCGTAAAAGTTTATAAGATATATCTTGGCCTCTCTACGTACACTATACTGTAGTAGTTTTATGAGTTGCTGTTGTTTTATTTATATTAAAGTGATCGACAATTTCCTGTTCAAAGACCCCAGGTCTTCAGTCCATCGTCCAGCATTTCTCCCATTAAAAGAGTTTGTTTATTTGCCCGCAAGCGGTAACCCAAATGACACATTCGCAGTCCTGTTATTAGTCCGGTATCGCATCGGACCAATTATAAATAGAGACTGATAAGTTCCGTTACTCGTGGCTCCTCCATCCCTCTCGCACTCCCACATAAACCTCCATCAAAAGAAAGAGACAGAAATACAAACGAACCTGTCTCGGTAGATTCGCGTGCCACAGCTCGGGTTTCCCCGTATCACGAGGCCACTTTCCTTCGACGACATCCGAATATATTATTTCTTGATATTGGATCTTAATTTCTTCGATTTAAAGTTCAGAATCTTTCGGGGTCGTTGAAAGGGTGTTTATGAAACCCTTGTTGTCTTGACATTGCCAATTTACGATGCCGCCCTTTGGAAGAGATTATGTGTCGTTTCAGTTTATTACAAAGGTTTATTTAAATTTAAATTTATGTTTGTTCTAACTGTGTCCGATCATCTAATGACCCTGGAGCATCAGTTGAATGGCTTCTAGTTTGCAAACGCTAATGTTTAAATGTAATTAAATGTTTGTATAAATTTAAATTGAAAGCTTATTCCTATATTATTTTATTTTATGAAAATCGTAATTAGGAATTACTATATTTAATAATCCTACATTAAATCTAATTAATCTAAAACAATAAGGAATTTAATAATCAATTATAAAATATAAAATAAACTTCATTTTGATCTTCAGCATTAGACTCTCGAATCTTCCATGATTATACATATATAATTTAAAGCGGACGAGATCTAATCTGTATACTTATTAGATTTTTTGTTTACTGATACAATAATTAAGTAGAAAAACTTAAGGATTACGAAAATGATTTAATTGTACATACGATAAATTATTACACAATATTTTTTTCTTAAATTATTCAAGTCTAGGGCAAATCCTGTACAATATCATTCTTATTTTTGTAAAAAGAGTCCAATTATTTTCTGGCTCTCCACTGACTAGATTTGGACGTGTATATGTTCTATAACCATTTTATTTCTTCTAATTTCTTCTTCAAGTAATAATTAATTTCAATCTATTCATCCATATTTATATTGCTACTGAATACTAATACAATATTACTAGTAAATAATCTACTCGGATTATTTACTCCCGTGTTGACCTCCAATAGATTATTACGGTTTATTATTTAATTATCGCCTTATCGTGTGTTATTATTGATATAATAATTATTATTTATTTTGCTATCCAGACATTGTGACGGATTTATTTTGTCCTTAAGTTTATTTATATTGCTATCTTCTATAGACACTTATTGAATATTGTTAATATCATACGTAACTACTTGAAATTTGGCATTGTTCTTTTTAGCTAGACTAGTAACAACAACAGCTCATGTACCATCTACCGATAATGGGGTCATTCGATAGGTAATCATTAACTTAAATCATTAATCACAGTTTCTGTTCACTTGATGCTAAAATACTTATCCATCAGTGATATGGCTTGGTAACAATCGCAGTCCAGTAAGGTCGAAACTATTCGTGTCATGCAGATCCCTATCATTTCCGTCTCCGACTGATTTGAATTCAATGCTTCCACCATTTGTTTATTGTTCCTCGACACAATCTTGACCTGTAGCGTACACATTCATTTCATAATTAGTCACACCTTGAAAAGTATTCCTCTATATTTGTGTATCGTATGTTTTGGTGACCCATTTCTGTTGCACCTAGTCTGAATTCAGTGTAACGTGGATGAACAATGCTCTGGATACTCCGTCATCCGCTCGAAGGCGTAACATAGCGGTCCACCAACGTAACAAGAGTTTCACCGCTCTGTAACGGATGACACAAGCGGTTACGGTACCCGAGCCCGCGCGGTGGGGGGCGCATTCGACTTTCAAACTCACGCGCACGAAAGCCATTGCTCCAACGCTCGGTGCACGCTCGGCCCATCTTCGGCTAACATCGGATCCTTACTCTTCATAATCACTTTAATTCTGATCTTTATTATATCTTACGACAACAGATTTTCCTTTGCCATCATTTTCATAATCGGTAAAGTATTAAACACGGAAATGTTGACAATGAAAACTGTAAGCGAAGACGTCTATGCTAGAGTCGCTATTCGCTTGTAATTCAAGCGTGGTACGCTCGTACCGTTAGCAGTGAAAGTGCTTGGGCAAAAGTGAAACGGATGGTAGAGTGGCGCAACTTGCTCGAGATTGGCGTAAAAAATCGCGATCGAGGAAATGTGAGAGGTTACAGCTGGTTTGATGTTTGAGACTTTTTTGTGCAAACTTTTTTTGGCATCTCGATCTTTCTTTCTCTAGTTGTTCTCGAAGGTTCTGTGGCGGCATCTACATCGCCACATGCGAACTACGCATCAAAGACCTGGCGTCACACAAAAATCCTGATGTCACATAAATCCTGCATCGCGCAAAGTTTACCGCGCGATGGACATATATACAAGAATTTCTATCGTGGATGAGCGAACTTTACACCCTGTTCCTCATACCCCTAAAGTTCTTTAGAAGTTTTGTTCTCTTTGAATTCCATTTGAGATATTGTTCTGGTTACAAGTTGAATCCTTTGCATCCCCGTCATTTCATCGACTATAATACGAAACCTTCCTTAATTTTCCTTTCCCAATTCTATCACTCTTTCTCCAAACTAAACTCTTTTTCCAACTAATTACCCTTAATTAAACTAAAAAGTAATAAGTCATTACACCAGTTAATAACAACGGTGTCGACTAACCTAATTTCACCCATTGATTGTGCACTACTAGTATGTGGCACGGATGTATGTATGTACGTGAGTTTCTTTTGAACTCACCTGCCACTCATTTCTTTTCCATGGTGTGTTGGTAGACAATTTAATCTGGTTATAGCCTGTTTCTCCATCTTTTCATAAGTTCCGGAAAATTAATCTGACCGATGCAGACACAGAAAAATAGACCTCTAGTCTTCTTTATCACATCACATCTGCCTAGCCTTTTCCCAACCAAGTTGGGGTCGGCTTCCAGTCTAACCGGATGCAGCTGAATACCAGTATTTTACATGGAGCGATTGCCTATCTCTAGTCTTCTTTATCAAGGCAATGTAAATCAACAGAAATCCACGATTTATCAGATTGCTTATCTCTGAAAGTCACATTTTCAACATGATCTATGAAGCAAATAAGTTTTTGATCGGAAGCAACTTCCGGACTTCAATTTTCTTACATTTTTGTCAAAACTTTCTTTGATTACCTTCCAATCCAGTCACTAGAGAATAGGTCGCTCGTGTTACTCCCAAATTATCTCTGAAACGTCGCGGGGTTTCCTCCCCAAAAAGATGATGTTCTTTAACTCCATCACTATTAATGTTATTCAAAGATTAGCCTACTTTTCTAAATGTTACCCTCGTTCTCCAAGCATTCATTATTCCGTTGGGATAAAATCGTTAAAGGAATCTTTTTCAACCTTGGTTGGTGTACAATATAGTCTAGGTCTTATAAGCTCCATATTTCCATGAGCTATTCTTGTGCCTGGATTTATTATTAGAATGATGGATGGGTAAACTAGGGTATATTTTGCGCCGTGTAAACTCAATTTAGTTTGTAGTCGGCTCATAGAAGTATTTGGAACATTTTTTCGTCCAATAAGGGAACATTTTCGCTGTTTGCGAGATGATGAGGCTGATTTTTTCTTTCGACATTCAGAGCATTGTTATTTATTAGTATTATTACTTTTATTTTTCTTATCTGTGTCAACTAATAGAAACATCCTCTTTTATAGTACTCAAGATAATTAGCGAATTGCACCATATTTCGTAATAATAATGACAAAATGGCGCTTTACCGGATGTTTTTAACTTTTAAGTGTTTTATATCTGTATGTCTTCACTTCTTTTTTTATATCTATACCTCCATTACTAACATTCTGTTTTTCATTAAAGACCATCCAGTTCTCTTGCTCATTTTCAGTTATTCGTTAATAATCTTATAATAGAAAAACCACGTTATGCCAAAAGCTCTTCTATCTCTTCACAAATGGAACGTCAGATTTCTTATTTTCTTCTCCGAATGGAGAAATATTGATTAAAAATTTATCCAATTCAACCTTCCAAAAGCTTGGCATGTTTCTTTTTAAATAAAATTAAAGGATAAAACAATATGAATCATCTATAAGTCAAATGAGAGCGCGGCGACAGTGAAGCGTGCGTGCGTATCTAGGTTAGTTGGTCGCAACCTCGTCGGTAGGGGCCTCAGCGGTGGGTTAGGTTAATCTTGATCGTTGCTTGCTTTCAATACCTGGACCTGTGGTCAGGTGTCAACAGGTTCAGCATAAAATTTAGGACGGTACTTATGGGATACTGAATTGAGGAAGGTCCATAAAAAGATTGATGTGTCAGGAAAATGTACCCTCTTGTTGCTAAGATTTTAAAAGACAACCATTTATAAAATTACCATACTATTCAACATTCCCTGTCCTTGATCGTATTTTTCTCAGTTCTGAACATTTTAAAGGAAATGTTAATTATCAAGGAAGGAAAACTCTAAGAATATATTATTATCCCGGAACATTAACGAGAAAGGGCAACAAGTGAATATTGCCTGCCACCTATTAATGTTGCCTGAAGGTTTTCAGATGGCTTCGCTAATAAAGGTCGGAGTTTATCGTGGGCAACTTTGTATGTGTTTATTTTATGTTGTGGATATTACAAGCGGTTATTTCACGTGGAATATTTTTGCCGCGTTTCTCGGAAAGAGTGATGAAGTATAATGTTTTTATTTCGTGGGTTGTCTGGGGCTAAATGATTGAAGAATATTCGGTGAATTATGACTTCAAATAATATAGAGATTCTTTCGTCGCAATATAAGTAGTATTATTGCTTTTTGTGAAGTTATTCGATTAAAGTAGGCTAAGTTCAAGTGATACTTAAATATATTTACGTCATATCATATTCTCACGTCAAAATTTAGAAAATCAGTTCGTTTAGCAAGATAAAACTTAATATTTATGAAATAAAAATATCTATCTATCTATAAATAAAAATGTAAATTTTCAGTCGGCCGCTGCTGCTCAGTGGGCGTTGTCTGTTTGTCGCTAATATTATATTTTTAGATCACCATGTTTGTGACAGCCCTATTTCAATACATGAGCTGGTTGACGTCAGTAGGGTAGTTCGCCTTTTGTTTCAAAACAGACTTGTTTGCAGGCCTCTTTAAAACTAGATATCTTTGAGTAGACAACCCTGTGTAAGGTAAGGCTAGATATTTATGACTGAAGAATTAAAATGTCTTTTAAGTACGACAGACCAAGTTATTTGTAATACGTTTTGTGAATGAATTATGTTATAATGTGGTAGACATCATGAATATTCTGTAAACTCTACTATTTCTTCAAACGCCTTGAATATTTTTTACATGATTACCATAATGTGTAATGACATTATTATATGGTACTCATGACTGATTTTACGCATAAAACGGCTTATTTACATAAACTTATTATTCCAAAGAGGATTACAAAACGACCGTCTGACTGATATAAAATGTATTGTATCCTCCTTACATTATCCTTCTTTATTACCAAAGCTGCCTTCAAAACCCAAAACTTTCAGTACAAAATAAATCATTAACTTTGATTAAAATCGAGAACGCGACTAAAATGTAGCATCGCGGCGTTATCGTGTTGTACATTGTAAACTCAGCTTTAGGTTATAAAAATAAAGTAGATAATTGTTTGTTGTCATTGTGTGCCCCCCCGACGCACGAGGCCGCATACAAGCAGGTCAGTAGGCCACCAGTAAGTGTGCTTCGCGGATCCGACCGGTCGTCCAGCCCTGAACTTGGTCTGGGATTTGCTATGTTATGTCATGTGTATATGACATAATGTGCAGCGGTCGATTTTTGAACTGCGATGGCAATTTAGGGTTAGAATGTTTTTATTAAAAAAACAAATGTTTTTTTTTGTGGCTTGTTTTGTTTGGCATTGAATGTAGTGGAAACATTTTTTATGAATTATGTTTTTATAATTTAAATAATTATTTATTTGAGTTTAGTATCAATTAATTACATCGATGCGCTTTTCAATTCATTTGTATTCATGAACAATGCAAATATCAATTTCCTTGATAACTATCAAATAATTACTCATCAACAACAAAACTAGCTAAATCAATTACTTTCACTGTAAACATTTTTTACCTGTCAAGAAGACTGACACATCATTACATTTGTAACACTTCGGAACATGTTACAAAATGTTTAATAACTTTCACTATTGTCATGACATTGCCGCGAATCGATTGCGAGTCGAGTACTTGATTGTCTGTCGTAACTTGTAACCTATCGATTATCGAAGTCAGGGACATTCAAACTTTTTAAAGTCGAGCTTTTTACTGCCGGAAAAGTCTTTTAGAGCACCACTTTCTTAGAATATGCAGGCCACATATTGATATATGTCACCTAAAAGGTAAATGAAGAACAGTAGGGTTTACATTTCTAGTAGTACAAAACGAATTTTCACAAGAATAAAGGCACAAGAAAATCTGTAGAACCGCGGTCTTCGTAAAAAAAAAACGAGAAAAATGTCTAAGAAACTAGCCCAAGATTTCAAAGTTTCAGCATCACTTTCCAAAGTAGTCCGTTGGAACAAGACTGGTCACGATTAGCTGCGAGACGTGTATTATCTGTTGTTGCTATCCATCACCTATCAATCAGTCAGATGACTCCTGGTAGTTGATTGCATGTCTGTGGATGCTACCTAAAATCAGAGATCAGACACCGTCTGCCTGCTGTAAGTACAACTACTATTAATAACTAGTTTTGACATATGTCAAATGATATGAAAGCTTGATGAACTCGCTGAATTGTTGCCAAATCAATAATCAAACCTGGAATTCTGAAAACAGATATAATTGAAATAGATTTTTGCCAAATTAGGGAAGATTTCACTTAAATGAGACGGTACAAAAGGGAACCTTAGAAAAGGGCTTTTAGGTACGTACGCTAAGTAAAGTAAGTAAGCGTCTCATCTCATATGAATATGAACATTATTCAAAATCTTTTATTTGCATAAAATGTAGTGGGTACAAAAGATGTTGCATATAAAATTCAGTGCAAAGACATTCAGTGATGGCATGCAAATATTTAATGGATGTTAGGTAAACTGTTATATAGAATTATATACTAATTTTTAGGGATTAATTTCTAGTTTAGCGTTAAAAATTCTATGAACGAAGCAGAAACATACAACGCAGACACCACACATACATTATAAAACATAATCTTCTAAGACAGATTCAAAAGATAGAAGTAGCCTTGAGACGTGGTCCTTGAAATAAGTCTGGATCCAATGAATATTAAACAGCTCCCTTGATACAACTTGATACGCTTCAAGTTAACTAAGTCTTATATTCTGAACATGAAATAAGACAAAGATTTAGTAAATGAAAATGAAGTGGCACAGGGCAAAGAGACGAAGCATGTTTTTTCAAAAAAATATCTTGTTACACCCGCTGTCTCACTCCACACATTACCGGTCTCCTAGATTGGCTTTTTACTTAGTGGCTGAAAAATAATATAATTATTTTCATTACTCGAGGTTGTTCGACTAGATCGATTTCGTTAATCTCACCGGGTGATAGCTTTAGTTAGATTATTAGAAGGACTGAAACAAGGCAGATGTGAGTGGTACGACGGCCTAAATGGACTAATAGTAAGTGACCTCATTGGTGATGTTCTTTAGAAAGATCAGGTGCGTAGTGCTCGCAATGTGCGTGTATGACTAGATGGCCATTTCTCGTAAATAAAAAAACGTTCACATTCAAGTCGCAATCAGTCAAACATTTGTCAAAAATGTTGGTAAATTGATTGTTTTATTGACAAATATTGCGAATGAGATGCGAATGCGAAACGTTAACGAAACAAAAGGAGTATATAAAGATCGTAGCAGGTGGCGGTCTGTAGTTTCTGCCTACCCCCATGGGAAGAAGGATATATGTATGTATGAAAATTAACGTCCAAGATATGGTCTAAAGTAAACCATTTACCAATATGAAACAGCTTCTCAAGGATCATTCAATAAAGTAATGAAATGCAGTGGACACACTTCACTGTTGGACTATATCCCAAGTTTCACCATATCTCTCAGTTTTACCACCTTCTTTGTGATACTACCAGTCTTCATCAGGTTATTCATATACCTCACCTCAGGGGCGAACCCATGTGTATCAATTTCAATTAGCATAAATCAATCAACAAAATAAATACATTGTAAAGTATAAAAGAGTGTCAACATAGATATGAGACACTTGCACACGGACGTGATTATTTCGTGATTATTTGGTATTGTTTATTGGGCACGTTATTTATAAAACTTCAAGGCTTGGTATGATTGTAAGGACCAAACATTTTGTTGGTCCTTATATCAAAGTCCTTAAAGAAAAGAAAGAGCTAAACAACCGCTTTGTTATCTTCGGAAAGAACAAGGTTCAAACATGTACCAACGAAACAATAGCTTTATCGTTTTCCTGTATATCCATAAGAAGCTCATAGCCTCCCAGGAAATCTTTATTTGTACTCACACTTTGACCTTTTTCAACCTAATACACATATGTGATGGTGTCATGGTGTATTAGGTAAGGGTTTTAGGATATAAGTACACCTTTCATCTCTATTCATATTCGACAAATTGTGCGTTTTTCTGCCTTCCAGAAAATCTGTATTCGGACTTATTTGGAGTCACACCTTGAACATTCTCATTCTAAACTCTTTACCTAACACACCATCACATACACCTCCATTTCCATTCATATCCAAGTGCGTATTTCTAATAACAAAAATCGGACCAATCATAAACTTCCGTACACACACAAGGAAACTAATGGTTGTGTGTGTGGCAACGTGCCGGCCTCACGTGGCCGTCGACCGTCGCCACAGTCACGTGAACCAGCTTTGTCTGTAAACATTATAGATTGCACTGGAATTTTGTTAGCCTAGGAATTTTGAAGCCATGAAGAACTCTTCCTTCTTGCCTTTTGCAGAATCAGGCTCGACTCCTTTGATTAATCTCTCGTCTCTGTCAAGCCCTTGTGATGAACTTTAAAAAATTGTTTTGGAAACATTAACTTGTATATTCTTAGTGCTATGACGCGAGAGCTATGATATGAACCCATATAACTAAGGATGTGATGAGTATAAATTTTGATGGATGGAGAGGGAGAGGAGAGGAATACCAAAGAAAAGATGGTTGGATTGTGGAAGGGATGATATGAAAGAAAAAGATGTTAATGATAAAGTGACAGGTGACTGGGAGAATGGAAGGAACGTGTTGCACCGACCCCCAAGTAACATGAGACAAGGGCAGGAAGATAATGATGTTCTTAGAAAGTGTCAGTGTGCCCCTGAAACGCCAAACCTTCACCGCTTCCTAATGTTTTATAACTGCGGAGAAGAGGGTCATATATGAAGGACTCTACCTTCCAAGTATTCAATCCAATCTCGATTGATTCGGGTCTGAATTGCTTTACTTATCCTTTCAAATCTCTCAGGTTTTTTAATAACGTTGAATCATTAAAAGTTTCTCTGGATTTTGGTAGAAGTTTTAAGTTCTTGATAACGTCAACAACATAGTAACAGGATTTGTGGTATTTCAGTAACTTTCGGATACGCTACAAATCCATTGGCACTAATTACAAATCGCAAATAAACTAACAACTTAAAATTCTTCCATCTTCAAAACATGTGAGCTACGCAACTTAATTTTCCTAAATTAAATTGCTATCTCAACGACGGCGACGTTTCTTCCGTATACGATAAAATTATTAACGTTTATTTCTCGACCTCATTTCAGGCTACTTTTAGGTGCTTACAGTACTTATTACCATAACAGATATCCATTTCGGCCTGAAATAGAAGAGCATTAACTATATTATGTAACGTATATTTCGACGGATTACCTTCTAAATATAATGTTCAAGCCCCGAGTTCTTCCAGCCACGTGCAAACGAGGAAACCGGCACGTGGCCAATAATGGCGGAAAAAGGTATTGTTTTATTGAAATTGGTGTAGGTGTAGAAGTTTTTTGTGATGAAAAGGAGTCAATTGAATTTTATGAGGTTTCTCAACAAGAAGCCTCAGCAATTCAACAAATTATACAATGTTGAAATCTCTCCCCAGATGTTGTTAAAGGGTTGTTAACAAAACAATCTATTTCCTTACACCAAGTTTCAAACAAAAAGGGGAAAAAAATCAACTCGGAAAAATATCGCGGAAAGCTGTGATTTTGTAATGTCAAAATACGGATTGTTTTTAACCATGCTATTGTTCTTGTTACCCCCACTGTAACAAAATCAGCTATTAATACTTTTTCTTTATTATTTAATTCAGTTATTTTTGTACTTGCTTTTCCGTCTACGAAAGTATCAAACACAAATCTTTTATTATTCCACAAAAACTGCACTTTCATTTGCCCTAAAACTGCGTCACAATCTAGTTCACATTACAAGCGCTGTACTTAAACGACCTACTTCCAATCTGATCTAAATTAAATTGTAATTACTCGCCTGTATGTGGGTTTGTGTGACTGTTCTAAATATACGACCCGATTGTTACAATTCTTTGACAACGGATTTAGTGCATGCTGCGAACCTAGTAACAGTCCTTGTATAATTAGTAAGTTCTTTATTGGTGTACTGCCTCGTTGGTCTAGTGGTCGCAAGCGCTACTGCTGAGCATGAGGTCCTGGGTTCGATTCCCGGGTCCGGCAAAATATTATTGGGTTTTGCATCTGAATTTTCTCAGTACAAGCCCGGAGTCTGGAGCGCCCGGTTCATGGCAATAGACTCGCCCTTTGTTACTTGGGACTTAAACATAACTGATGAAATGTGGATGTACTGTAGGTGCACCTCTGCCTTACCTTTCGGGGAATACAGGCGTGATGTTATGTTCTTTATTGGTCCTTATTTCCGAAATTTTGCTTGAATTGCTAGTTTAGTACTGCTTTTACTGGTCTTCTTCACAAATTCTGCTTGTATTTCATTTTTTGCGAAATCATCATCATCATCATCATTGTCATGTCGAAAGACTTCTGCGGGGTCGTTTGTCCTTTACTGAATGATTTAATTTAATGTAGATGTAGATTCCAGAATTATTAGAATAGTACCCTAGTTAGCTTTAATAGCATAATTTTTCACTAAGACATTAATATAGAATTGTTTAGTAGGAATTTCATCGCTAATGCAATATAATCTTTCATCTTTTTCGACCAGTTGATAGTATTTTTTACAAGCTTTATATTAGGTTGCTCTGTTCGTATGTGTTTCCGGTTACTCCTATTGTCATCCATTTTTCAAGCACTTCCTGGCATCCGATTGATCTAAAACTTGGCATACTTATATGAGTACCGAGAAATTAGAAAAAATGATACCATGGGGCTGGTCTGATAATGGAGCCGGAAGTTGGCCATAGGAACTCCTCAATCAAACCAGATAGCAACATCGTGTTTGGACTCATTGGCTATGTATTAACCAGTGCTTTGACACTAGGTGGTTTTTCTGATGACGGAGCCGGAAGGTGGCCATGGCAAAATCCTTTTTAGTTAATTAAAAGCTTGTTTTTAAAAAGATTTTTACTTATATTATTAATTTAAAGATTTTTACTTATTTTTTTTACTTATATTTATTTTATTAACAAAGTCATGACCAATATAACGATGATATTGAGAATTTAAAACAGTTTTCTATGTGTCATCCTCGACATGCTATAATATTCATCATTACCTTATTAAAAATCATCTACAAAACAAAACAAACATTTTATGTAGTATCAACGGTATCACGCGAGTCTACGTATAGAGACTACGCCTGACCTTGTCTGACGATAATTTAGTGAAACACGGCCGCTCAATGTCATGCAAATTGTACAGCCACGCCCACTGCTTGGATAACGGCATGTGTATTCAAGATGCTTGGAGGAAGTTTACTCACTGATCAGATTTAAGATTTATCTCAATTCTGCTTTGAGTAGAATTCTTGTCTTATCAGCACTGTTATTGTTTATCTGTCATTTTGTCTATTCTTCCGTAGACAAAACTCGTTTCTACTGTGGTCATGCTACGCGTGCTGGTGCTAGTGGTTCTTTTGAATCTTTTTTTTTATAGACTATGTATGGTTTAGTGTAGGTCATAGAGAAAATTATTTGAATTTTGGTTTAAGCAAATGTGATCGTATATGTAGAACCTTAAATCAAAATATTCCTTACCTCCTTACTGTGTTGAATCTTGAAATTGTATTGCAAGTATTGGGAATGACTATGTGAAATAGTGTATGTATCGAATGTAGGTCAGTTTACTATAATAGCTATACGCTATACATTTATTTCACGGTTTCATAAATTTTCATAATTGCAAAGCGATTTTTAAATTTTGGGTTTGAGAAAGGCCTTCGACAACATTAGTATCTGTATTAGTTTCCCTGATTTGATTGTTGATTAGATATTTAGTGTGAATTCGTGTGAACATTCCGCGTTCGATCATTTTCTAAAAACGGGCCAGTAGGTCAATGCGAAGGCGTAAATTCTGCATTCACAATATTTCAATATCTGGCGATATGTTATATGATTTTTTTTTTCATTACTTTTGTTGTCGTTAAAGTTTCGTCTTTATTTATCTTTGAGTAAAGTTGCCGTGTGTATGGGATTTCCCATCAGCAAAAATGACGGACTTCCATCCAAAATTTTATCCCCTATTCCAAAAATCCTTCTTTAGTGATCACCTTCAACTCTTGGGCAAAATTGTATGCTTCTAGATCCAACGGCTTAGGCTGTGTCAGGCATCTTTCTAATTCGATAATCCTATATATATTTAAATTCATCCAATGAATATAACACATAGCCTCATATAAAGCGAGTACACACGATTATGCAACGCTCTACTGTATTACGTTGGCGCAGTGTTCAGTGAGCGCGAATCCTTACAACAGTGAAGACTAACCTCTTATTACTTTCATATTCCATATTATTTCATATTGCCTGGCTTTGAGAATAACCGGACGTTGCCAAACTGCTCACATAAATAGCCCTATGTATTATATTCTTGTTAAATAGCCTTTCGAATTACCCTCTGTACTTTTTATGAGTTGAAAGCATGAAATATGAACGAAAATCTCGCAGTTCCTGCACTAAGTATCTGCAGCAGCGACATGAAAAATGTTGTTGTCTTTTTCTATTACGAAAATTAAGAAAGAGATAAAAGTAATTTAGAGCTGCCAACCTTTAGAGTTGATACAAATTGGATCAGTAAAGGTTAATTTGCTTTAAAAGATTGAAACTTTGAAATCACGAGAAAGTTTTACCGGCATTTTGAAATAGGAATGGCTTCTAATATTTCTTTCTATTGTGTCGTAAATACTTTTTATGGAGGTGAAGGCTAAATGGAAAGCGGGGAAATACTTTTAAAATACCATTGATTGCTTGCTGGGTGGGGGGTTCTGCAAGCGACATATTAGGTTTCCCCCCTTGCAATAAAGGCGTCATAGGAGAATCTTGCGCCATATCTGATAGACCAAAGCATTTATTTCAATATTATAACCCGTCAGCTTTCAAAGTAAGAGTCATCATAGCCTCATCCATAGCCTTCCATCAGGCCAGATCGAGGTCAAGATCGGGCCCATTTCGCAAAAAAACTTACTGGTTCCTTTAAATTGTCGAGGAGTCGGATAGTTCGGTAATCAGAAAACTGAATCTAGTTGATCTTTTCAAAGCCTAGATTCCTGTGGACATGATTGCTTGCAATATATTCCTCCATGTAAGTACCATCGCGGACACTGGCGGTGAACGACTTTTCAACTTTATAACTAAGGGTATAAGGGTGAAAAGTGGTAGACCGCCATTGTCCTCGTACTTAACGTAATAGCTTATTCGCCTTTTCCAAAACCCATGGGATAAAAACAGTCCTGAATTTCCCGTGAAAAATGACCCCGAAAAGCTACATTAACTCCGCCATTTCCAGTAATTTTCCCGTGCCCAGTCACTAAGGAAGTCAGTTTCATTTAAAAGGCAAATACATACAAACATTTACTCTGTCGACCATTTAGTACATAATTATGTACTTACATTTATGTATGTTTGTGTGTGTTCGTTAACCCGGTTTTTGTGAATAATTGCCGTATTTACTATTGCTTGTAGGTACTTAGGTAGGTACCTATATTACTTACCTAGGTGTAAATAATTATAATGTGTTAATGAGTATCGTAAATATTTCATATTTGATCAATATTTAATTGAGTCGCTGTTGAATAATGTGTCCTAATTTTGATTCTTATTAAATTCCAAGTTTGTTCAAAATACATCATAAAGTTGGTTTCAGGAGCTATTGTGATATAATGCAAGCTACAATAACAAAGACGGCAAACATTAGCAAGAAATCTTACAGATTTGAATACGTTTTTGTGTCTAATAATATGAAACCAATCATGTATTTATATCACATTTCTAGATGCATGAATGAATCTTTCTAGAACACATTTCGAGAATTTACTGCTCGCAGATGATGACTACAAAATACTCGCGTGAATATAAATAAATGTCAGACACTCACGTTTTCTACTCTAAAGGTTGCATGACATTAGCAGTATGCGATAACGATAAATACCTTATCTCAATTAGAGATAATTACATCTAATTGTCGATACTTCGACTGCCATAAGTTTGATTGGCAGTGAAAGTTATTTTAAAGATGCCTTTCCGTTTCGGCCAATCATCCGGGAGCCAAGTCAACTAATTTACATACGTGTCACTGGTCTCGCAATGATGAGTTTTTGACAGATTTTGTATGGCTTACCTGTTAAACTGATCATTGTGAGACCACTGACACGTTTGTAAATTAGTAGACTTGGCCCCCAGGTCTCCGGTGCGTATGCGGCGTCTCTCCACAGACAATGGCTCACCTCCCATCTTGCGCCGCATGTCCTATCACCTGCACACGTGAGGATCTTAGCGTCAGCGAACGGTATTCACGTAGCTGAGTTTTGGGCCAAACAAATGAAAAAATACTAGATATTTTTCCGTGTTATTTTTGCCATCAGATGGGCCATCTCTAACTATCGTCTCTTGTACTGAATTTGATGAGAAAAGCTAATGGCGTGGTAGCGGGGTCCAGGGTGCACATAACATCACGCCTGTATCCCCGAAGGGTTTGGCAGAAGAGTGCCTATAGTACACCCACATTTCGCCAGTTATGTTTAACACCCAGTTTCTGATTTGAGAAAAGTAGCAAATCTCAACTGATTATTCTGAAATACATAATACATAAGTATGCGCTTAAGTTTTTTGCAATTCACAAGTTAAAATCAAATTTCAGAAACGCAACTGACGACTGTTAAGCATGCTTTCTGTCAAATTTGAGTAAATGATGTTATATTACTCAAAACTTGATTAAAGTTTAAAAAAACTTAATTCAGAAACGAAAAATGGTTTAAGTACAGATTAGGACGTTCTCAAATTCAGAAACCGGGTGTAAGTCCCATGAAATAGGGGGCGACCCTATTGCCGTCAACCGGGCCACTCGTCTTAATGATTCTTCTCAATTAAAGAAGGCTTGAGAAGATAATTTAGTCTTGTAGCAAAACTTTGTTATAATATTTTCTTTGATAAGAAAGCAGTACTTGAATGGTAGCAAGCACGGATAGATATTAAAATGCATAAATAGGAACTTATTACTAAGTCATGGCAAAAGGTACTGCAGTTATGCAAATAGTAAGTTATTGATGCACAAAATAAGTTTCATAAATTAAATGGAAATGGCTGAAATGGTAGGCAGACTGTTTTTCATACACTAAGACCTATGCTATCGCTTTAGTAATCTGTAATCTCGGAGTAACTAGACCAAAAAAACTATGGATGAAATATGTGAAGATGATATGCATAGAAAGGGTGTGACTACCGAGATGACGACTAATAGCGAAGTATGGAAGAAAAAGACATGTTGCGCCGACTCGAAATAATTTGGGATAAGGACAGGAGAATAATAAATGTTAAAGTAACTATACAGGGTGTTAGGGTAAACACCGTTATCCTTGCAACCAGTGGTTTGGTTTCATTTATAGAACGTAAAATCAATGGAAAATTACAACTTAAAAAAATAAAAAATATACCAAAATTTTACCACAAGAGACGCAAGTTCGTTGCCCTATGCGCTAGGGCAACGAACTTGCATCTCAACACAGGCGCGGGGTACGGGATGTGACCTGACCGGCAGCGAGCGCGACCCCTCCCTTAGTCAGTCAGCTGTTTCACTAGCAAGCACGGTGTCAGATAGAAACTTTTAAAAATCTTTTAATGAAAATAACGTTTTTTTTTTGTTGTGTTCGGGCATTTATTGTTATATTTAAGTCAACTACCCATGGTTTGAATGACAAGAGTGTTTACCCTTACATCCTGTATATTCTGACATATATTTTTTTAAAGTAAGCCCTTTTCAAAAAGCCCAGATTCTACACGTGTACCCACCCGCTTAGAACCAAAAGCGTGACAGTAATGCTAAGTACCTACCCGCAAAGCTAAAAAGAAAAGAACAAGCGATATCTTCAACAAACATACATTCTCCGCGCAGCCGGTAAATTTACTCTGTTACCATCCAACCAACTTGCCAAAAACTTCTACCGAACGACCTAGATTTTACCACCTCAACACAACCTATTGCCAACCTTAGCTACAACGAAATAAAGTTCAAATTTTTATGTGGAAATAGCTTCTCTCTATAATTCAAAGGAATGTCGACTTTATTTACTTTATTCACATAGTATATTTTGGTATGATTGTATTGTAGTAGTGTAACCTTCCGCAAGACTGCTGCTGTGGCCTCGCTCCTTCCACGTTCAAGGTTTGATTCCTAGACGTTGCACACAATCTAAAACAAACTCTGGTTTTAAAGCTTTAAGGTTTATTTTATCATTTATCTAAAAGAACTTGGAGAAAACTGTTGTATTGCGCTGGTAACGGTTCGCGGATTTAGCCATCTGTCAAAAAAAAGTCTAGAATTTTTAAATAGTTGTTACTGTACTTGGGTTCACAGAAATGGAACTGTTAGTGAAGACCGTTATAGGAGATTCTGTTTTGCTACTTCCTTAATGAAAACAAGAAGCATCACCCATAACATCAATCTATGAAATCTATGTTTAAGTTAAGGCTCAAGTTAAGGCTCGCCTCTATTGCATGGGGCAATAGCTCATTCATATCATAAAACATCATTTTATTGTTACTATGCTATGATCTATCTAGAATTTCTTAAAAGGTTCAAAATAAACTAATTTTATTACGTCCTTGGCAGTTGACGCATACATTTTAAACTAAAAATAAAACCAAATAAATTAAGAAATCAATGTCGCTTGTGATTTGAATTGTTTAAGCTAAAATTTAAGTTGTCAAAGCAATAAATTACTTTAGGAGTTACATTGGGTACAATTAGTAGAATTTAGAAAATAACAAAATATGGTAGCAAAATCAAGTAAAAAGTTGATTTTGCTACCATAATCAGTTAACTGCAGATTTGTCTTATTTATCTTTCGTATGGTTAGTGGGTAACCTGGTGGCTAGAGTGCCGCCCATGGGCCGCTGACTTAGCTTCTCATGCAGATTTATAATAATAGTTACTACAGTTCGATTCAATTTTAATGGCGGTTCGGAAGTTAGCTACTTGCTGCGCAGTACCCCACCCCTCACCCCCGCTGACACATGAAATTGTTACTGCGCAGCGACTCGCCTCATGTTCCGAGCTGCCATTAAGTTGAATCGAACTGTACCAAATAATGTTGTAGTAGATCAAATAATGTCCATAATAGTGGGCTATTTAGTCATCATCATATCTAGTCATATCTAGTCATCATAATAATCCATCAAATAATTAACAAAACAAACTTTTGTTTCTAAAATATTAAATACTCTGACTTTGACACAAAAATATCAAGTCTTAAAGTGTTGTAACTTTATTTAAAGTTCTCAACAATTTAACAATTAAAACTTCTTTCGTATTGTAACTATCTGTCTTATACTCCATTTGAAATAATATTTGACATTTAAACCTTTTCACAGGCCGTTCAACCGATTTTGACTTGTATGCCGTACGTATAAAGATGGCATTAAAAGCAAAAAGGTTACACAATACTAACTGTCTATTTATTTCAAACTAGCTGCTGCCAGCGGCTTCGCCCGTGTGTAATCTTTATAAATTATAGCCTATGTTACTCAGGGTGAATGTAGCTTTCTAATGGTGAAAGAATTTTTCAAATCGGTTCAGTAGTTTCGGAGCCTATTCAATGCAAACAAACAAACAATCAAATCTTTCCTCTTTATAATATTAGTATAGATGGAGTGTAGGTGAAATTTAATACTGAATGATGTTTCTTCTTTTTGAATAAATCCCCTCAAATCCTATCATTGACAGCTTTGTACCACCCAGTACTGGGTATAGGCATCCTCCCTTTTGTTCTATGCTTTACTGGGGGCCAAACGCCACCTCATATAACAATATTATTATTTCATAACAGTAGGAAAGTGATGGAGATATGCAGGACGTATGACGGACGCTCTATCTCTTACTCATTGTGAAATAATATTGCTTTATGAGATGGTGGTGCTGGTCTGTTCGTCCATCAAAACTCATTCAGTATCCATCCAAGATGATTCTATAAGATAGACACATACCTACTTAAATTTACTAATTTATTACAAGCATGTTCATGTAATTTATATGGATAGCAACAGAACAATGTTTGTTTATTAAGATTTTCTCATCATAATGCTTGATTATTTCCTGGTTAATAGTCAAGAGATTATGGAGGAATTTTCCATAAATCCTTTCATATGTCTAATACAGCTCAAAAATAGCCTTTCCAAAAATGTAAACACGGATTTTGTAAAAGAGTCAGGTCATAAACGTGACACGAACACTAAAAATAAACATAATATCATAAATTCACACATCTAAATATAGATGCATGGTCTTATCTAAAGGACGAATTATGAAGAGAGGTTGTGATGATAAAAGGGGTGACTAAAATAGGCTGTAATTTAGCAACGCTTGTTTGAACAGCCCGTATTTACGTTTCGAGTAGGTTGTAATTGTAATCACTGTATTTTTAGATAATTTTGGAGCTTTGAATGTCGTCATGCTTGGAAAAGGCTAGGATTCATAACTTGATTTATTATTCAAGTGAAATTCTTTCTTTTCATTAAATGTACTGAAAAAAAATTTGTTTACAATACACCGTACATTGTGTGGCGATGTTAATGTCGGTCGCCAAGGTTCCTCCGGAAAGCGACTCGTGCGCGCGTTCGTGTGTTCTCGGCAAACATCGGGAACGCTCGGCAATGGCCGCCGGAACGTGGAAAAAATACATTTGTTGTCTGGGGAAAATTATTTTCTTGATATTTGTAGGTTCTATTAAAATGTATGGTTGATGCTAAAGTGCATATATAAATCGTATTAATATTTACTTTCATCACATTCATGTAGTAGAGATAAATGAACGTGCTTATAGTAATGTAAATTGGCACGTGTTTTTTTCTCTACTATGTGTTTATTTTAGATTCAATACCACACGTGAATTCCAATGTCAAATTCAAAGGAGACATATCTACATAAATATGATTAATATGTCTGTCGCGATGCGGAGATATAATTTATGCTGATTTGATAATTAATACCACGTTTCATTTATTACTTAGAGGTTCTTCTTCACGTATCGTCACGAATTTAGCAAGTCATTGGTATATAAGAATAATGCTCATGCCGTGTTAAATATCAGTCAGCAAGGTGGAACCGAGGCTATATACTTAATAGACACATTAAAGTATCGTTACTCGTGGAACCATTTTATTTGTACCTCATAGAACGCTGAAACAAATCCATTTTCTTCCATACTTTATTCTATGACTTGACATAACTTGACTGCCTCATTGGTTTAGTGGTAGCACGCGCTATTGCTGAACATGATGTCCTTGGTTCGATTCCCAAGTGGGGCAAAGTGTTATTGGGTTTTTCCATCAGGAATTTCTGAGTAGCAGCGAAATGTGGGTGTACATATCTGCCTAACCCTTCGGGGATTACAGGCGTGAAGAAGTTATGGTGACTAGACATAATATAATATAACCCTTGACATTAAGTGGGACTAAATACCTACATAACTACTAACGTACACCATTGTATCATTCTCTGAAATATTAGAAAGACTGCTCTTGAAGTTTCCAAGAAAATTGGGTAATGGAAAATCATGAATTTTAGTAGAAAATGTACCTTTATAAGAAAGTTCACGGTATTGACATTATTCCCTGAAATCCTACCCAAAATAATTGAATAGACTCGTGACTCGTGAGACCTTTGCTTGAAATATGTTTTATTTATTCTATTTTTATTTATCTAAGGAACATGATTGTGACTCGTGAGTAAAGTTTTGATTATGTATATAAGCTATAAGAGTAAGGGAAAACCAAAGAAACGATGGATGGATTGTCTAAAACATGATATGGCAAGAAAGGGGATGCATCGTGATTATTGAGATGTCGACTAATACGTACTTTGAGATGAGATGTAACAGCACTTATTATAATGCATGTGGATGTGTTGTTGTGTGTGGCAATGGGCTCACTTAACATGGGACCTTATCATAACGTGCGAAATGTGGGTGTACTATAGGTCTATAACATACTATACCTCTGCCTAACCATTCGGGGTATACAGGCGTTATATGATGTTTAAATGAAATGGGAGGGAGAACAGAAGACACATAAAAAACACACACACAAACAGAACATGAGGAACAGACACATGACAGAACATGGGGGAATGACAGGTGTACTGGAGAAGACACGTTACGCTGCCCTCCTTAAAATGGCATGACTGCAAAATGTATTATCAATAATTGTTGTTTATAACAACAACAAATGGCCACGTGTATCAATACTTACTTATTTGTTAATTCACGATAATGCCTTAGCAAATGGCGCGCTCTATTCTCATTTATTTTATCGAAGGTCGATCTTCAGTTTATCGATCAAACTGTTTTATACGCTCTTGGTAATGACCGCACGAGTATTTGTATTACTATGGGGGTTTTACTGTTTCCTATGACGACGTTTTTGTATGGGAATGTTTCTTTTTTAATTATGCGAAATAATGCAACCAATGTGAGGAGTACAGTCACGAGCAAAAATATGTATAAACTCAGCAAAATTCAATAACGATTTTCTCGTGGAATTAAAATTGTAACTTTGAGATGATAATTTTTTCATAATAATCCAAAATACTATATTCGTAATATAATAAAGTTACAATCAATACAGTAGGAGGAAATCACTTTTAAAAGTTGCTAAGTGTATACATATTAGTGCTCGTCACTGTACACACTGATATTGTAGTGTTGGTACGGTTCGATTCAAACTTAATGGCGGCTCGGAACATGAGGCGAGTCGTTGCGCAGTAACAATTTTATGTGTCAGCGGGGGTGAGGGGTGGCGTACTGCGCAGTGAGTAGCTTACTTCCGAGCCGCCATTAAGGGCGGGTAGTAAGCAAAATTGCCTGTCTTCAATTAGATTTTTCATGAAATTGATAAGACTTAGGTGTAAAATAAAAATAGTATGAGTAACTACATGATATTTCCAAACTTTTTGTGGAACAGAAACACAAAATATTAAAATTTTCTCGATAAAAAAATATCACGAAGTTACCTCTAATTTTCACGTATTTTCGATTTGTACTTAAAATGCTAATGCCTATTATCATAAAAATTAGATGATTATATGTATTAAAACAAGGCAAAAAAAATTGTGTAGGCTTTTTTTTTATTCCTTTTATTTTTGGTTTTATTACGAATCAAAGCTTGTAGGACTTACGACGTTCTTAGTTCGTGGAAGAAGCCATCTTTCGTCGCACATTACGGGAACTTCAAGCATATTTTTGTTTCACAAATCAGTCGGCGTTGCTCTGTTGAGACGAGAGGACTACGCTCAAATTTTTAGCTGCGCTGAGATATTATTTATTTTCGTAAATAATATTTTCGTAATTTATCACATTCCACAAAAGAAACTGAGACATAGAAAACATGAAAAAAACACTAAAACCACTTCCAAAACGAATATTACAAGTATTATTGATTGATGAATAAATAAATACCGAGTCTAAATAAACATATAAAATTCAATGTTGATATTTGAAAACTCAAGATGACATACATTTTATTTGACAGATTTTTGACTGGTATAGTAGCACGGAGTATAGAAAGAAGTAGGTAAAACTAGCGCCATTGCTCTGTATTGCGGTGAATTTTCTTGCGGAGAAAATTTACAACATAGCCAACGAGCCCATTCTACGTTCATTTGAAAGTTCGCACTGGAGATTAAATCTTATTGCGATTTACTCAGGATCCAAATTCGTTTACTCCCACTTTTTTTGACAAACTTCTTGTAAGGTGACCCTTAGACGAACAATTGGAGCGACTGACCGCCCCTAAATAAAACTTGTTTAGAATAATACCTTTATTCTTCGGTTATTGGTATAACGAACGAACTCGAACAGATTCCGTATGACTCCGGATTTTTAATTTGTCTGTCCGTGATGTCTTGTTTATATCTCTTTAGTTGACTTTTTTGTCGTAGTTGGGTTTTAGTTTTTACCTGACTACGGCGAAGCAAAAAGGAGGGTTATAATTTTGACCGGTTTCTATGTATTTATCTATGTCTGTTCCCACATATTATCTTCTAAAAGACTCATCACAATTTGACAAATGAGGTATCGTTGGAAGCTTCTTGATCGTCCGCTGGTCAAAGGCTATATGAAGACACATTAAATTGAAAATTGCGCCCTCTAGGTGACATATCATGAACAACAAAAAATATTTTTTAATCATACCATGTTGGGTATCAAATGAAAGGTTTTAATTAGCACATTTCAAAAATATATATTATATGTTTATGTTAACGCGTGGGATGATAACTGCCGCTACACGCGCCGCCGCATCGTAAACAGAAAAAACGTCAGACGCGCCGCGTGACGCCACACTGCACGCGACGTGCCACGCCCCGCGTCTCCGTAAATGAAGCCTAAAGCAACTTGGCATGTTTTCAAAGCTACAATTTCAACAGTTACAAAGAGGGACCATACTAAACTTTCTACTAAGGGACTAGTTATAACAAGCGCCCGAGACGCGTATTTTGTACGCTGCGTTTCGGGCGCTCAATAAAATTGTATGAATTCCTATGTAACAAATTATATCAAGCGCTGCAGTCTAAGCGAGCGCCCATGCCGGGCGCCGTTAGGCCTGCACATGTCGCAACTTGCCACTCTCAACTTAATACTCAATACTCAATTTCTTTATTGCGTTCCAAAATGTACATATGTATGTTTACATGAGCGGCTTGCATCTCCGTTGTGCGATTTACAAATAAGACTGGGAGAAGGTATGCCGCGGGCATTGCTGCTGCGTGCGCCGCCGTGATGAAACGCCGCGTGTGACGCGGCTATGCCATTCGCGGGCTCCGCCGCAAAAAACGCTCCATTTCAAACAAACGCGTGTAAAATCGCGTCTCCGTAAACGCACTCATACAACGCTATAAGTTGGAATTCAGTGCGAGCCGCGCCGCCCAAAGCCACGCGCGGCTCCTCGCGTCTCCGTAAATGAAGCCTAACCGTGCCCTTGACGCTTGGACGCGAGTTCCTTTTTCACTATTTTTCCTTGTCATTTTCTCCGCATTAGTAATAAACTTAAAAGAAACGCGGTTCAAAAGTTACAACAAAATGTGGAAATCTTGTTGCGTTTGACGAGCGTCCAAAACGCGCCGGGCGCGCGCCCAAAACACAGCGCAGGTACTGAGCGCGTACCTCGGGCCCTTGTTATAATTAGTCCCTTTGGTACTTTGGCTCCCATTTACATAGATGAATAGATGTCAATTCTTTTAGTGGTGAATCCGACAATCCTACATTTATTTCTTTTGTACAGAACTCGGCCTCTTTTTCACATGTTTCAAATATTTTCGAAGGGGATTGTTCGCGTTTGGCGCAGGAAAGGTTTTCATGACACATGCCATATTCGTTGCACAATACAGTGCAAAATTCATTATACGAATATTATTTTTTATTTGGGTATCACTTTGCACGATCCTCCAAAGAGAGAAATCCACGATATAGCATTATATTTATTACTTGGTAACACAGTTTTCCACAAAGACGTCACTAGGTACAAATTGTACAAGGTCCTAAATAAAATTGGGTAACATTTAAATTTGAACTTTTTCACGTCAACATTGAGTTTCTAGTTCCAAAACATGAACATGATCTATAGTTCTGAATTCAAGCTTAGCGTATCGTATAAGCAAAATAAACTACAGAAGATTGAAATTCGAATTCTATAAACGCCAGACGAAAAGTTTCTGCTGGCGGGAAGGCATTGTGTTTTGTTTTCGTCGTGTTTAATGAGAGGGGTAGGTAAGGGTTGCGCGGGTGAAATATGATTTTTTGCTGTCAAACTACTCCCCCTTAACGAACTGTAAATGTCCGTTGGGTACAGGTAAACTATCGAACCAAACGAGTGGAACCGTTATACCGCGGCTAGATAATAATAAGTCTTAAATACCCATTATCATGTATTCTTCCATAGACCTAAATATAACTTACTTATTATAGGCACTTGATTGATTTAAATTGGTAATGGTTCCAAAAGACCAAGGTTTCCTTGAGAATGGCCTTTTTGAACGGAAACATAGCTCATTCAGACTTGCGAGTTTAATCCAACCTTCTAACATGAATAAAAATAATATTTATTTGCATAAAAACTTGGTAAAAAAGTACATTTTAAAGCAAAGATGTTTTGCATTGCCGTTATTCTAGAGTAAGTCATCAACTCTTCCTTCTATTACCATTGCGCAATAAGAATATCAATGATTTCAGGATATTAAATAATGTATTTAATTTTCTAACATCATTTTATTTATTAACATAATTTTACTAAGTTCTCCTCTCCTTTTGTCCACAGGCAGTAGACTGGTGGTCGGTCGGTGTGCTAACCTACGAGCTGCTAACCGGTGCGTCCCCCTTCACGGTCGAAGGCGAGAAGAACACGCAGCAGGAGATCACCAAACGCATCGTCAGGTGCAGCTACCCTGTGCCGCCAGATGTCAGTCCTGAAGTACAGGACTTTATTAGGAAGTGAGTATAAAAAGGTTTTTGAAGGAAGGGTAAAACATGACCTGAGTTAGGACATAGGATGCTTTTTATCCCGATATTCCTACGAGATCGAGACTTATGCGGGAGAAAACATGGGGCACAGCTAGTCCATACTTAATATTATAAATTCGAAAGTAACAACTGTCTGTCTGTACGTTACCTTTTCACGCCTAAACCACTGAACGGATTTCGGCAAAATGTGGTAAGGAGATAGATGGCACCCTGGAAAAGGACATAGGCTACTTTTTATCGACATACCACGCGGGCGAAGCCGCGGGCGGAAGCTAGTTATTTATATTTTCACAAATACGCGTTAATAACATCCAGACCATGCTGATACAAACCCCAGAGGTTTAATAGCCTGCCAGGGTTGCGGGAAAGTCCGAAAGGGATACCGGGGCCCTTGGCAACAGGCAACTGAAGGAACACGGGTGGGTTTTAGTCAGCAAACGTCTGACATGCCCTCCCGCTCCGCCCAGAGCGGGAGAAATCATTTGACGATTACCCAACCTCAAAAAAAAAAATAGGTTTAATAGTGTGTCTGTATTTAGCTTTCTGTACAAAATTGTTTTTAATAAATAAATCACATAAAATAAATCCATGTTTTTCTTCACAGATTACTGGTAAAAGACCCTCGTCGGCGGCTCGGTGGAGGCGAACACGACGCTGAAGAGCTCAAGAGGCATTCGTTTTTCCAGGTTAGATATATGTTTCGAGGTTAGTTCGCAAATAACCTGAGTTTTTGTAGCAAAAGCTCTGAAAATAAATAGTGTTTAATTCTAAAGAGTTTATGTGTAGGATGAGAATGTATAAGTAGTCCGTGTAGAAATGAAATGTTGCATTTTATGTTTCGTTGTAAAAAACAAAAATACAACTGATTTTCAATGTTATAGCTGAAGTGTTTATAATATCTCGATTTTTCATAAATCATCTTATAAATTGTCTTGTCTATTTTTGATCGAAATAGAACGAGACAAGCACAGAAATCAATCACATTAATAGGTGACAAGAAAAGAGCATTTATTTATTTATTTAACCATTTATGTACACACAAATAAACAGACAAGAGAAAGGAACAGAAAAATACATACAAAGGTGATGCTTTCTAAAGAAATCTCTTCCAGCATACCTGCGATAGAATATCGGATAAAAAAGGAGATGCATTCATCCTGTCTTGCTAAAAATTTACAAAATCATATCCACAATTGCTCTTCATCTATCAATGCCTTGCATAATCAAACAACCTTTTTTTCAAGCTACTTTATAGTCCATCATACTATGAACCTACCCTCACCAACAACATTTTCCATACACTCCAGACCCTAGACTGGGAAGCAGTAGCCCGGCGCGAGATATCGGCGCCCTTCGTGCCCGTCCTCACGCACGCGGCCGACACGTGCAACTTCGCGGACGAGTTCACGCGCATGCCGCCCACCGACTCGCCCGCGCAGGCGCCCAAACATCACGACAAACTGTTCCTTGGTAAGTACAACATTACTTTTGTAGTATCCTAGTATGTAAGCTGGGAGGTCCAAATCATGACAGCTTGGCGAGACAAAGCTATCGACAGCAGTAGCCCGTCATGAGGTCTTGGCCTTTGTGCCGCATCATAAACTGTGGTGAGAAAACTTCGTAATTTAGACAGTTTGGGAACGGTAAGTTGCTGCTTGAATGTAAGCTTCAAAATGGGTACTTTGATTATGACATGAGCATTTTGCTCACGTCATAATCAACTCGGTTCCTGAACTCATTCAAGTTGACCCGTATATTGACAGCAGTCTCACGAACTGGCCTAGCGCCTAAATGCTTACATTTTGCTAAGTTTATTTAATTATTTTTAATCTGATAAAAAAAGTACACAATGTTTTATTAATACAACAAGTGTGACCATATTTATATATGACACTGGATGCCGCACTAGGATATCCTGGGTCGCAGGATCCAGTCCAGACATTTTGCTAAGTTGTAATAAGTATACCAAAAACAAACTCACACACGAACACTCACACACGCACATATTCAATTATTTAAACTTTATTGTAGTATTATAAAATAAAAAATACATAATTGTACTAGTTTATTGTATCTTTTTGTAAGGGATAGGGACTGCTATTCCTTAATACAGGTTATTCTATAACCTAGCTAGGAAAGCAGAACTTCACCCACCAGATTGTGTTTGACATAGTACAAACTTATATGTATACCTAACTATGTAAACTTCATGTACTACAATCTCCTTTTTTATGAAATAAATTTATTATATTATTATTATATTAAACTGGATTCAAAGGATGACGCCATCTGTGTTCCGTCACAGAGTCAAAACTTCCTAATCTTACTTTGCTAGTCATACATAGAAAGAGGCCATTTAACCAGATCTCTCATGATACAACTACATAGTATCTAGTTTACAAATCCGATTGCAAAAAATTAATTTTGTCTGTAATTAATTATTGTTAATATTATCTTTGCAGGCTACTCGTACGTGGCTCCGAGCATATTGTTCTCTGAGAACGTAATAGCCGATCAGATATGGATGCAGGCGACCGGGGAGAAGAATGAGAAACTGAAGGGATGGGTCGCTAAGGTAAATACCAATTTACTGCTTTAGGGTTCCGTACCGAAAGGGTAAAACGTGAAATGGGAAAAGGAAAGGGAATGGGGAAAAGGGAAATGACATACAGCCTGATGACAGACAGACAGACGGACAGCGGAGTCTTAGTAATAGGCCTATTACTATTATCTGTCTGTCCGTCATCAGGCTGTATCTCATGAACCGTGATAGTTAGACAGTTGAAATTTTCACAAATGATGTATTTTTGATACAACTATAACAACAAATAAAACAGAATAAAATAAATATTTAAGGAGGCTCCCATACACAAACGTGTTTTTTTTTGCCGGTTTTATAGATAATGGTACGGAATCCTTCGTGCGCGAGTCCGACTCGCACTTGGCCGGTTTTTTTATTTTGGTGTAGCTAGTCAACCGACTTTCTGAATGTAGCTAGGTACCAGCTACCAGACTAGACTAGAACCAGGTACCTCACCGCATTGTTTTACCGAAACTGTTTATAAAATAAATATATAAAGAGTTTGGCGTGCAAGATGACGCGTATCGAATGATGAACGTCATCATTCGTATATTCATTCTCAAAATGGAAGACCACTTGTCAAAGTTTGACGACACGGTTGGCGTAGTGGCTGAGCGATGGACTGCTGCGCAACGTGTCGCGGGTTCGATCCCCGCACGGAACAAATATTTGTATGATCTGCAAGTAGTTGTTCCGGGTCTGGGTGTTAGTGTATGTGAGTTTCTATGTTTGTAAACGCACCCACGATACAGGAAGAAATTCTTAGTGTGGGGCAACGTTTTTTTTAAAAAAAAAAAAAAAAAAAAAAAAAAAAAAAAAAAAAAATGAATTTTTATTTTCAAAACCTCCTCACGACTCCAGGATATGACGGAAATCATAAATCAAGCAGTTATCATCCTAACAATAATGTTTCTAACCAATTCCTTCTGTTTCCAGGACTCCCCATTCTTCCAGAAGTACGCAGTGGAGCTTAGTACCCCACTTCTCGGTGATGGATCATATTCTGTATGCCGGAAGTGCATACACCGGCAGACAGGCAAGGAGTATGCTGTTAAAGTGAGTATCATAGTACTGTTTCAGGGCGCACCCTACCTCAAATTGCTTAGCATGATCCGCTGTCATGCCGAAAATACTGCAGCATTAATTTTGAAATAAATATATGTTAAAGTTGAGGATTGATGCTAGGTCCTATGTTTGGCGAAAACACGATTACATATAATTTTCTCTATAGAAAAAAAATCCAAAGTTATCTCTAAAAATAACTATAAACCACTGGTATTAAAAAAATACTTCAAATTAGATCATAAAACTTTGCTTATAAACTGAACTATCTATAAAGCAGGTCTTATGTTTTTTTTTTTTTTAATTACCATTATTTTCACCGTAAAAGCAATTAATTACCTAAACTTTTCGACGCTTCAGAGCCGCTAGCGTCCCACTCCGTCTCGCTCTCACTCAGGTCGCGAGTAGTATGGGCGAGCGAGATAAAATCTGAGGTAGGGTGCGCCCTTAAGTCTTTACCTAACCTTACCATGGAATGTTGAGATGGGCCGTCTTTGACTGGTCGACTAGTCGGTTGCAAAAAGTCTGACTAGTCGTAGGTACATCTCAATTTTACTGTGGAAATTGCCCTTTGCAACTGAATTGCGCAACATCCACAACTCAATTTGCTATGAGTTTTACCAATTTTTGCTATGAATATTAATTGTTCGTAGACAGTTTGCATTGTAGTAGGTAATTAAAATATACCCAGACGTATTAGGTACGATCTGTTTAAAGTAGGTAAAAAATGGTTACAATTTTAAAATTGAAGCAAATAGCAATACAAAAATAACTCCCTACGGGTCAGTTCACACCGAGACGCGAAGCGACGCACACTGTTTTATGATCCGATACAATATCGAATTTATTTACTACACAATAAGGTACACGCGCTGCGCATCTCAGCGTAATATGACACGCGTCAACACTCGCACTGAAATTATACCTTTTCGTGAAGAAAATAAATTCGATAATTGTTCATAAGTGCGCGCAGCGTTGCGTCGCTTTACGTCGCGTTCTAAAGTTTAAAAACTAACATCCCTTGTATATTTTGTCCCACAGATAATATCGACCCAGAAGAAAGACATAAAACAGGAGATTGAACTGCTGAAGACGTGTCAAGGATGCCCTTACATCATCACTCTACATGAAGTGTTCCATGATTCTGTAAGTATTCAATGACTTTTTTTGGCTGAAGAATTTTTTAAAGTACGCGACAGTTCGGCTTTGTAGAGTTTCATCTACCTCAGTTTTAAACCATTGCAATAGTAGGACCATGGCAGTGTCTTTAATAATTTAAACCAACATTTTACTAAGAATTGAGGCTGTAACTGCATTGGAAAAGGCTGTAAAATATCGAAGCAAATTTCGCCAATAAAACAGAACGCGATCAGCACATAAACTACGTTTAAGGTGAATGTTGATACTGACAGCTCTGAACGCGTTTTAGATGTGTAGAGGCCCTAGACAAAGTGACATTCTATCAGCGATAACGATGATGGAAAAGGCAAAAATGTATAGGACTGACATTAAGCTATCGAAAAGCTTATTTCTACAACGACTTTCAACAGGATTGACATCCTGTTGAAAGTCGTTGTAGAAATACGAAACGCTTTGGAAGCGATTGTCACTTGTCTAGGCCCTCTGATCGTGTTCAATTTCATTGACGCAATCTGCCCTAAAACAAACTATTAGACACAATCTCGTTGCGACAATAATTTTCATCAGACATTACATCGCGTCCTAAAGTATGTTTTAGAGATTACTTTTTACGAGATATATCTGTAACTTTACCTTTACTTCTTCCACAGGCCTTCACCTACATAGTAACAGAACTAGCAGCGGGCGGCGAGTTAGCATCTCAAATAACAGGCGGCATAGAAGAACGTATAGCGCGACGTCTGTTAGCTCAGCTGGCACTAGCACTGCGGCATATGCATGCTAGGAGAGTCGTGCACAGAGATCTGAAGCCCGAGGTAAATATGGGGACATTTTTTATTTAAGTTATTATAAAACGTGGTAAAGATGAGATACTTTGTCCTAAAGTAAGTACTTTAGGTCAAAGTATCCCATCTTTAATGCATAATCATCAAAATCAACTTAGAATTCTGGCATGTCTGAGATCGTTTGGTGATCTGATTTTCTCGATGGCATGCGAAGCCAAGTCAGAGACCCATGGGACGCATAAAAACTCTGACACCAGGTTAGTCACTAACACGAAAAAAGAACTTTAAAATAAGATTAAAATGCGTTGTAAATGCCTCTGACATGTGTTCAGTCAAACTCGAATTATTTAGCACGGTTTAGTTTCAAACACTGCCTCATGAGTATGACACACAGTTAAAGATACACTTCGATTCAAACTTAATGGCGGCTCGGAACATGAGGCGAGTCGCTGTGCGGTTACAATTTCATGTGTCAGCGAGGTGAGGGGTGGGGTACTGCGCAACGTGTAGCTAACTTCATTGTATCCCTAACTGTCGCCCCTCCCGCACCTCGCAGCTAGCTCTAGTACGGTCTCAGTTAAGCGGTCGGCCTATAGTGTTCTAATTCTACGGTTTATAATATCTATTCTCTTATTCACAGAACATCCTCCTATCAACTTCTCGCCTCAGCGAAGCGAAGGTCAAAGTGGTGGACTTCGGATTCGCGCGACGGACGCCCGAATGTGCTGAAGAGAGACCGCGCATGATGACGCCTTGCTTCAGGTTTGTTGACTATCCTTATATCAGCATATCTTACTGTTATATCAGTAGAAAGTCTATCCAGCTGGTCTGCACCTGGATGTAGACTTTTCCATGCATCACCATGACTGGTGACTGGTTTGATGTCTTAACATACCAACTATTATGTAGGACACATTATGGAATGCAATAAAGTATTGAGTATTGGTATTGCGCTGCCTACATCCAGTGAATTAGCCGTCAACTAGTGAGGAAACCTGAAGGCCTAGACAAGTGACAATCGCTTCGAAAGCGTTTCGTATTTCTACAACGACTTTCAGCAGGATTGACATAAGCTTTTCGATAGCTTATGTCATTCCTATACATTTTTGCCTTTTCCATCATCGTTATCGCTGATAGAATGTCACTTTGTCTAGGGCGTCTGGACTTATAAATTAATACAAGTGTGAAATCGCCAATCCGCCTTGAGCTAGCGTGATGATCAATCCTTCTCTGTATGATAATGCTGGTAATACTTCTGATTTTAGTTGGCTCTTGTGTCCAAGGACCAGTTAGATCAGCTCAAGTGATCAAGCACTTAATACATGGGAATTCAAGGCTCTGATCAGTAATTATTATATTTTAAAATCACACGTTAGTTGTTGTAATTGGTTGATGTATTGACGAGCGCGCGTCACATGACATTTAGGTCATTGATATAAGGTTTAAATTTGCCTTGTACGCGTAGTCGTAAAATGCTGTGTTTTGGGGGACTGTCTTATGTAATTTTGACGCTCAAAAAGTGCGGATTCTCTTCCTAACTTGAAAATGACTTTTGATATTCTACAGTAAATAGTTATACAGTAGTATAATATCATGTTTTTGTCCCATAGCTTACCGTACGCGGCGCCCGAAGTGGTGTCGCGCGCGCGCAGTGCGGCGGCGCCGGGCTACGGGCCGCAGTGCGACCTGTGGAGCCTCGGAGTTGTTTATGTGAGTCATTCATAATTATGAGACCGAAGTTACTAGCCAAAATTTCCTCCAAATCCGTTCACCCGTATTTGCGTGATTGAGTAGGATGTATTTACTAAGTAGATTACGAACAACATTACGAACTGCAGAAGGTTAAAATGCTCATAAAGATAAAATAAAAAACAATTTACATGGGGCTTAAAAACGTAACTCGAAAATGAGGTTGTATTATACTCCCCTGCCTTTCCTTGTGGGGAACAAAATTATCTAACAGATAAGTGCCTACACCGGAACTTATCAGGAGGGTGGTGAAACAGACCGCCAATAATTTGTAAATCTTATTGACGTTATAATCTTTATTTCCAGTACTACATGCTCTGTGGCAAAGCACCGTTCCAGCCTCTGTCCAAGAAAGAACCAATCACTGCCTTCATGGACAGAATCAGGATTGGCAACTTTACTATGGATGGTCAGTATTATTATCTATATATCGAAGGTTATTTATTTTATTATTTATAATTTTTGAGAGGAGCTCGTGGCAAAGTAATAATAGCCGCACGGCTCGATCCGTCTGTGGATGGGTGATCGTCCGTGGATACCCATCCACCATCTTTACATATCGATACACATATTTCACATATTCCTTTCACCAACAGGAGCGGTCTGGGAGAACATATCAAATGAAAGCAAACGCATAGTTCTGGGTCTACTCGCAGTAGACCCGCTGCGACGCTTCGGTACCGACGAGTTGTTAGCCGCGCTAGGAATCAATATCCCAGTTGATAACAGCTTCAGACTATGTGTGAGTATCATTAATGTACTAACGACCCGTCCCAGCATCGAGATTTCTTTTATTATATGTAAATTTAATATTAATTTACTGTAAACATAAAGCTTTCGGAATAAATTCTGTAAATGATGATGAAAACCGTATCAAAATCCGTTTCGTAGTCAAATGTTTAAAAAGACAGCTCCCAAAAAAAGTGGCGCAACAAACGCTATAGCACTACATCTCTGCCTATTTAGTTTACTTTATTCCCATATAGACAAAACTAACCAAGCACCTTTGCCCCCAGGACATGACCAAAGCGGACCTCTACAAACGCCGATACAAGAACAAACACCGGGAATCCAGCGCCTCAGAGGCTGGCACCTCCCAGTCTGACATCACCGAGGAAACAGAGGAAAAAGAAACCTCCCTAATAGACACAATCAACAATCTCAAGAACAGAATGAACAAAAACTCCATAGAGAACGACGTAGAACTCATCAAAGCTAACACTATAGAAACACCTGTAACAGAATCTTCAGAACCTACCTACACAGACATAGACGATGACGTAGTCCCCCCTGTCAAACCAGTAGAAAAGACATACGCTAAATCTAGATCGAAGCTAGATGATTACATCTACATCGAAAGCAGTCAAGGCCTCGACGGAACAGAGGTAGCGTTCCCTAAAACTAGTCGCGCTAAGAAATCTAAATCTCCAGTCCCTAAGAAACGCAGAAAAATTGAGACTAGACAAACTAAGAAAGAGGTGAATGGAGAAAGGGAACTCCGCAGCAAAGTAGAAAACGGCACCCGTGGGAGAAAGACTAAGGAAGTCGAGAAACGTGTGCTTAGGAGTAAGAGTGTGACGGAGAAAAATAGGGCCACAAAAGAATCTATAGAGAATGAGAAAACTGTAGTGACTAGAGTCACACGTAAGAGGAGATACGAGGAAGTGACTAAACCTGTTCTCAGAGAAAAGGGACAAAATGGCCGCTCTTCCCGCAAGGCTAGCTCCGAACCCGTCGTCGAAGAACGGAAAGTAATTCGCGCTAAAAAGACTAAAAATGTACCTCTGCAGCTGGACGTACAGGACGCACAGGACGCACAGAACGTGCGCATGACTCGCTCGCGGCGGCGACGCCTCGAGATCAGTCTGTCCCCGTCCGAGGTCAAGAACGTCATCCCCGCGTTCTCGTTCGAGTCCGACCGACGCGTCACGTCCGTCGAGAGCAACCGCTCCGCCAAGTCCAACGCGAATACCAAAGCCAAACGCAAAGACAACGCCAAAGCGAAAGCCAAGGCTCCGAAGGCTAGCAAAGCTAAAAAGACACCCGTTCGAGCCACGCGCGCGCGCGCCAACCGGAGGTGAAAACACTCGTTCCTATCACAATAACCGAGTCCCAAATACGATCAGCGCCATCTCTTATCATATATAGACAAATAATAGACTGTTGCGCCTCACGGCAACTATATTCTAGTTTTAAATTTCCCCAATATGGCGTCAGCTAACCTCAAATTCCAAATGAGACAAAATAGTGATGCAATAAAAATTTATGGACGCTTTGCTCACGCGTAGGCATAGACAACAGAGGAAAGAAATTATTTATTCAACGAGAAAAAAAGAGTAAGTTATATTTCTTTTTTTAAATGTAGGTAACCTCTGAAACCTAGTTCGTGAAAATAATAACGTTAGACCTGTTTTTATTTTTTAATCCTTTTATTTAATGTTACTATTAATTTTTAAGATACTTTTTTCCCCTATTATTACCATTAGAATTAATTCTTTGAAGTTGGTTATTATGTATTTTTTGATTAGAATAATGAAAAAAATAATTAATTAAAAAATAGGTAAATTGGTGTGATTGAGCAGTTCTTGATGAGAGTAAAATTATTTTGTGAATTATTATAATTTATTCTTTGATAGCGCTACAGTAACTGGCTTCCTTGTTGTGATTTGTTCATGGGTGATTTGTAACGTCATAGGCGTCTAGCAAATGATAGCTATGATGTAATCCACTGGATAAAACTACAAAATGTATTTAATTCTCGACATCTTAAAAAAATCGCTCATATGATCACATCTTCATAGAGTCACTCAAAATTTCCCGTCACTCAATGGTATTTACGAAAATTTAAAAAATCCTTCGCAGATCTCTTTCCGTAACTATAAAATGAATTACTTTGTTTGTGTGTGTATATTTGTTTGAATAGGATAATAGGTTAAATTTGTAAATGTTCCCTTCGATATAATAGGCGTTTGTATTACAATACTTCTTTCTTCCACTTTGCAAAAAATGTAAAAAAAAAAGAATATATATTTATTTATGGTGAAAGTGCCAAAGCATGCTTGGAAATTCCGCTTATATATTAGGCGTTCAAAATTGTTTGTAATTGTTTAAAATCACAACTAAACACTTCCTATTTTTTGTATGTGGGTTGTTCAAAAATATTAAAAATAATTTAAGTTCTGAATAAAATGTCTTGTGAGTGTTGTCTCAATTGTCTGTGGTATTTTACGCGTCTGTTGTTCTTCCCTGTCAAGATCTGCACCAGGTTTCAGTTACTCGCTATCCTTTTTTAAATACACAAAATTAAAACTTTCTACTCGTTTTCTATATCTACTTTGGGACTCGTATCTTCTCTATGATCAAAATATCTCGCTATTTATTATAATTATAATAAACATTAAAAAAAGAAAAATAAATAATAAACAACCCATACACAATCCTAATCTAATTCTTTTGTCGTTATAAGCGCTTTTACCAAATAAAACTATATTGTTTTCGGCTCACTTCCCTGTAAATATACTATGATAGCATTTAGTACAAATTCGGTGGAAGAGTTATAAAAAAAAATATTATTTATAATTAAATTGAAGAAGGAAATAGTCTCAATTGACAACTTGCATGTTACTCTCCTCAATCGTGATACGATAAGGCACTGATGAAAAGTGATGAATAATTATTCTAATATTAGCTGAAAAAGCTTGACTGTATGTTTTAACTTCAAAATTTTAGTTACAAATGAATAAAATTGTTGCATGCTGTTAAACTTTAATATGAAATTGTTGTTAAAGACAAAATTATGTGCGCCAAATTTAGTTATACGGCTGATTTATAACAAATAATAATGTTATATCAATTACATTTCGGCTGTTCGTCTAAATTCTTTGTTCTTTGCAAGGAAACGAGATCGGCATACCGCTCTCTCATTCACTCACGGTTCATTTAACTTCGGTTATATTCGTGAGTGACGAAGATTCCCGATGATTTAGCGAAATATTGCCGTTAAGTTTGAAATGATTTGCATGGTAATATTGACGAAATAAATAGTGAATATAGTATGTAGTACATGCCCTCAAATTTTGTTATATATATTAGCTCAAATATATATTATGAAACCCAATTAGATTTTATAGCTAATACAAATGTTTTATTAGTGTAAAGTACTTTCACAGTGGACGAGTATATACATTTTGTATGTGTATTTTATTTAATGGAGTTGCTACTTCTATTAATAGTTGAGTCTAATACCTTGTATTATTTAAACCATACAATCAACGTGAAAGTACTTAAACTAATCCGTATTGTTGCAATTTACAAACGATTATGAGCAATCCAATGTAATTTTCATATACAACTTACATGATTGATATTTTGATCCATAGTCAATGTTTTACTTTTAAAGCAAAGATCTTAACTTATACAGCCAGTCAATAGACAACCATGATTTAAGCAAAGGTATGCCGCGTAGTGCCGACGCGTATTACGATGTTTTTTGTTTCGGAAATTAAAAATTTCCCCGAATGCTTAACTCGAGTAGCCTTTACGTCACATAAGTCGTAAAGTTTGTAAAAGTGCACTTAAATGGATTGTACCAAAAGATTATATAATTTTATAATAAAGTGTTAGAAGTTATTATTGATGTCGGCGTAAAACAAATTTTGTAAGACGTTACATGGATGCCGGCTGGAGATATTGGATTGTAATAAATATACCATTTTAACATTATTTTTATTTGTTTTATTGGTGGTTGGAGAGGCCATTGAAACTAGTACCCTATGGCTTCTAAGGGTGATATGAGGGGCTAGCAGGTACGGGGTAGCTTCGTAGGTCTGGCAATTTGAGAACTTTATGCGACCTACCCAAATGTCCTTTCTTTGGTATTGTTCGTCGAGTCGTTGAGCTCCTTAAGTTCTGAGTTGAGCTCCACTATTACCGACAAATGCTTGCACTGACTGGACAGGTCCACTCAAATCTGTGTGGTTCTTTCCTCAAAAGACCATTTCAGACTCTTATCTACATGGTCCTCATATGGCCTGACCAAGATTATGTCTGGACTTTAAAGGAGACGGTGACCTCTGAGTTTGTTTCGGCCTTTCTTCTCAGAGTAGTCAGATAGGAAACGCCGACCTCATCTAGCTTATTTTTACAACTTTTTAATATGACGTGTAAAAGTGATTCCAATATCCTATTTACAGAATAAACAATTTCATTTCATGGCCAGTGTAAACTCTTAAGGTTGATGCGCTAGGGTAGCCCGCGAAATTCAAATTTTCTTACGTTTTTTGTAATTTGCAGGTCAGTGTCAAAATTTGAATTTCGCGGGCCACCCTAGCGCATTCCCCTTAAGGATAATTTTTCTAACGAGCGATTGGCTATTGATAAATCATTCTCCCAATCACAGTAATTTTATTTTAATTTTCGTTCGAGAAACTGGCCCTACGTGCATTAGCCTTTCTATTTCGTAGTCTGGTAAAACACCGTGAAATTGCATTGCTATTCTGTAACCATCTCACCGTGAAAACTTAGGTGAAGTGATCGTGGAGCGAGAGTTGTCATCGATACTGAAGCTAATACATAAGGGAGTCAAGCTCACTTCACCTAAGTTTTCACGGTGACAGTTTTCGACCGGCAGGAGTGTACTCACGACTACACATCAAGCTATACATTTCCAGTTTATACTCATCTCGCATTGTATAGGATTTCCGTACAATGAGAGGTCAGCTTATACTGGATATGTATAGCTTGATTTGTAGCTGTGTGCCTGTGTGTTCAAGCACAACGCGAGTGCAACAGAAACTCAACCTACCAATAAATACTTTTTCTCTGGCAGTTTGGATAGAACTCGCACTTTCTGACATTTGTAATAAATTCCCGAGCAAAAGCATATTATATGCAGTCTTAATAATGATCACAGAATTACCTATATTTGCAAAATGATTCTAAACATTTCTAATCGATTAACGCCGGTAGCACGCCTTCCACGTTAAATCATAGCAGCGAAACTGCAGTACACAGAGCACTATATAATACTGGCTGCAGTAGTTCAATTTGGTACTGACTCGCGTCATGTTTCTCTACTCGAATTGGATTGTAGGACTCGCGTCATGTTCCTCTACTCGAATCGGAGAATCAAGCTTGACAGTGGTGTCATTGACTCTGGCAGGGCCACCATCAGGGATTTTAATTTTGATTACCTACACAAAAAATTAGTCGAAATTTGTCGCCAAACATCAGAATTTGTCGGTCACTGGTTCAAAAGATGAAAGAGAGGGTTTATAGGTGGCCGATCTGGAGAGAGTCTCCACAGCAGGGCCACATTTATATCTCAAAAACTGGGTACACACGGCTACACATCAAGCTATACATTTCCAGTATAAGCTGACCTCGCATTGTACTGAAATCCTATACAATGCAAGATCAGCATAAACTGGAAATGTATAGCTTGATGTGTAGCCGTGTGTACCTAGCGAAGATCTGTTTTCTCCCAAATTTAGTCGCTAATTAGTCTGAATCAGTCGCCAAGTCAGATTTATTCGAATCTTAGTCTAGAATCTAGAAGATATAATGAGTTCAGTTTTTAAGGTATAGTCCAAGAGCTAGATCGAAGAGTTTACGCGTAAATTCTGCGATCTAGCTCTTGGACTATGATATCGTATTCGTATTGAATTCTCTGTGGTATAAAATTTGCATGTACGGAAAGTGCTGCCACCGGGAGTTTCGTGGCTGAACTAAGGTTCTACAATAAACACCTACATCCAAAAAAGTAAATCCTCATAGTAAGTATGCGTATCTAGCCAATGATATATAAAACTATACGTCATTGTATCTAGCTAGGTATGCATACTTACTATGAGGATTTACTATTTTTATTCAATTTACAGATATCTCACCCAACTTGTTCTAGTATTTTTCTCATATTTAGAAAGCACTCTTGCTTACTTCACTTTGGAAGTAACAAACTGAGAAATCAGGACAATCTGTAGAGCGAGTCTGTTAGGGTCTTCAATGAAGTTCAGAATAATGAAATGAAACTTTTTATTATCAAATTAATATTTATTCGTTTTATACTTATTATAATACAATTGAGTTGATTTATTTGTGACATCCTCCCGTCTAGTATCCTGCACGAACTATGAATGATTTTGTATCAACAAAACATTGTTTTACTTTTTCTTGATCTATTTCACAATCTATAAAACAAAAATCGGTGAATAGTTCAATGAAGGTTTTAATTCGTTCTTTGATGTTCTTTTTGTGGCAATCATTATTAAAAATGCAACAGTTGTTTCTTGTATTTCCTGAAATCGAGCTACTAGGCAGTCGGAGGGATAACAAAGCCATTTCTTATTTTCGCTATACTCTCTGCCACATATGTATTTGTACATTTCATTGTCCGAATTGCCTAGTAGCTTGCTTTTACAATCTTTACATCCTTTGACGACTTTTTGTAGACACTTAGACGTCAAGGCCCACCCACAGACATAAGTTCTTTGATCAACCCCTGCATCAGAAATATTTTGTGTGTTTTGCATAACATTCAGAGGCTGATTAATTACAATACTTTGGGATTGCAAGGGAGCATTACCTTTTTCTTTATTTTTAAGGAACAGGAGAGGGATTTTATAAACAGGAGAATATTTTTTTGATAATAATTGCCAAATCGATTTAAAAACTTCGATTGTTCGTAAGAAATTATTTAAAGTTGTAACAGACTTCTCAATTATCTTCTCATCACTTTTTTTCACCATAAATTTGGCAGTTTTTAACATTTTTAAGGCACCTTGCTAAATTATGTGATGAGTGTATTTTACATTTTTAAGGCATCTTGCTAAATTATGTGATGAGTGTATTTTACCATTTGGCGGCGTAAAAGATGACGCGTTAAGGGCGGGTAGGAAGTAAAATTGCCTGTCTTCAATTTGATTTTTCATGAAATTGATAAGACTTAGGTGTAAAATAAAAATAGTATGAGTAACTACATGATATTTCCAAACTTTTTGTGGATCAGAAACACAAAATATTAAAGATTTCTCGATAAAAAAATATCACGAAGTTACCTCTAATTTTCACGTATTTTCGATTTGTACTTAAAATGCTAATGCCTATTATGATAAAAATTAGATGATTATATGTATTAAAACAAGGCAAAAAAATTGTGTAGGCTTTTTTTTTTATTCCTTTTATTTTTGGTTTTATTACGAATCAAAGCTTGTAGGACTTACGACGTTCTTAGTTCGTGGAAGAAGCCATCTTCCGTCGGACATTACGGGAACTTCAACCATATCTTTGTTTCACAAATCAGTCGGCGTCGCTCTGTTGAGACGAGAGGACTACGCTCAAATTTTTAGCTGCGCTGAGATATTATTTATTTTCGTAATTTATCACATTCCACAAAAGAAACTGAGACATAGAAAACATGAAAAAAACACTAAAACCACTTCCAAAACGAATATTACAAGTGTTATTGATTGATAAATAAATAAATACCGAGTCTAAATAAACATATAAAATTCAATGTTGATATTTGAAAACTCAAGATGACATACATTTTATTTGACAGATTTTTGACTGGTATAGTAGCACGGAGTATAGAAAGAAGTAGGCAAAACTAGCGCCATTGCTCTGTATTGCGGTGAATTTTCTTGCGGAGAAAATTTACAACATAGCCAACGAGCCCATTCCACGTTCATTTGAAAGTTCGCACTGGAGATTAAATCTTATTGCGATATACTCAGGATCCAAATTCGTTTACTCCCACTTTTTTTGACAAACTTCTTGTAAGGTGACCCTTAGACGAACAATTGGAGCGACTGACCGCCCCTAAATAAAACTTGTTTAGAATAATACCTTTATTCTTCGGTTATTGGTATAACGAACGAACTCGAACAGATTCCGTATGACTCCGGATTTTTAATTTGTCTGTCCGTGATGTCTTGTTTATATCTCTTTAGTTGACTTTTTTGTCGTAGTTGGGTTTTAGTTTTTACCTGACTACGGCGAAGCAAAACGGAGGGTTATAATTTTGACCGGTTTCTATGTATTTATCTATGTCTGTTCCCACATATTATCTAACTAAAAGACTCATCAAGAGTGTCCGTGGAGTTTCTTGCCCGTTCTTCTCCATAGGAACCTACTACGCTTTGGAATGGGCAACTAGCTTCATATTTTCTGACTGACCGACCCTTTGACAATTCAAAAGTGCCCGTAATTGGTTTATTTGAAATAAATGCTTTGAGTTTGAGTTTGAGTTCATCACAATTTGATAAATGAGGTATCGTTGGAAGCTTCTTGATCGTCCGCTGGTCATAGACTATATGAAGACACATTAAATTGAAAATGGCGCCCTCTAGGTGACATATCATGAACAACAAAAAATATTTTTTAATTATACCATGTTGGGTATCAAATCAAAGGTTTTAATTAGCACATTTCAAAAATATATATTATAACCCCAAAAAAAACCGCGACAATCCAGACGTATATTGCCATATGTTTATGTTAACGCGTGGGATGATAACTGCCGCTTCACGCGCCGCCGCACCGTAAACAGAAAAAAACGTCAGACACGCCGCGTGACGCCACATTGCACGCGACGCGCCACGCCCCGCGTCTCCGTAAATGAGGCCTAAAGTTATAATGCAACTTGGCATGTTTTCAAAGCTACAATTTCAACAGTTACAAAGAGGGACCATACTAAACTTTCTACTAAGGGACTAGTTATAACAAGCGCCCGAGACGCGCATTTTGTACGCTGCGTTTCGGGCGCTCAATAAAATTGTATGAATTCCTATGTAACGAATTATATCAAGCGCTGCAGTCTAAGCGAGCGCCCATGCCAGGCGCCGTTAGGCCTGCACATGTCGCAACTTGCCACTCTCAACTTGCATCTCCGTTGTGCGATTTACAAATAAGACTGGGAGAAGGTATGCCGCGGGCATTGCTGCTACGTGCGCCGCCGTGATTAAACGCCGCGTGTGACGGGCTCCGCCGCAAAAAACGCTCCATTTCAAACAAACGCGTGTAAAATCGCGTCTTCGTAAACGCACTCATACAACGCCATATGTTTGAATTCCGTGCGAGCCGCGCCGCCCAAAGCCACGCGCGACTCCTCGCGTCTGCGTAAATGAAGCCTAACCGTGCCCTTGACGCTTGGACGCGAGTTCCTTTTTCACTATTTTTCCTTGTCATTTTCTCCGCATTAGTAATAAACTTAAAAGAAACACGGTTTAAAAGTTACAACAAAATGTGGAAATCTTGTTGCGTTTGACGAGCGTCCAAAACGCGCCGGGCGCGCGCCCAAAACACAGCGCGCCGGTACTGAGCGCGTACCTCGGGCCTTTGTTATAATTAGTCCCTTTGGTACTTTGGCACCCATTTACATAGATGAATAGATGTCAATTCTTTTAGTGGTGAAGCCGACAATCCTACATTTATTTCTTTTGTACAGAACTCGGCCTCTTTTTCACATGTTTCAAATGTTTTCGAAGGGGATTGTTCGCGTTTGGCGCAGGAAAGGTTTTCATGGCACATGCCATATGCGTTGCACAATCCAGTGCAAAATTCATTATACGAATATTATTTTTTACTTGGGTATCACTTTGCACGATCCTCCAAAGAGAGAAATCCACGATATAGCATTATATTTATTACTTGGTAACACAGTTTTCCAGAAAGACGTCATTAGGTACAAATTGTACAAGGTCCTAAATAAAATTTGGTAACATTTAAATTTGAACTTTTTCACGTCAACATTGATTTTCTAGTTCCAAAACATGAACATGATCTATAGTTCTGAATTCAAGCTTAGCGTATCGTATAAGCAAAATAAACTACAGAAGATTGAAATTCGAATTCTATAAACGCCAGACGGGACGGGAAGGCATTGTGTTTTGTTTTCGTCGTGTTTAATGAGAGGGTCATTAAACACGACGAAAACAAAACACAATGCCTTCCCGCCAGCAGAAACTTTTCGTCTGGCGTTTCGTAGGTAAGGGTTGCGCGGGTGAAATATGATTTTTTGCTGACAAACTACTCCCCCTTAAATGAGTCAAACAATTTATTTAACAATACAAATGGTATTGGATCCCGATATTCAGATTGACAATCTCCTCTTTCAACTACAATGTCTGTAGCAACTGCCATACTGAAACTTAAGACGTGAGCCGCATTTTTTATTTATATTGCCGGGTTTTATGTGTTCATTGGTAAGTTGTGTAGCATACTCAATTCTCCACGCGACTTATCGGCTGCAAAAACCTGCTGAAAGTATTATCACTAGTGGGGAACATCAATCAGCTTATATCATGATTGTTTACATGAATGATGTCCTTTATTCTTTTCCTGCATGAAATAAGCATTTTGGCTTCGGAGATGAAACTATTTATAGTGCGTACATTTGCCGAGCTTTTGTCGCATACAGTTGCAGTAGCTTGTACACACGGCTACACATCAAGCTATACATTTCCAGTTTATGCTGATATCTCATTGTATAGAATTATCCGTACTATGCGAGACCTCGCATAGTACGGAAATTCTATTTCCAGTATTTCCAGTATAAGCTGACCAGCTTATACTGGAAATGTATAGCTTGATGTGTAGCCGTGTGTACTTGCGGTAGTTAGGTGCTCCCAAGTTCACGAAATAAAACCAAATCACTGTGATCCACAGGTAATGTAGTTTAATAGTCAGGAAACATTAGCTAAATGGTTATGTACAGTATTTGTGTTAATACAATCACAGAGGACTCTTACAAGTCTGGAGAAAAGTTTTCCTAACCGTTTATTTTAGTGCCTGTCAAAAACCGTCGTGACACAGACTAAGTAATAATTAGTGATGTGTCACTCTCGTAGTGGTGTTACCTCATTCAGGTGGACGATTTGTTAATCGCCACACCACCCCCCTACGGAGAGAACAAAACCAGGCTAAAATAACTAACATAATACAGTTATAGCACATTATTAAACAATGAACAAACAATTAATCAAAATTCTTAAATCTAACGCGCCTACCCGAGCGTGTGGTATAGGACTGCTTTACTGGCAAATTAGCCCGTACTGACTGTTGCGGGATTGAGGGCTCGGGCGACTTATCTATTACGGCTTGCCGTTGAGGAGGATCAGCCGGGGCGGGCAATTGCATAGTGTGGGTCATTTGCAGATCGGAATGATCAATAAAGGCCGGTTTGAGTCTGTCGACGCTTACGACGCACGGTGGATCGAAAATCAGCTGTAGAAGACATAGGATCTCGATTTCTTAAATGTTATTTTTTTTTTGCTGGAAATTACTTCTGCTGATCATTACTGTTCTATAAAATGTCATATGAAGTAAATGTGTGCACAAATGGAAGAGTTATAATTTTTATAAGAAAAAAATGTATGAAAAATCGAATTATCTCCTAAACGGCATGTTTAACCGTAATATCCTTGGAGGTGGTCATAGTGCTAATTATTTATAATTTTTTGGTTGCGGATTTGACGAAAAATTTCATGCCGTTTTTTTTAAAAAATCGTCAAAATATTTTTATTTGTTTTTTCATATGAAACGATTCCTTTTAGTATTTATGTTGAAGAACACGGACTTTTAACTACACGTAACATAAAATAGCATCACTCCTATATTTCCGAAGGAGTTGGCAGAGGTTTATAGTACACCCACACGGAGACAACTATGTTTGAGCTAGATATTTATCAACACATCATGAGTTTTAAAACTATTCATACAACCAAATTACCAATTGTTTACTCTTCTAATGAGTCCGAAAAGAAGTGATTAAGTAACTACACTGATTAGGTCTTCTAATGAGTCTTTATAGGTGATTTAATGATTTTCAATATCTCACGACAATGCCAACTATGTATTACATTCAACTTTTCCTGATAAGTAAGCTAATTTGTTAATTAGCAGTGCTATGAGTTCTAAGAATAGTTAGTGACAATTATAAATTTTCATTAGCTAATGAGAAGATAACTAATGAGGGTAGTTACCTAATTATTGGCGTTTTGCAATAAAAGGGCTAAAGTTTTGTTTTATAATTTAGTTTGTTCACAACTGTGTAACTGCTAACACTAAATCTGCGACTATAAAATCTTAGAATGGAAAGTTTAATCACGAATTTAGACTTGTTTGTTCTTCTACGAAGTGAGAGTACTTCATTTGATCATGAAGTATTGTTCAGTGCAGTTGTATCTCGCATAGGCGATTGCCTGTCTGACGAAGATCGTGTTGTTCTCAAAGAATTTTGTCGGAGATTTACGCGAGCCGATTTACAAAGGTGGCAGAAATCCAACCGATTCCTTGATAATTTCAGGAGAAAGTACGAGAATTGGTTGGGAGCAAATATTGATTGGCCGAGTTTTGTGCAAACTTTAGTTAATCAAGAACCAAGTGTTGAAGAGATACCAAGAGCGCCCTCAGTCTCTCCAGAACCGTTGACATCAACGTCCATTGGAACAATGACGAAAAGATCCCGTAAACCATTCGAAGATCTGGGAAGTAAACAAAAAAAGAGAAGATCTGATGAACACACAGGCGAAGATTCCAGTGAATTGGCATATGCAGCTGCAGCACGTTTAGAAGAAGAAGGGCATGGAGATATTAGTCATCGAATACATGATGAAAAATCCTGAAGCAGTCGCTAAATTAAATGAAACGCTTAAGAAACCAGCGAAAACAATCATATTTACGTCAGAAAAGGCGCTTGGATTGCTTCTTTCGCTAAAACTCTCAAAGTGGCAATATATTACGTTGCGAGAGGCTGCCATTCGGGAAGGTGCTAAGGATATTTATCCATCTTACTATAAAGTGCAACAAACTAAGCTTGATTGCTACCCTCCGAAGCAATCAGTGACAGTTACTGATTCATCGGCTAGGATTACACTTCAAGCTTTACTTGATATCACAGTTACAAGAATCCTTCAAAGCCTTTCTAAGGAAGAGCATAACAAGCAGTTGAAGCTGATATCCAAGTGGGGATTTGATGGTGCTTCTAACCAAAGCCGATACAAGCAGAAAATGGAGGGTGAGGAAGATGACTCGAGCATTTTCATGACCTCCTTGGTGCCACTTAAACTGACAGATGGAGACAACATCTTATGGACGAACCCAAAACCATGCTCAGTTTTGTATTGTCGTCCAGTTCAGTTTACTTTTGTAAAGGAGAGTGAAGCAGTTGTCCTTGAGCTGAAAAAACAAATGGATGAAGAAATTGAGGCCCTTATCCCCACAGAGTGCAATAATAATAATAATAGGGTGACTCATGAACTAATGATGACGATGATCGACGCTAAAGTTTGCACTTACCTTTCTGAAGCTAGACCAAATGCATCGTGCTACCTGTGCTTAGCAAAGCCTACAGAAATGAACCGCTTAGATGCTGTAACATCAAAAATTGTGTGTTCTGACCTGTATGAATTTGGCTTGTCATCCCTACAAGCCCGTATAAATTGTATGGAATGTCTGTTACACATTGAAAGAAAAAAGAAAGAAAGAAAGAAAATAAATTTATTTGACCCAGGTAAGGCACACAATATTTATAGAAAAAAACAAAGAACATAAAAAAAAATAAAAAAAAGTATTGTGCGCCTCACGGCTGCGCCAAACAGGCCCAGTTCAGCATGAATGCCAGACAACTAGTGCCTGACGCTGGTTTTCAACTGGACCTTATGTTACGAGCATTGCATACAGGCTCGACTTCAAACGGTGGGCAGCGAGAAGTGATGAGCACAAAGAAATGCTACAGACAAGGAAGAAAATAATTCAAAATAAATTCAAAGATGAGCTCAATCTGTTGATTGATATAGTAAAACAAGGCTCGGGAACCACCAATGACGGGAATACTGCAAGAAAATTCTTTGAGCTTCCTAATAAAACCGCAGCTATAACCGGTTTGGATGAAGACCTCATCAAAAGATTTGCTGTAATTTTACAAGCAATTACATCTGGAGAGCAGGTATAATAAAATTTAGACATTATGCCCGCAAAACAGCAGAAAAGTACGTATTATTATACGACTGGTACTACATATCGTCAACCGTTCATAAATTATTAATCCATGGGGCTGACATAATCGAGAAAAATAATATTGTGCCGATTGGGACTCTCTCGGAAGAAGCCTCGAAACAAAGATTTTAGGAGGTTTCGAGAACATCATTCGCGGAAAAGAAGCAGGCAGGATTCCAATCAAGACATTTTTAATATGCTTGTTGTTTCTTCGGATCCTTTGCTAAGTGCACAAAGGCCTAAGTTAGATGCCAAGAAAAAGCAGAGCTTTTTTGCTGAAACTCTCGACTTAATTCAATTTCAGGAAACTGAGTTCGAGTTTTTGGATATATCCAATCTGGATGCTGACTCAGGATTGGAGTCTGACAACGAGAGTGATAAGGAAAATTTGTAAAAAAATTATATATGTACATATTTGTAAATTTGTATTTGAGTCTGTTTGGTTTTTTTTTTGTAATATTTAATGATATTTTGTCTTTTTTTAAATTTATTTTACTTTATTTTACAAATGCTTAGTATTAATTCCTTAAATTAAATTATTTTGTATATAATATAACTTTATATGTTACTTAAATAAGAGTTTGATAATCTTTTTTTATTTAAATTAATAAAAATGTGTCAAAAAACAGCAATTTTTTTATTTAATTTTTCTTGTTTTTTGTGTTAATATTTGGGTTAATAACATATCGAACTTTTTAACTTGGACACTAAAAGGGATCGTAATACATGTAAAAATAAATAAAAATATTTTGAAGATTTAAAAAAAAAACTGCATTAAATTTTTCGTCAAATCGGCAACCAAAAAATCATAAATAATTAGCACTATGACCACCTCCAAGGATATTACGGTTAAACATGCCGTTTAGGAGATAATTCGATTTTTCATACTAGCTTCATACAAATTTTTCGTAATAAAATTATATTTCCTTCGTTTTTGGGCAGAATTAACTCGGGTGTCATTTTTGTACATAGTAATGATCAGCAGAAGTCATTTCCAGCAAAAAAAATAACATTTAAGAAATCGAGATCCTATGTCTTCTACAGCTCGATCCACCGTGCGATGGCCTTGTTGCCCTTTATCATTAGGGTGAATGTTTTCCCATCACACGAACGCTCCAGGACTTTGTGTGGACCCGTATAGGGTGGCTGTAACGCTCTTCGAATGGTATCGTCTCTCATGAGTCGCAGTCAACAAATCCTTGAATATAAATGATGCAGGGTCTCCGTGTCGACTAGCTGGTAGTGGTCGTACCAATGACATTTTGTGTCGCAGCTGAACAACGAAATCAACTAGGTTTTCTATTCTTCCTGATGTTAAAGGTGGGACCAAAAATTCTCCAGGGAGCCTGAGAGGCTCTCCGTATACCAGCTCTGCTACGGTGGCTTCGAGATCTTCTTTATACGCCGAACGCATTCCAAGCAAAACCATCGGAAGTGACTTCACCCATGAATCATTATGGCACATTAACGCCGCTTTAAGTTGTCGATGCACTCGCTCAATCATCCCGTTTGCGCAGGGGTGATATGATGTGGTTCTAATGCGCTTGGTACCGAATTGCTGCAGTAATCGGTGAAACAAACCAGACTCAAATTGAGAACCTTGATCTGTAGTAATAACCGACGGTACGCCAAAGCGAGATACCCATTCTTTGGTAAAAGTCTCGGCTACTTCCTCCGCGGTAATGGATCGCATGGGCCAAACCTCGGGCCACCTGGAAACTCTGTCTCTTGCAGTCAAACAATAACGGTATTCGTCGCAGACGGGCAATGGACCAACGATGTCGATGTGGACATGCATAAAACGACCGGATGGTATGTCGAAATTACCGACAGGGGCAGAATTGTGTCTTGAAATCTTGCTGCGCTGACATGCTTCACAAGATCGAGACCAGACTCGGCAATCCTTTCTAACCGAAGGCCAGACAAGACGCTCTGCGACCAAACGAGTTGTAGCTTGGGTACCGGGGTGACTCAAATTGTGTAACTTATTGAAAGCAGCGCGGCGGTAGGAAGGGGTCAGATAGAGACGTGGTTTACCAGTAGAGATGTCAGAGTAAACCGGAGTGTTAGTACCTGATGTACTAATTTTGGTTAGTTTTAGACTGGAACCACCTTGCAATAATTTATCAAGTTCTTTGTTTGATGCCTGCGACTTAGCCAAAGCTTCATAATCTTGGTCCAAAGTGATGGCGTCTATGTCAATGCGTGACATAGCGTCGGCCACGATATTGTCTTCGCCCTTAATGTAATGAATATCGGTCGTGAATTGGCTTATAAATGATAGCTGGTTAAGTTGTGGAGGTGGGAGTTTCTCACGTCGCTGTAAAAAAGCGTACAAAAGGGGCTTATGGTCTGTGAAAATTGTTGCATGCTGGACTTCTAAAATGTACCGAAAATGTTGGACACTCTCATAGATTGCTAACAATTCGCGGTAATAGGCTGGCCACTGTGCCTGTTGCGGAGTCAACTTTTTACTGAAAAAAGATAGTGGATACCACTGGCCGTTTAGATTTTGCTGAAGGCAGGACCCAATATGAACGCTAGATGCGTCAGTAAATAATCCCAACCTGGCGTTGCTAATTGAGTGTTGCAGCAGTGTTGCGTTGGAGAGGCTCTTTTTACAAGCTTCAAATTGTTGCAAGAGTTCGGGTGACCATGGAAATGGCTTTGCACCCTTACTGTTGGTTGAAACCAATGCATCAATCAATGGAGCCTGGAATTGCGCTGCACGAGGCACGAATCGACGATAATAATTAAGCATACCTAGAAAACGGCGCATACCTTGTACTGTCTCGGGTGGTGGAAAATCCAATAACGTTTAAATTCGATCCTGCGGGAGGCGCGTACCGGCACCACTTACATGGTATCCCAAAAATACGACTTCCCTGACACCTAGGACACACTTAGAAGGGTTTATTATCACTCCGTAGTCTTGCAGGCGTTTGAAGAGGACTCGCAGGTGCTGAAGGTGGCGGACTCGTCTTTGGAAAATATGAGGATATCGTCCACGTAAGGAAAACAGAATTCGAGACCCCGTGTGACCTCGTCGATGAAACGCTGAGAGGTTTGGCCAGCATTCCTTAAACCAAAGGTCATATACGGGAATTCGAAGAGGCCAAACGGGGTGACGATGGAAGTTTTTACAATATCCTCTTCGAAGACCGGAATTTGGTGGTACGCTTTAACGAGGTCCAGTGTGCTGAATACCTTGGCGCCGGTGGCGTTCAGGGCGCGGTAGTCGCCGCAAGGGAGCCAGGTGCTGTCTTTTTTAACGGTCATATGTAATGGTGAAGACCAAGCACTTTTTGACGGCCGAGCTGTCCCGCATCTTACCATTTCTTCGAATTCTTTCTTAGCCGCAATTAGTTTCTGCGGCGCCAAACGTCGTGGTCGATAAGAGACAGGGGGCATGCACATGCTTGACGACTCTAGGAAAACCGGGAGGTCGAGTAATATCTGGAAACTCCGCTAGGAGCTGAGTAAATATTGACTTACCAGACGCTACTGCTCGTACGCTCGGCTGGTCAATACTAGCGGTAGAAGCAGCAGATGTTAGTCCAGTAGTACCGTCGACCAATTTTTTATTTCGGCAGTCGGGTAAAAGGTGATAAAATGCCAAAAAATCAGAACCAATAAAGGCTGTGCTGGCGTCGTCTAACACGAAATGCCAAGTGAAATCGCGGCGCAAGCCAAAATTTAATTTAAGGTTTACTGTACCAAAAGTTTGTGTACTGCTTCCGTTCGCGGCACTTAGTTCATAATCAGTAGGCTGCCTGCGTGACGGTAACCAGCGATGCGGAAAACAACAAAGGTCTGACCCAGTGTCAATTAGGAACCGGCGGCTGGTCATGTGGTCCGTGACAAAAATGCGGCGTCCGATTTTTTCGCAGTCAGTTGCCGCCGCTACTGCCTGCTGGTTGGGTTTTCCGACTCCCAGTCGCATGGCTTAGTACATCTAGACGCTTTATCACCCCATCTCCTGTGGTACCAGCATCGCTTGGAATTGTTCGCTGATCTACCGGAAGATGCTGACCTGCCGGAAGATGCGGACCGGTCACGTGTGGGACGCTGTTGCTGCCTCGAGAGTGCAGCTACTTGCTTACTCACATCTTCTAATTGTTGAGCTAAAGATAAGGTTGAAGTTGCCGATGTGCAACAAACAGCAGGTGATGGGGCTAACTCCACGATTTTATCAGCTAACTCCGAAACTTTATCCAAATTTAGGTTAGCCTGTGCTGCTAGTATTGCTTGAGCTTGTTGTGGCAGACGGCGCAACTAAAGTTGGCGTATGATATTATCGTCTGAAAGAACTGTCCCAGCAAGTGAGCGAAGGTGCCGAAGAAATTGGGATGGTTTCCGGTCACCAAGCTCTTCATCACTTAGAAGTTGTCTGACTTTTTTTTCTTGGGACGTTGACAGTCGTTGTATAAGGGCTTCTTTTAATTTTTCGTATTTCCCTTCGGCTGGTGGGTTTGTGATTAAGTCCTCGACTTCACCTGCCAGCTTCTGATCTAAATGACCTACTACATAATTGTATTTTGTAGTATCGCCAACAATATTGCCAATTTGGAATTGGGCCTCCACTTGTGCAAACCAAATTGCAGGCTTGTCAGCCCAAAATGTAGGTAATTTTACAGCTACTCTACACACCTTTGCCTCCAGTTCATTCTGGCCTTATCACTTTTGTAGTACTGCATTTTCCACCATCAGTTGCTCAAGTTGTGCCTGAAGCTCTTCTTTTGCCATGATACAAAACCAAATGAAAACAAAGCAAATAGCAATAATACCACACACCCGCGGTGCAGAACAAACAACAATAATAATTAATTTTTGGTAGCAACAGTACCAAACCCAAAGTAAATTAATGTTAGCAGTAGGTAGGCATTAAAACAATATAGCAGATTTTTACAAGATCATAATTCAATCAATCAGCTGAGCAATATTAAGAATTAAGTTTTATATGATGCTAGTTACAGACTCTTATTTCAATTATGAAGGTATGTTATCAGGTATGCAAATGCAACTTAAATTTAACACAAAGAAAAGAAAGGCACTAATAACACTGTTAAAACATAACCAGTCCTTATAGGTAAATATCAATAAGAACTTTATAATTCACTCAGAATGTTGAGAAAGTGCGATGCAGCTCCACAAAATAGTATTGGCGCAACCTAATGTTGTTATTAGTATATGCATATGTAGGTTTTAATGCTAGCAGGCCGACAGTTAGTAAGTACATGAGCACTAGGTAAGTTTGTAAACAACATTTTGAGTTATTAGTAAAGAAAAAGAAAAACAATAAAGTTTTGTGAGGTGGTTTAGGAATGTCCAGTGCTGCTTACCATTTGTTCAGATTTCACTTTACAGTTACACTTCCACTAGAAGCACACACAACATGCAATCATGCACTTGGGGCAGTTGTTCCGGATTGCAATGGTTAGGTAATAACTGCAAGTCGTAGTCTGTACTTCTGTACTTCTGAAGAAACGCGATGAAATTCTCGTAGCGTAGATACACCGTATTTAGAGCGGCGCAGTGTCGGTCGGGTCGGGCTTCGGCAGCGTCGTAATCAACGTCAGAATGTGAGGTACCTACTTATGTTCTCTCGTTTGTAACGCGACGACAGAAGCAGGGAGTTGGCGCTCCGGCGCCGGCGTTGGCACTTTTATTAGCTAATAATCGCTGTTGCTTGGTCAGACAGAAGCGTGAGTTTTAGTCGCGGTCACCAATGCGGGAGTTAGGTGCTCCCAAGTTCACGAAATAAAACCAAATCACTGTGATCCATAGGTAATGTAGTTTAATAGTCAGGAAACAGCTAAATGGTTATGTACAGTATTTGTGTTAATACAATCACAGAGGATTCTTACAAGTCTAGAGAAAAGTTTTCCTAACCGTTTATTTTAGTGCCTGTCAAAAACCGTCGTGACACAGACTAAGTAATAATTAGTGATGTGTCACTCTCGTAGTGGTGCTGGTGGACGATTTGTTAATCGCCACATACTTTACCTTTTTTTTTTTTTTTGAGGTTGGGAAATCATCCAATTACTTCTCCCGCTTTGGGCGGAGCGGAAGGGCGTGTCAGACTTTTACTGACTAAAACCCACCCGTGTTCCTTCAGTTGCCTGTTGCCAAGGTCCCGGTATCCCTTTCGGACTAACCCGCAACCCTGGCAGGCATCGGTCCTAGCGGACCCCGCCAATTGTGCTGACATCTCTTTGAGGCGCGCGTGGTACACAACGCGCCAACGACCCGGGCCTGGTCCTAATCGGACGGCGAGCTATCCATTGCTCGCCGTCCGCAAGCCCGCGCCTATGGTGGTGCTAAGGAGGTGACTGCTTCCCATGCCCTCTCGGTCCGTACCATGGCCTGAACCAGAGCCGGACGCGAGAGGTCACCGCCGCCAATCGCCTCCAAGAAGACACGGCGGGGCTCCGCCCAAGCAGGGCAGACCTCCACCGTATGCTCCACCGTGTCCTCCGGGCGATCCACATAGTGGTGACACCCGGGCGTTTCCTCCCGCCTTATCCGAAACGGGAACCTCCCGAAGCAACCGTGTCCGGTGAGGACCTGCGTCAGGCGGAAGGTGAGGACGCCGTGGCGCCCTCTCTAGCCACTCCTCAAAGAGGGGACTTATCGCCACAATTGTGGCGTGCCCAAGCTTGTACTTTACCTATAACATCTACTAAAACTTCTTTAAGTTTTAATTTTTTTTAATGTTTGGGTAAAGTAGTAAGCTACTGGTTGTTTGTAATTTTTCCTTACACCTTTGACCAGGACAGTGGTCCTGGTCAAAGGTGTAAGCAAACATTACCTGAACAGGTAAATGCCTATAAAATTTGCCTGAACAGCAAAACATGATTGGCAATATTTTGCGTTTTACAGTCCCCCATACTTCTCAAAACCTACATTTTCTTGTACACATTGTAATGGATGTGTGGAGAAATGGATATTTCATCAAAAACGATCTTGTTGTAACATTTTCGACACTATGGACTTTCAACTCTTTAAAAACAATTTAATTTATGGCTGGAGTCAATTTTACTTGAGCAAGCAATGACTTCAGGACTTTTTTTGATGGTAGCGTAAAATGTTTGCACAAAAAATTGTAGGCTCTAGGGCTTTTCTTAAAAATTGAAAGCGATAAAATCTTTTCTTCCTGGGTAAATCTATGCCCCTTCTTTTTCTTCCGTCCTTCTATGAATTGCATTCGAGTAAACAATTTAGCTGACTCAGTCATGTTTTGAGATAATTGGTCAAAATCTCTGTTAGCACTTTGTTTTTTAATCTGCTTAATGCGCAACTTGTAAGTTTTAAGCTTTTGGCGCAATCTTCTTATTTCATTTTGCATTTGTCTTGCTGTTTTAGCACACTGCGTTTTAGCCTTTTTCTGCAGATACTCGAAAGATTTACCTGAAAGATTAAATTTAAAAATTAAAAAAAAATAAAAATGTAAGTGAACTTAAACTGTAGTGCAAGTGCTGAACTTTTGAATTATAATTATCATGTGAATCAAGAAGAAAGACATTATTGGATGATTTCTTAATTTTATAGTTACTTGGACTAGATTGTAATGTGAATAAAGTATCATCAATTGTGATACATTAGAAAGAAAAAAAAAATTACACATGTTAAAAATGGATCAACAGCCTAAAACATCCCACTGCTGGGAAAAGAGATTATGTATGCAAAAGATAAATTAAACCATTTAGATAGTGCTGTGTGAATATAACAAACAAACAGACAGACCAATTCATATTATAATATTAGCGATTTAAAAAAAAAGCAAAGTACCTGGATCAAAATTAGTCAATGGTGTGCGAACATGGTACTCTTCATGTGATGTCAAACAGGTAGATCCAGATGGCCCTGAGAATTCTGTAAAATCAACAGCAGCTGAAGATCCAGGTCTGGATGGACTAGGTAGGTGTTTAGTTTGAACCGATGACCCAGGCAAGTTGGTGATATCAATCAAAGTGGCTTGACCAGAATGTATTCTAGGCAGACAGTAGCTATGGTCTGTCTCCACAAAGGTACTGATTGTTTGCCGAACACCTGTAACATAACATTAATGAATTAGAGTTACTTTCGAATTTGTAATATTAGTAAGGATTGCAAATCTGAATCATTTTGGTATTGTTATAAATGTTGTTTTGTCACAAATATTGAGCTAATTTAATTTTACTTACGATTCAAATTAACTGTTGGTATTGCTGAACAAATAAGATGACCTCCAGTTGTCTTGAATGTGGGATCAAAATGGTGATCACATATTCTTTTGTTCTTATATATTTTCATATGGTTATTTTCTCTAACCTTGCTGCCAACAGCCGCTAACCAAGCGGCGAACAAATCAGGGCGTTTATCAGGGTTTGGGAATCGGTGAAGGGGTACACCGTATGTAACTGAAAATGGAACGACATTCAAGAATATGAGAATATGGCTAAATAAAATGAAATTATGGAATAACATGAAACTTTTTCTTTCTTATAATAAAGGTCATATGGTACGGTACGGTATTTAAACACTTACCTAAAGCATCACAGCCAAAAACACAATATTTTCTTCGGAATTCACTCATGTTATCAAAACAACAATAATTACCAACGAAAAATAAAGTAATAACAATATTATTTAATTAAAAACAAAACTTAACAAAACAAATAACAGTAACCAGTAACAATTTTGACAGAAATAACTGAATAACTGAGAAATAACACGAGTAACCGGAGAAACGCATCAACGTCGGGAAAGCCGGAGTTGAGTTGACATCAGTAATAATAATAAATATTATTATTGCTCTGTGGTTGACATGTTGACAATGGCATTGATTGGCGACGATGAGATGACATTTGTTTGATAATTCGACAAACAAGACAAGTTGGCTGCCAAGTTTTTTTTTCCCACTAAACTTCAGATTTCGCTATCGTCTATGGAAATTGATGACAGTGCTAAGCAAGGAGTATAATAATTGGGAGGTGCTAAGTGTGGCGCAAGCCGAGACGTGATAATATCGTACTAAAAATAAGTAACTAGGTACTGGTTGAAGGTCTGTCCTGTCATAGATACCTAAGTTGAACGTAGCGTGTTAATTTTTTTTCCTATATCCATAGGTAGGTCTAGCCCTCATGCGTTCGCAACAATGTCCGCAACAGGACTAGAATAGGTTTTCCACAGGCGATTCCCTAAAAAACAAATCAGTTATGTACTTTTGCCTTAGACATTTGCACATGAACCTATCTTTTTTTTTGTATATTTCGCAGTTTTGTGGCTTGTGGGAATAAAAAGGTGGCTTGGACAAACAGGATACTTAGGCAGAGTTGGTAACTGTGAGCCATGAGATGAGACCCTATTCAAAACTCAACAAATATTGTATCGACTTACTATTGAAATTATAAAAGGCACATTCTACTCTGATCTAAGTTTATTAAAAAAATATTTCATATCTATGGTGTACCATAAAGTACGGAATTATGACAGTAAAAGTCAGTGTTGCATAGAGCGAATGAACACCTTTTTTGGTAGACTTCTTAACAGATAAAGAGCTCATCTTGCCAGGGGTACTGCCGTACCTCTAGATAAATAGTCAACAACAAACCTTATCAAAAGATCAAGTTTTATTTAGTCAACCGCACGTCCTGTAAATGATTGAATTTATCAGTAACCGGTTTTCGTATTTAAAATTTTATTATTATTACTGATGTGCAGCTTATTATGTTTTTCAACAGCTTTTTTACAATAATTTTCAAAAGCAAGCGACAGGTTTGGTAGATTTGGACAACTTTCATCATCTTCCTGACCTTGTCCTTGTCCCTTGGAGTCGGAGCAACACGTTTTCTTCTTCCATTCCTCCCAGTTAACCGTCACATTTTATTTAATTTTCCCTTTTTAACCGACTTCTTCAAAAAGGAGGAGGTTCTGAATTCGTCTGTATGTTTGTTACGTGATTACTCCGCTAATTATGAATCGATTTTGATGATTCTTTTTTTGTTTGGTAGGTCCTGCTTCAGAGGTGGTCTCATATAAATTTTATTAACTTTGCTTGCGTGGTTTTTGAGTTAGCTAATAGCTTCCTTAATTACGTATTTTTCTCACTTAGTCCATGTAGATGATATCTTATTTGATTTCGTCACTGTTATTAAATAGCAGGTAGTGGTATACGATTTTGTGTGGGGTAGGTAACACAACTAAAAAGTGAAAAATAATAACTTTTTAAAACAAACGACTTCCAAAAAAAAACAAAAAAAGTGAAAAATAACTTTAATTTTGAAGTCATTTGTTTTTTTTTTGTAATAAGTTTTTTGGTGACCTACATGCATTCTATAAAACAATTTGGACAACGTTATTATAGTAGTAAGTTTAAAACATAGTATGGTAACACCAAGAATGGCACTGTGGCAAACGTCAGACGATGTCGAGTGAAGTGATAGAAAAATAATTAATTTCACGACGTTTTGTGTTAATAATTATGTGAATGATGAGATGAAAGTGTAGATAAATGTTAGTATAGTGTTCAATAGTGATTATGGCGCATAGTGGTGGTGTTTTGAGTTCGGATATATCTCGGAGGAATCCACAAGATGAGTATGAACTCATTCAGAGAATCGGTTCGGGGACCTACGGTGATGTATACAAGGTAGGGGGCCTTTCTAAAATACTTATTTCTCAACTTTACGTCTATTTAAGACGATATCGACACGAATTTAACACTTTCTCGGACATTAGGTCACAAAAAATGGCAATGTAAATCTCGTTTGCCATACAAAATATTTTTTGTGATGAAAAAAATGTTTATAATCGTCAGAATTAGTAACAAAAAGAGTATTTAGGGTTGTGTATTGTTTGTAGGGCGGTGTTTGTTACAAAAAACACGTGTTACTAATGACCTTGAGTGCAAGACAAGTCTGGTTTACTAATTAGTGTTGAACACACCCAAAGGTGTTGTGATATTCAAAACACATCACAGCTCTTTGTTCTGTAACTGTTCTTTATTTAAAATACTTATGAATATGGCCAGTAATTATGGCTTTAGCTATAGTTGTATAGCTTGCAACTTAAATATTTATGTTCAGGTGCAAATTAAGTATAATAAAATTATTTTCCTGTTGTTTATTTAAGATTGACCTAATTTTTACATAATATTGTCTGTGTTTTGAGTGCAATGCAATTCCTATAAGTTCTACATTGCATAACACACAACTTAAAAATAATATCTTCACAATTTACAAGTTAAAAAAATATTATTTCACTTTACAAACTTTAATTTCTTATCAATAATTTTTAGATTTGACAGCTGCATATTGAATGGCACATTATGTTGTCAAGTGTTTGTTACAGATAAATTAACATGAGTACTTAATGTAATAAGATACTTTTCCTATGTGTAATTTTCACAAAAATAAGACTAAACTAACTTCAGCTAGCGGCTTCGCCCGCATGATGTCTTTATTAATTATAGCCTACTGTCTACTAGCTTCTTCTACCCGCGGCTTCGCCTGCGTCGTATGTCGATAACAAGGACTCTATGTCCTTTTGCAGATCATGGTCTACCCATGTCCGAAATTTCATCCATATCTGTTCAGCCGTTTTAGAGTGAAAGCCTAACAAACAAACTCATTTTCGCATTTATAATATTGGTTAGGATGTTACTCAGTGATACTGATAAGCACTGGTGAAAGAATTTTTTAAATCGCTCCAGTAGTTTTTTAGTTTATTAATAACAAATATAAATACAAAGATAAATAAATAAATTACTACATTCATCATCATTCACTCATTGCGCACAGCTGTGGACTGCTGAACATGTACTCTCCAATCTCACACCTTTTAACATTCAAATATGTCTGACCATTACTTACAAATGAGTGTTTCTGCAAGGTCTAACATAAATGGTTTTCATTTATTTTCTAATTGTTTCCCTCACTTACGTACAGTAATGTGTTTTTATTGTTTACTACCTGACCTGACAGACAGTGTCCTGTTAAAATTTCAATAATTTATACAAAAATCCCATAGAAAAACAGACATTTCGTTTTTCACGAAAATTGTTCAGGAAACTTTTCCATATTTCGTTCCGTAAAAACATAATTCGGACTATAACAAACATTTTAAAATAAACAATAGCCGAATTGGTCCAGCTGTACTCAAGTGCACTATCAACTAACAGAATTTCATTTTTATTTATATAGATTGTATGTAATTTAGGTTAATTTACTGTTGATTATAATTTAAATAATGTGAGGAAGTGTCCTTTATCTGAAGATTTCCTTCTTCACAATAGACACTAAATTGAAAGTGTTTTCCTGAAAAATAATAACTTGGAGTGTTCCTAGAAGCTATTTAATAGGTTTTTCTTTAAATGAATAAATGTGACTTAATTTCTTAGGTAATTATTTGAACATTTGCCCTAGAAATTCCAGATCAAAACTATATCATAGTTACAATAACTTTAATTCATACTAGCTGTTGCCTGCGGATTCGCTCATGTGAAGGTTGGAAATTACCCTACTGGAAAAAAGTCGTCCCCAACATAGTTGGGAAAAGGCAGATTGATACTTGCATTGTTTCTGGATTTTGCCTTTTTGCAGTATCAGTCTAGCTGAGTCAAACACTTAGTAAAATATTAAAAATTAAAAGTTACTGTAATTAGTCACATACCTATCTTTCTTAACTAATATTATAAATGCGAAAGTAAGTTTGTTTGTTTCTTATGCTTTCACGCTAAAACGGCTGAACGGATTTGGACGAAATTTGGCACAGGGGTAGACCATGACCGGGAATAGGACATAGGATATTTTTTATCCCGATATTCTCACGGGGTCGAGACTTACGCGGGTGAAACCGCGGGGCGCAGCTAGTAATATAATACAATGTTGTGCATGTCACAAGGTCTTTCCTGCTGTAGTTTTGCCAAATACGTTTTGTTGGCACCAACTGTTTTTAATCTGTATCTTAATCAACAATCACATGGCCATAAGTTGTTAAGATGAACTTGTCGGTACATTGTGGCATGCTGTAAAGATGTCATTGGTTCTGCTGGCACAGGAGTTCTGCTGGGAAGTGGCCTATACCCAGTTAAGTTGGGCGGTGGATGTTGATGATAATTCCCCTAGAAAAAGAAATTTAGTAAAGACTCAAAACTTGACGTTTCTAACGCCCCCGGGATACTAAAGATGTTCAAAAATTGCATTCATGAATTGTCAAAAGATGGCTAGAATATTTCCGAAAGTGATATGCAGCAGCGACTTATTATTGAACACACAAGGCCTTACCACAAAACCTTAGACACTTGATAAACGCGTGTTTAGTCTACGTTTTATGTCATACTTCAGAAATGTCATGTTCATATTCATATTCATTTTTCATGTTTAAAAGGTGTTTAGGCTAAACAACTGATGATAAACACGGTTTTTTGGTAATAAGGTTAATATTTAATACTAAGCACTGACATACAGCTAACCATGAATCTATTTGCCAAGTATAACGAAAATGTAAATTGTCCTTCATAATTCCTATTAAGACCTAGAAAAATGCATAGTTCCAAATATGGGTACATTTGTAAGTTTTGGAACCAAGCATTTTATCTATCTATTATAATTATACTACCTCGTATATCCACTGGTACGTTTTCTGATCCTTTTGTTTACATTTTCATCAGATACTTTTTGAACGAACCATACATACCGCTTTCTTGGCCCTGTGGCCTTCTCCCTAATGGCTTGTAGATGAGACTCCAGTCATTGTTGGCTGGCGTCCTGTTTATCTCTGATGCGCCTGCGCAGCGCAGGCTTCCAGCTCCGCGGCCGCTGCGAGGGATACCTTGTTCGTCTTGTGGTCGCAAGCGCTACTCCTGGGTTCGATACTCAGGTCGGAGCAAAGTGTTAGTGTGTTTTTCCATTAGGAATTTTTCATTAACAGCCTAGCGTCTGGATTTGTGCCCGGTTAATGTCAATACTTGCTCGCCCCCTAGAACTTGAACATAACTGGAAAAATGTGGATGTACTATAGGTACACCTCTGCCTAACCCTGTGGGGAAATATAGGCGTGATGTTGTTATATTAAACAAATAAACAGCTAGGAAATGGCCGGCCGCTGTCTTCCGTTGATTTCCAAAGTGTACGAATAACTGAACTGCGCTCAAGGTGGCTTAGCGAGTCCCGGCATCGTTTTCGTAGTCTTCATAAGCCATTTTTTTAAGCCAGTAACTTGCACTAAAATAAGGCTGTAAAAAAAATCTCCATCCGAGAAAGTCGCATTTATAATTCCAAGTCTGATGTTCTCATGTCATTACGAAATATCCACTAGCCAGCTAAGTTCAAAACACATGAGTCAGTGTGACGTGAATCACACAGGTGTTTCGGTTCGATTCCTGCGTCCGACGCCTATCGCGTCAGGTGTAGCGACCTTGTCAGTGAGTTTGATATTTTATTGTTGTACAGACTGTACTGATAGTGTCGATTTTTGGTCAATGTCGTGGTTTTTTGGTCTGTTTTATTGTGATGAATGTGTGACAAAATCGTGGAGAATTTGCTATTATAGGTAACTGAACTCTAAGCGGGCTTTCGTCGAGCTTCTTTCAAATAACAAAGATAGAGGCCGTAGACAAAGTGACATTCTATCAGCGATAACGTTGATGCAAAAGGCAAAAACTTATAGGAATGACAAGCTATTGAAAACCTTATGTCAATCCTAAGTCGTTGTAGAAATACGAAACGCTTTCGAAGCGATTGTCACTTGTCTAGGCCCTCAGGTCATTGGTATTCCACTGCCCTTATCCCAATTTATTCGGGATCGGCACAACATTTCTTTTTCTTCCATACTTCTGGAACACCCAGTTGCACAAAGACAAACATTGCCCCATTACGTAATGTATCATTGAAGGCTCGTGCGAACTGCCTGCCAGCGCTACCCTTGCCGCGCCAGTTCGTGGGAGCCTTAACGCTAATGATTTCATTAATTTCATCAAAGAACTATTAAGGCCCACGCAGACCGGGACGGGATGGCAAAGGATTTTGCTGTCAGTCAGCGCACACTAGCCGCTTAGATACCGCGGCATTCCAGCTCCTTGCCACGGCACGCGCGCCTCGCGGTATGTCATAACCAGCGCCGGCGTCCTCGGCATGACGGTGCCTACCGCAACACGCCACGGCATCCCGCCGCGGGAGCCCGTGGCGCGTCTTTCAATGCCGTGTAATGAAATCCCTTTCGATGCCATGGCATCATTTCAAAACATAGCAATTTATGTCGTATTTCTATATTGATACGTTTGAATGTCCATTGGTAAAAATTTAAATCCCTTATGGCTATGGAACTATACAGAGTGAAATTGAATTCAAGGACATCCTCTTAAGGGGTCATTGTATTAATTATTATGAACAACTTTTCCTATAGGACCAACCCTGAAATCGCGAAAAACATACATTTTGACGAGCTATGCGAACATTAGTGTAGTGAACAGCTTATTTTTAAATCAGCTGTTCCCTACAGTTTGACGAGCTATGCGAACATAAATTAAATACGTATAGGGAACAGCTTATTTTTTTGATGATAGTTTCGATGGTTGTTTCCTTAATAGAGTTGCTAACATTCTAGTTTGCGTGTAGGCAGCAATTTAATCTCAATAGCTAACTTTCATGAAAACTAGTGTACGATGCGATTACGCAAGACATTTGCAACCAACCTGCAAAATAAATTCACGATGGTGGCTGTGAAGTAAAATGACATAGGTATTAACTAGGAGTGGTTCGGAGTTAAGGGCCTATACAACCTCAAATTGCTTAGCATGAGGGATCATGCAAAAAAATGCTGCATGAAAATTAATGCTGCAGCATTAATTGTGTAATAAATATATCTTAAAGTTCAGGATTGATGCTAGTACCTATGTTTGGCGAAAATACATAAAATTTTCTATATAAAAAAAAAACCAAAGTAAACCGAACTATAAACCGCTGGTATTAAAAAAATACTTCAAAACTTTGACATCACCTTGTTCGTTTAATCACATAATTATACTTACTCCTTCTCCGAGACATATTTACGAGTAGATGTTTGAAGTTATTCAGGCAGTTCTTGTTTTATTTTATTACCTTTATTTTCACCGTAAAAAGCAATTACCTAAACTATTCGAGGCTAGAGAGCCGCCAGCGGAGCAGAGCGAGACCGAGTGGGGTACTCGGTCTCGCTCTCACTCACACTCAGGCCGCGAGTAGTATGGTGCCAGCGAGATAAAATCTGAGGTAGGGTACGGCCTTAAAAAAAACAATTTCTCAGAAAACTTCACGGTAGAACAATTACCCGTGTCGCGTCGCGTGACAAGTCGCCTGTAAGGCTCATGCAGACTGGCGCGACTATGGGAACAATCATGCCGCAGTAAAAAGATAAACCAGACAGCGAGGCTGACAATCCAGGGTTATCCGGACGTGCTTAAGTATCGTCTCTCGGAGGCTCTTTTAAAATAATATGGTAGGTATAAAATAGCTCTAACTTCATTATAATGAAACTCACATGCTGAATGAAGTCTTGGTATTAAGATAATCTCCGTTTGTTTGACTGATAATAATGTACTGCCATAAACTAGGATTAACATTTTTGGTGAAAAATATTGACTCAAGATATTTTTGGTGCAGCGATGTTTTATTTTAGAAATCCAGTTTGCGACCAGAAAAAATTGTAAAACAGTGCTAAATAGTTTTTCTTGAAGTAAAAAAAATGCCCGTATCGTCCTTCAAAGTGCTAAATGGACAGAAATGAATGTAAAATAGGCTATGGAAAATAATGGTTGTATCCGATTCTCATCTCTGTTTACGTCTGCACTAAAGCTTGCTACTAGTAATTTTACTAAAAGATATCACATTCTATTCTATTCTATTCTTATATGACTCCGTTTCTTATGGCTAGACACTACTTCCTTGTAATACATACAGAACGCAGTTGACCTATTTGATTTGGGTATACGGTGAACCTTTAGCGAATTTGAAACCAATTGGCCAAGGCCAGTACTGAAACTAATCAGTTACACACTTCAGAGTTATATCTGGAATAATTGTTATTGAGGAGCTCGTGGCTCAGTAATAACAGCCGCACGGGTCGATCACTCGGGTTAAGCTACGCTTGCCGGGGTTGGTCCGTGGATGGGTGACCATCTTTACTTACCGAGACTCCTCCGTGCCTCGGAAAGCACGTTAAGCTATTGGTCCCGGCTGTCATTTGTGGAATTTTGACAGTCGTTACGGGTCGTCAGAATCCCGAAAGTCTGACAACCAGTCTTACCAAGGGGTATCGTATAACCCAACTGTATCCGGTTAGACCGGAAGCCGACCGCAACATAATTCGGAAAAGGCTAGACATATTGTTGTTGTTATTGAGTAGTTGGCATCACTGGCTTAATGTTTTTTACGCCTTCAATAATTTAAGGCAGGGCCGTAGGACCCATGAGTCAAAAAGAATCGATATACCCATCCCGTTTACCTAGTCGAATCCATCCGTTTTGACTTTTAATGTAGGTATGAAACCATACATAATGAATCAGTTGTGTCGGATTTACTTATGCACCACCATTTATCTTGATCAGGAGAATACCTAGATTTTCCAAAGAACCGTTTTTAATTTATCACCAGTCGGGTTTTTGGACCCGTTTGTCTAGTAGCTATGTTAAAAAACCTGTCTTCGTAAACAAAATTAAATTATGAAAAATTTTACCGGCAAACCCGTGGGTATCCATACTTTTCTTCATTTGTGGTAGTCGGAGCGTGTGAACAGACACGAAGCCATCTTCAAATTGGTTTTGCACGGGACTCCTTCCCCTCTTCAACCCTCAAGGGAATACTCTTGTCGAGTTCAATCCACTCTAGTTCACCTTTTACGATCACCTTTTCAGTATATTGAAATGAATGAATTGCATTCTTGACTTTAGACGTTTTTAACCGACTTCAAAAAAGAGGAGGTTCTCAATTCGTCTGTATGTTCTTTTTTTAGTGTTTGTTACGCGATTACTCCGCCAATTATGAATTGATTTGGATGATTCTTTTGTTTGGTAGGTCATGCTTCAGACGTGCTCCCATTTAAATTTTCATAACTTGATTGCGTAGTTTTTGAGTTAGCTTCAATATTGTTTTTTGCCCACTTAGTCTTTATGGACGATGTTTTAAGTTACTCCGTCACTGTTATTTACATAGCAGGTGGTGGTATTCGAATTTGTGTGGGGTAGGTACCACAACTAACAAGTGAAAAATAAAAACTTTTTGCAAAAAAAAAAATGACCGAACCGACTTCCAAAAAACGAGAATTGAAAACCAAAGATACCAAAGACTTCCAAAATTAAAGTAATTTTTCTCTTTTAAGTGTTTTTTTTTGGCAGTCAGTGATGTCAAGGTTCCATTATTTTATTTTCATCTAAAAGAGGCGAAAATGCCGTTGCTGTTTCTGAAGTCTTGTGTGAGTTCCTAGAATTATTTTGAATGAACTGGTGAACGGATAACTCATTCATGAATGATGTCATAATGTATAAACTTACTGTTTACGTTAGTTAGTAATGGGTCTTATTCAGTGTGAACTTTCTAACTATTTTGTAATACATCAGTATAATGAAACTATAATTTTTTTAATATTCTAATAATAATATTTTGTTTTATATTTTTAAATGTTTCATTAAAATATTTAAAAATGTAAATAATACGTATTCAAAATGAAATAAACTTTCTTTCTCGGTTTTCATGCTGAAGTACTGAACCAAATGCAATAAAAACATATCCATAATACTCCTTTTGGGTGGTTAACTGGGTTAACCACCCAAAAAGAGTGTTTAGAGTATCTAGAAGAACTCTTCATCAGAAATCTAATCGGCATACGCAAAAAAAACATATGACCCAAAATGGCACCAAGACTATAGGTACGTATGTTGTACATACATACCATTAATTATTATTAGGTATATACTATGCACCACCAGTCCACACAAGGCCGCAGTGATTCAATCACTAACTGTACTAATAGAAACCAACTCAGCAGTTATGTGAAAATATTCCTGAAATGTCTGTTACATGCTGTCGGGGCATTTTGTTTTTTTTTTTTTGTGGTTGGGAAATCATCAAATGACTTCTCCCGCTCTGGGCGGAGCGGACGGGCGTCTCACACTTTTACTGACTAAAAGCCACCCGTGTTCCTTCAGTTGCCTGTTGCCAAGGTTCCGGTATCCCTTTCGGACTTTCCCGCAGCCCTGACAGGCATCGGTCCTAGTTACCCACAGTTTTTTGGGACTTTTAAAAAATTAATTTCTCGCTCAAAAATTAATTTTATTCAAAAATATTGATGGAGGTATAATTCTGAAGTAACATAGTTTATAAAAAAAAAAATTTGACCCATATTTGAATCACATGCATATTCCCTATTGGCGGGGTCCGCTAGGACTCCTAGCGGATCCCGCCCCGCCAATAGGGAATATTATTCAAATATGGGTCAAATATTTTTTTCTATAAACCATCAATATTTTTGAATAAAATTTCTTTTTGAGCGAGAAATTAATTTTTAAAAAGTCCCAAAAAACTGTGGGTAATTCAAATACTTGAAAAGGCTAAGAGCGGATGTGACGTAACAATCCGGGATAACAATCAAAATGTCAATGTCAAGTCAATCAACAAGTGTCAAGTCAATGTCAAACGCTCATAGAAAAAGGAGTGTTTGACGTTGACTTGACAGTTGCTTGTCTGTGACGCGTCACCACACCAAGCGCGCCAAATGTGGGGCGTTTAAATAGCCCGGATCGGTTGGATATTTTTAAACATTTTTTTAACTACTTTAAATTGCTTTTTTGCCGTCGAATTTTTTTTCACTATTATTTGACGATGTAAACTATCGAATAAAAATATTAAAAAAATACATGCATATTCCCTATTGTGGTGAAATTTCTTTGATTGGCTGGCGGTGTGCCTGTGGCTTCGATAATTGTTAAAAAGTGCGCGAAGCGTCGCGTCGCTTCACGTCGTTGTCTGAACTGACTCTAAGGGTGCTTAAATTTTCCGACATCCACACAGGCGAGGCCCCGGGCAAAAGCTAGTTATAAATAATAATAAAAGTTCTCCTGAAAAAGAAAATGCAGAAAACCTCGTATCGTATTATAATGACCTCTTCAGTCCACGGCACGGCTGCCAAACGTGATTATTTTCATTAAAAATGCGCACGATTTGAACTGAAAAGTATTTCGTGTAATATAATTTATGAGTGACGGGTTTTAGAGCTGTTTAATATAATATAGTGCACGAAGGCATAACAAAGAAAATATGAAAGGACATCTAAATATAAAATATGAAAGAAAATCTAAATATAAAATCGGGTTTTAGTTTGTTTTTTATGTTCTAGGATTCACTTTTTCATATCGACATGATGTATACCTTAGTGACAGTATTTACAAGCATGGTAGGAAGGCAGAAAGTCTCACAACCAGTCTTACCAAGGGGCGTATTGCCCAGTTACTGGGTTGTGGAGGTTAAATAGGCAGTCGTTCCATGTAAAATACTGGTATTCAGCTGCATCCGTTTAGACTGGAAGACTCCCCCAATACAATAGTTGGGAAAAGGCTAGGCAGATTGATTCTTGAATTCAATACTTCAAATATTATTGTTCGTTTCTACATATTATTATTTCTAAGTAAACATCAAACGTTTCTGCGGTCTCTCTGCGACGTACATATTCGGTCATACCTTCTGTAAAACATATTTGTATGCGTATGCGGTGCCCAATCTCTACTCTACATTATTTTGTTTGAGAGGAGAGACTTCTTGTGCATCATCGATGTGATGTGATGTAGTTATGTCACCCATCCACGGAACAACCGCGGCAAGCGTAGCTTACCTTATGGATCGACCCGCGCGGCTGTTATTACTTAGCCAGGAGGAGCTCCTGGCTCCTTAATTCAAGAATGTAATAAAAACTAAACTACATGTAAAGCAACTACCAGAATTTGTTTAACTTTTACTTCGACATAAAAAAACTCAATTAATCTTTAACAAGAACAATTAACTCTTTACAAATTACAATATAAATTCTATACTAACGATGAAAGTGAATACGCGCCAAGTTACATATAAGCCGAAAGTGTGTTGTGTGTCTGTACGTTCGTTCTCACGGCTAAACCGCTGAACCGATTTTGTTCAAATATTGTATAGAGATGTAAACTTTGAAGAAAGAACCAAGTTTTGTAAAAAATGTGCTAGCTGAAGTGGTAATGGACCGGCCATATTTGCCTTAGAACCGATGACTGCTGGGGTAGTTCTTGGGTGGAGACCGCGAATCGGCAAACGTAAAGTAGGACGCCCTCAGGCTAGTTGGAAGTTGGAGCGACGATCTAGGGGGGTGATTAGATGAGAGTTGCCAAGAATCGAGCTGAATGGCGTGCAATTGGAGAGGCCTATGTCCAGCAGTGGACTGGTGTAGGGTGCTCTGAAAGTGGCGAAGGGTGTTGAAGTTTGTATAGGAAAATCCGAATTTCTCGCGAACGACGTCGCGAGCAAAGTGCTAGTGATCACGATACTCCTATTGTTAATTAATTTGAGTCGCTTGCATGGCGTAAAAAGCTTTATAAATACTTACTAATGTTTTAAAAATGATTTACTTTAAATTCATTTTGTTAGTAGATGGTGTCGAAACATGCTATGGTGTTGTTATTTTGTACTAAACTTGGGTTCACGTGGACGTGGAATGTTTCTAGATAAATACCATGTCTGGGGGCCTAAAGGCGACGCGAATTTTAACAAAACAATTTCTGAGAAAACTACACTGCGAACAATGCGGCGGCGTCGGGTCGCGCGACGAATCACCCCAGTATGTAAGAGCCTTAATACGGCCACATCAGTGATTAGTCATTAGTGTTTGTTTTTTTTCCTTTCGTTATATATTTTTGTGGTGTACAATAAAGTATATATAAATAAATAAATAAATAAATTAGCAATTCCTAAAATTTGACACAAAAGCAATTCATAATTTGTGGACAATTTTACAAATCTCCATAGAAAACTGTCAAACAGATGAATTATTTCGTAATATGAATTGCACGCATATCATATTATTATGTCTGGTTGTGATATTTTACGATTATTTATAATATTTATTTTCCTATTATGATTCTACCAAAGTGGCCGTTTAAGCCCCCAGATGGCTAGAAGTAATTAACTAACCTTTCGTATGCCGTAATTACAGTCACAATTAAAAGCCATTGTGTCTCGTCAGATGTCGGTTACTATATACTAAAACCTTCCACTCTATCCATTGGTGAAAACAGCATGAAAATCGGTGCAGTAGTTTTTGAGTTTATCGACGACAGACGGACGCGGCGGAAGACTTTGTTTCATAATATCGTACCTTCGGTGCAACAAAGTCACAACAGCTCATTTTTTAATTTACTATTTGTGACTTTGTTGCACCGAAACAAAAGTCAAAACTGCTCATTTTTAATTTACTATTTGTGACTTTGTTGCACCGAAGGTGCGATATGTAAGGAGTCTCTTTAGTGGCCTGGGTGTGCATTTCTTTTAAAATACTCAAATAGTCCAATGGGAGAAACTTCAGTTTTTACCTTTATTATCTATAGAGGAAAAAGAATACTAGTGTAGTGTCCCAATCTTTAATTCGTCTATATCCGGATCCCACAAGTATATTTTTATCGGACAGCCAAAATCCTCTATTTTTCCTGTAGTTATCTTCAATGTTCAGCACGCAACGAAGGTGTTTTGCTTAAAAATAAGAACACCAAGGCTCTTACATAACTTCTAAAATACCGCATTACAGCCCCATATTATACCTTAAACATATAGCCCGTTACAGCTTGAAGCCACTAATAAAAATGCTAAAATCTACCCACAGCGTGTGCCCAAGACATGCAATATTGCAAATAGCGCGACGATGTAGGAATATCAGTATCACGCATTCATATTTGTTCTTTGAACTTATTGTGCAGTTAAGTATTTTAATAACGGCCGCTCTGACACATCTATTAACTTTAATGAAGCATTAACATAAGATTACATTAAGTAAGTTATGATAGGGCTCATGCAGGCCAAATGTCATAAATAATTTAACCTGATATTCGTAGAATTTCCCCTCCCTTTTTTTTTTTGAGGGTGGGAAATCATCAAATGCCTTCTCCCGTTCTGGGCGGAGCGGAAGTGCGTGTAAGACTTTTACTGACTAAAACCCACCCGTGTTCCTTCAGTTGCCTGTTGCCAAGGTTCCGGTATCCCTTTCGGACTTTCTCGCAAGAATTTCCCCTCCCTATTGTTATGGTCTTCGTCGGTTAATAATAATACTAGATTATTGTAGTCCCACTGTAGGGCAGGCCTCTTCTCATACAGAGAAGGCACGAGGATTGATCACCACGCTTGCTCAAGAAGAGTTAGCGATTACAGACTTATGCTTCTGCAATATCTTTGAGTATAAAGAAGTCTTTCGGCAATCTCATTAGAAGATTTGACGTCACATCTCGTATAGCAAAGAATCTGTGCGATAATAATTGGGCCCGCGACTCCGTCGGTACACACGGCTACACATCAAGCTATACATTTCCAGTATAAGCTGACCTCGCATTGTACGGAAATCCTATACAATGCGAGACCAGCATAAGCTGGATTTGTATAGCTTGATGTGTAGACGTGCGTACGTCAGTGCGGAAGTCAGAAAACAGAAAATATCCTTAGTAACAGGTGTACGTAATCTATGTTATACGCCACACAAAACAATGCATGTTTCAACTTAGTCAATTCACTCATTCAGCCTCGCTTTTAACATAAACCCTTAACTCTTCGTACCCTGAATTTTGTGGAAGAATGTAGGCTATCCCTTTGCCAAGTTTAATTCGAATGTATCCAATAGAGGAAACCGGAATTCGAAGACATGTGACATGTACCAACTCTCAGTGGGCCCGCGGGGTAGATAACAGCCCACTCCCTCTCGAAGAGAGGAGGCCTGTGTCCCAGCAGTGGGAAAATTACAGGCTGATTATACATTATGCAATGATTTTTGTGTGATGTCCATGTGTAGCAGACAGGCAATTTTCCAAAATTCAATAAATTCGTCATAATAATCTAACAGAGTATGTGATCCAAGCTACCTACTGTATCATTAGTTTACAACAGTAACATTAACTGCATCATCCATGTTTACTTCATGATTCAGTCATTTACTTTAGTTAGTAGTTCAAACGGATCTCTTGAGTCATCGCTCACACGATCTTTCATTACTACAGATCATATTTATGACTATGCGTCGCGTGGTGTCGATTTGTATTATATTCTACTTCCTTTGCTTATCAATAGGATTTCCATAAGTGGCGGCAGCTACTTTTGTTCATATTTTCATTTTCCAAGCGTGGTTTGGAACTCAGTCTTTGACGGGGCCTTGTGCTTTGTCCTGGACTGAGATAGCCATGTAATTCTTAAGAGATTTTTTATTCGTTTACATCTTAACACTCGCAGACAACAAATGACTTTCAACTGCTGGAAATAGGTTACTTCAAGAATCACCATTGCCTGGGATAAATTGAGCGATAAGTATAATTATGAATCACATTAATCCGACGCTTGGACTGATGGCGGTATTCGATGACATAATGTTGCCATTTTTTGCCAAAAGTTTTCTTTTTACCCGACTACGGCTAAAAACAAAGGAGGTTTATGATTTTGACCGGTATGTATGTATGTATGTATAGCCCTCCTATCTTCTAAACCACTCATCACAATTCGACAAATGAGATATCGATGGAAGCGTCTTGATCGTCCGCTGGTTATAGGCTTTGTGACGTCACATAAAAATGGCGCCCTCTAGAGGAAATAAAGTAAGGAACTAAAAAAAAAATCGCTTAATCGTACCATGTTGGGTATCAAATAAAAGGGCTTAATGAGCACATTTCAAAAATATATATATTATAACCTCAAAAGAATTAAAAAAAAACGTAATCTGTTCGATTTATGCCCTAACACGTGTGACTCCGGATTTTTAACTTGTCTGTCTGTGGTGTCTTGTTTATACCTTTTCAGTCGTAGTTGGGGTTTTAGTTTTTATTACTTAAATTTTTGTTTTTTTTTCGAATCCTGCACGGCAGCTACGTGGTATGTTTGACCCAGGCTTGGCAATTATTACTCCTCGGCGTCCTCAAGTAGAGATGGCTTGACCTATTGGAAACTATAATAGCCTTGCGTGACAACGCGATAGGTTAAATACCCCCTACAATAAATATGTACTTAGCTAAGGTCGTTGCACTTGTAGTTAGCTGTGGTTTTAAGGTTGATGGTGTGAAGTCTAGTTTCAATGAACTTCGATGATTCACAGCAAATATTGTCATACCCATTTGTAACCATCTAATGTAAAAGCTATGCGATCTATTACACTTGGCCTGTTTTAACCCCCCACTCCCCCTGTACTTTAGACTGCTACTGACCTGGCCTGTTTTAACCCCCCACCCCCCCCTGTACTTAAGACTGCTATATAAAGTATCTGTCTATCTACATATGTAGATTCGGCAATACAAGAGGGACTTTTCTACTTCGTGTCGCTGGCATAACAATATTTCAGATCTTGTTCGCCTAAAACTTCGCCATTTTCACGGCGCCGTCAGTGGCAGCGCTGAGGTCACTTTGTGACTGCATGTTTTGGTACTCTGAGGGCAGGATAGGAGGGGGAGTATAGTTTGCGACAGAGGGACTAATAATTTATTTATTTAAACTTTTTCTACAGTATTGATAAAGGAATTGAGAGACTTAGTGCCGTAAGACATTCTCTACCAGTCTGCCTTTCAGACAGCAAAGCGGCGTTGCTGTGGGCTGGGTGACGTACTGGTATAATTAATCACAGGCAGATGAAGCACCAGGCACAGGCACCGACGACCTTTAAAAGGTGGTTGGAACAGACTGGTGGCGGAAGGCGGAGGACAGGGTGTTGTGGCGCAGCCTGGGAGAGGCCTTTGTCCAGCAGTGGACTGGGATAGGCTGAGTTGATTTATTGACATGAGGCAGCTTTGTGTTTGCGGATTGTGTTACCATCCAAAAAAAGAACCTGTAGCAAGTAATAGAGGGGACCTGTTAAACCGGAATAAAGATCATAGAGGAAAACTTTAACATAATTTTGCCTCGATCTGTCTTGATCATCATAATTTAATTCGACACACATACGAAACTTTTGGAACGGAGAGAAAGTTCTCGATACCAGGGGGCCAAGTCTACTAATTTACAGACGTATCAGTTGTCTCGCAATGATGAGTTTTTGACAGATTTTGTATGGCATATCTGTCAAAAACTGATCATTGTGAGACCACTGACACGTTTGTAAATTAGTAGACTTGGCCCCCAGTTATCTTGTAATTTAAAGATTAAATGAACAAATAATAATAAAATCCGGCTGTTGTTATTATTTGTACAAATATTGGTGTTGAATTATCTACAGAGTTCGGTAATCATGTTCTGTGGTAGTGATTGTTTTTCTTAGGAATAATGGCAAAAACTTCCATTGTTTATTATTGTACTGTACACAGTTTTGAAGTGGTGGTAAATTGTGCCTGCAATATAAATTACTGGGGAGTTTTTTTGCACTACTTCTTTTCTGGTAAAACAGTAGAAAGTGTTGAAGGTTGGGTGTCTCGGGTGCTATCTTTTGTAACTTTTGATGTTGAAAAAGTGATGATGCGAAGTCTAATTTGAATAACGGATTTTTAATTTTTTGGTCAAAATAACAGATCCATTTTTTTTGACCGTCGGAAATCATCCAATGACTTCTCCCGCTCTGGGCGGACCGGAAGGGCGTGTCAGACTTTTACTGATTAAAACCCACCCGTGTTCCTTCGGTTGCCTGTTGCCAAGGTCCCGGTATCCCTTTCGGACTTTCCCGCAACCCTGGCTGGAAAATAACAGATCCTTGAGGTTATAATTTCGGTAAAATATACTATCAAATCTCAAGTCGATATGGGACACTGCAAATAAGAAAAACGCTAGTCTCTGCACTTTCTTTTAGAATTCTTGTATCTGTTGTACAGTTCTTGTATCTCTGATTATGGCATGGGTTTTTTTGTAGATAAATAGTTCCAATAATGTGTCCTTATAGTCGAGTTATGTTTGATGTGTAACAAGCAAGTCAAAGAGTCGTCATATATTGTTGACATTACTGCACTGTATAGTTATTTTATTTATATTTTTTATGTAAATGGTAAATAGATTACATTGCTTTAGGTATTTATCGTGAAATAACGGAGTTTATTATAATTATGTTTAGGTTTATCAAGGGTGATAACTGTGTTATATTAAGTTCGTTTTGCAAGTTCTTCTTCCATTTAGACGTGATTTCTTAAACGATCCAACTCTTATTCCGACTTTTAATACCTACCTGGTAAAAAGTGGTTTTTTGTTTAGTTAAAGGATATCTTTCTTCGTGTCAGTTTAGCTCACCCCATTGTAAAATAGTGATCCAAACTGCAAGGTTTAGTACTTCGGATGTCTGGTTTGTAAGACATAATTTTTCCTTTTCATAACATTCCTAAGCATTCCACGTTCATGGTTCATCCCAGCGGAAATACCCAGATATTATGTGTATCATATAAGCGGTTAATCTCAGTGGCATTGTGCATTGTGCTGCATAATATGCATTTGATTAATGTTGCTCTGAACTGACTGCCCAGCCCACTAAATATGGGAACTGATCACATGTGTTACAGGGTCTTTGATATTAATTTGCTTAAAGATTTTTACCTAGAATTCCTAGACTATTTCTACAGATATACAGCACGTGTTACCTGGGTATCGGTGCAGGAAATTACAGGCATATGCATGCATGCGTATGATATTTTGCATATATTTTATCTTAAAATAAAAAAGTTTATTGCAGAAACTTGTACAAACTTTTACAGTAAATCTTACATAGGAACCCCCTTTTAAGTAAAACATATACCTGTGCTAGGAAGTCGAGCTCTTCTGTGACAAAATATAAAAAGGTAAAAGTGGTGTACATAGACAAAAACATAGTTTAAACAAAAAAATATAAAAAATTAAAGTAAAATCTCTAAATTAAATTAAAAAAGCTATGACTAAACTTAAAGATACATGTTAAAATAGTGTGTGTGTGCATGGGGGTGTGTATGGGTGTGAGAGTGTGAGTGTGTGTACGACCCTGTGTGTTATCTAAGACCGAGAACACATCGGAATCTCCTTGGTATGACGGGTCAATTAGTACACACTGTTCTGCCAATTGACCTTTTTTTCTGTAATTTGTAAAATCCGGTCTTATTCATTCTAGCGTTTTCCTGTTTCTTTTTTCTTTCTTACTGCTTCAATTATCTTTACTCGACGAATTCTTCAATGCTTTCCTCCATATGACGAGTGGGGGGATTTTCGCAAATTCCTATCGTCAATATGAAAAACCGATTGCTAAGTAATACAATAAAATGTAAACTGCGAACGGTTTCATGTAAACATTGTTGGCTGGATTTTGCATGGGTTTCTTATAAACAGCTGTTATAATATTAAGGCGTTAACTATTGGATTCGGAGTATTTAATGTTGGTATCATTAAAATAAGGCTGCCTGTCCACTGGAGCGGAGAAGAGGGGAGCGGAGCTGTGCCAATATTAAGGGCATACCCTACCTCAAATTGCTTACCATGATCCTCCGTTATGCCGAAAATACTGCAGCATTAATTTTGAAATAAATATATGTTACAGATACAGTTGAGGATTGATGTTAGGTCCTATTTTTGGCGAAAACACGATTACCTACATAACATTTTCTCTATAGAAAAAAAATCCAAAGTTACCTCTAAAAAAACTATAAACCGCTGGTATTAAAAAAATACTTCAAATTAGATCATGAAACTTTGCATGATAACTGAACTATCTATAAAGCAGGTCTTTTGTTTTTTTACTTTTTTATATTACCATTATTTTCACCGCAAAAAGCAATTATCTAAACTTTTCGAGACTTGAGAGCCGCTAGCGCGTAGTATGGTGCGAGCGAGATAAAATCTTAGGTTGGGTGTAGAATCTAAAGAGGACAGCCTAATACTATGGGATAACGATTTAGTTTGATTAATTTTTTCTCCGACGACTTCTCGACAGTATGAAAGAGCCTGTAAATGGTTTAAATTAAATAGATTCTTAGAGTTTGAGTTTGTCTCTTACGAGTTGCGGTCTAAGTACTAAAACTAACGTGGATTTGGTCACCAAACAGAGACTCATCATCTGCCTAGCCTTTTCCCAACTATGTTGGGGTCGGCTTCCAGTCTAACCGGATGCAGCTGAATATTTTACATGGAGCGACTAACTATCTGAACAACCCAGGAACTGGGTAATACGATACCCCTTGGTAAGAATGGTTGTCAGACTTTCGGGCTTCTGACGACCCGTAACGACTGTCAAAGATCCACAAATGACAGCCGGGACCAACGGCTTAACGTGCATTCCGAGGCACGTAGGAGTCTCGATATGTAAAGATGGTCACCCATCCACAGACGAACCCCAGCAAGCGTAGGTTAACCTGATGGATCGACCTGTGCGACTGTTATTACGTAGCCACGAGCCCCTCCACCAAACAGGGACTAACTATCAATAAAGACTCAACAAGTAAATAATTATGTATATTTAGAAAGGTTATTAAACAATATCAAAGCTCTTCGGAAATTGTAAACTCTCCGTCTCATAATTATCAGAATCCCAAAATAGATTGTATAACATACACAAATGTTCAAATAACAATAATTTTATAACAATGTGTTGGGCACATGTTATTCTGTTTTGTTTTACAAGCACGTCATGTCTGTGATCTTTTTGTACAATTAAATGTTAACCCTCTCATGTTTAAACTCTGTACGTAATTTTTCAATGCTTTGCTGTTAAGATTCTGATGGCAGTTTTAGTTATAACCGCTTCTTGGAGATGACATTCGTCACCATCGTTCTCCTGCTTTTCAATCTGCCCAGCCTTTTCCCAACTATGTTGGGGTCGGCTTCCAGTCTAACTGAATGCAGCTGAATACCAGTGTTTTACATGGAGCGACTGCCTATCTAACCACAGCCCAGTAACTGGGTAATACGATACCCCTTAGTAAGACTTGTTGTCAGACTTTCGGGCTTCTGACGACCCGTAAAGACTGTCAAAGATACGAATGCTGGGTCCATTTTTTTTTATTTTTAATATGGGAAATCCTCATATGACCTCTCCCGCTCTGGGCGGAGCGGAAGGGCGTGTTAGACTTTTACTGACTAAAACCCAACCGCGTTCCTTCAGTTGCCTGTTGCCAAGGTCTCGGTAACCCTTTCGAACTTTCCCGCAACCCTGGCAGTCCCGTAACCCTGACAGCCGGGACCAACAGATCCACCCTAAAAAAAAAAAGAGTTCCATTATTAAATTGGTGAATAATAAATAAACAAACAATATTTCTTTCTTTGCTACCACATTCAAGTACCACAATAAACAGTGTGGTAATATTACAACCTCCTTCTCATATTCTCATAACACAGTACTCTTAACCTAAGGTTACATACTCAAGTGGCACTGTCAATGGCACCAGTTCGATGCCCAAGCAAGGTCGTGTGACAAAATAAGTGAAAGTGATGCGCGGTGCATGTCTGAGTCGATACGCTTCGAGTACTGCTGGCTGTAATGTGCTGTGCTGTAGGTGTAGTGGGGTAGGCAGACGACGTAGTGTGATTTTGGGGATAATATTTTTTTTTCTTTGAGATTTTTCGGGCTTTTATTGCAAAATGTTGTTCGACGGCCTTCTCTTCTAGTGGTTCTTGGTTTTTATTGGCGTTTGATTGCTGCAGGTGTAGCATAGCATGAGCACCGTTTTGTCGACGGAAGAGTAGACAAAAATGACGTTTCCTGTAGACAGTAGACAGTACGAGACGGCAGCAAAATAGAAAGAGTCAATTGCACTTTTTACGAAATTCACTCTTTTACATAATTCGACTCAGAATTCTTTGTTTTATCATAGGATTTATCGGTTGTCAGTGTGATTTTGACAGTAAGGATAGAAAACTTTCTTCAGAAATAGTCTACATATAAAAAGACCTAGACAAAGATCGTTAGAAATGAAAGAGAAAATGACAGATTGTAGAAAGATTTCTACAGTGGATGTCAAAAATGAAGAAACGAACTGTCACTTTGTATAGAAAAAGCTATATCTATTCTTCGTAGAGATAGAAAGCGCCATGCTACGCCTGCTGCTTCATATCCCTTCGATTCTTTGAGAGGATCTTCGATCCTTCGATGCTCTTCATCCTTGTAGACACTTGTGGACATAGACCCTTATTTTTTAACCCCCGACGGAAAAAGAGCGATGTTATGAGTTTAACGTGTGTGTCTGTTCCATCGTAGCTGCCAAACGGCTGAACCGATTTTGTTTTTTTTTGTTTTGTTTGAAAGGTTACTTGATCGAGAGTGTTCTTAGCTTTTAAAAAAAAATGCTTATTAGATGCTTTGAGTAATTGAAAATATTATGTCTTCTTTTTAATTTAGCATCTAATAAAATTGTTGTGTTCCTTTTAAAATTTTGATGTAAATTGATGGCCTGAAACACAGGTTTTCACAAACCTAGATCAGGCAGGTCTATATTACAGCTAGAATTAAAGTTACCTCGTTTGTAATTAATGTAAATCTTATTTTTACTTTTTAACTTGAATAATTTTTTTTAATTTTTTTATTATTATTATTATTTTTTTGTTGTTTTTGCCGGGGGTTTTTAATTTTTTAAATTTAATTTAAGTTTGTTAAATCGACACTTTGTCCTTTATGATATTGGAGTTCGGTTTGTTGTAGAATGTCCTGCCAGAAGTGATATTACTAAAAAGGAAAGTATTGGAACGTTTCCTCCTTTTAGTTATCGGAGAAGAGAAAAAAAGTAAAAGTATACAAAAAAACATTTGCACCAAACTGGTACTGTACCATTATCGTCGAACGAATGCAAAAATCAATTGCACACTACTTTATCAGTGTAAGTAATCTAGGTTATTCGAGTTTGCATAGATAGTATCGATAATATTATGTGTTGTGATATCGGCAAAGCGTTGGTGGTCGCGTGACTGTACATTAGTCAATTTATGTCATGTATGCTGGCATAGTACTGCTGAAATTTGGAATTGGGCAGTAGGGCACTAGAGTGTAATGTTTGGCATGCCCGAACCTCAATTTTATAGAAGAAGGTATGCTTTAACGAGGTCGTAGACAGTTTTCATCAGTCTATGCTTCAACCCATGGTTGCTAAAGGATGCCTGGCCATATCTAACCGAGATTTTCTACCCCACTGCTGAGCAAAGGTCTCCCCCAAATTCTCCTAGATACTGTTTGCCTGCATCACGTTCTCTTGGCCTTGGTGGCTGGCTCCGTCAATTCCTGTTGTCCACCTCTATCATCCCCATTTTGGAGCGCCCTGGCTGCCAGATCTAAGGCATTCTAGAGGTAGAAAACTTTTTATGTTTAATTATGACATCATAAGCTGCATAATACTTACGTCTCAAGCCTCTGTTGAATGTTTAAAAGTCGCGTGCGCAAGGATTTTTATTAGATTTTAGATTCAAGCAATTCGTCTCGAGATCTCGGATCGTATACCACTCACGCGCACTCGTTTTCTAAAGAATGATCGTTATGTAAGTATGAAGAATTGGAAATTGATGCTGAAGTCGGATTATTATAACTCGTATGAAAGTAAAAGTTTCATTACAATATGTGCGATTTAGTTGAAGAATAGTTATTTTAGAGTGAGAATAGGCAGTCATGGGGACTGCCACTCCCGACAGATTTGCACAACACGTCACCCTTATAGCTACAGATATAAGTACCAGTTCTTGTTGAAGAAGTCCAGCTTATTCCGCCACCGCCGTCTGGACCTGTCGCGGAGGGACCTAACTTACGACCATAAATGTCGTAAGTTAGGTCCATTGGTCGTCAGACTGACATGCAGTAGATGTGTCCAGTCCAATTCCAGTTAAGCGTGGCATCTTTTCCAGTGACATCAGGGGACCTAAAACGGCCCCATTAGCAATTCCTCTAAAAGCAATTCATTTCCTGAATTTCCAGCTGCCATTAGCAATTCTTCTAATTTGCCACAAAAGCAATTTATAATATGTGGACCATTTTACGAATCTCCATAGACAACTGTTAAACAGATGAATTATTTCGTACTATGAATCGCACGCAGATCATACTATGAATTGTCAGTTTGTAACATTTTACGATGATTCATAATATTTTCCTAATATGATTTTGCCAAAGTGGCTGTTTTAAGCCCCCAGTTATCTTTGTAATGGAACGGATGGTTGTATTCCTAACCCGGTCTGGGGGCCAAGTCTACTAATTTACAAACGTGTCAGTGGTCTCACAATGATCAGTTTTTGACAGATATGCCATACAAAATCTGTCAAAAACTCATCATTGCGAGACCACTGACACGTTTGTAAATTAGTAGACTTGGTCCCCTGTTAGTTTGATACCCTATATTGGTAACTTGCACTTTATTCCCGTCACAATTCAAATGTGTATGAAAATGTGTCACAAAAATAGATTCTAAAGTGGTTTCCGGCACCTCAATACTTTGTTTGAAGTTCTTCCAAAATATTCTAAATCATATCAAGGAAATGTTAGTAGAATTAGCCGTGATTGACTATTTATGGAAAGTAGAACAATAAAATGTCCGAAATTGGAAGATCAGGCAGATACGGTTATTGGATTAGACCGGTTCTTGAGGTCTAGGTTGATGCGGAGATTATTTTTGGGAGAATGTATTACAATATGAAGTAATCATCTTTTACGGGTTCTCGTGGTTAAATATTTCTAACACCCGCACGTTCGACACGTGGTGGTCTAAGGTTAAGCTACGCATGCTAAGACCATTCAGGGGATGGGTGACCACCCATTACATATCGAGACCCGTTCGGTTCTCGGAAAGCACGTAAATCCATTGGTCCCTGCTGGCATTTATAGATCTTAGACAGTCGTTACGGCTAGTCAGAACCCCGAAAGTCTGACAACCAGGCTTACCAAGGGGATGTGTTACCCAGTAACTGGGTTGTGGAGGTCAGATAGGCAGTCGCATCATGTAAAATACTGGTATTCCTGGTATTCAGCTGGATCCCGTTGAATTGGAAGCCGAAGCCATCATAGTTGGGAAAACGCTAGGCATAAGATCATGGGTCAGTACAAAAAAAACGAATTTCCCCGCAAATAAAATTGAAAACCTTGTGTTTTTCATATATTTTTGCTAAAACTTCCTTGTTTGAAACAGTTTTACCTACTAATAGAATTTTTTTTTTTGCTACACAGTGTAAAAAAAGATTTCATTCACGCATTCTTGTCAATATTACAAACACACTACACTTAGTAGTCGCGAGGTCAATGACCCTGCAACAGCAAGTTTTACTAATTAGCCTAGTGGTCGAATATCGCTGCGTTTGGGCAACGATAACTGTTGTTACGGGATTTTAGGCCTTGTGGGGTAGGCAGAGCTCTGCGCAGAATATAAACAGCAGACTTGAATAGGAGTACGAATAGTTAGTGTACTGTGTACTCCTCACGTCTCTCAGTCCTCACTCACGTCGCACAGTGGGCTGAAAATCGATCTTCTTTAGACTTAAGGATCAACTTAGTAAATCTCTCTAATTTTTTTGCAGAAATGGGTTTAGGTATCGTATAATGAATAAATGGTTCTAGGTATCGTATATTGATAAATTTAATGCTATTTCAGTTTTTCAATAAACGTTTTTTTTTACTTTATAGCACTAGATTGAAAAAAAAATGTATGGAGAAATATGTAAAAAAGATATTTCGACTTTGGCACAAGTGCCCCTAATTTCTTTTGGCACGTTTATACCCCTTATTTTTCTGCATTTTTGGCATAATCACACGATGCGCGCACGCGTTAGATTTTGGGTGAAAAAAAATTGTGTTTTTAGAATATAAAAAAAACTAAGCTTACCCTTACTCGTTACCGAGGTACCTAAGAGTTACATTCCAATGGCAGTTTAAAATTGGTTTTACGTCAATCATGGATGTCGTCCTACCTTTTTTTTTTTGAGGTTTAGAAATCATCAAATGACTTATGCTCTGGGCGGACCGGGAGGGCGTGTCAGACTTTTACTGACTAAAACCCACCCGTGTTCCTTCAGTTGCCTGTTGCCAAGGGTCCCGGTATCCCTTTCGGACTTTCCCGCAAACCTGGCAGGATCATTCCTAGCGGACCCCACCAATTGTGCTGACATCTCTTTGTGGAAGACAAATGAATGTCCTACCTTAGACGCCTTTGTTGTCGAGATTTACCATCAAATCAGTATTCCACAAAACATCGTCCATCTTCCTGTTAAGCAACTGTTCCTAAAAAATTATAGAAATAATGCGTCAATGTATGATAAATTGATAAAGCAATTTAAAGTATGTCAGTAGCCCAAAGAATCTATTTCATCTTATCTCAAAGTATTTCATTCAAATAAAAATTAATTAACATGAATAATCATAACATTTTGATTAGGGGCAATCTATGTATATGTCGCAGGGAAATGAGGAAACCAGGGATTTCACGAAATCCCTAGGGATACCACGAAATCACGGTAGATGTCGAATATTCTTGTTTATTACGTCTCTTCTTCTCAGACCAACAAAAAAGGAAAGACAGAGCGCGCCGTACAGCAAAAGTGAAGCCACCTTTTTATCTGTGTGTGTAAAAAGGGTTGTCATTTTTTTAAGTATTTCCCTATAATTTGGGGAATAATATTGTATGGGTAGGATAATATTGTACGAGTAAGATATTGTTGAGTATGGTATTATAACTCGATTGTTAAGAAGCACATAAATACCGAAACAAAAACAAAAAAAAAACTATTATTTCGTATAGCTGCTATCCATTGACTTTTAGATTCAGTATTACTTGAAAATCTAAAATATAAATACATAAAAAAAGAAAACAGGAATGTAATTACTCGAAATAAGAAGTCATAATTTAAATCGGTTTAATCGAATGGGAAAATTTGAAATCACATTATGGCAACCCTAACACGTTATGTCACTGCTTTCATTCGTTCATTCGTTGAGGTTTTTGTTCCAAGTAACCTAAAATTCATAGTCCATTAAATTAAAAAACGATGTTATTTCAAGTACGTACAAGTGAAAAGTGATTCCGTGAGACTTTTTATGTGATTTGCTATTGTTTTTACAAGTTTTTACTACACAGGAAGGCATAATTCTATTTTTTTTATTGATGTTAACTAGACGACGACTCGTGATGTACTAGGAGCGATGAGCTTGGTTTTAGTGTAGGTGTGTGCGTGAGCCTGTGTGTTTACTTGCAGGAGCATGGTTTTGTGGCTTCACTTTTGATGTACGGCGTGATCCGTCTTTCCGTTTTTGTTGGTCTTCTTACTAAAAATGTTTAAGTGATATGACAAAATGCTAATACAATGTCAGTGTTATGTCGTTTCACTAAACTAAATCTAGTAAAATGAGAAAAGTGTTGATGGATAAAATAATAAAACAAAATAACAAATTAACTGTTGAATTTTTATTAGATGTTAAAGTTTCAATTAACTATACATTTATTCTGACAATGTTATTCTATGTACCTCGAAGGGCAGCAAGCACACCTTACCTCTGGCACAGATATTATAATACTACGCACAGATACCCAATCCCATACAAAGAAATGACACCACGCTAAGTCTGGCTATTGAGCTGGCTATTTTTCTTCCTCCATTTTTTTAACAGATGGCAGCATCAGCGACTCGGTAATTGCCAGAAACTGTAGTTTTACAACGCCATCTAGGAGTCTTTCTTAGATACTAGGCAAGACTCCTAGATTTTTTTCTTCCTTTTTTACGTTTTTTGTTCCTAGGTTGTTTGATTTTCCTTAATGAAACGACTAAACGTAAGTTTAAAGTGACCTGTCATCACTTGAGTAAAACGCCATCTATTGCAAAGAGCTCTCAACAAAATGATTAGCAGATGACTACTTTATCATTCTAAGGATTCGAATTGAAGTAAAAGGCTTAATTGAAGTTTTTTGTTGAAAATACGAGATTTATTAGTGTAAATACATAAATCAGCATTAAACAAATATGTTTTGATTTTTACTAATATAAATTCAGCCAAAATTTGCCGTATAACGCTTTTTAGTGATTGTTAATTTCATAATTGTTACTTATGCTGCTATCTATAATTTTTTTTAAGACTAATTATAATTTGTTCGAGTTGGGACCCCATGCCTTTGGCATTGCAGAGGCCTTTAGGTGGCTGTACCACTTACCACCTTGAGTGCTGCCTACTTGTTTACTACCCATAAAAACCGGTTAATAGTCCTCCCAAAAAAACCGGTTGTCAGGAAAAACACAGGAAAGCTGCCGCCATCTCTGTTGACAAACAGTATCTTATTAAATCGACACACACGTTTACTTAGTGTTGTAAGTACATAATTAACAAAGTGTTGGGACTTGGGAACAATAGCAGGCATTTGACTCAGACGTCGCATTGACTTGACAGGGTTGGCGAAATTACTCCAATGAACATAGGAATACTAGAACATGGATGTGATAATATGCCCTGAAAAAATCCTCAAAAAAAAAACAACCGACTTCCAAAAAACACTAAAAAGTGAAAAATTACTTTAATTTCGGAAGTCGGTGCCAAAAAATGAAAATTGAAAGTCATCGACTTCCGAAATAAAAGTTTTTGTTTTTTTTGTGTTTTTTGGAAGTGGGTTGTTTTTTTTTGTAATAAGTTTTTATTTTTCAATTTTTATTTGTGGTACCTACCCCACACAAATTCTAATAACCTGCTATGTAAATAACAGTGCCGGTGTAATTTAAAACATCGTCCATATAGACTAAGTGGGAAAAATACGTAATATTGAAGCTAACTCAAAAACTTTAATTAAAAGCAAAGTAAATAAAATTTAAATGGGACCAGACCACCTCTAAGGCATGACCTACTAAACAAAAAAAGAATCATCAAAATCAATTCATAATTGGCGGAGTAATTGCATAACAAACACACAAAAAAAAGAACTACAGACGAATTGAGAACCTCCTCCTTTTTAAAGTCAATTACAAGTCAGGCAGGCCATATAAACAATCAGAAACGCAGAAATTGCTGTGATAAATCAACTAAAATCCATAAAATTTTGTAGAAGTACACCTTAAGAAAACGAAAATAATCATATCCAAAACGAAATTCCGCGAATATCAAAAGCAATTTTAAAATTAATCGTGGCCATCCCTAACTTTGCTACTTGTTGCTTCCGTCAGTCTGTCCGTCCGTCCCGTCTGCCCATTTGAATCAATGATACGTTGAACTTTATATCATTACGTGGAAGTCAGGAAACTAAAGGAAAATGGACCGAAAAATATTTTTTTGGAAATTCTTTTTATGAAATTGTTTAGTCATCCAGTCATACAACATTTATTAGTTGGCAGCACTGAGACGTCAGGTCCGGCCACCTGTCAAAAGTGATCTTTATCTTTATCTATATTTTCTTTGAACAAGATGAGCCCCTTGGCCCCCTTCACAATTAATCAGTTCAGAGAATCAGTTCTATTTCTTTGTTTTTGACGTTCGAAAGTGTCGTTTATTCTGAAAGTGGGCAACGTCGCAAATAGATGTCAAATATTTCGCTGTTTTTATTAATTTGGCAATATTACTGTATGGAAATATGAAATATGGCTACACAATTGTCTGAAATATTGGTTATGAAATGTAATAAATAATATCGTAACACCGAATATTTAGTTTTAGTTGTAAAAAAAGGATTTGGAAACTTTCCAAATGCCTTTTTTTACAACTAACCGGTTACAACTTAAATTCAGTGTTATAATTTTGGACAGTTGTCTAGCCATATTTCATATTTCCATACAGTAATATTTCCAAATTAAACAAAACAGGTAAATATTTGACAGTTATTTGCGACGTTGCCAACTATCAAAATAAACGCTCTTAATGTGCCTACTTGAAATTAATATTTGACTTGACTTGACACATACATCTCTACTACCTACTAAAACTCTTGACGCAAATAGAAAATGAGTTTGCAAAAAAGCCGTAGATTTTATGACAAAGGTTATTTGCCATCCCTAAGTCAGCAAGTCGTCGCTTCCGCCAGTCTGTCGGTTCGCCGTCTGCCCATTTAAATCAATGAATCGTTGAACTTTTTATGATTATGTGAAAAGGGGAGAACTTTCAACTTGGATTCGTGTGATGTGAATTATTGGACATTGTACACGTCTGAAATGATTGATGCGGTTATTTAGAACTGTGCAGCACTCTTATGAGAATGAGAAATGGAGGTCATGTCATATCGTGAGAAAGCGCGTTTTGAAAATGTTGGGCGTATTACAGGGTGTAAGGGTAGACACCGTCATCACTCAAACCATGGGTAGTTGACTTAAATATAAAAATAAATGACCGAGTCACAACAAAAAAAAAACATTATTTTCATTAAAAGATTTTATAAAGTTTCTATCCGACACCGTCCAAGTTCATGGATATGCGCCCGGGGTCGCCGCCCCTACCTACACAACACATGAATAAATACACAAAAGGGCTTGCGCTTGCGGCCGGTCAGGTCACGTCACGCGCCTCCCCGTCCGTGTTGAGGCGTAAGTTTGTTGCCCTAGCGCGTATGGTATAATACTCTGGAAAAAATTATATTTTCAAAGTAATTTTCCATTGATTTTACGTTCTAAATCCGTTCGTTCGTAAATCCACTGGTTTCAAGGATAACGGTGTTTACCCTAACACCCTGTATTATTAAACTCTGTATTATAACTATTATAAAACACTATCCAAAATTCTTTTTGTATAAACAGAGATAGAGCTATCTTTCGTGAGTCTATCTATATAAAAAATAACATAACATTACGCCTTGTTTTCGCGAAGGGATGGGTAGAGGTGTACCTACCTATAGTAGACCCACATGTCGCCAGCTATGTTTAGGTCCCATATAATAGGGTGCGAGCCTATTGCCATCAATAGGACACAAATCCATACTCCAGGCTGCTACTGAAAAATTCCAGATAGAACAACCCAATAGCAGTTTGCCCGACCTAGGAATCGAACCTAGGACATCATGAACCCATACTAAAATGTTAAGAATAATAAGCAAATAATGCTATTACGCTCGTTCCATGATCGTTTGGTCTTAAATATTAGGTCCCCACTTATGAAATTGGTGTTTTGTATGGGGAATTTTAGAGAAGTTGCATTTTTCATACTAACTTTTTCTTAATTTTTATAACAACCATGAACTCTACTGTTTTAAAACTTTTATTCACTACTTTTTAAAAACTAAAGATAACGTATGCCACTTAGATTAAGCGACAAAAATAAGTTTTGGCTAAGTTAAAAAAAAAATAGTGGTAATTTCTGCTAACAAAATAAGGAGTCATTTTTAAGGTATTTTTAATGTAAAAAAAAACTATAAGCAATAAGGTTTTTTTACTATTGGTAGTTGTCTATGATGGTCATTATTCGATATAATACCAAGCAATTGATGAATATTTTAAATCATAGAAGTGACGAGGTTCTCTATTAGTGAGAAAAAAACGCCAATTTCATAGTTTCACCCAATATAATTTAATTTAATATATATATATATATATATTATATACATTTGTTTTTTGTATTTAACCTACCATTCCCCGAACGTGTAGGGTGAGGTGTGTACAGTTATATTTGAGTAAAAAACAAAACAATACCAAATAATACCAATAACAATGCGACTTGGGGATCGATCCCATGACCAACGGGGCAGTCAAGCTATAAGCAATAAGAAATATATACAGGCATATTCTTACACTGTAAGAAGATGTAGGTAAATACAACTGACTACAGTTACACGCGCCATTGACAATGACCACAAACTCACAAATTATGTAATGCGGTTTGATGATTAATATTCTAAAAATTTGTACATGCATTTGTTATACACATAGTTATTAATAGATTTTGTGACTACAATCGAAACAACAAATGACTTGCATCTTTTATACAGTATTTTAGACGAAAAAGAAATAGGCAGTCAGGACTGCCGACAGAATGAAAACTTAAAACTGGTATTAGCGCCATCTATATTTTATAGTAGAGCACTACGGCGCGAGCCTGTCGGTGACGCAAATCCATAAGTGTACCCCTACCAAAAACGCCTCGATTAAAGAAGTTGTCACTTCAAAAAATCAGGGAGCCCTAAAGTATACACAACATTTGTATTCTGTTACTAATTGTGTCTTTTTTTTTTCAAATAAAAAATGCACTTTTGTTATGTTTAAAGTTTCTCATCTTTTTACTATTACCTGTCATCTTTCCAGGCGAAAAGACTCAACGGCAATGGTGACCTTGCTGCCATCAAGGTGATCAAGTTGGAGCCGGGTGATGACTTCGCCATCATCCAGCAGGAGATCCTGATGATGAAGGACTGTAGGCATCCCAACATCGTCGCGTACTATGGCTCGTATCTTAGAAGGGATAAGCTGTGGATCTCCATGGAGTACTGCGGTGGGGGGAGCTTACAGGTAAATAATTTGTTATCAGATTTTTTCTTATTGGTATACAGGGTGACAGGGACATCGATGCGCAAACCGTTAAAACGGAATCGGTAAAAAAAAACGAAAATTTTCGTCGGTTATAAAAAAAAAACTGCTTTTTCCTACAATACCTACGCGGTCAAAATGTATGGAACAGCAAATCGACGAAATTTCAACGCATGTCTGTTCAGAATGAAATGAAATTCTTTATTCTGTAAATAGGATATTGGAATCACTTTTACACGTCATATTAAAAAGTTGTAAAAATAAGCTAGATGAGGTCGGCGTTTCCTATCTGACTACTCTGAGAAGAAAGGCCGAAACAAACTCGGAAATCCCAGTCTCTTTTAAAGTCCAGACATAATCTTGGTCAGGCTATATGAGGACCATGTAGATTAGAGTCCGAAATGGTCTTTTGAGGAAAGAACCACACAGATTTGAGTGGACCTGTCCAGTCAGTGCAAACATTTGTCAGTTATAGTGGAGCTCAACTCAGAACTTAAGATACTGAATCCCATGGTAACAGGTTGCACATTTGCCTGTATATTTATAGAACAATATAAAATTGGACATATTGGTACACTTTAAATAATCCCTTGGTTGGTCAACTAAGGCCAAAGTGCTAGTAATCATTTTTGGCCATAATCATCAGAATCTCGGTTGCTCGTAGTCCTAAAATAATCTAGCAATAATAATAACTCTACCACATATAATTATCACAAACTGAGGACCAGGGCCGGATTTAAAGGTGTGGAGGCCCCTAAAATTTTATGGAAAAGAAGAAAAAAATAAAAATATTCGTCTATCGGTATCAAAGTAATTCAACGTATCATTTTTAAGACGACCAACCCAGGACATGAAAAGAAAATTAAAAAGGTTCCTTGTGAAATAATATTGTTTTTTATTTTAACAAAAATCATATTGTGGAGGCCCCGGGACATGACCTCTGTTGCCCCGCCTTAAATCCGGCCCTACTGAGGACCAAGATTGTAGACAGTTTTCTTTAAAAGACAAGGACCCCGGGTCATATTTTGCTACGGTTTCGTACTTGGTTGCCTTCAAAAGCCAGTATTTATTTGTCCTTAATTGATTTCTGATTGCTGAAAATCGTGACCCAGAAACGGCACAAGTATTCAGTAATTTTCACTTACTAATATTATAAATGCGAAAGTAACTCTGACTGTCTGTCGGTCTCTCTGACTGGCGGTCTGTCTGTCTGTCGCGCTTTCATACAAAAACTACTGAACCGATTTAAATGAAATTTGGTACACAAATAGTCTAGAGCCTGAGAAAGGACATAGGCTACTTTTTATCGACATACCACGCGGGCGAAGCCGCGGGCTGAAGCTAGTTTTATTATATTGCGGGTACTTAAACATTAATCTCTACATTTCAGGACATATACCACGTCACAGGCCCCCTGACGGAACTGCAGATAGCCTACATGTGCCGGGAAACGCTGACTGGACTCTCTTATCTTCACATGATGGGCAAGATGCATCGGTGAGTTGATTATGGAATATTGCCAACAATCGCCTTGCTAGCAAGATTTTTTGTAATTGTATAGAGTTGTTAACCTACATTTTGTAATCATGGTAATACAAAATAAGCACCGAATTCCATGGTTGTAACAACTTTATATTAGATCTCATTCACGCGTGTTCGCATTTCCGAAGATAGGCGATGATTGCCGACACGTGTAATTTTGAAACTATTAGATAAATGATATAATGATAGATAGAAAAAGTATTTGGGGGTATCGACACTTCATAAATGCCACTGTAATTTCGCACCACCTCGTATGTACATTGTCTAATTCGCGCGATGAAAGGCCCTGGTAAGCACGTGGGCAAGCACACCATATTATATGCACATGTATTGGGGATTTAATAATATATCTTTAGGGGTATGAGGAATGGGCACGCCACAATTGCGGCGATAAGTCCCCTCTTTGAGGAGTAGCTAGAGAGGCGCCACGGCGTCCTCACCTTCCGCCTGACGCAGGTCCTCACCGGACACGGTTGCTTCGGGAGGTTCCTGTGTCGAATAAGGTGGGAGGAAACGCCCGGGTGTCACCACTGTGTGGATCGCCCGGAGGACACGGTGGTGCATACGGTGGAGGTCTGCCCTGCTTGGGCGGAGCCCCGCCGTGTCCTCTTGGAGGCGATTGGCGGCGGTGACCTCTCGCGTGAGGCTCTGGTCCAGGCCATGGTACGGAGCGAGAGGGCATGGGAAGCAGTCACCTCCTTCTGCGAAGCAGTAATGCTCGCGAAGGAGGAGGCGGAACGCGTGAGGGAGAGGCAAAGTTTGCGCCCTCACGCCCCTAACCGCCGCCGTTGGAGACGCCCTGGGCGACGGGAATCCCAGGCGGATTCCCGGCCACCATAGGCGCGGGCTTGCGGACGGCGAGCAATGGGTAGCTCGCCGTCCGATTAGGACCAGGCCCGGGTCGATGGCGCGTCTTGTTCCACGCGCGCCACATAGAGATGTCAGCACAATTGGCGGGGTCCGCTAGGACCGATGCCTGCCAGGGTTGCGGGTTAGTCCGAAAGGGATACCGGGACCTTGGCAACAGGCAACTGAAGGAACACGGGTGGGTTTTAGTCAGTAAAAGTCTGACACGTCCTTCCGCTCCGCCCAGAGCGGGAGAAGTCAATGGATGATTTCCCACGCTCAAAAAAATAAAAAAAAGGGGTATGAGGAACAGCGTGTAAAGTTCACTCATCCACCATAGAAAAGGGATCCTCCGACCAGACGGTTGTTGTGTCTCTGTATATATGCCTATCGCGCGGTAAACTCTAATTGAGCGATGCAGGATTTTTGGTCGTTGATGCGTAGTTTGCATGTGGCGATGTAGATGCCGCCACATATCAATTTATAAATATGTTTTTCTAACTTTTTCATCAAACACTGCAATTTAGGTACCAACTATCAATTACTATACTAAACTAAAAATACCTTGTTAAATATCAACTTTTCCATATTATTTCAGAGACATAAAAGGCGCGAACATCCTTCTAACTGAGTGCGGCGACGTGAAACTGGCAGACTTCGGCGTGTCGGCGCAGATCACAGCCACCATCAACAAGAGGAAGTCTTTTATAGGAACTCCTTATTGGATGGCGCCTGAGGTAAATAAATAAAATAATCAACTTATCAATCAATCTGCCTAGCCTTTTCCCAACTATATTAGGGTCGGCTTCCAGTCTAACCGGATGCAGCTGAATACCAGTATTAAATTATTAATAAATAATTAAAACCAAAATAATCACCTTATATGACATGAAATTGTTTACAACTTTTTAACGTCATAAAGCTATTTGAGGCGTTTCCTATCTGACTACTCTGAGAAGAAAGGCCGAAACAAACTCAGAGGTCGCAGTCTCCCAGTTTAAGGTCCAGAGATAATCTTGGTCAGGCCGTTAAAAATCCACGAATGACATTGTATAATATTTATTCCACAATTTTCGCTATTGCACCTACCACTGTTTGTCTCTGCATCACCCAAAGGTTGACTGGTAGAAAATGCCTATGGCATTAAGTTCGCCTCTGTACATTTGTGTGCTTAAAGTATTAAATAAATAAATGACAGCCGGGACCAACGCGTTGGTCTCGGTTGTCATTCGTGGATCTTTGACTGACGTTACGGGTCGTCAGAAGTCCGAAAGTCTGATACGTCTTACCAAGGGATATTACCCAGTTATTCGGTTGTGGAGGTCAGATAAGCAGTCCCTCCATGTAAAATACTGGTATTCAGCTACATCCAGTTAGACTGGAAGCCAACTTCAACATAGTTGGGAAATGGCTAGGCAGATGGTGATGATGACTTTGTGATTTCATGAAGTCTATAGATTCGTCTAGTAAATAAACTTGTGGACAGGTGATAAATGAATGTATTCTTACTTTTCTAGGTAGCGGCAGTGGAACGTAAGGGTGGCTACAATCAGCTCTGTGATATTTGGGCGTGCGGTATTACTGCGATCGGTGAGTATTAGTGGCTTTTCAACGACACAAATCACTGCTAGCCTAGTGGTGTGACCGTCAGACTGCCAAGTCATAAGTCTCGTGTTCGAACTCACGACACGCACCTCTGACTTTTCGAATACATCAGATCACTTGCTTCAAAAACAGTGAAGGAAAACATCGGGAGAAAACCGGTCTGGCTGAGAGAATTTCTCCACGGCATGTGAAGTTAAGTCAGAGGCCCATGTGTGTCTTTAAAACTTTGACACCAGAGGCCCTAGACGAAGTGACATTCTATCAGCGATAACGATGATGGAAAAGGCAAAAATGTATTAGGACTGACATAAGCTATCGAAAAGCTTATGTCAATTCTGTTAAAAGTCGTTGTAGAAATACGAAACGCTTTCGAAGCGATTGTCACTTGTCTAGGCCCTCAGGTTAGTCACTAACCACACGAAAAGAAGGAATGACACAAATGTAGAAAAGTTGAAGTAATATGCTGCAAATTACTAAGTAAAATCGTCATGCACGTGAGCAATGGAAATTCATGATGATGCAATACAACTTTTTTTTTCTACGTTTTCCAGAGCTAGCCGAACTCCAGCCCCCGATGTTCGAGCTGCACCCCATGAGGGTCCTTTTCCTCATGTCCAAGTCCGGGTTCAAGCCGCCGTCGCTGAAGGAGCGGGAGCGCTGGTCCGCGGTGTTCCACGCCTTCCTCAAGCTAGCACTTACCAAGAACCCCAAGAAGAGGCCCACAGCTGATAAACTGTTACAAGTAAGATCCATCTGCGTAGCTTTTCCCCAACTATATTGGGTTCAGCTTCCAGTCTAACCGGATGCAGCTGATAACTACACATAATTTATTTTGGAAGTGTGTTTAGCTGGGACATCAGAATAGTATCTAAGTATAGCTACGTAACCATTATCGTAATTAGACCTTATTCATCAAAATAATCCCATACAAATCTTCAAGGTATTTCGATACTAATATCAGTCTCGTACTAATATTAGTACGAGGGCCGGACACAAAGAACTACTGCGTCTGGCGCTCGGCTTGGCAACACGTCGTGTTCGGGTTCGCGACAAGTCAATCGTCATCCTGAGGATGCCTCGTTGAGAGGTGAAACACGTGTCGATTTCTTACAGGGTTTCTTATGACTCTTCAGGAATAGTTAAGCGGATAGGTTACTAATAGTTATTTATGCAACTGTTATATAATAAAGGGTATTAAAACACGAATGTGGGTTTATCACATGAGTGTTTTAATACCTAATTATTTACAGTTGCATACAAGACTTTATCTACACCCATGTTATGAATCCTCTATAAAAGGTTCTTTGCAATACTATTATCGAACAAAAATTGCGGGGTACGGCGCACGTGAATTTGAATGTTTAGAATTCGAATAAACTACAAGTATTTTTTTTAAATGACTGTGCTTTTTTTGTGAAACGCGCCTGCTTGATAGCGTTCTTTTTTTTAAATGAGTTGCGTTATTAAATTTAGTACAACATTATAACACCCGTTTGGATGACATAATGGTTACTATGACACTGGTTGTTTTAATGTTGGCAATAAGCTAACTAGTTTAGCTAGCTAGTTTTAGAAACTTTTTTTATTTTATTTATAGTATGGGTGTAGCTGTAGATAAATATATTTATTTACGTCTATTATTATTTCACCATATTTTACTAACTTGTCCTACTATTCCGTTCGCAGCACGCGTTCTTCCAACAAGACATGAGCAAGCGACTCGCGATAGAACTGCTTCACAAGTACTCCAACCCACCTAGCCACTGTAACAATGAACCAGATGAGGATACCGTGAGTAAAACTATTGAATTCACCATCTTTAAAGCGAACATTTGAGAATATTACTGATACATAAGTTGATTTTAAATGTAATTTCTTATATCAAGGAAAAAAAAAACTAATTCTTGTTAATTTTTGACGTTCTAAAGTGCCTTATTGTAATAAACGATTTGACTTTGACTGCAGTCTGACTTATGTCCTCTATTGGACTTTATATTATAAATATGACATCTTCCCCAATGACACTTTAAAGAAATATAATAATGCTTTAAAGAAAGTGCTTAGGCTGCCATCAGACGGACTGCATCGCAGCAACCACGCGCAGCCGATATATTCAACTGCATGCAGTTTGCAGTTGTACGTTCGACTTCGTTCAGTCATGATATCAACTTCACGTGGTCGGCTGCAGTCAATATTAACTGCATACAGTCGTGACTTCAACTTTACGCGGTCGGCTACCAGTCGTGTAGTGTCGACGCACCCTATCGCTAACCGCATACAGGTCACGACTGTATGCAGTTGAATATGCGCGTGGTTGCTGTGATGCAGTCCGTCTGATGGCAGCCTAAGTGTAGCCATGGGGTCTCAACTCGAACAAATTATAATTAGTCTTGAAAAAAAATCATAGATGGCAGCATAAGTAACAATTTATGAAATTAACAATCACTAAAAAGCGTTATACGGCAAATTTTGGCTGAGGTAATATTAGTAAAAATCAAAACTTCTTTGTTTAATGCTGATTTATGTATTTACACTCATACATTTCGTATTTACAACAAAAAACTTAAATTTAGCCGTTTACATCAATTAATTCAATTCGAACTCTTATAATGCTAAAGTAGCCATCTGTAAATCATTTTGTCGAGAGCTCTTTGCAATAGATGGCGTTTTACTCAAGTGATGACAGGGTCACTTTCAACTTGCGTTTAAGTCGTTTCAAAATCAAACAAGATTTTTTTTTAAATCTAGTATTTTACGTAGAAATATAAAAATTGAACACCTAGGAAGAAAAACATCTAGGAGTCTTACGTAGTATCTAGGCAAAACTCCTAGATGGCGTTGTAAAACTACAGTCTCTGGCAATTAGTGAGTCGCTGATGCTGCCATCTGTTAAAAAAAGAGGAAGAAAATAGCCAGCTCAATAGCCAGACTTAGGGTGGTGCCATTTCCTTGTATGGGATTGGGTATCTGTACGTAGTATTATAATATCTGTGGTGTAGCTGTGGTGTGTATGTATGTAAGTTAAACTTAACAAGCTGGTGACTGTTCGCGCTTGACCGCTTCGGGTCAACTTAGTTCTGCAGTAATAAGGTTGCCCTGGATGAGGTCGAGTTTGGATTACTAATTAGAGAGTTAAATGAATAGGCATACTCGACCCCGTAAACTATCTATTTAAATAGCTTTCAAAAATCTAGGAATCATCCATTTATTCTCAATTATTCTCAATCATCCATCTATTTGTCCGCAGGCAATGTCAAACGTCCCCCAACGCATAGCCTCCAAGCACACCGGTCGCGGGGGCCGCAGAGTCTTAGCCGAACAAGCGCAGAACTCGCGCCACTCGAACAACCACGTGCGCCCGCGCAGCCTACTCACCGACCACGTCGTCCCGACCAATAGCACGCGCCCAACCTCCCTACTTGACGAAGACGTCATCACGACAGCCAATCGCGTGAGACTTATGACGGGCGAAGGAAGGGATCCGGCCAATAGGAGGTCGGGAGTGTACGATGATTCGCCAATAGTGGACTTGGATGCTGATGATGATTTGAGTGTGAGATCCATGCCCAAAGTAATTAATTTTAGCGCCGAGGTCAATAGAAGTTGTGATGGGGATACTATTAAGAGGAATGGTGAGTTTTCATTATTTTTAATTTTATTATGATGGATGGGTGACCATCCATTAAATATCAAGACCCCTACGTGTCTCGGAAGGCACGTTAAGCCGTTGGTCCCGGCTGTTATGCGTAAATCTGTGACAGTCGTTACGGGTCGTTAGAAGCCCAAAAGTATGAAAACCAGTCTTACCAAAGTATAAAGGACCCAGTAAATGGGTCGTGGAGGACAGATAGGCCGTCGCTATTCCACTGCAACCAGTCAGCTGGAAGCCGACCCCAATATAGTTGGAAAAAGGAAGGCAGATTGATTAAACAAGTAAAGGTCTACTTCATATAAACGACACCAGTGGCGAAGGGTGATTTCTCGGGGGTGGGAACCCGGAGCAAAAAAAAGAACAAAAAAAAAAAAAAAAAAAAGAATTAAATATATATATACTGAAAAATTATATATATATATACTGACGAATTGAGAACCTCCTCCTTTTTGAAAAACCCGGTTAATAATACTTGTTATGATGTCACTTCGGACCTTATGGCCGCGAAAATCTACTTTTTGTTTGTTTACCTAACAAAAGAACGGTGTCATTAGACCGTTTAATTAAATTCCTATTTCGATCTACTTTTCTCAAACTTATTTATAAACTCACATTCAAAAAGCCCGCTTTCAAACCACGCACGCTCAAACATTTTACTAAGCTCCTACGCTCTAGCGCAACGCCATCTAACGAAAATATCAGAAATGCAATGCATTTTGGCAGTACAAGAACGAGATATCTCCATTAAAAAAATTCACAAAATAATTAAACAGAGGGCGCGTTTAACGAGAAATTTTTAGGGAGTGGCATTTTACAATTCAGAATTTTCGCTCACGGCCACTAGAGGGAATTGGCCGCGCGAGTGTAGAGCTTCGAACGAATTAGCGAAAAATCGTCAGATTATTAATGTAAAAACCCCTTTATTACATGAACTACTAGAATCTGAGAAAAGTAAACAAGGGAAACAATACATTTTATTTTATTTACAACTGCCAGTCAGCCATTCATATTTATCGTAAAGGGAAACATTAGAATGTTTGAAAAAACCATCACGTCGTTTGTAATTTATACTTACATCTGAGCAAGCACGGCCTAACGAAACGAAAACGAAAGCATGTTTCCTCACAAAGAAAATAATCCTAAACAACAATTTATAGGCTACCACTAAGCTACCAGACGGCCTGCACGCGGGGCAAAAGACATTGTAGTTAATTAGAAAGACCTTGACGAATTATTGCCGCCATCCTAATCCTACTGATCGTACTAATAACTTTTCAAATCTATTAAGAAATTTCAACTTATTAACTATCTACTTACCCCAAATACATAATTACAACGTACACTTTCACTAAAGTCAAAACACTTTATTCACTGTTTTATACCAACAAACTAATACTACTACTACGATTCTCGTACTGATAAACTAATGATTTCAATGAATAATACCAACAAAATGTGAATTAACTGCAAGTGTAAACAAAATAAAATGATGAATAATGCGATTACGTCAAACACAACCATGCAATCACACAATGTCTAGCGTCTAATAGTGTAGTGTCCTCGTGTCCTGTCTCCTGTCCGAACTCCGAGCCGAACGCATTACGAAAATCAACGAAAACTACCGAACCGATATCTCTCCATCTCGTTCACGCGCAAGCAATTTTCGATCACTGTTTGTAGGTATAACTCGCTGTCGGCCGGGTTACTGGAGCCGTATGAAACCGGGGTGTCACGTGACCGAAGTGACGTCATGACGCCTTGATTTTTGAATCAACGACAAGCCGCCCGCACCGCCGAGTTATTTTAGAGAAAATTTTTTTGCGGTCGGGAGATAACAATGACAAAACATTGAATATGGGCGTTTTGTATAGTTTTAGTTTTATGGTGTATTAAATACCTCTATTGTGATTATTGAACAGGCATTTTAAACACTACTGACTGTGTTAGTTTTCAATGAGGATAGAGTGGTAAGTTCAGAAGGGAAGCCGATAGGAATCGGGTTGTAGGGTAGCTGCGGCCCTGAACGACACAAAGATCTATGCTGAAGGGTCAGCTTACAGAAATCGCAAAAATTACAAAAAAAAATCGAGCGATTTTTTCGACTGGTTCGTTGGTCTACTGGTCCCAAGCGCCACAGCTGAGCATGAGGTCCTGGGTTCGATTCCCGGGTCGGGCAGTGTTATTAGCTTTTTCCATCTGGAATTTCTCAGTAGCAGCCCGGAGTCTGGATTCGTGGCCATATTTATAATATTAGTATAGTTTTCTAGAGCAGTATTTTTAGTATGATAGCCATTTATAAATTGTCTGTTCCTTTTTACAGCGTACCACAGACAATCTAGTGAAGATTGGACCGCCGCTTCACTATTGACTTGTCCGAAGCACAATCCCTTACAAGACCACTCCGTAGACACTATGCCCGCAAGCGAAAAGTAAGTAAAACAACGATTTTTACTATTAATTAGATTGTTTGTTACTTTTCTCGCTTTTTTGTTTTTTATACGTTTATATATTATGTTATAGCAAGTGGTGTCGGGTGATCACGGGTGATGATATAATGAGAATGAGTCTAAGGTACATGTTTTGGCAAAAAAATTAAATAAAAAAAATTATGAGCAAAATTTTTTTTTTTTTTCCGTTTCTTTTTTGTTTTTCTAACAGTTAGGGTTTTCTGTGTGCTAATAATTTTGCGGTGGAGGTTTTTTTAAGTTCTTTTTTTTTCTTATTTTTTTTTAGTTAAAATATTTTAAAATGATTTTCTCTTGAGTGTTGTGTGGATGCACAAAATGATAGTATAGTTACACTTTTGATTATGTGCATGATTTGGGCGTTGATTTTCTGTTTGGCTTTATGGTTTCTCTATGGGATGGGCTATTGTTGTCTATGATATCTTAATTAAATAGGTAAGACGTTTTTATTCGCTGTCTATGGCGCTCTCTTATTGCCTTCAGTGTGTTTTAAAAAGTATGTTTAATAAGGTCTAAAGTTATCAATAACAAATTAGTATTATCTGAACAATTAGTTGAAAAAGTAATCTTGTATTTATACTTAATCTTATTGTGCAATTTTAGACCTTATTACCAAAGCATCAAAGTCGAAATACAGCCAACAGTATCTTAATTTTGGATACATCTACAATAATAAAATTAAAGTTACGCCCATAAATAGACCAGTGGAGAAAACTGGTCGTAAATATACGAGACTTCTCCAGAAACTCATCGCTTATATCCGAAATCCACGTCACTTTAAATTCCTAATGTTTCATTGATGTATATACGAGTTCTTTTGATTACTTGGCGAAACTTTAGACTTTAGGGTTTTAGTTTCTGAAAGCTATACAAAAAGGATGAAAAATAAAACAAAATATAAATTTTAAACTGTGGCGGCATCTAAAGCACCACATGCGAACTACGCATCAAAGACCTGAAGTCCCACAAATCCTGAATCGCGCCAATAGAGTTTACCGCGCGATCGACATAATATAATAAGCCTTTTTGACTTCAATCGTCGGGCAGTCTTATATATGTCGATAGAGACAAAGCACTTTTCCCCCTCTCAGGAGGGGGAGGGGAACCCAACGACGGGCCCCCGTTTTCGTGGGCCGAGAGAACAATCCCCCGGACTAAAAGCCCCAAGCCTGCCAGACCACATCATCTGGTCGGAGGATCCTCCCTTTTCTATAGAAGATGAGTGAACTTTACACCCTGTTCCTCATACTTCTAAAAATTACTACAGCTTAGGCTATGGACGTGATTAGTTGTTACTTGAATAATTTAATAATTAAAACCCATCAAGTCCGTGAAGTTTCGCCCAACTAATCAAAAACGACGTTGTATACATGATTCATAAGGATCTCTGGACAGTTCTGTTACTTTAAGGGGGATGCGCTACGGTCGGGCGCGAGATTCAAATTTCCTTACGTTTTTTGCAATTTGCAGGTCAGTGTCTTGTTGCATGTTGATCGAAATACTATTCGCGGCTGTTAAAAATATGTCTTTACAGAATTATAATCATTAGAATCAGCAATACAACTCCATAAGTTAGAATAATCCTCAAATGTCATATTTCCATGAAATAGTCATTCAATAGGATTGTTCATGATTTTTATGATGATAAATATTGAAGATATATCACCTCCATGTACTAACGCTGGCTACTGGCTTGATAGAAAACTGTTGAAATAGCCATATCGTCCGTGAACTTCTGATACCTCCTAACTAACATTTTTTCGAAAAACTTTATTTTTAATAAAAACTCCTAATTACGATTAAAATAAAAATAACAATTTTACGTTCCTCGTGAACTTCTGATACCTCCTAACTAACATTTTTTTGTAAAACTTTATTTTACTAAAAACTCCTAATTACGATTAAAATAAAAAACTATTTTACGTTCCTCCTGTAAAATTTGTTTGAAAGTAGATAGAAGATCTCAGAAGTTCACGGACGATATAGTTTTGTGCAGTGCTCTATCTTCTACACTCTTACTTTTATACCTATATTTTATATTTTCTGTGGTTTCGCTCTGCAGACCTCCCCAACAATAAATCTATAAATAAATATTTGATACGACCGTGAAACATATTTAGATCAACATACAACTTGACACTGACTTGTAAATTGCAAAAAATGTAAGAAAATTGGAATTTCGCCGGCTACCTTGGCGCATCCCCCTTAAAGAGGTTTGTTCTAAGGAACTACGTCATGGTTTTTTAACTTAAGTAAAACTACGCCGTTTCAAGTGAGTATCATCTGTAAGTAATCTCTCTTGTTTTAGGAGCCTCTTGCAATATATCGATGAAGAGTTAATGCTCAGGTAAAAGGAGAGGTTTTACGTTTGCATGTAAACATTGCAACATGTAATCATTACAATGTAATCTGTGTTTGTGTTAGAGCTTTTTTCGCTGTTCGGAATAACAACCAAAATTAAAAATAAAAAAAATTACACTGTTCGATCTTTGAATTTGGTTGAATCAACCGATATGTCCAGCACTGACTGGACTGCGATAGGCATTTGTCTGATTGAACCAAATTGTTAGATGAATCAAATAATTTCTGCAGCTTTTAATTTTTATCAATTTGGCTCAAAAGTGTTGAAAAAATAAAACTTGAAATGTTGGGTTGTAAATAAAAATGGATTGGCTATTTCATCTGCATCTAACGATGTACACCGGGCCGTAAAACACATCGAGTCCTAAGAAGAAAAGAGTTCGGCTTTGTAAAGCATCGTCTTTGTAACTCTATGACAGTCTATGCGACCGGTCAGGTATCCAGGGCCAACCGGTACCAAAAGTACAGGTTCTTTACCGGTACTTAGCGGTTCTTGCCATTTCGGTATCAGTTCCAGACAGATACCGGTTGTAGACGGGTACTGATACTCCACCTAACAAGTACCGGTACCAAATTCAGGTACCCGCCGCGTACCACAAATCGCGTATTTGTACCTTGAAGTTATTTTTCTAATGCCTATTAACGATCCTTTTTACTTGCTATATCTGTTTTCTCACTCTAAGTAACGGAAATATTTGTTTGGTACCGATTAGAGACAACCTATTAGAGAGAAAAAAAAAGCAACCACATTGCACATTACCAGCAGCCGCATTGTCTTTGTTGAGACCTGTTAACGAAAAAAATCTAAAAATCGATGATTATTCTCACGTTGAATTTGTATTATTAGTTATGAGGAAGAGTAACCATTTATTATAAATTCAAAACAATACAAATTCGGATAAAATATATTTTAGTTAATATTTTTTCTGATCCACAAAAGTGACAGACCTGAAGAAAAATTATAATTTGCAATAACTTTTGAATAACACGGAATTATGTTGTGGTTGTATTACTACACATAATAGAAAGTATAAGCAATATTTTGATGTAAAAATCGCGACCTAATACGGTGTTATAGGTGAATAAAAAAATAAAAAACGAAAAATGAGAAAAAAAAATCATATCTCGCGTCCAATTCATACTAGAGCAACAGAAATTGGTGGGAAGGTAGGTTGCTGTACATACTATTAATGGAAAAAATTGAAACTGGAATACATAGTTCTGTTTTTAAAATAAAATTTTTTATTCGCTTTTCACGATTCGGATATTACGAAACTTTGATATTTTTTTTTTTTTAAAGTTACCTGTCGTAGCGAAGCCGGAGTTGAACTCTCGCGCCAGAAATTATAGAAACTATCCATTACTTGAATAAAAACAGAATGAAACAAAAATCGGGTTCTTAACACACTGTGCGGTGCAGTACCTATATTGATTAGAAATACCAATAGTGCAGGTACTACGTTTGGTACCGGTACACACCAAGGCCTGTACCTGGTACCTGTTCCCAAAATACCGGTATTTCAAGTCTTGTTTGTATCTAAAGCTCGATGTGTCATACCTATAAACGACCGGGTACTGTAATATGGCTTTAAAATAATGTTTGAATATTCCGAACAGCCTGTATTTAGATTAGTTTGAATTCATGTGTAAAATAGTTTCAACTTATTTATAAAATATTGCTTCAAAATTAACGGGCGCGTTATACAGACTTTTTATGATTTAAAAACATACAAAATTAATCTGGATGTATTTAAAATTGATCAAGACTATGCTCTTCACCGCTTGCTATTGTTTAACTGGCGAGAAAATGATTTTGAAACCTGATATTGGTGTCCCAAAATTAAATAAAAAATATAAGGAACCAACTTGTGAAGCAAAGGCAGCTAGATCCATTTGTACTGAAAAGGCAGTAAACGATTGGTGTAAAACGTGTAAATAATCATATATAAAAAATCACGCGAGTAGTACGGGGACCCGCAGTTTTAAGGTTACATAAAAAGTCTGTAATAATTATAGCAACCAAAATTAAGTAAAAAATATTTTCAAAAAGCATTTGAGTAGTCGTAGCATGAAGCATGGTAAACAAAAGCTTTGCAGCTTAAACATTATGTGTGAAATTTAAACATTAACGAAAGTATATCACAAAATCCGTAAACCATGTCCGAATCATACAATATTTTTGAAAATAAAACGGTTTTATATCCCACCAGCACCACTTGTTATTTTAACACGAATAAACATTATAGCTTGTCTAAGTGACACTTTAACATAAGTCCCTCCCACATTTGTGTCTAACAGCACTCGAAATAGCTTTAAAAAACCTAACAGCACTGCGATACCCCCCAAAAATGCTACTAAAACTACCAAAAATATTCTACCAAAATGGTAATTTTTCATTTTTATTACAGGGCAACACTACCGTTAACAGCGGAAACCGCGAACATGGCGCAGGGTGCCAACACCGCGCTATCAATGCACGACCAACACCTATCGCAATGTATTCAATTAAAACAAAACTTTTTGAACAATTCTACCGCGAATATCTATCAAAATCTCACTTCGACTTTTCAAAGTCCTATAGGTGCTTCTAGAGTTTCCATCGATGATCCTCTATGCAGGAAAATAGGCGAAGACATAATGTATGTGGATCAACAAGAAAACGACCATTTAGATTTACAAAGGAATGCGAATTGCGAATGTGGTCTATGCCCAAAACCGGAACTAAGAGACAATAACACTTTGAGCGACCTACAGAGGTCCGTAGCAAAATGTTCTTGTGACGTCTGCAACTCCAACGGGGACATACTAAGCTACTACAGAAATTGTTCAAATCAGAACACAGATTCCGGAATAGTAATCTGCGAAACGTGTAAAAAACAAAAAATCTCAGTATCAAACTTCAGAGCGTTACAAATTGCAAATAGGTTAAGAATTTCCGAAGATGACAAACTACAAAATGGCGCCACAGACGACGATTTATGTAGGAAAATTGATATGAGTATGAACATGGAAGATAAGGTTTTTGAACATAGGAAAAAGCATAACAGACATCACTCTGACTCTGTTACTGCTGGCATAGATTTAAACCAGTTCTGTCAATGTGAGCTTGAGGTCAAAAGAAAAACGTCTTCCGTTGATGAGATTTTCAAAATGGTGGACGAAAATGGGCGGGACGCTAAGGCCGAGGTGATTGATGAAGAGATTAAGACTACGCAGAGGCAACGGAGTTTGTCTGACAGCCAGAGGGATAAGGCCAAAGTTGATAATAAGGGTGAGTTTATTCATAACTATATACCTCCAGGAGATCATTAATTTTGGGCTAAAGTATGAAAGTCAATCCAATAAAAAAAATGATATATTCCGTTAGAACATGTTATTCTCTTCACCCTGAGCTGGACAAAATCAAACTGATAGCTAATTTAGTTTTTTTTAATTTATTATTTGTATGTACTACTTGTAACAATGTTAGGACTATTGTAATATCGTATACTTTTACAATCTTTGTGAATATGTGAGCACCATGTATCTGGTAATTAATTTATTCATTATTGCTCCATTTATAATTCTTTTTACCTTGTGTGGTACAGTAATCTTATTATAGATGCATCGTCTTCACATATAATTATATAATTAATGTATACAAAATATTGTAAAACATTTTTAAAAGAGTAACGGTGGAGTTTCTTGCCCATTCTTCTCCATACGAAAACTACCTTTTGGAAGGGGCAACTAGAATCAATTCTATTTCTTTGTTTGACGTTCAAAAGTGCCATATTATGTGCCTATTTGAAATAAATTATTTGACTTTGACTTTGACTTTATTATACGATTTTGAAAAATACTGTATTTCAGTATATTTTGTAGTTAAAATAATAAAAAGTAATAGCTAGTAGTAATAAAAAACCGGCCAAGTGCGAGTTGGACTCGCGCACGAGGGGTTCCATATCATTATCTATAAAAACGGCAAAAAATTACGTTTCTTGTATGGGAGCCTCCCCTTAAATATTTATTTTATTTTAATTTAATTATTTATTTTTAAAGTGAATATTTCAAGCGCCCACCTGTTGCCGTTATCAATATCGAGCAAAAACGAACAAAAAAATCACGTTTGTTGTATGGGAGCCCCCTTAAATATTTATTTTATTCTGCTTTTTAGTATTTGTTGTTATAGCGGCAAAAGAAATATATCATCTGTGAAATTTTCAACTGCCTAACTATCTCGGTTCATGAGATATAGCCTGGTGACAGACGGACAGACAGACAGACAGCGGAGTCTTAGTAATAGGGTCCCGTTTCACCCTTTGGGTACGGAACCCTAAAAATTAAGGGAAAAACGTACTCTTTCGGAATATAGCTTTTTTTTGTTTGGCCAGTACTTTCACCTGTTTAGCTCAAAAATGTATGGACGGTGAATGATCTCCTTTGAGAAGATTGTTTTATCACTGAACGATTGAAGTAAAACTGTTTGATGTGGGGTGTTTTGCGGCGTTTGGGTATAAATAGAAGGATCGACTTTCAGTAACCTGAGAAATAAATACGGTGTTAACAGCTTTTGTATGGTAAATAAGTCAAATCAGTATTATTTATTCTCTGACGGTGAAAAAACCTGTATAAATAATTTGGCAGCAGACTACAATGGGCGCCCGGCCGCAGCCCCGCTGGAGCCCGCGCGCACGCCGCCCGTGCCGCCCCGGCGCGCGCGCTCGCGGCGCCACACGCCGCCCCGCGCGGCGCCCAACGGCCTGCCGCCCACGCCCAAGGTGCACATGGGGGCTTGCTTCTCCAAGGTAGGTGCATAATGACACTGTGCAACCACTCCGAGCCCGATTCATCACTGCTGAATCATGACTGTGAATCTATACAGGCGCGGTACAACGGTACGGGAACCGAATAAACCCGATTTGACCCGATTTGCATTACACGGCTAAAATGCGAACAGTGCCAGGTGGCTCATCAATTAAAGTCCGTGACTGTACATGAAAGGCACATTTAAATTGTGCTTTATGTGAGAGATTTATGTTGCTAATAAAACATTGAACTATATTTTGACTGAGACCGCTGTACCGCGCATTAGGATTGCGCGACGAGACGGGGGGCGGGACGCCGTGAGCGTTGACAAATGAGCGGCGCACAGCCGTCCCGTGCGCCGCGCACGTACCTAAGGCGCGGTACAGCGGTCTCAGTCAAAATATAGTTCAATGTTTTATTAGCAACATAAATCTCTCACATAAAGCACAATTTAAATGTGCCTTTCATGTACAGTCACGGACTTTAATTGATGAGCCACCTGGCACTGTTCGCATTTTAGCCGTGTAATGCAAATCGGGTCAAATCGGGTTTATTCGGTTCCCAACACGCAAAGTCATATTTTATGTCTTCGTAATAAAAGAAGAAAATTATATTTCATATCTTTACCGGTTGGCTAACCTGAGAGCAGAACTACAAACTTGACAGCAGTGACTACTCAAAGTCAACCAATTGCAGGTCTAGCAGCAGCAACCTAGCAACGATAAACAATTGTTGCTAGGTTACTGTTGCATAGTAACGTTAGCGTACGGAGAAATTCTCTGACATCGATATTTCAACTGTCTGAATCTATTTTGATACCGACCTCCTTTGAATCATAGCTCATTAACTCGATAATTATGAAAACATAACTAAAGACAGTGACAGTTGAAATATCAAGATGAGAAATAAATTACTTTTAATCGGAAATAGTCTCATCCATAGAGGTTGACTAATAAGTTTTTAATGATAATTTAATCGGAAATATCCATAGAGGTTGACTAATAAAGTTAACCTCTATGGATATTTCCGATTAAAAGTAATTTATTCGTCATCTTGTTTACTAGCTTGCGATTTGAGTTCGTGTTTAATCGTGTAATCTCGTGAATGTATGAAACTGCAAAATTGAAAAGTTTGAAGGTGGCTCATCAATTAAAGTCCGTGACTGTACGTTTTTGTATAAGTTCACTTTTACAAAACTAATGCATTATCACTACAATTAAAATGAAGACAAGACGCCACCCGACGGGAATTTATCAGCATGCTTTAAGTAACACAGCTACACACAGTACACATTTCTTTAGTCACTATCAGGAATCAAAAAATAAATACACGTGATTCAAAAATCTTTTATCTACACCCATGCTATAAATCCTCTCTAAAAGTTTCTGAAACAGTTAGCTTATTGCCAACATTAAAACAACCAGTGTCATAGTAATATCATCCAAACGGGTGTTATAATGTTGCACTGAATTTCATAATGCAACTCATTTAAAAAAAGAACAAGACAATGTTCTTTCTTGAAATAAGTTCACGAGCGTTTCGCTAACAAAGCACCGTAATTTAAAAACAAAACATACATTCGAATTCGAAAAATTCGAATTCACGTCGTGCCGCGTCATTTTTGTTCGATATTGGTATTGCAAAGGAACTTTTATAGAAGATTCATATCATGGGTGTAGATAAAGTCTTGTATGCAACTGTAAATAATTAGGTATTTAAACACTCATGTGATACTATTATTCCCACATGATAAACACTATGAGTCCAGTTTCCAAAGTTTCCAAAGTTTTGTTTTCTCATTGGGTCCACCTCATCTCATTTCACATTCACTTAAAAACGCATTTTAAATTACTGACACATAACTTTCACAATAACACATTACATCACTGGCCATTTTGTAATATATTACATCATATTCATAACTCTTTGGTTTGGTGCATGTTGGGTGTATGTACGTCAAGAGGACGCTTCAAAGTGTTGCCAAAACACAAAACGCATCACGGAGGATGATATTCTCGTTTACCCATTTCTTTTATTTATTTTTATTTTTATATATATATTTTTATTTTTATTTTAATTTTTTTATACTATTAGATATTAATATAATATATTTTATTTTTTATTACAGTGCGCTGTACCGGTACAGCGTTCTGATAATGGTTTGCCGCACCGATCGACGTCATTACGTCAGCGCCGGCTGTCGCTGAAAACCAGCGCTGGGGCTCTGTTTTGCATAGGGTCGCAGCATAATGCTGAGCGATAGCCGTTTTGCGTGGATGTGACGCATGTTTCCCCCAACCTTTTTTATTTTTACTTTGTGGTTATTTTCTTTTTTTGTTTTTTGCGTCATATTTACCGCAAATAAACGTTTTTTCTTTCTTTCTTTCTTTCTTTCTATGATAAACCCACATTCGTGTTTTAATACCCCTTATTATATAACAGTTGCATACATATCTATTATCGGCAGGTATTCAACGGATGTCCATTACGGATCAACTGTACAGCCTCATGGATACATCCAGACACGAGAGACCAACACATACTTATCGGTAAGTAAAATGACTGCAAAAGAAACCCAAGAGAAGTGAAGTGTGAGTTTGTTTGTTACGCTTTCACGCTAAAACGGCTGAACGGATTTGGATGCAATTTGGCACAGGGGTAGACCATGACCTGGAATAGGACATAGGATACTTTTTATCCCGATATTCCCACGGGATCGAGACTTACGCGGGTGAAACCGCGGGGCGCAGGTAGTAATAATATTATAAATGCGAAAGTGATTTTGTTTCTTTGTTACGTTTTTACGCTTAAACAGCTGAACGGATTTTGATGAAATTTGGCGTATGGGTAGACCATGACCTGGAATAGGACATAGGATTCTTTTTATCCCGATACTACGTTCCCGTGGTATAATTTCAAAAAAATATGCGGGAAATGCTAGTTTCTTAAATTCCTCACCTAATTTTGCACAAAATAGGACCGTTCTTGAAGTATAAGGCTTATGTTTGTGTTTTCTAGGTGCGGAGGAAGGTATATACACGTTAAACCTGAACGAACTGCACGAGACAGCGATGGACCAGCTCTGTCCGCGACGCACTATATGGATGCATGTCATCAAAGACGTCCTTATGTCGCTTTCTGGTGAGTAGTGTTGTTGAACAACATTTGCACACATAAATAAAATGCAAAGGGCTGTTGTGAAATTATGAATAAACGTATCCTATCCCCACTTTTTTAGGGGTATGGGGATCAGGGGTACCCCCACATACCCCAACATAGTTGGGAAAATGCTAGGCAGATGATGATGTATGAGGAACAGGGGTTCCATCGACCAGACGGGTGTTGTGTCTGGTGGGCAACTGCCCGACGATTGATGTCGGGACCTTGTATACAGTATGTTAACTAACAACAGACACGACACCCGTCTGGTAGGAGGATCCTCCCTTTTTTAAGGTGGATGAGAGAACTTTACACCTTGTTCCTCATAACCTCCATACAATAGAGTTTTTGAAGTTATTTTTATCATCATTTATTGGTGTTCCGCAGGCAAAACCCCGTCCCTGTACCGCCACGAGCTCCTGGCGCTGATAGGCTCCGCGCGAGGTGCGCGCTCGCTGCGCGTGCTGCCGCCGCGCCTGCTGCCGCGCAGGTTCGCGCTCACCACCAGGGTGCCCGACACACGCGGTGAGTACACACGCTCGCTGCGCGTGCTGCCGCCGCGCCTGCTGCCGCGCAGGTTCGCGCTCACCACCAGGGTGCCCGACACACGCGGTGAGTACACACGCTCGCTGCGCGTGCTGCCGCCGCGCCTGCTGCCGCGCAGGTTCGCGCTCACCACCAGGGTGCCCGACACACGCGGTGAGTACACACGCTCGCTGCGCGTGCTGCCGCCGCGCCTGCTGCCGCGCAGGTTCGCGCTCACCACCAGGGTGCCCGACACACGCGGTGAGTACACACGCTCGCTGCGCGTGCTGCCGCCGCGCCTGCTGCCGCGCAGGTTCGCGCTCACCACCAGGGTGCCCGACACACGCGGTGAGTACACACGCTCGCTGCGCGTGCTGCCGCCGCGCCTGCTGCCGCGCAGGTTCGCGCTCACCACCAGGGTGCCCGACACACGCGGTGAGTACACACGCTCGCTGCGCGTGCTGCCGCCGCGCCTGCTGCCGCGCAGGTTCGCGCTCACCACCAGGGTGCCCGACACACGCGGTGAGTACACACGCTCGCTGCGCGTGCTGCCGCCGCGCCTGCTGCCGCGCAGGTTCGCGCTCACCACCAGGGTGCCCGACACACGCGGTGAGTACACACGCTCGCTGCGCGTGCTGCCGCCGCGCCTGCTGCCGCGCAGGTTCGCGCTCACCACCAGGGTGCCCGACACACGCGGTGAGTACACACGCTCGCTGCGCGTGCTGCCGCCGCGCCTGCTGCCGCGCAGGTTCGCGCTCACCACCAGGGTGCCCGACACACGCGGTGAGTACACACGCTCGCTGCGCGTGCTGCCGCCGCGCCTGCTGCCGCGCAGGTTCGCGCTCACCACCAGGGTGCCCGACACACGCGGTGAGTACACACGCTCGCTGCGCGTGCTGCCGCCGCGCCTGCTGCCGCGCAGGTTCGCGCTCACCACCAGGGTGCCCGACACACGCGGTGAGTACACACGCTCGCTGCGCGTGCTGCCGCCGCGCCTGCTGCCGCGCAGGTTCGCGCTCACCACCAGGGTGCCCGACACACGCGGTGAGTACACACGCTCGCTGCGCGTGCTGCCGCCGCGCCTGCTGCCGCGCAGGTTCGCGCTCACCACCAGGGTGCCCGACACACGCGGTGAGTACACACGCTCGCTGCGCGTGCTGCCGCCGCGCCTGCTGCCGCGCAGGTTCGCGCTCACCACCAGGGTGCCCGACACACGCGGTGAGTACACACGCTCGCTGCGCGTGCTGCCGCCGCGCCTGCTGCCGCGCAGGTTCGCGCTCACCACCAGGGTGCCCGACACACGCGGTGAGTACACACTGTGTAAACGGTACAAAATGGAGGGCTAACATAAAATGTACTGGATTTGATAGGATTTTGAAGATATTTCCTTTTTCATACACATATTTTGATCAAATGGTACTTCTTGCAAGACAAACGTCGTACTCCCGTGTGTTAAATATTTTAATTTCAAAAAAAGGTGTTTTTTTATTTTCTCGAAACAAGATCAAAAAAATATTAAGAACAAGTAGGAAGAACCTTCCATTTTTGATTCCATATTATTGAAGGTTTATCTTGATTTTATAGATGTATCTTAATCTTTTTTTGTATATGGAATAATGAAAGTAATGTATGTAGTCAAAACACTGACTGACATTTTTAGTGACATGCGATTTTGACACCATGTGACATTTTTAGTGACATGCGATTTTGACACCATGTGACATTTTTAGTGACATGCGATTTTGACGCCATGTGACATTTTAAGGGTCATGCGATTTTGACACCATGTGACACTTTTAGTGACATGCGATTTTGACACCATGTGACATTTTTAGTGACATGCGATTTTGACACCATGTGACATTTTTAGGGTCATGCGATTTTGACACCATGTGACATTTTTAGTGTCATGCGATTTTGACACGACGTGACATGAAAAATGCCCTAAACTTGCGACAATCTAAGAAGCCCGTATTGACGTCTCTCATCATACATGCCGCGATAACTTTGTATGAACGTCTACGTAAGAGATCGAAAAATCAAATTCATAATCCTAATTAATTACTATGTTATCCATACACTATAACAATGAGTATCATTCGAAAGCACCAAGTATAACTTTATATTGAAAAAATGCACTCAAAAACACGAAATAATCGTTGATTTATATACTGACAGGACGTTATTACAATGTCATGTCATTGGGTTCGTTGCTATGGCAACAGTAGTGTTGTGAAGATTTTAACCCATTTATTGACCGAATAAAATCGGTGTTCTGAAAAATCGATACTTTTACAAACATTACATTTAGAAAAGAGAGTAACATAACAAATAAAATATGATCACATATATGTTTAGCTTTCTTTTGATATTTCTTAGGTTATTAAAGGAAATAGTTAAAGGAAATGGTTAAAATTACACGATAACACCAAAATCACATAATAACCAGAATAATAATAAAAGTCAGAAAATATAACAATAATGTTATATTTTCTGACTCGGCTGTTATGTGATTTTGGTGTTATCGTGTAATTTTAACCATTTCCTTTAACTATTTCCTTTAATAACCTAAGAAATATCAAAAGAAAGCTAAACATATATGTGACTCGTCAATATGTCTAAAAGAGGAGGGCCAATCTTCGCAGGGTGTTTGGTAGCAGCTGGATGAGAGTTGCCGAGAATCGAGCTGAATGCCATGCAATTGGAGAGGTCCAGTAGTAGACAGCTGCTGCTGATGATGATGACGTGTAATAAAACGATATGCCTCGAGAATCAGTTTGAATTAATGTAGATAAATTGTCGATTACAAACTCTAAGTATGATTAATCGATATGTCTCGAGAATCGGTTTTTAAAACAACCAATTTTGTTTCCCCATCACTACTAACAGTATTTTGATAGGTGTCAAAGCGGGCTTCTTAGATTGTCGCGAGATTAGATCGTTGGTCTGGTAGTCGCAAAAGTGACTGCTGAAATCTAGGAACTAGGTTCAACACAGAACGTTCGAATCTGTTTGTATTTATTTTACAGAATGTTTAAATATACGCTATATCAACCCCTTATATCTGTCTTCCCCCCAGGCTGCATGCGCTGCGCCGTGGCCCGCAACCCGTACAACGGCTACAAGTACTTGTGCGGCGCCACTCCTGCGGGACTGTTCCTCATGCAGTGGTACGACCCGCTCAGGAAGTTCATGCTGCTCAAGGTGATGTACACTTGAACGTAGGCACTATTGTGAGGGACATAAGATTGAATATACTTTGGTAGATTCTGCCGCGACTTAGTTAACATAGAGTATTCGTTGTAAAATATTATCTGGGAGATTGGAATCAAGTGTCCTCAGTTTTATACCAGGACATGCTCTTTGCATAATCCTCCTAAAATAATAAAATATTTGGTTGAAATAGTAAAGCCCAATTTAAAAAAAAACTTATTTTATTCATGTTTTTCAGAAGGATCTTAGAGAAGTAAACCCGACAGATTTGGAATAAATGGGTATTCCAACATCTGTCGGTTTTATTTGTTAATGATCCGTTGAAAGATGTTTTTTTTCTGTAAAAATTACCTAACGGTCTCATGTTCGTACTGTATCCTAACTTAATCCTAATCCTAACTAATATTATAAATGCGATAGTGCATTTGTTTGTTTGTTTGTGACGCTTCCACGCTAAAACGGCCCGTACGGATTGGCTGATATTTGGCACAGGGGTAGACCATGACTTGGAGAATATTATACTTTTTTATCCCGATATTGTCACGGGATCGAGACTTATGCGGGTGAAACCGCGGGGCGCAGCTAGTATTGTATAAATGCATTAATTACTTCTTCCTCTATGGGTTTTACGATTTTCCTTCTCCCACATTATATTCTCAACTAATTCTCATTCACAGAACATAGAATGCGTGCTACCATCGCCGCTGCTCGTATTTGAGCTGATCATTACTCCGGAGCTCGAGTATCCTCTACTATGCGTCGGAGCGACCAGGAAACCTATGAGGCTGAACTTGCTCAACATTAACTCTGGTAAGTTAACTTATGCAAAAAAAAGGCTAGGCAGATTGAAGTTAACATACAAAACTAGAGTAGGAAAAAACTTTAAAAAAAAAAACACAAACGACTTTTATTTTTCACTTTTTAGTTGTGGTACCTACCCCACACAAATTCGAATACCACTACCTGCTATGTAAATAACAGTGACGGAATCACATAGAATATCGTTCAGTTAAACTAAGCGGGAAAAATATACGTAATATTGAAGCTGACTCAAAAACTACGCAAGCAAAGTTAATAAAATTTATAGATTATCGCCAATTCTGAACCGATTTAATATTCTTTTTAATCGGTTCACAACTGGCAAAAATATCGACGAAAATAAACAAAAAAAAAAACATTTTTGTCACGTACATTACAACTTTTTCTTTTTAACCTCTATATCTCTTTTTCTCGTTCCAGGAGCGTCGTGGTTCCACTCTGACGAGCTGGAAGTGTGTGTGGGAGGCTCCAACACTGTGATACCTCGACCCGAGCGGTTGCACACGCTAAGAGCTGTGCATCAGCTTAATAAGGACTCTGTAAGTGTATTGATTGTTAGCTTAATCGTTTTTTAACTGTGTAGGGTTAATTTTCGGTCTGACCAAGTCAGTTTTGGCCAAAAATCGGTATTTCTACAGAGTATAATCATCCCAGCAACCTAGTAGCGAATACTAGTATCCTTATTTTAACTATACTCGCGACAATCTAAGAAGTCCCTTTTGACAGCTATACAAATGCTTTGTGTAGCGATGAAAACCAAAATTGGTTTCTTATAAACTGATTCTCGAGACATATCGTTTGAACATTCTTAGAGAGTTTGTAATCGACGACTTATCTACATTGCTTAAAACTGATTCTCAAGGCATAACGTTTTATTACATGTACGAGAACGAAACGTCAAAACGGACTTCTTAGATTGTCGCGAGTATAGACGGACAGTATTAGGTGTATGTTAATGTTAGCGGTTTTAGTCACTTAGTATTTCTGGGTTCCCAATTAGTTACGAACTCGAACAGAGTTCTAAATCATGACTTCATCAACTAAAGTCTCCGACACGAGAAGCTATAAATTTTGTAATTATAGAACTGCTACTAAGTTACGTAGCGACAACAAATAATGCCAAGTTCAATCAACTCAAAGTGACATACGTCTAATACGAAACTAATGAGCAATTTCACTTGGTCGGGTTATATTTTAGCGATATAAAGCGCTGTCGTCTAATGTTTTGTGGTACTGGAACGCGTCTCACTCTTGAAACGTAAACATTTGGGCCGCCATTTGGAAGTAATATAGACAGCACGGTAGACAGTTTTGTTATCCATTTATCCCTATTTAAAAATAAAAATAATTACAAAACTGTTTTTTTTTTATTTGATCCAAAGGCTGTGAACCCCTGAAAGTGTGTGTGTTACAAAATTTACAGCTTCTCGTGACGGGGACTTTAGTCAGACATAAATACGAGACTAAATCCATAAAATTAATAAAAAAACGATATCTTTCATAGTACCTGCTTCGTGGTACTTTCATGTAGCCGTAAACAGCCGACAAAAATCATGGATTTAAAAATCTGTATCGTATCTTTTAGTATCTTAACTTTTATCATGTTCCAGGTATTAGTGTGCCACGAGAACGTAGTGGACATAATCCCCGTACTGCCCGCGACTATTGACGCGACGCGATGGCGACACGACGACGACAAGAGAAGACATAAGCTGCTCTCCAGGATACAGTTCGACTTCAATATTGATAGTATATGTGAGTAAAAAACTGGCATATTATGGTTTCTCAACATAGTAAAAGGTGTTAGAGGAGCTCGTGGCTAAGTAATAACAGCCGCGCGGGTCGATATATCAGGTTAAGCTACGCTTGCCGGGGTTGGTCCGTGTATGAGTGACCATCTTTACATACCGAGACTCCTCCGTGCCTCGGAAAGCACGTTAAGCCGTTGGTCCCGGCTTTCATTCGTGGATCTTTGACAGTCGTTACGGGTCGTCAGAAGCCCGAAAATCTGAAAACCAGTCTCCAGTTACTGGGTTGTGGAGGTCAGATAGGCAGTCGCTCCATGTAAAATACTGGTATTTATCTGCATCCGGTTAGACTGGAAGCCAACCCTAACATAGTTGGGAAAAGGCTAGGCAGATTGATTTATTATGACACATTTCAGCTTTGTATCTGGGATGGCGATAATTTCCGATCAAAACCAGAATCTACATGTGTGACATATTTTTTTAGTACTTTATGTATCTCTTCATGTAATAGTTGCTAGTTGAGAAATCCTTTTAAAGACAGAAAAAAGCGAAACTACGCATCAAAGATCTGACGTCACACAATAATCCTGACGTGAATCGCGCAATTAAAGTTTACCGTACAGTGGACATATATACAAGAACCCAACATCAATCGTTGGGCAGTTACCCGCCAGACACAACAACTGTCTGGTCGGAGGATCCTCCCTTTTCTATGGTGAATGAGTGAACTTTACACCCTGTTCCTCATACCCCTAAACAAGGCCCAAAATAGGTTTAGTTGTAGGTGATCTTACCTCCAATATTATTTATTTATTCTTATTATTAATCAAATCTTCTGTGTTCCAGTATGTCTCGCCGACTCGGTGCTGGCGTTCCACCGTCACGGCGTGCAGGGCCGCTCTCTACGTAACGCAGAGATCACGCAGGAGATCACTGACGCGTCCAGAGCTTACAGGCTTATGCCGCATGACAAGTAAGTGTAGCCGTTCTGGGTAAAAAGTATTTCCCAAAAAATACATTGGTGACTTTTCCAACCAAATATTTTTACCTTCTATTCTATGCACGATAATTGCCAGTGCATTGTCGTGCATAGAAAAGTAAAAATGGTTTGGTAAAACTTGTACTTGAACTGATTTTGCTGTTTGCGAGAGGTTGATATCGCATCACCATATTACGGTGAACTCGTCGTCAAACTGATTATGTTTTACCCCCACCAAAAACTTGTAAGCTTAGAATTGATGACAGATTTGAAAACGAAAATACGCAGTTTATTATTATCAATAGCATACAGAAAGGCCTTCTTCCGGCAGCCTTTTTGCCAAGTGGCAGTGGATAGGGCTCGCAAAACAGATGGCCGATGGGGCCGGAATAGCGACCGCGTACCGGAAGACGTAGCGTTGGAAGGCCCCCCACAAGGTGGACCGACGACCTGGGCCAGAAGTCCAGAAGTCAAGAAGTCCAGTCGAAGCAGCGGTGCTTGGGGGAGGCCTAAGTCCAGCAGTGGATGTCTCGGCTGAAATTATGATGATACAGAAAGGCTACTTCTCATTTGCTGGCATCATTCCTAAGTCGTATATTAGCACTCAGAAAACAGAGTGCGGTAGTTTAAATCCTGTGAATCCATACTAATATTATAAATTCGAAAGTAACTCTGTCTGTATGTTACCTTTTCACGACTAAACCACTGAAAGGATTTCTATAAAATTTGGCAAGGAGATAGTTGACATTCTGGGGAGGGACATAGGATACTTTTCATCGACATATCACGCAGGCGAAGCCGCGGGTGGAAGCTAGTAATATATTATAATTCCTAAACCTTCTTTTTCAGGGTCGTAGTCTTGGAATCACACGTCCTTCAAAACAACACGCTATCCGGCGAAGATGGTAACGACCTCTACATCCTAGCGGGCCACGAGGCATCTTACTGAGGTACCAGTGCCACTAGATAGTGCCACAAACAGGTACCATATAGTACCACGAGAGTAAAGTGTCAGGTTGACACTAACAACGGATTGAACGTTAAAAAAGGCTGTTTTTTCAAAGGAGATTTGTTTTTTTGGTGTAAAACATGGTTATTACGTTTTGTTTATTGATACTGGAGTTGGAGAAATGTCGATAAAAGTGTTATAATATTTTATCGGTTAGTTTTGCGGGTAAGTTTTGGAACTTACATATAATTTGACCAGGAGAGTTCATCTGCTTTTGAACGCTTGAAAAGCCAGTTAGAATTTGTGTTGTGCTAGAAGAACTTTTTGTATTTAAAAAAGTATTACCTGTCAACATTATAGTTAAAGTAAATAATACCCAGTTGAATACCTATCATTGAAGTCAATTCATTCGGTTACTAACGATTTAGCTTCATTTACTTTCTAAGAGGTAAACTATGTCGAAAAAATATCTTGTCAAATCGATATTTTTACCTTTTTGCGATTATTTAAAAGGAACTATACAAAAAATCCGCGCAAATCCTAGTAAATTATTTCATTTTGATAAATAATCATTTTAAGGTAGACTTCAAATTCATGTGTACCCATTTATCAAAAGGGACAAAATATTAAAAATCGATTACCGAAATTAATCGATTTGTGAATATGCCAATTAGTCGATTAGTTTACCAAATAGTCAAGAACACCACTAGCCAATAAAAAGCAATATTGCGTTACATTCTAAAATCCAATAAGGCGGATCCAATCAAAGATTTTACTATCTCATATTTACGTGAAAGTAGAAGGTAATATTTAGTTAATATTATAAATAAATTGTCGTTAAAATACCCCCGTCACTGCCATTTGATTGCTTTTACACAGTGGCCCATGAAACTGGCAATGATTTTTAAATAAAAATGTTTAGCATCGCTGATTGTCATTATTTTACTTGTTATGTCAAAATATTTGCGTAATTTCCCTAATACAAAATTAACTTTATTTGAATAGAAATATGGTGTATTTCGTATTAGCTACATAATGCAAATATTTTGACAAAACGCCAAACGCGCACCAGCATTTGTAGTTTTACACTCAGTTCATGAGAGCTGTACATAAAGCTACATTCCTAAGGAAACGGTGGCGTCACACACACTATTATCATATAGTTAGTGCCTAACGAACGGACGTATAAATGTTAGTCTCGCCACTCGCAGAGCCATTTAAAACCTGCACTAAATGCTGGCACTTCACTTGGCGTATTTAGCCAAATATTCGCGTTATTTTGGCAATACAAAATATATCTTAAGTCTAAAAGTAAAGGCTCATTGTATCTTAGCAAAATGACGCGAATATTTGCAAAAATAAATAAAATTCATGGGACACTGTGTGTGAAGTCTTTAGATTATCATTCCTGAAAAAAGCAATAAGTTTGATTAGCAAACGAAGTATAATTAATGTTATTATGTCTTCTATTCCCGTTTGCCTACAGAAGGGAAATTATTCTCCATCTCTTTCTAACGTGTCCCTTCTATACATCGTATTATGGTTTCAAATAAACTATACGGTTGGTGTTTTAAAATTACTAGGGATTATTTTAAGTCAAAGTATGCTCTGACTAGGTTTATGAACGTGGACGATGCAAAATGAGTATGTAAGGATCGTAGCAGGTGGCGTTCTGTAGTAACTGCTTACAGTAGTACCCAACTGATATGGCTTACCGATGTACCTGCGCAGAAGATGAATTTTGAAAGCGCGGGAAATGCTATTGACCAATCGGCACGCTCCACGCACAGCGCTTCTTTTTTTCTGGACCGCTATTGGTCGGCAGCTGCCGCTATGTTAGCGCGCGCCGCGTGGCATGTTAGTCAGCCGCCATACTTGCGAGTGAGACGGGAACTAATAACTGCAGTGTATTATGAACCTTATAGTAGTGAACTAAGGTTGATTGTAAGTTTTAAGTTCTTTCGTTAATCTTCGGGGCCATAGTTTCTTTTCTGTGCGAACGATGATTCACGACGCGCCTTATCAGTTGGGTACCACTGTACCCCCATGGGAAGAAGGCGTGATATATTGTCTCTAGTAATATTAATCGCCAATAGATAGGTTATAAATCAGAGGTACTCAACATAATGTATGCCGTTTTTGGCGTTGCTGAATATTTGGATAAAGAAATCCGTTACGCAAAAAAATGGGATGAAAAATCTTCCATATTGTAGTAGCAGGTAAATGTGTATGTCATGAAAAAGGTTGATTATCCCTGGCCTAAACATTTTCTCAGGGCTTTCTCGCACAATAGTGAGATATGTCACGGGTATTGGCCAATGATGTTAGGAAGCGACAAAATTCTTGAAATTAAGTTTTGTCAGGGCATTAGCCAAAAAGTGCGAGTTATTTTCGCTTTCAAACTACTTTCATTGCCCATTTAACGTATAGCATACGTCTCATAAAACTATTTTATGGGTTTCATACAAATATTAAGAAAAATAGTCTAATATTGCATATTACTTTGCAATTAACAAAATATTAAAGGAATATGCGAAATAACATTTATTTTTAATATCTAATCTTACAGTTATTTACTGTGATCGCATTATTATGGACTTATAACTAAACATGCATAAAATGTTAAATTATTTGGTGCACTAAATAGGGTTTTCAATGAGTATTCGAATAAATAACTATTTAGAAGTCGACTAAAAGCTAATCATTCGATATTCGTTAGTCGATTATTTTGACTATCAATCAAAACCTTATTCAGCACATCTCTAATTACGATTCTTATTTTAATTTTTTAAATCTTGTGATGATGGTCGGGGCGCCTCTAGCCTCCATCCATAAAAATGTAACGAAAATATTAACAGATCTTTTTACTCACTATATTTTAAATATAAATAGTACTTTATTTATTCATTGTTTAATTTTAATATTAAATATCACAACATGTGATTGTACGAGTAACGAAAAAAATATATAAAAGACAATTTTCATTTAATATAGAAATTTCGAGGAAAACACGCTTCTGTAATATTGTTTTTTTTTGTAAATATAATAATTATTCCAGTTAGTTTTTAGTGGAACTGTATAATATCGTTAGACATTAGATAATGTAATTAAAAATATTTCTTTTTGTAATCGCGATTTTTGACAGTTAAAGGCTGGTTCCACTGAGAGCTAAGAAAGTTCATAAAATATTTAATTGCGATATAAAAATGTCTTAGAAAATGGTTGTCTTAGCTTGCAGTGGAATTAAGATCTCGCTAGATTTTACGACCATGACACTGGTCGTTACGACCAGAAATCTCTTCAAAAGTTTTTGCGACCAAGCTGCCTTCTTTGGTCGCTGCGACCAAGTAAGCTGTCTTTTTTGGTCGTTGCGACCACGCCGTAGTCGCGAGGTCCTATTTTAAGTAACAGCTTCGATAATGCTTTATTTATTTTTACTGTCAGTGGACTAAAAGACTTATAACGACTACAATTATAAAGTCCACGCCCTGGAAACATGTCTGTTTTATATTCTTACTAAAAATCTTGTTTATTCTGAGTGTTACGTGATTTTTTGTGAATAATTTAATATCCAGTGCTCATGCGACAGTGACTCGTGAGATTATTGTTATATTGACGGTTTGTTACTGTGGCTGTTTTATTTGTGTTTATAATTTCAATGAAATACGCCTCTGGGATATGATTTCAAGTCTAGAGTTTTGTTTTTATATGGTTGTGCTGTAATTTTACTTTCAGTGATCCGTCTGAATGATATCAAAGGGCTGGTCTCAAATTCTTATAGAACTTGCATTTGAATCAAGTTGTCTTTCTTATCGGTGTAAATATTGATGCGAGGCTTAAAATCATTAACAAATGACCAGCTTTGCCATTTTGATTGAAACTCTTTAAATTCAGTTTTACACACTCAGTTTGTTTTATTTACTTTTGTTGTGTAACGGATGTATTATGTATTATAAATAAATAGTTTATGATGTAGTAGTCTAGCACATTACATTTTTTAAGCCCGAAGATACTGATTTTTTATGAAATGGCAAGTGATTTTAAAGTGCTAGATGACTTTATTTACGAAAATTTCGCTGTCCGAGTGTAAAACAAAATGCATTATATGTAGCTTTTTTAATGATCCTTTTTATTTATATACCTTCCAATAAATTTTATTTCAAACATTTCTGTTTTTTTTTGTTTATTCCCAAATTATTTTTCCTTACATACATTTGTTTAGTTGGTTATTTGTCATTAGAAAACCATTCTTAGAAATATATTATATTGTATTAAAAATACCTAGATATTACGGATCAACATGGTTTATATTCTGATACATCTTGAACAATTCAGCAAAAGGGTTGTTGCAATAGCTATTAGAATAACTGTTTATGTAACTTAGTAAAAAAAGGATCGCTTCTATGCCCCACCTATCTTAATGTTCTTAAGAAATGGACGTAGCCAGGGAAAAGTAAGACACCATTTTATCGTAATATAATATTAATTCTCATGGCTACGCTCATGAAAACTGATAATGCTAACTGCTTTACAAAAAGGCTTTGGAAACGCCTGTAAATGCATTAGTTTTGTTTGCCAAACTAAAAATATGCAATGATGGACATCATTTCTTCATTGCTTCGACTATCTCTGTCATTCTATTCTCATACATTCATATTAACTAGTTTATTATTATATTTACAGTCAATACATACAAAATAAAAATATGTATAGTAGTAGTAAGTATTTCGCTTCAAAGGCATTCTTATAGGGTATATATTTTAATCTAATCTGAATCTTACTATGCGTATTAGTGTATCCGCACATGGACCAACCTCGACCACTAGATGTCAGCGATAACTGGTTTTCATACATATGGGCGGTGGAAACGGTCCCTAAACGTATGAAAGATGATTGCTGATTACTAATGACGATCGCGAGCGGGCCGTGTGCGAGGGGCTTTAATTCCCAAATACACGACTATATTGTATTTCCAATTAATATCTGTAATTAAACATAAATAATAAACTAGTTAATATAATTGTTTTAAATATGGAGAATGCCAAACCATTTGGCAGTTGGACTGAGAATGGCTGTAATATGAAAAATTTGGTAGCATATAAATATCGATCATATTAATTAAACTTATAGTCCCGTTTAGTAATAGATGTATTTGTAGGTATATTTCGATATAATAGATTTAAAGGAACACTAGAACACCAGTACTGAAGTTAATACGCATTTTTTTTTGTTAGTTACATGCTAGGAATAGTTTGCGATCATGGTCGAAGATTTTAAAATTGGATGACTTGTATGGACGTAGTGTAAGGAGATATAAGGATCGTGTCTGCCTACCCCGTAGGAAAAAAGCGTAAGTTCATACATATATGTTTCTAGACACTTATCATTATTCTTTTAAAAATAAATGTACCTAATTTGATTAATAAGTTTCTACAGATGCATCTTCTTTTTACCACTTTTTCTAAGCATGTAACTAACAAAATGAAACTTAATTATATTAATGATAATAATTACCTGCTCTTTAGAATTAAAAAAATAAAATATATATTAAACAAAGTCTGGCATTAAAAGTCTATTAAAACAATAATTATAAATTGTAGACGTTTAAATTAGCATTAAATGCTCTTGAAGATTGCATTTTTGTTATCATGCATGTAGAGCTGCAAGATGTTTTCAAAATAATTATTGGTTTGTGCTAAAAACAATCAAGATGTGAATAGCATTTGTTTTTTTTAATTATAATGTTTATATAGTTTGTTTTGTGATCTCAATGCAGGAATAGCTGCAGTGAAAATGTAGCACATAGTCAATAATTACAAGTAATCTATCTAGCAACAGAAATTGATTGTATGGTCTGTAGACAAGCTCTTAAAAAATGAAGTTTGTGAATACATTCAAAGTAGAGGTAAAATAATTAGCCTGCAATGGGATCACCCTTTAAAAATGCAATCTGTCAAAATTGTAGTTCATATTGTGGTTTTGACAGATGGCATTGTGTAACTCAAAACTTTTTTAGGCATGGTTTCCACCAAAGGAGACACAATGTCTTGAATAACCAATAGGTTTGTATTACATATTTTGACATCTCTGCCTAGCTTTTAAGCAACGCAATGGTTGTATAAAAGACTTTTCTCCTCCACTGGTGGAAACTGCCTTTAAGTTCAGTTTTTAGCTTCGCTTCATGTAGTTTCTATGACTAGTTCGTACAAAAATTATGACAATTTGTTTTAGAATAAGGTCTTTCCCATTTTTTCTCCGATAAAATTCATAGTATTAACGGTAACGTTTAAAAAAAGAATTATAACCAGAGAAAATTATAAATTAGATTATAATAGCATTTGAAATGATAAAATTAGAGATATGAATATTTATTTTCGTTATTGCAGATGGTAGGTAGGATCGGCGACGATGGTGATTGTATATAAGCCGTAGGTAGCGGTAGTGTGTCCTGAGGTGTCATAAAATTTCGGTTCAATGTTATTTCAAGATTGTTTCTGAACAGATTTTAATCCTGAATAAAGTGACGAACAAAAATATTTTTGGTTGTTTAATTTGATGGTATTCCTTCCTTTAATTTACAAGCAAGTCTATGGTCCTATGATCTATAGACTGCCTACCTAACGACCATTTGCCCATAGATGACGATGGTCATCATGTCAATCAAGATATGGACGCTGGATTTGGTGAGGCTATGCCTATGGGTTTGGATTGGACCTCAACAGATGGAGACATTCTTGAACAGTGAGGAATAGACTTCAAGGAAAACATAATACATCGCAGGAACAGATCTATTCATCTTGAACACAACTAACACTTTTAGGTTATGAACTCAAAGACGGGATGTTTTCAACACGATTTATTAACATAATACTTAAATACACTTAACACTATTGAGTCAAAATATCACATCAGTCGTCTTCTATCATTTCCACCTCCTCTCCTTCATCCTTCTTCTTGCCAGCATTGGATTTCCGAGCAGAGACCATCTGTTTGTATTGTTCTAAAGATTCACCCAGAGGCTCTACAAATCTATCGAATTCTATATCCCTCATAGCGTCTAACACATCCTGACCCGTCAAAGCCTTTCTTTTCTTGTTTTTCACAATGTTTGTAGCTGCCGAAGTCACATACAAAACGAAAACTGATGCCGCTTTTGCTAGTCCGGTTCGCGCCTCTTTTGATATCGAAACTCCTTCGGGTAACGCTTCCTTGACTATCCTCGTGACTACAGTCATCGGGAGATTCAGGTCCTCGAGTTTTTCAGCCATTATTTTGATTAATTTTATTATTTATTTGCTCGAAACATGGAACGGAAATAATAACCGCCAAAACTTTTGACAACAAAATTAATTTTGTTTGTCACCTTTGACATTGACACTGACAGCCGCAGCTGACAGGTCAGCACAGAATATTAATTTATTACTCAAGAGCTGGGTCAGTGATGTGACGGTTATCTAATATTTTCTACCAAGCTCCTCCACAGTCGTACACTCGTACACACGGCTACACATCAAGCTATACATTTCCAGTTTACGCTGACCTCGCATTGTACGGAAATTCTATACAATGCGAGATCAGCTTATACTGGAAATGTATAGCTTGATGTGTAGCCGTGTGTACCTATCCCGAATTCACGATGAGTAAATAAAAACGGAGTCATTTGATCAGTGAAGTTAATAAGTAGTTATGTCTGTTATGTCTTTTAATCTACATAGAGCAAAAATTATCTACATCTATGTTTCCACAATTATTGCTATTTTTATTTCCTAGGCGTTGATGACCAATCAATCAAAGATTACCAAGCGAGAACGAGAACCGATGTTCTGTATTCTAAATACTTTATCCTTATAGTATAACACAATAATCTATGAAGTTCAACATACTTAGGTCATTATTTTATTAGGGAAGGTAAAATGAAACACGTTTACGCGCAAATTACTGTGAATGTGAGGGGACGAAAATAAAGGACAAACATGGCCTTTTTGTTGATGTCCGTCATTAAAAGGTCAGATGTGTTGCGAACAGGGAATTTGGGAATGAGCTAATGGGGCTGCTCTAATGTTTCTGTCTACCCCAAATAAACCGCGCCGCTGTGTGGCGTTTGAATGACGTGTATCTTCTTACTGTATGTTTTATTTTAATATTGTAACTAGCTCGTATATATTATTAAAATTAAACGCTCGTTAATTTTTTGGGTGCTTTCTTGAACCTTGCTTTAGCCGCATTTGGATAAACTACCGTCAAAAATAAAAAACTTAATTAAAGTGTATGTGTTTTAAAATTCTGCATGCTTTCAGTATCCATTGATCCCTCTTCTAAATAAAATCAAGATTATGGGTAAGTAGGTACTTACTTACTCTTAGTTATCTACATAAATAAAACTGCAATCTTTTTCACTAGGTAATAGCCTAATAGGTCATTGACCTGAAAATACCGCAACACAACAAAGACAAAACAAATTAATATAAATATTGATTTTCAACGCACCCCTCTGAGCATTAGAGGTGAATATCAGACTATTAGTCGTATTCATTATTTGAAAACTGTCTTGGCTAATAAGATCATGGGATTTTTAATTGGATTTAAGATGTTTTTACTACGTAATACATAAGTGGAAGCAAGCACACATTGCGCAAACTCAAATAAGTACGCCATTTTGTAAGTTGACTAGTATGTTAGTCTGTCAGTGCGGCACCGGCATTGCTCGGACGGGGACGTTCACGCGCGCTTACTTATCGATTTCCTCGGAAGTGTATGACACAGTGTTATTTTGATGTTTTTTGACCGAAAACGTGACAAATAATGCAATGTTAAATCACTAGTTCGTACAAAGTTCGCGTGTTGTCGTGGTTTCATTTTTATTTTAAACTTTTATATTCTAATTTTGTGCTTGACTGAAAACATTGCTGTTATGTGCGATGATAATGGAATTGTTTTTGGAATTAAAATGAGGTGAGATTAATGAATTATTCATTCATTTTAGTGGATTTTAATGTAATCGATAGTTGGTTAACTTTAATTTAAATCGATAACGTAAGCGTGTTTTGTTGCCCTCATCCCTACAAGACAGAGGGTTCGATTTTCAAAAAATGACTAGGATACTTTACTTATTTTCTCATGTCTTTCGGATAACATTTTTGAAAGATTGTCCTCCGAGTCGTATTTTCTTACTTTTTGCTTTATAAGTTTGAACGTTTCGTAAATGAGTTACTTCATGTTTACCATATCATTATGTAAAAACAAAAGAGATCATTTATTTAAATTAACACACATCATTAAAAAAAAAATTAAAGCACGTACATTAAAATTAAAATTGTTAACTAACTTGCTCTTTTCTCTTATAATGTTAATTACTTACCTACTAAAGTAAACCATTTGTCCGCGGTTTGACTTTTAGCATTTTAATTTTCTACTATGCCAAATATCCGAACGAACATAAGAGGTGGAAAACTATGTGAACTTAGTAGTTTCACAAATACTTATTTACTCACATTCGGGAATCGAACCCGCAACCCATAGCGCAAGTTACCACGCTATGGCCACTACACTACATTATAGGTCGCCAAATCCCGAGATTATTCCCGATGTCCACAAAGAAAAGACAAATAATTATGCTAAGTACGCTGGGATATTGATTTCTTGCGATAGAAAGATCATAGTTCATACATTACTTACAACTATCTAACAGTTTTGATACCTGTCATTTTGTCTGTCATAACATAGTCAGCCTATAATGTTCCCACTGCTGGGACACAGGCCTCCTCTCGGTGAGATCTTGGGAGTGGGCCGTAATCCACCCGGTCCCGTTGGTAGACGTCACAACGTCTTCGAATTTTTGGTTCTAAGACATGCGGGTTTTCTTTCACCGTTTTGAGAGCAGTGGTGATGAAATTTACACAAAGTAAAGCTGGGTTTGAACCGACGACCTACAACTCGGTAAGTCGCGTCTGCTGCGTGTGCACTTTTCTGTCAATTTTACTCACATACATATCTCGCTTGGGGATAAGCAGGGAAGTAGGTACCTAGAATACCTACACAACCTGCACCCAAATTTCGCCAGGTGATTTTACGTACACACGGCCAGTTTATGCTGAGCTCACATTGTATAGGATTTCCGTACAATGCGAGGTCAGCTTATACTGGTAATTTATAGCTTGATGTGTAGCCGTGTGTACACAAAACCCAGCGGTTACTGTGTTTGAAAAAATCGGTAGCAAACATCTCATAACCCACTGTAACGACTTGTAGATCGTAATGTGTATAGTGCTTGTTGATAAACTGTGGCCTTCAAATGTATGTGGTAGACGCAATACAGTTGTTGTTCAGGTTTGTTCCAAGATTGAGTGCTAAGTTTACTATGTAAACGGATTTAATGATCATAGTTTATATCCGTCAAGGGTAATAACAGAGCACGGGTCGATGCTACGCTTGCCAGGGTTGGTCCGTGGATGGGTGACCATATTTACATACCAAGACCCCTCCGTATCTCGGAAAGCACGTTAAGCCATTGGTCCCGGCTGTCATTCGTGGATTTTTGACAGTCGTTACGGGTCGTCAGAAGCCCGAAAGTCTGAGAACCAGTCTTACCAAAGAGTATCGTGTTACTCAGTAACTGGGTTGTGGAGGTTAAATAGGCAGTCTCTCCATGTAAAATACTGGTATTGAGCTGCATCTGGTTACAATGGAAGCCGACAACAACATGGTTGGGAAAATGCAGGCAGATGCTGATGAGTTTTTTACTTTTTTATGTGTTATTTTGAAGTATTCTTAGTAGATCCCTCGCTGTTGAGGAACTGAAGGCATGATTCCGAACAACGCCATTGCTGCCGTGCTCGGAATGTAATCTATACTAATATTATAAATTCGAAAGTAACTCTCTGCCTGTCTGTCTGTTACCTACCTTTTCACGCCTAAACCACTGAACGGATTTCGATAAAATTTTGCAAGGAGATAGATGGCATTCCGGGGAAGGACATAGGACTACTTTTTATCGACATACCACGCGAGAGAAGCCGCGGGCGGAAGCTAGTCTCATATAAACCTATAGAAAATGTATGGGGACCAGCACGCTTTGCATGATCACAATAGAAACGGGTTGTGTCGACGGAAGAATAGACAAAATGACAGATAAACAATCACAATCTGTCATTTTGTCTATTCTTCCGTCGATAAAACCCGTTTCTATGGTTGTCATGTGCGTGTTGTAGTGGTGATGCGGCAACAATGCCGCGGCAGTAGTGCCTGAGATACTTAAGACCAGAAAGCACCCAGCGGTTTTCCGTCAGCAAAAATGATTAGAACTTGACGGCTCGATCGCTATTCGAGCTAGCATCAGCATGACTAGCCACGTAACTTATAAAATTAACTTTATGTTTAACAAAAAATACTACCGAAGAGTAGTAGGCTATTATACAATTATGTAGATATTTAAACCAACTACAACATGTGCTTGAAACGTGATGTAATATCACGAATCGAATTGGTAACATTAACATTTACTTACATAGGTAGTTAGGTACATTCTTATCGTAAAAAAGTAAAATTACAAGTACAACACTATTAGACATCATATTTTAATGTTTTTTTTACGTCGATATTAGCTACCTACTGTTGCTATGAATAAAAGCGTGTGCAGACTGGCGCGATATACAAGGTTGGTCGCGCAATGGAATTAAGTTACCTACTCTTGGCCACAAGTTTGTTCGAGTAGTATACTTACTAATTCCATGGTTCGAAGTTTGAAAATCTAAGTGCACCTCTACAGCCTCATATGTTACGGCTACACTTCGCGTTATCGCGAAGTTTTTTCGTGCGTTGTCTGTTGCTCAGCGAGTAATCGAGGGGTGTGCGAGAGAGAGCGCACGAATAAAAGTTCGCGATAACGCGAAGTGTAGTCGTAGCATTAAAATATACGTCATCAAGGGGCCTTAAGAAACCATACAGTTCTTTAAAATACAGCGGTTTTTATGTCCCTTTTTTGGCATTGAACAACAAAAAAAGCAAGTCGTATTATAAATAAGCCATAAGAAAAAACACCATGTATTTCCATAGAGACTACGACAGTTTTTATTAACAGCTCTAGCTTGTCATTGGAAACAAGTTTACTCAGCCTTGAAATATGTGGCTACATTATTATAAGATTATTTATGGTGTTCTAAACTTAGTTTTATTTTTTAATTAGCGTTCTTATTACGTTACAATTTTTATTCAATTGTTTTTTCCCGCGCGAATTGTGCAAAAAATGGCTGAAAAAAAGATGAATGCGATTCGATTAGTTAGCGCATTGTGGCATGATGAATAATACCGCATTTTATTATTTTACTATGTATCAGTGTAACAATATAACACTTTCTTTTTTACCGAATTTCAAATCTAGAACGGTTCTGAAGGTTTGAAATGAGATACGATGCGAATTTGTTTCTTATGAAGAAAGAGTAGGTAACCACACTTGATTTTAGTTGCAGTGGTTCATCATGGCTAGAAGAGATGATCAGATGAGATGAGGTAAAATTAAATAATTAATTTCCCTCTTTTTGTTGTACACACGGCTACACATCAAGCTATACATTTCCAGTATAAGCTGACCTCGCATGGTATGGAAATCTTACACAATGCGAGATCAGCATAAACTGGAAATGTATAGCTTGATGTGTAGCCGTGCGTACTTAATTTATTAGCAATATGCTGAAGTGCTGGCTTATCAAATTAAGCATGGGAATGGGAACATCACATTTAAATACTTCTCATAGATATAGGTACAACAAAAATATACATTACAATGATTATCACACACGCAACTCGTGTAAAATTATAGTTAATTATTTAAACGAATTGTCCATAAAGTGACGTCATGACCTTGGTCCAAAAACAGAGGTTACATGGACACACGAACGAAAGGTTACAACAACCAGAAATTCTAGTTTTTTTTTTATCTGACCCTGTATGCATTCACTTGTCAGTTGTCATCGTTTGTAGAGTTTATCTTGTCTATGGTATGCGTTTATCTTTTTCGTAAGCCATTGCTTTTGAATAGGGTTTAGGTTGTTATATATTTATTCGAAAAGATATCATCCAACCGAAGTATCTAATCGAAGTTTTATAATTAAAAGTAATAAATTAGGACAGAAGACTTACAACAAGCTAAACAGCTAGACTAAAACAAACCATCTAAAAAACGAGAAAAAAAATTGTTTATAGCTAAGAACACTCTCGACCTTTCAAAGAAAACCAAAAAAATCAAAATCAGTTCAGCCGTTTGGCAGCTACGATGGCGCAGACGGACACACAGATACACACATTAAACTTATAAAACCCCTCTTTTTCCGTTGGGGGTTAAAAATAGAACATTTTGTCCCATAAATTTCAGGCACGTCTCCAATAACACCGTAAAACCACTATGTAGCTACACTAATAGCCCTGCTAGCTATAACGTCCATAATGTCCATGGTACCTAGTGGGGACAGACCCTCATCAAAATGGACATGGGGTAGTGACGTTCACTTGTCATGAATGTGTCACCTTTTTCGCGTCTTAATTTTGTTTTGGGGACCAATAATTGGTCCATACATTCATTCAAAAATTATTTTCGAATGAATGTATGGATAGCTGTCTCGTTGGCTACAGCATTTAAGTATGGTGGGTACAATATCGGTCGTAAAAAGCAGCTAAGGATCAAAAGCAGCATGTTCTTTAGCGTTATTGAAAAGATTATAGCACGTTTCCCCCATTATGCAATCAATCTGCCTAGCCTTTTCCCAACTATGTTGGGGTCGGCTTCTAGTCTAACCGTTTGCAGCTAAATAGGTACCAGTATTTTACATGGAGCGACTACCTATCTGACCTCCACAAGCCAGTAATTGGGTAATACGATACCCCTTGGTAAGACTGGTTTTCAGAATTTCGAGCTTCTGGCGACCCGTAATGACTGTCAAAGATCCCCGAATGACACCCGGGACCAACGGCTTAACGTGTTTTCCAAGGCACGGAGTAGTCTCGGTATGTAAAGATGGTCACCCATCCACGGACCAACCCCGGCAAGCGTAGCTTAACCTGATGAATCGACCTGTGCGGCTGTTATTAGTTAGCCACGAGCTCCATTACGAAATTTTCACATAAAATAGGTCTACATAATGTATATTCACCTAAAGAAAGTCAGTGACCTACATAACCCGACCCTTCTTCCCCTCTTCTTCTTTTAAAGAGACGGTGAGGTAATGAGAGCACTGACCGTGCACCTTCTTTTTGCCAACCTCTAAGCGACCAGGTGGCACCCGCGCTGTCCAAAAATTACGATACAGGTACAATATCGTACCTTGACTGCTTTGTAGATTGTGGAGGTTAGATAGGCAGTCGCTCCATGTAACATACTAGTATTCAGCTGCATCATCATCAGCTTACAGCAGTCCACTGCTGGACTTAGGCCTCTCTAATTGAAAGAGTTAACTTTCATCCAGCTGCTACCAGCCACCCTGCGAAGATCGTCACTCCACCTAGCCTGTGGGCGTCCTACCTTACGTTTACCGATTGGCGGTCTCCGCTCAAGAACACGCATACTCCAACTGTCATCGGTTCTACGGCTAATGTGCCTGGCCCATTACCACTTCCGTGCTGATATCTAATTGCGTAACTTATTTTCGTAACCGATTAAGACTAATTTGTTTCATTTTGACAGTTCAATTTCATTCATTTATTGCGTTATTTACGTTTGTTGAGCAATTTTTTTTTTTTAACTTATAAATCGATGGATTATGCAGTTTAAAACTGATTCCGATTCTCATTGATTGTGTATCAATAGGGTGCCGAACATAGTATATACAGGGTTAAATTTTATTAGTTTTAATCTTCATAAGGGGTCATTATACTCATCATTATGAATAACTTTCACTATGGGACCAAACATGAAATTGCAAAAAAAAAAATCAGCAGTTCCCTCCATTTTGACGAGCTATGCGAACGTAAATGCAGGGAACAGCTGATTTAGTGAAAGTTGTTCCCTACATTTATGTAAGAGGATTAAAACGAATAAAATTTCACCTGTATACATCAACCGTGCACAAATACCGATGGTATAGAGATATAATTATAGTATAGAGTGCGCGCAACAAACTATGAACAGTAGACACGGGTTTGAACAACACGACGTTCCTCACCACAGTCACTTAGTCAGTTCAAGATGTCAGTTCGAGATTCATTCATTTGTATGTCACAGTGAAGCGGTACAAAATGTTATTTTGAGGTGTTGGGACATTCAATCATTTTGTATGGGACATTTGAACAGCCTCTTGTATGTCCTACTCCTACCCAACGCTAATCTATAGTTCCCTTGTCTACGATGCGCACTAAGCGATTTGTGCAATACGCGCACTCTATGTAATATTATAATATCTCTATGTGCGATGGTCATTAAAATAGTCCTTAATATACAGTAGGAAACTAGAGATTCTAAACTAAGTATTTAATAGTCGCTATTATCCTCTCAAACAGGGAAAACGCGGTAAAACAAGATAATATGTGTACTTAGCGTGAAGGTTAACATTAACAAATAAATGCAATAACTATGGTAATACTATATTTAACTATGTACTGTGGGTCACGGCCATATGTACGTACATGACTTATGATAATTAGCTTCCTTGAACGTTACAACTATATTTAGTTTAGGAGGAAAACATGTGGAAACTTCCTTTAGATAATCAGAATTGGTCAATCGTACACGTATATTGTTAATTTTGCAGGGTTTTTTAAATGGTCATCATTATCCAAAAGGCTAGGCAGATTGATTATCTTGCGCTTATCCCAATTTATTTTTCTGAAGGATTTTGAAGGAAATTCTTAATCCATTGCTTCATTGGTTTGAAAAATTCGTCTTTTGAACAACGGAGATTACGCAATGAATGTTGTTGAATTGTCAAAATTTATGGCATCCATTGTGTTACGTAATTACCCCGTTGCGTTGGTTAATCAGAAGGTCGCGTGTTCAGATCACGTCGGGGTTACCAATTTAGAGGTATGAGGAACGGTGTAAAGTTCACTCGTCCACCATAGAAAAGGGAGGATCCTCCTACCAGACGGGTGTTGTGTCTGGCGGGCAACTGCCCAATATGATTGATATTGGGTTTTTGTATATATGTTCACTGCACGGTAAACTCTAATTGCGCGATGCAGGATTTATGTGACGTCAGGATTTTTGTGTGACGTCAGGTCTTCGATGCGTAGTTCGCATGTGGCGATGTAGATACCGCCATAAGGCCATGTACCAAGTAAAAAAAAACCTATCTTATTGTAATTTACGCATTAAAAAGGTTAAGAGCCATAGTTCTCTCAGACACCTTCCGCATGTGGGCGGAGCTAAACTCCCTACTCCCCGAATACGTAAAACGCGCGCGGTGGCGCGCTGAACTAAAACGACGATCAAAGAAAATGCACGGGCGCAGACTTGCGCGAATAGGACGTCAATTTTGCCTACGACTCCAGAAAGGAATGGCGGAGATGCAAGACTGATATTTGTATAGATAGATACATAAGTTACGTATAGCTATTTTAAGTTTTTACTGGACATTATTTTATTGCATGTGTTTGGAAGAAAATATAAGGTGTATCTTTTCATACACGAAATATTTTAAGGGGTCATTGTACTCATCATTATGAACAACTTTCACAATGGTACCAACCCTGAAATCACGAAAAAAAAATCAGCTATTCCCTAGGTACTTTATGTTCGCATAGCTCGTCAAAATGTAGGGAACAGCTGATTTTTCTTTCGCGATTTCAGGGTTGGTCCCTATATTATGGAGTGAGAGTTGTTCATAATGATGAATAAACACGACTACACATCAAGATCTCGCATTGTATAGAATTTCCGTACCTACAACGCGGGGTCAGCTTATACTGGAAATGTGTAGCTTGATGTGTAGCCGTATGTAGGTACAATGACCCCTTTTTAATATTTTCTACCGACATACCTAACTACATACCTACCTATATACCTACCTACACACCTAATTAAATACCTAACTACATACCTACCTACATACCTACCTATATACCTACCTACATACCTAGCTACATACTTACCTACCTACATGTTCTTAGAGTAAACGCTCAAAACTCCAGTACTTACCTACATATCATTTATTTCTGGTGCATTTAGAAATCGAGTTTGACCACCTGTTTTTTCCATTTCATTGCTAAAATTCGCGCATTTCTCACATGTACTAGTAGCTGTATGGGCTTAGTAATGGATTCACGATCATTGAGGTCTGAGTTCGAATCTTAGTCTTTTGTTGTATTTATGTTTATTTATAATCTATTCATTCTTATTATCTATTTTTTATTTTTTTATGAAGTTAAATATTAGTTATTGTATTATTATTTAACTATTTATAGGTATTGGTATTCAGCAGACTTTATTGTAACTAATAATATGATTATTTTAGACTTTATTGCATGTTTTTTTTTTTTAATATAACGTAACGTATAAACTCGAGCACGATACAGCCAGTGCGTGTGCGTGTATGAATGATGTCTCAACATTCCACGGAGAACACACAAATATGAACTGTCTTTGTACCTACCTACTACCCAAAAAAATATAACATTGTTGCATTTAGAATACGCGTCATAGTGGCGAACTGTTCCTACCATTCCATTGCTAAAATTCGCGTATAACTATCATGTGCTCGTAGCTGAATGGACTAAGCAATGGATTCGTAATCTATGAGGTCTGGGTTCGAATCCTACATTACTACGCTGTTTTTGTTTCTTTGAAAGCAAACACTTGTTAATGAATAGGGTATTTATATTCAATTCATGCTTATTATTTATTTTTTTATGAAGTTAATTGTATTCATTACTTCCAAACAAGTAAAAACTTACAAAAAGTTTTAGTACTGTGTGAGATTTGAAATTTTGAACTCACGGCTCACTGATACACGCACACAGTCATGTAGCTGCTCGCCAATCATCTTGACTTGACTCAGTCACAATATTACGTTGAAATTATGAACTAGAAGAACCACACAATGATGATTCAAGTGTCTCTTGAAAATAGAAGGTCATAAGCATAGAAATAATAGGGGCAGCTCAGACCGCGACGTGAAGCAACGCGCACTTTTGAAGAATTATCGAACTTATTTTGTTCACCAAAAGGTATAATTTCAGTGCCAGGGTTGAGTGGGTTGGTTTTAGGGTCAATGCCCCACTTCTTCCGTGTCTGTGTCCCCGCGCCATGATCAAGATGCTAATGTCGTAGGCAAATGGCTGTCTCCGCGAACTTGCGCTTTCGTCCGCATCATTCATGACAACCTAAGATGCAGTGTTGTTCAGTGGTTTCTTCTAAAAATTGAAGCCAAACTAAAAAGTTTATAAATTATGAAACCACTTACTATATATAATTATCAGCACAAGTAGGTATTTTATTACCTATATTTGTCTTGAAAATCATTATTCATGATAAACAACAAATCGGAAAATATTTCTTGCCTTTACTACGTTATTTTTGCTTTCATATATCACAGCGACTGTACTATTTTTCCAGGAAATACATTGCTTCTTCAACACTACCTAAGTCTGTCGCTAAGTGACTGGACAAGCAATGTAAAAATCACAAAACGATACTTTATAGCGGTTGCATCGCGCGCGTAATACAGCCGTTGTAAGTAACTTGCGACAAGCCAGTGATTTCCTGTGAGTAAGTTGTACACACGGCTACACATCAAGCTATACATTTCCAGTTTATGCTGATCTCGCATTGTGTAGGATTTTCGTACAATGCGAGGTCAGCTTATACTGGAAATGTATAGCTTGATGTGTAGCCGTGTGTACCTGGTCTATGGTGCATGGAACATGCACGCTATACCTGATGAGATAAAGTTTATAATTGATTGTGCAGTACGTTCTGATTTATGAATGTGTGTTCGCGACTTCGTATCTATTGGTTTTACTTTTACTGAATTGCATGTGTATGTGGTGACGTGGATAGTTATACATATTATTATTATAGAAATAGAAAATATTTTATATCACGAGTTCACGACTGCCCCGTTGGTCTAGCGGTCGCAAGCGCTACTGTTGAGCATGAGGTCCCGGGTTCGATTCCTGGGTCGGGCAAAGTGTTATTGTGTTTTTAGGGTTCCGTTGTCAACAAGGAACCCTTACGTATAGTTGCGCCATGTCCGTCTGTCTGACCGCAGCTTCGCTCATAGACTCTGAGTACTATAAAGCTGTAATTTGGCACGGGTGTACGTATTAATCACGCGGAGTGGTACCTACAATAAAATAATGAAAAATATTTATTTTTAGGGTACCTCCCCTACACGTAACTTTTGTATGTTTTCTTTTTCTTGTCTTTCCCATGGTGTGTCGTTGGAAAGGTCGTTCAAAAATATTGCGAGTGTGTGAACACCATTTTTGGATTCATGGATCTGTTTGCGAAATATTAAACATTGAAGTGCTAATTTTTATTAGAGTCAAGTGTTGAGGCCGGCAGGTAAATGGTTGGTTTTGGATATGTGAAAACATTCACGGCAGTAGTAGGTATATATTATAACGAAATTAAAAGGAAAACTATCACAGCTAAATAGGCTCTACAAGTTAACGAGTAATAATCTACCAACGTAAATTTGCAGTTGCAAAAACATGTTCTCCCATACATTTCGTATGGGAGAACATATTTGTCATCTACAATGTTGAGTTTGTTCTTGCAATAAATTCATCTCAACTACGGAACCCTTCATTTTGTGTGGTCCGACACGCACTTGGCCGGTTTTTACATCTGGAATTGCTCAGTAGCAGCCCGGAGTCTGGATTTGTGCCTGGTTGATAGCAATAGGCTCGCCCCTATTACATGGGACTTATTTGGCGAAATGTGAGTGTACTAACTAAAGGTACATTTCTGCCTAACCCTTCGGGGAATACAGGCGTGATGTTATGTTAGATTTCATATTTACATTTTTTTTTGTTTACTTATATTGTAAATGGTTAATTTGTATGTAAATTTTGTCAATGAAAATAAAAAAGCTATTTCATAAGTAATTGAACATTAAAAAAAAAAAACTCAACGATATAGCGCCTACGCGCACAATTGAATTGGGCTCTCTGCAGCGAGCTAGTCTATAAACGCACATTGATACAATTCGTACGTAAATATTTGCACTAATACACGCAAACGCGCGTAGTCGGTCCATAGGCGGGGCGGAGCAGCGAGCGACACAGCCATCCCGTCTCAATGCTCACGCGCGACTGCCGCCCGCGCCCGCGCAGAGCACCTCTGAACCTCTATCTCTAAGTGGGGTCATTTTCTTAGCAAATATTGATTGATTTAAAAACGCTTTTTCAATTTTGTAGTCCTTCTAACCATCAATTTTTCAGTGTAAAAATATTTCCAAACATCAAAGCCGTTTAGAAGTAGTAGGGAATATTAGCCAAAAATAGCGTTTTGGTAAATATTTTTTTAAGACAAAAGTATTAGTTATACGCAAAAACCCCTTTTCAAAAATGTTGTACATGAATCTATGGCAAACATATATTTTTTTCAGATCTTTTAACCCAGCCGTTAATGAGGAGTAGGCTTTTTAATGTGACCGTTTTGCGGTACTAAACGGGACTTAGCGCCTTAAATTGAAACCTAAAATTCAAAGCTGTTACAACAGCTCTTGTCGTAATTAACGCACGCCACTCACGGGGTGGTAAAACACATGGCAATACAATTAATTCTATACCTTCTTGTGATTACATTACTAAGTAATGACGTGTAAGAGTCCAAGCTAAATGTTTGTGTGTTCGTAACTATGGAGGAACGGTAACCAGGAGGGGAATGGGGTATATTGATGTAAGTGTTCGATAATATTACGTCTTTTACCGTAGTTGCTGTGAGGGGTTTGTGGGTAAACCTTGAACTTAAAGGTTATAAAACGAAAACAGACGAAAACAGTTTTTTTTTTAAGTATAGAGCGTTGTGCGACGGAGTTCCTTCGGAAAATTTAGTTTCACTGTAGGATAACATTGTGAGAAAACCAAGGCCCTTAGTTTTGTTACTAAAGTCCCTAAAAGCTCGAATTTAAAAATATATTTAAGAACAGCATTATGTTTTTGAGGGTGGGAAATCATCAAATGACTTCTCCCGCTTTGGGCGGAGCGCGAAGGCGTCTCAGACTTTTACTGACTAAAACCCACCCGTGTTCCTTCAGTTGCCTGTTGCCAAGGTATCCTTTTCGGACTTCCCGCAACCCTGGCAGGCAAGAATAAGCAAGCTGAAGTGGCAATGGGCCGGCCATATCAGCCGTGACTGGGGTGTTCTTGAATGGAGACCGCGAATCAGCAAACGTAAGGTAGGACGCCCTCAGGCTAGGTGGAGCGATGATCTTCGCAGGGTGGCTGGTAGCAGCTGGATGAGAGTTGCCGAGAATCGAGCTGAATGGCGTGCAATAGGAGAGGCCTATGTCCAGCAGTGGACTGCTGTAGGCTGATGATGATGATGATTACATATTGGGTGATTATATAATCTTGCAGCACTTGAAGAACGTAGGTAACTAGGTAGATACTCATTGAAAGATCTTTTTTTTTTTAATTCGTTGTGAAGGGGACACTCGAGCGTTGAGAGGGTCTGCCACTCGCAATCTTTTGTCTTTGCCCTTTTCTTTTATAATCTATTGATCGGTCGTGACAGCCATGCTATGTGAAGGTGTGAAAGGTAGAAAGTACTGCCCTAATTTTCGTCAATGTCGTTTTATAATATACTAGCTGACTCCCGCGGCTTCGCCCGCGTGGATGTCGGTTATTATACAGGGTGTTAGTGTAAACACCATTATCCTTGAAACCAGTGGTTTGGTTTCATTTATAGAACGTAAAATCAATGGAAAAATACAACTTATTTTTTTTAAAGAAAATCTTCATTTTTCCACAAGAATATTTCACCCTACACGCAAGGGCAACGAACTTGCGTCTCAACACGGCGGCCAGCGGTTGGCGGGGGCGGGCGGGGTGCGCGGGACGTTACATGACCGGCCATCAGCTGTTTCGCAGCTATCTCGAACGTGGGGACAGTGACGGATATTTACTTTAAAAAATCTTTTAATGAAAATAAGGTTTTTTATTTGTTGTTACTGGGTCATTTATTTTTATATTTAAGTCAACTACCCATGGTTTGAGTGACAATGGTGTTTACCCGTGCATACTGTATACTAAAACCTTCCTCGAGAACCACTCTATCCATTGGTGAAAACAGCATTAAAATCGGTGCTTTTGAGTTTATCGCGAACAGACAGACAGACAGACGCGGCGGGGGACTTTGTTTTATAATTATGTAAGGATTTTTAACCGTTTTTTACCGTTACCTAATCTCCGGTATTTGAAATATCTACTATACCTGCTACTCCATAACTTTCAGGAAAATTGCTCCGAAAATGCTTTGCTTTTCCCAACTATGTGGGGGTCGGTTTATTTTGCTGCTGAAATCACCTGAGGTTAATATACCTAATACAGAGATATGGCTTGAAAACGAGTGAACTTTGAGATGTCTGCAGATAAAGATGTAGGGAAGAAAAGATGTACATCAACGTTGAATGCGATTAGTCAGGTTTTCAAGAACGCACAGACTGCTTTTTACAAGCCTTATATTAGTTTGCTGTGTTCGTATGTGATTCCCAGTTACTCCAATCCATTTTCCATGCAAGTTTCAGCTTAATCAGATGCCAGGAAGGATCTGATTGAGCTGAAACGTGGCTTACTTACATAAACACCGAGACATTTTGAAAAATTGATACCATGGAGCTGGTCTGATGATGGAGCCAGAAGTTGGCCATAGGAACTCCTCAATCAAACAAGATAGCACCATCGTGTTTGGACTCATTGGTTACGTATTAACAAGAAGTACTTTGATACTAGGTGGTTTTAGTAGTTTTTAGTTCGTTAAAAGTTTGTTTTTAAAAAGATTTTTACTTATATTTGTTGCATACTAAGCCTTAAAAATCCCATATCTCGAACTCTGACGAATATATCATTGTGTTTAACGTTTCGACACGCGTGTCTGTTATGTAATATATTAAATTATTAGAAAGGCAGACAATGTCCAAGGTCGACTGGCCGCAGGGGTGTTGTTCACATGAAGTATTGGGCAGGGCAACACGTTCCCAGTACCTAAGTATTTATTCATAAACTTATGTGCTATCAGGACTTTGTCCATATTTTAGCAAGATTCTAGGCTATCTTACTGAAAGTTGGCAACGTCGCAAATAGATGTCAAAATTTCGTTGTTTTGATTAATTTGGCAATATTACTGTAGGAAAATTAATTTATTATTTTAATTATGTCGTATCTTTTGTATTTTACTGTGTGTACATAAATAATAAAATAAATAAATAAAATTGAACATCAATATTTACTTGCAATCATTAATATCGTAACACCGAATTTTATACCGCCAGGTTTTACATGTAAAAAAAGTATTTGGAACTCTCCAAAATAGTTAAAAATGCAATTCATTATTAATATTCTAGTTAGTTAGTTATTAGTATAGATATTTCATATTTCCATCCAGTAAAATTGCCAAAATAACCAAAACAGTTAAATATTTGACAGCTATTTGCGACGTTGTCAACTTTTAGAATCAACGCTCATAATATGTTTGGAAAGATTTTGCCTTTCATGATGGACGAAATTTTTCAACATTGGTTATACTTACTTAGATAATAATTTATTCAGTGATTCTTCAGGGGTATTTTATTGGCTGAGGGATCGGAGGTCGTAGTATGTTGTTATAATAATTATGTATACTTATAGCCGGCAGAAGCAGATGCTTTAAATGTTGGCTTAGGTTATCTTATATTTGACAAAATAACGTTAAAAATAGTGCTTGATGAATATGAATTGATTGTTCCAGATAACATTGACTTTGAAACACCAGGTTACTAGGTAATTGCTGAATCAATTTTAATATAAAAAGGACAGCTGTTGCGTGTTCACATTTAAATTTTAAAGCTACCGTAGCGTACCGTAATGGTGGCTACCGATTTCATTCATAAATAATGGTCGTTTCGAAGTTTATCGCCTGTCAATATTTGTAAATGTAAGCCCAAAGTAAAAACGGTGTAATTTCCGAATTAAATATTTATTTGTGGACAGAAAAATCAGTTTGGAACGTCTTTCTGTGTCTTGGGTTATCAACCCGCCATTATGACGTCATCGTCCGCCATGATGTCATTTCTTACGTAACCTTTGGAGCGCGTGCTTTTTTTTGTTGAAGCTATCGTAGGCATTATGCCTATAGCATGACCATGAGATATATTATTATTTATTTTGATAATAATAGGAATTACATCTAAGTAGTGGCTAATTAGAAAAAATATGAGTAGTTTTTATTGAATTATAAATAAATCAAATCTTTTGTACATAAACAAATTAATTAAAACTTTGAAGGTGGCTTGATATTTAGAGATAAGTACGTACAAAATCACATTCTAGATGATTTCTTGAGTAAAATTATAACTCTGTATCTATTAAAACCGGAAACTGAAAAAAAAATGGCTAAAATACTGAAAAAGAACTCCTTGACCTGTCAATTTCAAAACAGTAGCAATTTTCCTATTTTCACTGCGGATGCGGATACAGAAGTGAGTTTGACAACGACTTTTTGCAGAATAGTACTGCAGGATAAAAACTGTTCCATATTCGAATGAGTTTTTACTTCAATTTGTCATTTAGCGTTTTTGGCGTAGTGCCAGTTTGTTCTTTGCTAAGTTATGTATTTTCGTAGTATTTCCTTTGTGTCCTGTGTGTTCCTGGCAGTTTCCTGGCTCCTATCCCGATATTGGATATTAAAACTTTTGTTAAGATCCTTCTGGAGTAATCAGGTCTGGAATGATGTGCGAGTTCATAAAGATATAGAGGGAAATTCACAAGGGATCCGTCATTGACGATTCGTCAAAAATGTTTAAAGACGATTATGTGATTTAAGACTTGTCCGTCATTTTTCACGATTCGTGAATCTAAGAAGCATTGCCACCGTAAAAAAAAACGAATAAGTAGTGAAAAAAGACGATTTGTCTAAAAACACAAATCGTCCTCGTGTTTTTTGAAATTACTTCATTCTAAAAATATAATATACCATACCAGACTGTCTTTTGTTAATTACATCGAAACAATAATGAGAAGAACTTACTCGCAAAGAAACAAAAAAAAACGTGTTCAAACTGGGTTAAAGGCGCCCATTCATGGTAAGCAGAGCAAGGGCAAAGAAATTAGCGCTAACACAGCAATTCTGATGAACAAAATATCAAGATTGTGTTGTGAATGGGATCATGCATTGATTACCGCAGTCATTTACATGGATGATATCATATGTATGGGCTGTAAGAAGTGCTAAAGATTGAGTAATTAGAGTGTATGTAGCAATTTGTAATAGCTCCAAGTCCTAAAAATAAATGCTAGTTTTAAAAACAAAAGAAAATCTAGCTTCCGAATTCAAAAATTCTGAAATTGAAAAGACGAATTTCCCACGGCTCGCTTTCTCCTAGGCCTCATCGCGCAAAGCCAGGCCGACAGGCCGCGCGAATTGTCGCTTGCGTATCGTTGTCGCTCCGCGCTCCGGTTGCCTCTCGTCGCCCGTCCGAGTCGGTAAGTCCAAAGGCGCGTCGTGGCGCGCCCTAAACGGGCGCGTTTATACTTTATTTTTACTTTGTTGTTTGTCAAATGACCACTAAATAAAACCACAGCGGCTACACAAGCAGCCATGCGCTCCGTATCACATGCCTGGTAGAAAGAAAAAGCACCCCACACCACACAAATAACGGCAGGCCTCGACAGGCGTGTGACGACTGGCGCGGTCTGGCAGTTAACGGGCCTTGGTAACGCAGCTTTATAAAATTAGGGTGCTTCTCCTTTCATATTGGCACGAAATGAAAAAAGCCTTGGTAAGATAGTCAGCAAGGTGGTAGGGTAACGGGACTGACTGCCTATTTAATTTGTCTAAAACAATTTGAGACATCACATCACTGGTTCAGTGTAAAGGTGTGTCCTAACTTTGAGCGGCAAGAGCGCGGCAGCAACACGCGGCTTTTGGACAGGACACATTTCTACCGCGATGTTTGTGCGCAGCAGGTAGATATAAGCGTTCGCGCGCGGCAGTCGTCCAAGACAGTCCGGTTAAATAGCAAGGACCCATAGTGGTCACCAACGAGATGCCATTTAATACAAAAACTCATCCAATCACAGCGTGGCATGCCGCGCACGACTGCCGCTTTATGTTTGGACACACCTTGAGGAAAACATTTTGAGCAAACCTAGATTTTTTATTGTGTGAAGTCGCATGGAAGTCGCCAAGCCCCACTGATTAGGTAAAAATTCACTATCTTTTCTTTTTTCTCAGTAGCAGCCTGGGGGCTGGATGTGTGCCCAGTAGGCTCGCTCCCTCATCATTTCAGCCGAAAGACGTCCACTTCTGGACATAGGCCTCCCCCAAGCACCGCCACTTCGACCGGTTCTGTGTTTCTCGCATCCAGCGCGTAGCCGCGGCCTTCATCAGGTCATCGGTCCACCTTGTGGGGGGCCTTCCAACGCTACGTCTTCCGGTACGCGGTCGCCACTCCAGAACGTTTCGGCCCCATCGGCCATCTGTTCTGCGAGCAACGTGCCCTGCCCACTGCCACTTAAGTTTGGCAATACTTCGGGCTATGTCGGTTACCTTGGTTCTCCTACGGATCTCTTCATTTCTCATTCGATCACGCAGGGAAACTCCGAGTAAAGCCCTCTCCAAACGCTCTCGTTCCTGGTTCGCTCCCTAATACAACATAACTGAAATGTGGGTGTAATATAGTAGACCTCTGTGCCTAAGCCTTTGGGGAATACAGTCGTGATGTTATGTTCTTTTATTTATTACTATTTTTATCATCTTTTTATTTCTTTTTAAATACATATTTGTTACATTTTTAAATATTTTTTATAAAAAACATGAAAACAAAATATTTAAAAATATAAAAAATAGTAGCCCATCGGCATCAGGATCAGGGTCCAAGCTGCCGGTGGTCAGGGCTCTAGAGAGAGGAACCTCCTCACTATGCGTGCCGTGTCCAGGAGTACTGCTTTCTGAATCAAGCCCTTGACCCAGCCGTGCAATGAGAGCCTCCTGAGATGTTGGTCGAGGCTCTTCGCTATTAGGCCATTGACCGTAACGATTATCATTACTATTTTCATTATTAAGATTTTTGAACCATCTATTTTACGAACAACTTATACTCATCAACATAACGCACCTTCGGTGCAACAAAGTCACAAATAGCCAAAACTGCAAAATTGAGGGAGCACTTGGGGCAAGCTACGTTGAAAATTGACCGTTTGGTACGACTTTGTACAAGGACAAGCCTATATTTTATTACGAGAGGCTCCAGTGAAGATTTATTTACGGCGAGAATATTTTTCAAGTGTTTACTAACCGTATTGAATGAAGTTTCTGGTTGCGTATGTCTGTTGAATGATGCTAATCTCAGAAATGACTGGATTTTGATGATGGATTTTCATTCATTTTAGGGTTTCGTACCCGAAGGGTGCCAAACGGAAACCTATTAGGTACTAAGCCTCCGCTATCCGTCCGTCTGTCTTTCTGTCATCGGGCCTATCTCATGAACCGTAATAGGTAGACAGTTGTTGGTAGATTTTCACAGATTGTGTATTTCTATTGCCTCTATATAAAAAAATAATAAAAATAAAATTAAGTTAAAAATTAAAGAAGGTCCCTATAGAAGAAACGTGATTTTTTTCGGCGTTTCTGTACGGAACCCTTCGTGTACGAGTCCGATTCGCACTTAGCAGGTTTTTCCTCTACATTGGGTATAGCCTAGAAGTCTTCCTGCATAGCTATTTGGTTTACATAACAGAACCCTAAACTGTTTTAAAAAAAATTGACCATAACTTTTCAGTATGTTTCGTTTCGATGATTCTTCAGATATTTTTTTACAGAATAACTGAAAGATTCCTGTTATTAACTGAAACCATTTCAGGCCACTCGTCTGCTCATGAAAGCGAGGAAGCCATCAACAATGACTACATTCATACACGATATATAATGTATTTTATGTCTGTTTTTTATATCGCAAGGTATTCCGATCGTTATAATGAAGGCGATAATGTCTAAATTGGCGTGCGAAATCGAAGCTTATGTAATATATCGTGGGAACTGTTAAGGCCTGTTTAGATTTCACGGTTCAGCACATTGTATTTTAAAACAATTTTTTTCAGGTTTCGTTTCTACGTGGCTCACTCTGGACACAGTTGTTTTCAATTTCTGATGTAGGGCAACAGATCCTAGTCTAGCAGTGACTTAGACTATTAAGGGCTTACCCAACTTCAAATTTTATCTCGCTCGCACCATACCTACTACTCGCGGCCTGAGTGAGAGCGAGACGGAGTGGGGTCAATTTCGGGTGTAGGGCAACAGATCCTAGTCTAGCAGTGACTTAGACTATTAAGGGCTCACCCAATTTCAAATTTTATCTCGCTCGCACCATACTACTCGCAGCCTGAGTGAGAGCGAGACCGAGTGGGGTGCTGGCGGCTCTCAAGCCTCGAATAGTTTAGGTAATTGCTTTATACGGTGAAGATAATGGTAATTAAAAAAAACAGAAGACCTGCTTTATAGTTAGTTCAGTTATTATGCAAAGTTTCATGAAGTATTTTTTTAATACCAGCGGTTTATAGTTAACTTTGGATTTTTTTTCTATAGTTTTTTTTTTATGTAATCGTGTTTTCGTCAAACAGGACCAAGCATGGGGATACTTTATTTAAAAATTAATGCTGCAGTATTTTCAGCATAACGGAGGATCATTGTAAGCAATTTGAGGTATTCCCCGCAGGGTTAGGCAGAGGTATAGTTACCTTATAAAAGGGTCCTATACATATAAAAAAATTAAGTAATAAAAACTAAACTAACTAACTAACTAACTAACTAATTTTGACCGGTATGTATGTATGAATGTTCATCTGTTCCCTTGTATCTTCTAAACCACTCATCACAATTTGACAAATGAGGTATCGTTAGAAGCGTCTTAATTGTCCGCTGGTTATAGGCTACGTGACGTCACATTAAATTAAAAATGGCGCCCTCTAGAGGAAATAAAGTCAGGAACTAAAAAAAAAATATTGTAATCGTACTATGTTGGGTATCAAATGAAAGGGCTTAATGAGCACATTTCAAAAATATATATATTATAACCCCAAAACAATTTAAAAAAAAATTAAGTAATAAAAACTAAAACCCAACTACGACTGAAAAGGTATAAACAAGACACCACAGACAGACAAATTAAAAATCCGGAGTCACACGTAATCTGTTCGATTTATGCCCTAACACGTGTGACTCCGGATTTTTAATTTGTCTGTCTGTGGTGTCTTGTTTATACCTTTTCAGTCGTAGTTGGGTTTTAGTTTTTATTACTTAATTTTTTTTGTCTTTAACATATTCCCTGTATATTGAGAGGTCTAACTCTTGTGATACAGGGACTCCTAGTACAAGGGCCAGGGCTAAACTGATGTTTGTGCCAATGATGTGAAAACAAATAAATAAACCTAAATAAAAGCTAAATATAGATAAATGTGCAGAGCTCCTAGTGAAAGATTTTCCGGGGAAATACCTACCTACTAACTTCAATGTAAATTATTTATGAAATAATTGATAATGACACATCCAATATAATTACTTAATTATTTTAGCTTTGCTTAAATAAGCGAAAACACAAGTTGATATTGCTTTTCCCAGCTATGTTGGGGTCGGCTTCCAGTGTAGCTGCATCCGGATGATGCTAAATAGATAGCGACTGCCTATCTGACCTCTACAACCCGGTTACTCTTGAGTCTTGACAGTCAGATACCTGTTGGTAAGACTGGTTGTCAGACTTTTGGGATTACGAACTACCCGTAACGACTGTCAAAGATTTACAAATAGCAGCCGGGACCAACCGGCTTGACGTGTTTTCCGTGTCACGGTTATTGAATCTTCTAATGAGCTATTATTGTAGATCTCTACCTGATAAATTCAATATTATTATCATCATCTGCCTAGCCTTTTCCCAGCTGTATTGGGGTCGGCTTTCAGTCTAAGCGGATGCAGCTGAATACCAGTATTTTACGAACCCGGATCAATTATGATATAAGCAGGAGCTACGACCAAATCAAAAACCAAGACAGAGCGCTGTCACGTGTGACAGCAGGCCAGAGAAGTGAGGCCAGTTTCGTAAAGATGTGTGCATTCAGTGAGGTGTAGTTGTAAATGTGTGCGTGTGAGCGTGTATGCACAGAGCGGAGGTGTGGCATGCTTCACTGTATTGTTCACACTCGCAATGTTCTGTCTTGGTTTTTATTTGGTCTGAAGGCAGAGAGAAGGATTATGAACGACGAGAAGAATGAAGTTATCCTAAACTGTTGCTGCTGAAACAGGCCGTAAGTGTGTGAGAAATCAAATAAAATGATTTTTATTTCTGTAAGTAGATCTTATATGACACTTTTACAAGTCCATATTTTATAACTACATGGCACTGGCTTTTCCTAGCTGACTGATCCGTCTTCCGGCATTTGTGCCCTGAGAAGAAATTCCGAAACAAACTCAGAGGTGTGATACACCTCTAACTTAAAAAGTAAGGTTAGGTAAGTTGTAATAAAGTTAATCCTAACCTACTTATGAGTCAGTCTCCCCGCGCGATCGACCGCGAACAGTCATGTTTAGTGCGAATCGGTGTTTGTTTACATAAAATTACTATATTCGTCGATGACTGACACCGATTATATGAAGGTGAGGTTCTCATTGTCTTTCTGCTGATAAGTTTTGGGTTTTATCGTTTAATAACGGTTTGTTATCTTTTTGGAATCTTCTTCTCTATTAAGCACTTGAAAGCTGTTTCCCGTGAGACATTTTGAGGCTGTCTTTAGTGTCAATATTTATAAAAAAATCTCTTCAAATTTTACTGTTGTAGTATATCTAAGGTACTTAATTTAATATCGATGATGTTACATGTGCTGCTGTATTCCTTTATAACACCTGTGACAGGCCTGTCATGTAGAAAGTTTTAATTTTTTTAAATAATTAGGTAATAATTATTAAAAAAGCTTGTTTTTTTTTGTTGTCATATCGATCGTCGTAAAATGAACATACCTACTATATTCCTATTTGACAACACATTCAGTCACGGTTTATGAATGTGGATTATATCAATGAAGGTTGTTTAATAATATCAGCTGCTATCGCCCCTGCAAGTTTAATGACAACAAAGGTATAACGTGTTCCTGAGTGCATAGATAACGCGTTGTATTTTATTGCACTGATAACGCGTGTAAGCTTAAAATCCTAATCTAATCCGGTTTTTAGCCTTGATTTGAGTCACTTAACATTATCTAAATAAATAAAGAAGTGTCAATGTCAAAGTGACATTTCATTTTTTTTTGTCTCTGACAGCTGTCAACACTTAACTGCCTCGTTGGTCTAGGCGACTGCTGAGCATTCCTCCCTTTGGGCCAAGTTTTATTGGGTTTAAACAATTGGACTTTCTCAGTAGGAGCTTACATTCTGTATTTGTCTCTGATGAAAACTCTATTAAATAGGACATAAACATATCAGGCCTACTACATTATGACACCTCTGCCTTATTACCCGTTCGGGAACGCCTTTTTTTTTGCTGACACTGTCACAAATTCTTCAGCATATCTGACTCCTGAGCCAGCCCTTGATGTGCGCGTCTAGGGGATACCTATGTACGTATGTACTCGTATGTTTTACTATAACATTCATATTACTAGTACAAAAGCAAGTAAACTACAGAGCTTGCTGTTATCACAGCCATTATTCTTATCAGGATATAGTTCGTTCGGCGAATTATTTAGTTTTATTTTGAAATGGTGATTAAACTTGAGTATTACCGTGGAAAATTACTGTAAATAGCGGACATGGTTTTACACTGAAGCATGCTTTTATTATTTTATATCAATCAGATTCGTATCAGCCGACACGACACCTCATTTAGCATACATCACGCCTCATCTCATTTGCCTAGCCTATTCCCAACTATGTTTGGGTCAGCTTCCAGTCTAACCGGATGCAGCTGAATACCAGTATTTTACATGGAGCGACTGTTTATCTGACCTCCACAACCCAGGACAGTAACTCGGTAATACATACGATACCCCTTGGCAAGAACGTGCTTTCCGAGGCATGGAGGAGTCTCGATATGAAAGATGCAAGTATCATACATCACGCCTGTAATCTCCAAAAGGGTAGTCAGAGGTGTAACTATTGGTTCAACGAATAAGGGATGAGCCTAGTGCCAATAACTGGGAACAAATCAAAACACACGGCTTACACTACTAACAGAATTTCCTAATTAGAAAACTCAATAACACTTGGCCCGACCTGGAGATCGAACTCAGGACTTCAAGCTCTCTTGACATCCGCACCAATAGGATCTGTGGCTACGGGGTAGGGATGCAAGAAGTGTAAAAAAGTATCGATATATATCGTATCGATATTTAAAAAAATATTAATATCGAATTCGATACATCGAAAAAAAAATATCGATATATCGGTGAAATTTTCAAAAAAAAATTTTGCTTTTGTAGTTCAAGTTTTTTAATCATTTAAATACCACACTAAGAAAAAAAGTACAAATAATTTTTACGGCTCTGAATTCCAGCGGTTTTAGTCAGCGGCGACAACGGTGTTGCTGTTGAAAATATATCGTTTTTGATACATTTTCGATACTTGATATTTTATATCGATACATCGATATATCGAAATAATAAATATCGCCTGAAAATATCGACATATCGAAAAAAAAAAACGATATTTTTTCTGCAAGCCTACTACGGGGCTACCTAATCTACGCTGAGCTGTTACTGCCCAGTGGCACATTTTTACGAAATATTATTGTACTAGTTGTTGCCTGCGACTTCGTCTGCGATCCAGGATTAAAAGTAGCCTATGTCCTTCTTCAGGTCAAGGTCTACCCATGTGCCAAATTTAATCCAAATCCGTTCAGCCGTTTTCGCGTGAAACCGTAACAAACAAACAAACTCACTTTCGCATTTATAATATTAGTTGCTATAGTTAGGATATGTTTCAATAGCAGTACCTAGTAAGTACTTACTTTTACCGCACTTTATAAAATTCTTAACCGTATCAAAACAACGCCATTGAGTAACAACAATGGTGTGAATTACCAGATCATTAACAGAGCTTAAACTTACTGGAAGTAACAACTTATAGTAGGCATCGAGGAGCTCGTGGCTACGTAATAACAGCCGCACGGGACGATCCATCAGGTTAAGCTACGCTTGCCGGCGTTGGTCCGTGGATGGTCACACATCCAGTATCTTTAAATACCGAGACTCCTCCGTGCCTCCGAAAGCACGTTAAGCCGTTGGTCCCGGCAGTCATTTGTAGACCTTTGACAGTCGTTACGGGTCATCAGAAGCCCGAAAGTCTGACAACCAGTCTTACCAAGGGGTATGGTATTACCCAGTTACTGTATTGTGGAGATCAGATAGGCAATCGCTCCATGTAAAATACTGGTATTAAGCTGCATCCGGTTAGAATGGAAGCCGACCTGAAAATAGTTGGGAAAAGGCTAGGCAGATGATGAATAGGTAGGTACTCCTAATCAGCATAACCTTATCATAATCAAGGTTGAGTTAAAAAAACTGCTAATTACTATTCTCAAATTAACATCTTCTAAAAACCTTCATTTGTTTTTACCAAAACCTTTATGAGTAGCTAATTGATACTAACCAGTTCGAATCATGGATATATGTGCTAATTACAAAGGTATAAACTACATAGCCGAAAGGTTCTGGAGTGGCGACCGCGTACCGGAAGACGTAGCGTTGGAAGGCCCCCCACAAGGTGGACCGATGACCTGGTGAAAGCCGCGGGAATGCGCTGGATGCGAGAAGCACAGAACCGGTTGAAGTGGCGGTGCTTGGGGGAGGCCTATGTCCAGCAGTAGACGTCTTTCGGTTGAAATGATGATGATGAAACTACATATAGCTAAGAGCTATATTTAGCTCTAGCTTCATGGTTTAAAAATTACGTCATTGTGGTAGGCATTGCAACCAAAATCAGTGTGCCTTAGTAATGTTTATTATTAGGAGTCTTTGTTGTGTGGTGATATATTATTGCATGCAAAAGGTCGAAGCCCTTTCACGCTAAAACGGCTGAACAGATTTGAATGAAATTTGGCACACGGGTAGACCTGGATAAGGAGAAGGACATAGGATTTTTTTTTTATCCCGATATTCCCGCAGGATCGAGACTTACGAGGGTGAAACCGCGGGCCGCAGTTAGTAAGGTATAAAAATAACGTAGTTTCAAATCTTCCCTATAGCGCCTTATCTAATTAAGCTCAAAGTTCACAAACAATTTAAAAAGAGAACATCAAACAGTTATGTTCAAATATTCCACAGACGAAATATAATTAAAATTCAATGCGCATAGATTAAAAATTCAGCTGTTTATCTATGACCTCGTGGTGATGTCATTCAAGGTCGGGTCGACCGATACTGTTGAATTAAGTATTGGAATGGGAATAGCAAGTGGTGACGTGAGGAATTGCCTTAGGTTTGAAGTTGCATGTTCATGTTTTAGTCCAAAAACGTGGGGTGGTAAAGAGCTAAAATACGAATGCCCGTCATCCCCTAGATTTGGGGATCCTCTAGGCACGGATGGGGGGCTGTTGGAGGGTGGTTTTTGTTTCGCCAGCGGTGGGGCCCTTACTTTTGGTGGGCCTTCTACCGGCTCCCTCCCCATGCTTGGGGATCTCGTAAAATATGTATTTTTTATTTTTCGCCACGTTATGCTTTAACAATGACATCAAACTAAATGAGCCAACCTTGACATTAAAATACTACTTAAAAACTTGTTTTTAAAGATCGAGCAAAAGGCTAAGATTTTGAGTTAATTTTGAGGAATTAATGACCGAATGAAGAGTAACGACTTTAGTGTTACTGTTAATTGTTCTGAAGTTAATCAGAATCTAAGTCAAATTAAATTAGGCTGTTTGTTATGATTCTTTGTTTAAAATATGTCGGTGACCGTGGCCCGTGACATGACAATTAGTAAGTAGCTGAGTTAATTACTTTTTAGGAATCGAAAAATATTTTTGCTGTATCATATTATTTTATCCACAATTAACCTTTCTGCTAATTACGGAAACAATTAAAAAACCATAATGCCTCGCGTGGATCTAGGTCCCGGCGTACGAAGGTTTAAGAGGTACTATGCCAATAACCTCAAAAAAAATATTTTACCATTTGCGAAGGCGTCTAATTCCTATAAATTATTCATCTTAGCAATAAAGTCGTTTTACCTGCTACACTTAATAAGGGCTAGTTTGACAGAAATGAGTATCGTTTGTGACTTGACTGACTCACACTCTATGACTTAAGCATGCCTCATTTTGTAGACAGTATGACCTAAGTGATATTTAGTAAGTCTGTAATATGTATAACATTTAGCTGATTAAGAATTTTAGAGTATGAGGTTGTTTGACTGCCTTTTTGGTCTAGTTTTTGCAAGCATGACTGCTGTGCATGATCCAGGTCCTGGGTTCAATCCCCAGATTGAGTCAAGTGGTAGCAGAAGGCCAAATTGTCGTACTTAAAAAATGTTCATCTTCAAGTCGCAATCTGTCAAACTTGTCAAAAATGTTGGTAACAGACAGACAGATTCCGAACGTTTTGAAAAATTACGGGAATAGGGAATATGCATGTATTTTTTTAATATTTTTATTCGATAGTTTACATCGTCAAATAATAGTTTAAAAAAAATCTACAGCAAAAAAGCAATTTAAGGTACTTAATTTTTTTTTTTTATCTCCATCCGAACCGGGCTATTTAAACGCCCTCCATTTGGCGCGCTTGGTGTGGTGACGTCACAGACTGTGAAAACAGACAAACAACTGTCAGGTCAACGTCAAACGCTCCTTGACTTGACACTTGTTGATTGACTTGACATTAACATTTTGATTGTTATCCCGGATTGTTACGTCACATCCGCTCTTAGCTTGGCAAGTATTTGAATTACCCACAGTTTTTTGGGACTTTAAAAAAAATTATTTCTCGCTCAAAAAGAAATTTTATTCAAATATATTGATGGAGGCATAATTCTGAAGTAATAAAGTTCATAGAAAAAAATATTTGACCCATATTTGAATCACATGCATATTCCCTATTGCCCACTGGTCTACTCATTTAGGGATTTCAATAGATACTCTTAATACTCTGGATTTGTGCAATTTGTGCCTCGATAGTAGCAATAGATTCGGCCCCTATTACATTACCTTTATGAGACTTAAGGCCTACACAACCTCAAATTGCTTAGCATGATCCGCTAAAATACTGCAGCATTAATTTTGAAATAAATAGAGGTATGTTAAAGTTGAGGATTGATGCTAGGTCCTATGTTTGGCGAAAACACGATTACATAAAAGTTACCTCTAAACCGAATTATAAACCGCTGGTATTTAAAAAATACTTCAAATTAGATCATGAAACTGCATAATAATTGAACTATAAATCAGGACTTATGCCTTTTTTTTTTAAATTACCATTATTTTCACCGTAAAAAGCAATTACCTAAACTATTCGAGTCTTGAGAGCCGCCAGCATCCCACTCCGTCTCGCTCTCACTCAGGCCGCGAGTAGTAGGGTACGGCCATAGATATAAGACATATATTTGGCAAAATAATGGTGTACCATACACATCTACAAACTCCTTTGGGAAATATTTGTGTGTTGTTTTGTTTCATGGAATCTAATGAATGTCCATTTATTGGGTAATATAGATATCTCTCTAATCAAATTTATAATGAGGCAACCGGAATAGAGTTCAACCTAATTGGTAGTACATTTGGGTGAGGTCAAATGTCGCATTGCGATAGCACAATTAGGTCATACAGTCTGGCATCAACGTGCTGGTTGGACTCCTAGACTATGATTCAATTTGTAAATAGGTATTGTGAATCAGCTGATAGCTTTGTGAACATTTAATTAAAGGCTCCCGCAGCCAGGCGCGACGCGACCGTGCTACACGATTCTGGTAGATGAATTTCCATGAAGTTTTCATAGAAAATGTTTTACTACAGTTGCGCCTGTCTGCGGGAGCCTTAAATCGATGATGTCGATGAGTCAACGCTTGCCGAGTAGTTGGTCCCGGTTGCAATTCATAGATCTTTGACAGTCGTTGTATTTAGAATGCCGAAAGTCTGACAACCAGTCTTGCCAAGGGGTATCGTGTAACCGCTTCATGTTAAATACTGGTACTCAGGTGCATCTGGTTAAACTCGAAGCCGACCCCAACATAGCTGGCAAAAGGCTAGGCAGATTTGATGAATAGGTGGCGAATGTTATTTAGACTTTAGTAAACAGTCGTATGCTGCTCTACATGAGGTGTGGCTCTCGTGGAAGAAGCTCTTATGACCATAAACTCTCTTAACTCTCTCTCTGTCTCTCTCTCTGTCTGTCTGTCTCTCTCTATCTCTCTCTCTGTCTCTAACTCTCTATGTCTCTCTCTCCCTGTCTCTCACTCTCTCTCTCTCTCTATCTCTCTCTCTGTCTCTCACTCTCTCTGTCTGTCCCTCTCTATCTCTCTCTCTCTCTATGTGTTTCTCCCTCTCTCTCCCTCTCTCTCTCTCTGTCTCTCTCTCTGTCTCTCTCTAAGGTTTGATTAAATAGGCCCCTGGTTTACGTGGAATTATGCTTATGAGGAAACGGACTCTTTTGGTACACTACATTAATAACATACCATCACGCCTGTAGTCCTCGAAGGGAAGAGATGTACCTATTGATACACCCACATTTCTCCCGTTATGTTTAAGTCCCACGTAACGGGGGCGAACCTATTGCCATCAACCGGGCACAAATCCAGACCCCGGGCTGCCACTGAGAATTCTTACTGCCTCAATAGGATTGCCGCGTTGTCTAGTGGTCGCAAGCGCTACAGCTGAGCGAGCATGAGGTCTTGGTTTCGATTCCCGGGTCGGCAACATAGCTGGGAAAAGGCTAGACAGATTTGATGAATAGGTGGCGACTGTTATTTTAACTTTAGTAAACAGTCGTATGCTGCTCTACATGAGGTGTTTGTTACTCGTGGAAGAAACTCTCTTGACCATAAATACTCTCTGAGCTCTCTCTCTCTGTCTCTCTGTCTCTCGCTCACTCTCTGTGTTTCTCCCTCTCTCTGTGTTTCTCCCTCCCTCTGTCTCTCTCTCTCACTCTCTGTCTCTCTCTCTCTCTCGCTCTCTCTCTGTCTCTCTATCTGTGTTTCTCACTCTCTCTGTCTCTCTCTCTCTGTGTGTTTCTCTCTCTCTGTTTCTCCCTCTCTCTGTCTCTGTCTCTCTCTTTTTCTCTCTCGCTGTATCTCTCTCTCTGTTTTTCCCTCTCTCTATCTCTCTCTCTCTCTCTGTGTTTCTCCCTCTCTCTCTCTCTGTCTCTCTCTAAGGTTTGATTAAATAGGCCCCTGGTTTACGTGGAATTATGCTTATGAGGAAACGGACTCTTTTGGTGCACTACATTAATAACATACCATCACGCCTGTAGTCCTCGAAGGGAAGAGATGTACCTATTGATACACCCACATTTCTCCCGTTATGTTTAAGTCCCACGTAACGGGGGCGAACCTATTGCCATCAACCGGGCACAAATCCAGACCCCGGGCTGCCACTGAGAATTCTTACTGCCTCAATAGGATTGCCGCGTTGTCTAGTGGTCGCAAGCGCTACAGCTGAGCGAGCATGAGTTCATGGTTTCGATTCCCGGGTCGGCAACATAACTGGGAAAAGGCTAGACAGATTTGATGAATAGGTGGCGAATGTTATTTTGACTTTAGTAAACAGTCGTATGCTGTTCTACATGAGGTGTATCTCTCGTGGAAGAAACTCTCTTGACTATAAATACTCTCTGAGCTCTCTCTCTCTGTCTCTCTCTCTCTCGCTCTCTCTCTGTCTCTCTCTCTCTGTGTTTCTCTATCTCTCTCTCTCTCGCTCTCTCTCTGTAATTCTCCCTCTCTCTCTCTTTTTCCCTCTCGCTCTTTCTCTGTCTCTCTCTCTCGCTCTCTCTCTCTCTCTGTTTCTCCCTCTCTCTGTCTCTCTCTCTCTCTCTCTCTGTGTTTTTCCCTCTCTCTGTCTCTCTCTCTCACTCTCTCTGTCTCTCTATCTTATCTTCTCCGTCATTTTGTCTATTCTTCCGTCGACAAAACCCGTTTCTACGCTGGTAATGCTACGCATGCTGGAATTGCTCACTACAATTCCAGATGGAATGAAATGATAGAAGATGACTGAAATATTCCCTCCAAGCGTTGATTCATTAGTGTAGGCAGTATTTGTTTTATTACAATTAATCACCGCAGCTAATCCAATTCTCATTGAGCCAATTAACCAATCTGAAACATTAGAACTGAACAAGGTTAAAATCATTATGGAGTTTATGCTCGGCGCGTGTCTGGCGTCGCGTACTAGTGTCGCGTTGTCGCGTCACACCTGTCTGTGGCAGCCTTTACTTTTCATGTGATTGTTTGAAAAACAAGGTTGTCTAGTGGAAATTGTTTATCGCTGCCTATTTAGATAGGCATAGGAAAACATCCTTAGGAAACCCGCACGGCATGTCCTAGAACCAAACATTCGAAGACATGTGACATCCACCAACACGCACTGGGCTCGCGTGGTGGATTACGGCCCGCTCCCTCTCGCAGAAAGGAGGCTTGTGTCCCAGCAGTGGGAACATTATAGGCTGATTATGCTATGCTTATGCATGAAAAATAAAACACTATTACCCTGAATTTTAAACCACAGGCTACCAAGCAAGCGTAGTTACATAATCAGTGCTGTCATGCCTGACCGACTGAGTAATGATATCTAAGTATGTATTAGCAAGACAATAGTCTATTGCCCATTGTTAAGAGAATAGCGTACATTGTTACACGAGAAGGCACTGTGAAGGTTCTTTTCATTCAAGATGGAAGATTTTCTTGTTGAAATTGAAAGAAAATTGGCTTTTATGGGTAATGAGGGTCATGGGCTTGGGGAACATAGCCCTTGGCTAATGAATGGTCCTTACGACTAGGACTTAAAGTACCCATTGATAGAGGTTATAACATTGGTGAAAAATATGAATTCAGTCTTCGTCTTGCAAGTTTTTAATTCCCTATTGTCATTGTGATTTTGATTTTTTCATCGGCTAATCATTAAACAGTAAAAGTAGGAGTCAAAGATAGTTAACTGATTCAGGCGTGACTTTGCGGAAATCCATTACAAAATTCAATAGACGTACGTAGATATATATTTAGTAACCTATTCCTCAAGAGTTGTAAAAAACCCTGTAAGAAATCGACACGTGTTTCACCTTTCAACGAGGCATCCTCAGGATGACGATTGTCCAGTCGTGAACCCGAACACGACGTGTTGCCACGCCGAGCGCTGGACGCAGAGCCCCTGGGCTCTGTCTATTGTATTTTAGGAGTCAAAGTATTAGTGTGAGATTGGGGGAGTAGACAATTAAACATATAATCTACTAGCTTCCGCCCGAGGCTTCGCCCGCGTGGTATATCGACAAAAAGTAGCCTATGTCCTTCCCCGGGATGCCATCTATCTCCTTGCCAAATTTTATCTAAATCCGTTCAGTGGTTTAGGCGTGAAAAGGTAACATACAGACAGACAGACCGACATACACACAGAGTTACTTTCCAATTTATAATAGTATAATTATAGTAAGGATGAAAGTATGTATAAAGATCGAAGCAGGTGAAGTTCTGTATTTTCTGCCTATCCCATGGCAGAAGACGTGAGATTATGTATGTATTTATGTATAAACCATAAAAAAGAACGACAATTTACAATGTTATAGGAGGTCAAAGGCTTTTGAAAGATCTACAAAAAGGGTTCCGCAGGCACGCTACTTTGTCGTATTTTCTTTACGCTATTCTTCCAGAATCTGGTACATTAACTAGGTACGTATAAATCCTCGGGCCGTGGGGTCCGAGTGCTCATGTTTTGTTCTACGAAATCTCCAAACGGCTGGTTGACACTTCCCTTGCCCCAACGGCTGGCTTTTACCATGGCCAGTGGCTAAGGATTGCCATACAACATGGCATTATGCTAATGGTCTCATGGGTACATTACCAGTCGATAGCGATGCGGAGGAATTTTTTGACGCCATATTTTAGTTTAGTTTTAGTTAGGTTAGGTTACAATTTCAAAACCTAGTACATTATGGTAAATTTTTTATCGATTTTTCCTCGATATGATTTTGTTATTTATTGCAGAGCATGCGGATTTGTCAATATAAACAAATGTTTTCCTGAATTTCATTGTCGCTAAAACAATTACATATTTCATAAACATAGTATTACATTGCACTGCACGAGATATTAACTTTCGTCTGGGATTCATTGCAGTTGATGACCTATTGTTGACTTTAACCACTAGCATTTACTGCTATAACCATAAACCTACTAAATGTAGATTTTATTTCTAAAACAATGCCATTGTTTATTTAAACTCAACATTGCATAATTTTATTCCGATTGTTTACTGAAATGTTTTTCTTCATTGTTACAGAGTCTCAAAAACTTGCTGAAAAACGGGGAACACTGAAACCACGAAAAACACGAACGAACGAAATGTGTTAAAACTAAAACTAACTAAACGGAACGCATCCAAAATAGAAAGAGACAGACATAGCGAAACAGAGCTGCGTCCCAAAATAGTGCGTTCGAAAATAGAAAAAAAATGCCTAGCTCCCAATCAGTTACCGAGAAAGACGCGGCGGGTGCGGTCGCCGCGCAGTGGTGGAGAACACCATGGAAAGCTATGGCCGACCTTGCCGAAGCAGTTGACGACCTCATATGTAGCTTCGATTATATGGACACAGCCATGGACAACCTAGTCATGTTAATTTTCATATGGGTTCTCTTTTCGATCGTCCTCCTCGGCATAGCGAAATGGGCGTACGCTCGCTTCGCGAATAAAGTGGTGGAGGTCGATCCAAAACAAAAGCCAACGACTGATGACACGAAGAAAACATCGAACGAAATTATAAACAGTGCTGATAGTGTATTGGCTACTAGTGCTAAAGTTAAAAGTGCCTCGTTTAAGCCTGCAAAGCCTACTGGGTTCGTGCCAGCTACTCCACCAAACAAAAGAAGGTTGGGTCGCATGTCCCCGGGTCCCGAGCAGCTGACTTTAAAAAAGCATCAAAGCGTTTTAATCCCGACGTGTACGGGACCCGACCCGCCGAGTGTGCAATGGGTGAACGACCTATTGACGTGGTTATATAATGATCTAGTTATTGTGAATGAGCTTGTGCAGCAATGGATTGTGTCCATGAACGAGTTCTCAAAGAAGTCCGTCGAAGAGGTAAGTTTATATTACAGCTTGATTTATATTTGTCTTTTCAGTAACAGGATCGTCAAGGGTTTTTTTTGTGGGTTTACCTTCAATAATATTTGATGCGTCTAGGTTAGCTGGCGTTCTGTTTAGTACCAACGTAATATTATGCGTCATGATTTCTATATTCAGAAGAACCTCGCTTTTCGGCAAAGATTTTATTCATTCACACATTCAGCCAACCAGCATCAACAAAATCTCATTCACATCTTATCTGCTCCAATAATACCCCCAACATATTGACTCTCTTCTTCAACTTTTAAGTTTTACAAATACAGCGATTTTTTATCCATTTACTAAAGAAAATAGTTTTAACGATCTCAAATGCGCTGCCAGGAAAGTAATGTCTCATTTACATTAGTTGATGCTGAACGAAACGACTCCGGAATGTCTCTGAATGACTTTCTGACGACTTAGCGTTGTTTCTACCTGATCTGATGAATCACAATTCCTTTTTTATCTTAGATTTTTTAATTCTCTACATTCTCTTCTTCATCGTCGATTCTACGAATTTATAAGAATTCGACTCCCGCATTGCAAGGGACAAATCTAAACCAGAAAACTTGAGTTTAAACTCATTTACAAACGATTTTTTTTTCTCCAAGAGTAAGATTATTCTAATGTGAATCTGCTGAAAGCTGAAGCCAATTCCGAAATACTAGGGCAAAAGCACAGTAAGATGAAACTTCTTGATAGCATACGCATTACGCATGTAGAAAAACTTTTATTCAGCAAAAAAAGCATGGATTTTAATGGACCTTTAAAGACAAGAACCTGATATACCATGTTTTTCTTTAATTCCATGGTTCCGAGTTGTACTAAGGAATATAAACAATAATAAAACAAGATGTTAAGGCCTTGAGTGGAGGCCACGTGACGCGCCTGACGAAACATATGTTTATGGGCCTCGATTTAGATTCACGACGATATTCTGACCGCTAGTGCATAAAATTTTACATGTGTTTTTTTTAATTTTATGTTAGTTTTACGTACTCTGTCCACTGCTAGTAAAAGGGACTCCACGAGTGTCGGGTATCAAGCATTCGTCGAGAAAACTCTGGGTAATCAGCCTTTCTAAAAATCTGTTCTGACTTAATATTTTTGTATAATCGGCCTATAACGTTCCCACTGCTGGGACACGGGCCTCCTTTCTGTGAGAGGGAGTGGGCCGTAATCCTCCACGCTAGCCCAGTGCGGGTTGGTAGATGTCGCATGTCTTCGAATTTTTGCTTTTAGGAAATACCGGTTTCGTTAAGATGTTTTCCTTCATCGTTTTGAGAGCAGTGGCGATGAAATCAAATACAGAAATAAGTGTCTGCCTGGGTTCGAATTCACGACCTACAACTCGTTAGTCAGGGTCGTTACCACTGCTCTATTTTATTTCCCATTAATCTATTAATCGTAGTCTCTCTTTATTTTTCGTGAGTTTAGAGACTAACCTGGTGTCAGAGTTTTATGCCGCCTAGGGGCCTCTGACTTGGCTTCACATGCCATCTAGAAATATCTCTCAGGCATGCAGGTTTCCTCACGATGTTTTCCTTCACCGTTAATGAAGCAAGTGATAATCATACAATACGGACATGAATCCGAAAAGTCAGAGGTGCGCGGCTTGGGTTCGAACTCGAGACCTATGACTTGGCAGTCCGATGGACGCACCACTAGGCTAATCACGGTGTTATTAATCGTAGTGAAAGAAATAGTTTTTGCTGCCATGATTTCCATATTTTGTTTGACTCTGTAGTTTCTATTTTTTTACCAACTTATATTTGCAGCTTGGAGTTTATTTATTTATAGTCTGGTAGTTAATTTAGTGAAGTTTATCCAATGGTTCATATTTTTATTGTATTAAATAAGTGGGCTAAGTATTCAAAAATGAATCTTCATCAATTTGAATTTAATCAAAAATATTCCGCATCTCGTCCAATATTGAGTCATCTAGCCTTGTCATTAGGCGAGTAACAAGGAAACGATTAAATGCATTCCTATCAAATCAAGATGAAAAGGAAGTAGCGGTAATCGTGTTTAATTAATATTTAGTAGGTAGCATTAATTTTAAGACAAGCTATACAAGATAATCAGAAATACGGCAAAGCAACTACTTTTTCTGTAGTTCTGTAACCAGCATTGGGCCCGCGTGGTGGATATTTACGGCCCACTCTCTCTCACCGAGAGGAGACCTGTGTCCCAGCAGTGGGAACATAATCTATAGGCTGATTATGCTTAGGCTAATAGGTCTAATTTTGTCCCGGTTAGTTTTCCATCCATCGGTAGGTTCTACTATGGATTTCTGTTGGACGTTCTCCGAAGGCAAATCTATTCATCTCTGTCCTTCCTGCTCTTAACATCATCATCGTTAGGCCCGCCAGATCCAACACCCGCCTGGTCGGAGGATCCTCACTTTTCTATAGAGGATGAGTGAACTTTACAACCTTTTCCTCGTACCCCTAAACAACTTTGTCTTTACCGTTCCGTTAGCAGATATAAAAAAACTTTTTGGTATTGTAGGTGCCTATCTTCTTTCTTCTCTCCATTAGATGGGTCGTCGCCCTGTTGAAATATGCTAAAGCGATAAGTAACAGGTTTCTTACCCATGGTTTTATAAAGGTCCATTGACGCAATTTTTTTCATAGACTTTTTATGCCGATGATTAGTGGTTTCCAAGACATTATAATATACAGTGTCAGAAGTAACTAAGATTTGTTTTAAAAATTAGTTTTTTTTGCATATTTCTTTACCGAAGCATAGTGACTGCCTCGTTGATAGATAGTGATTAGTGTTCGTTGTATTGATAGTTAATTGATTTAGGCGTGACTTTGCGGAATTCTATTATAAATAAAATACAATAGACGTAGATTAGATATATGTATTTTAGTAACCTCTATTCTTCAAGAGTCACGACGTGTTAAGGTTTGCCACTGCTCAATCGTCAACCTGAGGATGCTTCGTTGAGAGGTGAAACATGTGTCGATTTCTTACAGGGATTTTTTATGACTCTTGAAGAATAGTTAAGCGGAATAGGTTACTAAATATATATCAACGTCAGTTATATTTTAGTTGTTTTGATTCTAATATTCATCTCCAGATCGAAGAAAGGAGCTGAGCAATGGCCGTTTTACGAGCATGTGACGCATATTATCCCCCAACTTGTTATTTTTTGTGTTTTTTCTTTGCGTCCTGTTTTACCGGAAATAAACTTACTTATTTACTTTTTTTCTTTTAATATCCAGATCGAAGGAAAGTGTTATTGTGTTTTTTCTTCAGAAAAGTAGCAGCCTGTAGATTCGTGACCTGTAAATGGCAATCGGTTCGCCCTCTTTGACAGACATGGAACTTTAAACTTTAAGGGCGCACCCAATCACAAATTGCTTAGCATGATCCTCTGTTATGCCGAAAATACTGCAGTATTAATTTTGAAATAAATATATGTTACCTAAAGTTGAGGATTGATGCAAGGTCTTATGTGAGGCGAAAACACGATTACATAAAATTTTCTCTATAGAAAAAAAATCCAAAGTTACCTCTGCACAGAATTATAAACCGCTGGTATTCAAAAAATACTTCAAATAAGATCATGAAACTTTGCATAATAACTGAACTAACTATAAAGTAGGTCTTATGTGTGTCGTTTTTTTTAATTACCATTATTTACACCGTAAAAAGCAATTACCTAAACTTTTCGACGCTTTAGAGCCGCTAGCGCCCCACTCCGTCTCGTTCTCACTCAGGTCGCGAGTAGTATGGTGCGAGCGGGATAGAATCTGAGGTAGGGTGCGCCCTTAAATATAACTGGCGATATGTGCCTTTGTTTACCCCTCCAAAGGACCAGCGTGATATTATGTGCGTACGTGTACCGTAGTTCATCTGGCGTAATGTTGTAGATCTTACCAATCTGTAGTAGCGTTCGTAGATAAATTTAACACACAACCTTTCTTTGATGAACTAGAAACCGTTTCGTATCACTCCATCCAACTCTATTGATATGAATAACGTCTCGTTTGTGGCTAAAGAAACCCTGCAATTCTAATATTTGTATATGCATTGATAAGTAAATTATAAATTATATGTAAGTATACCCCATTTGAAATAAGATTAGACATTGAAACAAACCTTTATACAGTCCGTTCAACCGATTTTTACTTCTATAATACCGTAGGCATAACGATGGCATTAAAAGCAAAAAAGGTTACACAATACCAACTGTCTACTGCAGCTGCCATTTGTCATGCGACCAACGCAATAGAAGTCAAAATCGGTTGAACGGACTGTAAAAAAGGTTTATTTAAACGTCTAATCTTATTTCAAATGGAGTATAGGTTTGAACAAATACTTTTTCATGTTAATCATGTTTTAAAAACTAGATGAGGAATTTGTGCGGTGGTACGGAACTAGGGTTGCCAACCGTACTTTAAAATAGATTACTGTGTTCTTTTTCTTGTAGGTGTACTCTATAATCTATAACACTAATAGAGTACGCTAAAATACTCTTTTTACATAAACTGACGTTTTTTGGCATAATGTTCACTGACGCCAGACATGCCCAGACGTTTCTGAACGTAGCTACAATAATTTAGAACAAATTATAGAAGGAAAACTCAATTTACAAAAACTAAACACACAATATGGACAGTTAATATTCAGATTAGATAATTTTAAAAGAACTGCACTGTGAATGTTATTAAAAGAAAAAAATTACCCTCTCTGTAATCAGATATACTCTACTTCTTCTAGAAAAAGTTGGCAACCCCATACGGAACCCTTCGTGTGTGAGTTCGACTGGCCGGTTTTTCCGGTATTCTTGAATTCATTTATTGATACTTCTCCTGCATTTAAATCAGACAACAGATTTACATATATTAGCATAGGAAAGATTTTTTATAGTTCTTGTTTTATATAGTTAAAGCATTTATAGCAATTTTAAATATTTAGAATACTTAGCTGTTAATGCATTCCAAATGAATAATAATATTATGGTAACTTTATACATAGAGTTATGAATGTTGCTATTTTAAATAGGACTACTATAATCTATGTTACCTACTATAGTAATATTGCATTAGGTCATCATTTAAATTAGTTGGTATCGAATCAAACATCATCGTCCATTTTTCATTTACATAATAATAAGGAACCCAAAATAATTTATTATTAAAAAAAATAAAAAAAACTTGTTTTATATTAATAGCAATTATTCATTCCATCCAGTTATTAACTATGTAGTTATTATACTAAAGTGTTCATGATTCATACTAGATACAGTGCGATTCAAACTTAATGGCGGCTCGGAAGTTAGCTACTCGCTGCGCAGTACCCCACCCCTCACTCCCGTTGACACATGAAATTGTTACTGCTGCGCAGCGACTTGCCTCATGTTCCGAGCCGCCATTATCTTTGAATCGAACTGTACGTATTTACTTAACTTTCATTGTTTTGTTTGACCTGTGGCTTGAAGATCTTATTTTTGAACTGTGCATTGTTATAATGATAACATTATGTTGCCAACTGCTGTTAATAGGTAGTTATAATTGTCTTGTATTGATGGCAATAACAAAACATCACGACTGTATTCCCTGTTAGTGTAGGCAGAGAGTGTATGTACAATTACATCCACATCTCGCCAGGCAATATTCCATACGTGTCGATCATCCGCCGAGGTTGATCCGACAGTATTATGGGATAAGTATTTTACCCGTACCTCCGTCCCGGCTGTCATTTGATAGTCGTTACGGGTAGTCAGAAGACCGAAAGTCTGACAACCAGTCATCTCAAATGATACACCTTGGTAAGACTTACCTACCCAGCCACTTACCTAACCTACCCAGTAGTAGAGTTGTGAAGGTCAGATAGGCAGTCGCTCAATTTAAATTACTGGTATTCAGCTGCATCTCTGGTAAGACTGGCGGCTGACCCCAACATACTTGGGAAATAGAAATGGAAATCCTGACGAGTCTCTAATAAGGCCACCAAAAATAATGACTACCATGTGACTTCTAACTAGCCTAATCTATACATATTATAAATTAAAGTGTCTTCGTGTTTGTCTGTGTGTCCGAGTTGTTCTTCTAAACCACGCAGCTGATTTTGATGAGGTTTTCACCATCGTTTAGAGAATTTATTCCGGAAGGTTTATGTGTACTTATACAATCAATCGGCCTAGCATTTTTCCAACTATATTGGGGTCGGCTTCCAGTATAACCGGATGCAGCTAGATACCAGTATTTTACATGGAGCGACTGCCTATCTGACCTCCACAACCCAGTGACTGGGTAATACGATACCCCTTGGTAAGACTGGTTGTGAGACTTTCGAGCTTCTGACGACCCGTAACGACTGTCAAAGATCCACGAATGACAGCCGGGACCAACACCTTAACGTGCTTTCCGAGGCACGGAGAAGTCTCAATGTGTAAAGATGGTCACCCATTCTCGGACCAACCCGGGCAAGCGTAACTTAACCTGATGGATCGACCTGTGCGGCTGTTATTACTTAGCCACGAGCTATGTGTACTTTTACGTTAATATTAAACTTACTTATAAGAAATCTCGATTTTTTCGAAGTCCAAAAAACCGTGCGGAGCAGGAGCCGGTCGCTTAAAGAATAAAATAATTAGTTTGTAACATATTCATGCTCTGATTACTCTTGATCTCTGACCCCCGGCATTGCCGCACGTGTGGGTTTGATTTAAATGATGTCGTGTCGACAAACTAAAGACCCATTCAAAATATATATCGCTATTCACTGGTATTGGCTTACTGACCGTCTGGGACTTATGCAATGTGTAACCATTTAGATAGGTCCGGTACTTACACATTCGTTTCAATTTTTTTATAGCTAGCCTTTTGGGCACATTTCCAGTCACAGCGATGCGGATGATTTTTTTGATATTCAATGAGTTTTCCCTTTATTTTCTTGTATACAACATTAGTTTTTGTTTATGTTAAACCCGAAAAGGGGTCATTGAACTTATCATTTTGAACAACTTTTTCTATGGGACCAACTTTGAAAAAAAAATCAGCTGTTCCATACATTTTGTCGATTTAAGTGAACACAAATGTATGGAACAGCTGATTTTTTTTTCGCGATTACAAAGTTGGTCCCATAGAAAAAGTTGTTCAAAATGATGAGTACAATGACCCCTTTTCGGGTTAAGCATAAACAAAAACGAATGTTGTATAATATATTAGAGTTATATTTAAGAATTGTCAAGTATAAATATCTAATCAAAAATATAATTAAGTTCCACTGACGTTCGCCGTACTACGCAGCTTGTAGCACCAAAGATGAAGAAAATATGCAACGTTTAAATAAATCACGCAATTTTTAGTGAATAATATTAGTCTTTACCTATGAAATTGCCGTTTTATATGAAAAAATTTAAACGATTTTTTTTCATGTATTTTTTATTTGTATTAATCGAAGTAATCACCCATGCAATCAATGCATCTTTGCCAACGCAGTGGCAGTTTATTGATGCCCTTCTTAAAGAAATCAGCTGGACGGGAGGCAACAAATTCTTCAAAGGCATTTTGTACTGCCTCTCGGGTATTGAATTTTTTTCCCGCCAAGAAGTTATCCAAATTCTGGAAAAAGTAGTAGTCTGTAGGCGCAAGGTCTGGTGAGTAGGGCGGATGACGGAGAGCTTCCAACCCCAGTTCTTGCAACTTGGAGACCGTTTGCTGTGCAGTATGAGGTCGCGCGTTGTCGTGCAGGAGCAGCGGAGACGAGGGATTGACCAATGCTGGTTGGCGATGTGCCAGCTTCTTCATCATTGTGTTCAGTTCTTCACAGTACACATCTGCAGTAATGCTCACCCCGTTTGGTAAGAAGCTGTGATGAATCACACCGGCGCTAGACCACCAAACAGTGACCATCACTTTTCTAGGGGTAAGTTTTCGTTTATAGCATTGTTTAGGTACTGAACCAGGATCCAACCAACTTGCTGAGCGCTTGCGGTTATCAAACAGAATCCATTTTTCATCGCAGGTAACAATGTGGTTCAAAATTCCTTCATTTGTGTGTCTGTTGAGCAGTGCAAGGCACGCCTCGACGCGTACTTCGCGCTGGCAATCATTGAGTTCGTGGGGCACCCATTTGTCAAGCTTTTTTACCTTGCCAATTTGACGCAAATGGACCAATATTGTTTTGACGCTAACGTCGAAAGCTGCTGCTATTTCAGCCGTAGATTGTGTATCATCAGCTTCCACAATCGCCTTTAATTCGTCATTGTCGACCAAAGTCTTCGGACGACCGCGAGGTTCATTTTTCAGGTCGAAATTTCCAGAACGGAAGCGAGCAAACCAATAACAGGTGGTGCGTTGGTTTGTAGTGTTAGCTCCGTAAACGTTGTTGATGTTGCGTGCCGCTTGTGCCGCGTTGCTGCCACGACGGTACTCATATTTCATAATTACTTGAATTTTTAACGTATCCATGATGACGAACAAGATTGAAATGCGATGAAAATGAAACACTAATCATTAAACAAATGACTTCTTTTGAAAAAAGAATTCCATGTTTTTAAAATAAAATTAATTTGAAATTAGAATTCTTAGCCAAACAAAAATTATTTTGATTTGAAATGGCCAGTACTGCAGAACGGCAATTTCATAGGTAAAGACCTATTATTTCCTTGAATCAAAATCAATATCACTGAACTGACAGAATGCCATTGCGATTCCAATTGTTTTGCTTACAATGAAGGCAGTTGAAATCTTTAACTTTAGCCAAGCTGCTGAAATACCTAACTCTATGTATAGCCAAGACTTCTGCTCAGCTCCTCAAAATAACCCGCGCAATGCTACAATCGTAAACAAACCTGTAAAGTGTTCTTAACCTCAACGTTGCTTATATTACAACATTGTCTGTTTGTTTGTATGTTTAAGAGTATTTGCACGAACACTCAGTGGGTTGAATATGTTAGTCGGTGACTTAGTTAACACAGATAAATGGCTATAGTATAGACCTTGAATAGGCTATAAGAGATAAAGGAGTGTTTAGAGTAAATATCCAACAATTGATGAATTGTGAAAGTGGCACACTATCAAATCAGTTACCGACCGCCTGGACCTTTTGGGCATGGAGTTGACGTCAGATCTCAACTTCGGCTCAACCATCGAGTCAAAAGCACAGACTGCAGTCAAAAAGTTGGGTATCCTAAATAAGGTGAGACGGTACTTCACATCTGGACAGCTTCTGGGCTTGTATAAAGCTCAGGTCCGTTCCTGTATGGAGTATTGCAGCCACTTATGGGTTGGCTCAGCAAAATACCAGCTTGCTGCACTTGACTCGGTGGAACGCAGAGTAAAATGGCTCATAAGTGACGAGGCGCTGGGGGCTAGGCTTCATAACCTGGCTCATCGGCGTAATGTTGCTTGCCTGTCGGTCTTCTACAGACTGTACTTCGGAGAGTGTGCGCAACAGCTCCACGACCTGATCCCACCATCTCCCTTTCACTATCGGACCACCAGACGTACAGCGGGGTACCATCCGCACTTGGTCGATATACCGTCTAGTCGTACTAAGCGCTTCTCTTCCACATTTATTATGCGCACGGCCAAAGTGTGGAACTCTCTGCCAGCATCTGTGTTCCCTTCCACGTATAACGTATAGTACTCCAGACCGAATTTCGGACATGGCAACCAATCTCAGCGGAGATATTATATTATAGTGCACAATTGTGTGCGCAGACACAGGTGCACTCTCTCTTCCCTCACTCGCATACTCGCATAGTCCGATGCGACGGCAATCCGACACGACCGGAGAGAGATCAGGCGCACGGGAGTATCACACCGCCAACTTCCAAACTCCGGGCTGTTATTTAGTTTTTACCCGACTGCCCCAGAAGGAGGGTAATGTTTTTCCATAAGGAATTTCTTAATAAACTTATATACGTACACGTAGACTGCACGAAAGCTTGAGAGCTGTTTAGAGTGCTGATGCGTCATGCGATGGGTTAAATATTATGTTAATAACAATATGTATATCTAACCTAAAAAAACAATTTGCACTTACTATATCCACAGTACTTACTACTTACCTAATAATACAGGCTGTTGCAAAAAATTTAGAAAAAATGAAAAAAACACAGAGTCACACGTATTAGGGCATAAATCGAACAGATTACGTGTGACTCCGGATTTTTAATTTGTCTGTCTGTGATGTCTTGTTTATACCTTTTAAGTCGTAGTTGGGTTTTAGTTTTTATTACTTGATTTTTTTTTTAAATTCTTTTGGGGTTATAATATATATATTTTTGAAATGTGCTCATTAAGCCCTTTCATTTGATATCCAACATGGTACGATTAAACCATTTTTTTTTTTAAGTTCCTCACTTTATGTCCTCTAGAGGGCGCCATTTTTAATTTAATGTGACTTCATATAGCCTATAACCAGTGGACAATCACGACGCTTCTAACGATACCCCATTTGTCAAATTGTGATAAGTGGTTTGGAAGATAGGAGGGAACAGATGAACATATATACATACATACATACAAACATACATACATACATACATACATACATACCGGTCAAAATCATAACCCTCCTGTTTTATTCGCCGTAGTCGGGTAAATAGTATGAGGGGAAGATTCATCCCTCCCTAATGGATGCAGTTGACTAGGTCACAGGCTGCATAATGATTGGCTATTTGCATCTACTATTCTGCCGTAATCGTAGTCGAGAGTAATATAAATAGTACGTAATTAGCATTGTTTGCACGGTTGCAGTGTAGGCTGTGAGTAGAATTCGATATGAAATGACGTCGTGCATTAGGTCATAGTTTTATTTGACAGTGATTGAGATGTAGTGATGAGTGTTGTGTTTTTTATGGGATCTCAAACAACAACAAAACAAGCCATACCTAGTTTTTGTTGCCACTATTACTTAATAATAATAGTACTTAACTACTTACAGTCCTTATTAGAATTATTTTTCTTTTATTTATTTAATTACATATAAGTAAATTATATTTTTAAATATTAGATTTTTTTTTTTTAAATAATGACTGGATGGAATTATGATGAATATGGATATGAGAGATTTGATTTTGTGCTATAACTAATTTATTAATGTAGTCGTATATTATTAAAAGCTATTTGGTTCATAAAAAAAATATATATATTACTACTATATTGTCGTTCTACATTTTTGTGTGAGTGTGAAGTGTTTAAGAGTGTGTGTATGTGTTTAATGAGTTGATGTGGGAGTGGCAGTAAAATACGGATGTCAAAAAACTAAAATTGCACTTAATTTCCTTGATGTGATATAAACAACAACATTATAATCATTGTCTAAGGGAAGCCTAGTAACACAGCGCATCGCTTTTGGCACTAGGGTCGCTTACGTAATCGTCTAGGCAATGTTCAGGGTTGTCACACGAACACGATATTATGTTGACATTAATTTTTTTTTTTTTTTCATTAGATTTTGTCGCATACATTAATTGTGCTCATATTCGATCACATGTTGAATGATTTAAAAACTTGCATCTTAAGTACCTAAAATGCAAGTTTTTTAAATCGACTTCCAAAAAGGAGGACGTTCTTTATTCGTAGCGTATGTTTTTTTTTTTATGTTTATTTATGTCCGTTGATATTTTCATCAATTGTGGACGGATTTTGAAAATTATTTTTTCATTTGGGAGAGGAAGCTTGCGCGGTGGTCCGATATATATTTTATTGACTTTGCTTGGGTAGTTTTTGAGTTAGCTTCAATAATACGTATTTTTATTTTTTACCACTTAGTATATGTGAATGATGTTATATTAAGTTATTGTCACTGTTATTTACATAGCAGGTCGTGGTATTCGAATTTGTGTGGGGTAGGTAGAGCCTTCTCTTCCCGCTCAGCCTAACTCGCACTCAGTCCGCAAGCATTATCGTGCGAGCGAGATATAAATGAGCTGAGATATTGGACTCTTAAAAAAAATTTTAGTTACTTCATTGTGCGCACTTTGATGTTAATAAATACTTAAGTAAATATGAAGAGTGACAACCCTATCGACAGTAAATTTATATCTTCTGGCATGTCGTACACGGAACGGACCGGCCGTGACTGAGTCTACTCGCTTCTATACAGGGTGTATTAATAACTGAAGCGAGATTGAACGCCGAGATTGTCGTGACTGCTCGTGACACTCACAGTTTCCTGAAAGCCTGATCAAGTCTGTAATCAGTAAAAGTTTAGTCTTGATAGCTCTTATGATTTTTTGAGCATGTCACAACAAATTATTTGTTCCTAAATTATAGTTTCTGCTGGCCATAGGGCGAGCACATAATATGGCACCATTTCAAGGGAAGTACCTTGTATGGTGGACTGTTAACGTCGAAACCTTGTCTTTCTTTTCCTTTTTCTTTGCGCCTCGAGGTTTCAGCTTTTTGCCTCAAATTAATATGTAGGTAGTTTAAACATCACCTCATTTTAGGATACACCCTGTATACATTTTTATCAGATGTTTTACGGACTACCGTGCGTCAAATACCTTTGTGTGACGCTCCGGACAGCGCTGAGGTCGGCATGGTAATTAACATTGTGATTATTTGGTGGTACATGCATACAAAGAACTATTAATAGAGACACGTTACTAATATAGCGAGGTGGTTGAGTTTTAGGACTGCCTCGTTGGTTTAGGAGTCGCAACGCAAATCAAACAAACAAATGTTTGAAAGAAAATCTGAGGCCCTAGATAAAGTGACATTCTATCAGGGATAAAGATGATGGAAAAAGCAAAAATGTATAGAACTGACATAAGCTATCGAAAAGCTTGTGTCAAAGTCGTTGTAGAAATACGAAACGCTTTCGAAGCGATTGTCACTTGTCTAGGCCCTCTGAGGCTCTAGACAAAGTGACATTCTATCAGCGATAATGATGATGGAAAAGACAAAATGTATAAGACTGACATAAGCTATCGAAAAGCTTATGTCAATCCTGTTGAAAGTTGCTGTAGAAATACGAAACGCTTTCGAAGCGATTGTCACTTGTCTAGGTACACAACGTAACTTACGAACTTATGAAGCAATGGATTAGACATTTGTTTCGAACCGATTCCAATTCTAATTGATCGTGTATTAAAAACAGGTTTTGTCGATGGAAGAATAGACAAAATGACAGATTATGATTGGTTATCTGTCATTATGTCTATTCTTCCGTCGACAAAACGCGTGCTGTTAAAAAAAAGCGTCAGGCACTAGTTGTCTGGCATTTTTGCTGAACTGGGCCTATTTGGCGCAGCCGCGAGGCACACTTCCCTCTTAATTTCTTACTTTAAAGTAAGAAATTAGGGGGGAGGTACCTACACTTTGATTTAAGTATTTCCTTTTTTATATTGGTTTCTTTTTTACTTGTGTGTGGTGTGCCCTGTGCCCCTGTGCCCCTGTCTGTGCTAAATAAATGTATTTTCTTTCTTTCTAAGTACGCAAATAGGGTACTGGGTCAAATAGTAATGGCGTTTTTACAAGATTTTACTAATGCCATAAAAATATTTTTTTACCACGACTGCATTACCCCTGCACTGTTCTATAAAACTGCTAATTTCTTGAAGTTACTTCAGCAGTTAAATGTCGGAATCCATTAACTGCCAGAGCTTTAGTTTTGTTATCCAAATTATTCTAGGAACACGCTACTGGACTAGATTTCTAGGTTATAAACTAGTTTTGCCTAGGCAGTTTTAGGTCAAATAAATGGGGCTAATCTGATTATGGGTGAGCTAATTTTCTGGTCCTTAGTTACTACTGAAATGGTGGAGCTCGTGGCTAATTAATAACTACACTCGCCGGGGTTGGTCCGTGGATGGGTGAACATCTTGTCTCCGTGTCTCGGAAAGCACGTTAAGCTGTTGGTCCCGGCTGTCGAACGAGGATCTTTGTCTGTCGTTACGGGTCGTCTGAAGCCCGAAAGTCTGACAACCAGTCTTACCAAGCGGTATCGAGTTACCCCTAGTTATGGAGTTGTGGAAGTCAGATAGGCAGGTGTTCAGCTGCTTGCGGGAAAGTCCGAAACGGATACCGGGACCTTTGGCAACAGGCAACTGAAGGAACACGGGTGGGTTTTAGTCAGTAAAAGTTTGACACGTCCTCCCGCTCCGCCAAGAGCGGGAGAAGCCATTTGATGATTTCCAACCATAAAAAAGGTGTTCAGCTGCATCCGGTTAGATTAGAACCCGACCCCAAAATAGTTGGGAAAAGGAAAATGATGACATTTGAATATGTAGAAAGATATTAGTACGTTAGTCTTTCTTTTCTTTTTCGGAATCCACGGAACAACCGCGGCAAGCGTAGCTTAACCTGATCAATCGACCCGTGCAGCTGTTATTACTTAGCCACAAGCCTTAAATAAAAATAATAGCCCCCATCACCGCCGCGATCGTGTCGACACGCTCGAGACACGCCCGGTGACATAACTCGTCTGTTACATGGCGTGACCAAGGCACCGCCATACAATGGCCTAATAGTTCGTGGAATAGCCTAAAGTTAGGCTATTTAGAAATGGGTTTTTGTAGAAAGGAAAGGGCTCCCTATATACACTCCTTTGCAAAAAAATCGGGTGGTTTTGATTTTTCTACATTATTGGTAATCATTTAGTTGTAAAGAAGTTTTAATAGCCAAACTACTACTTATTACTGTCACTTACCAAAGCTTTGAGAGTGCATTGAATGACGATTTCATGAAATTTTCATTCCATGCACTTACATGAACTTAGGGAGTTGTCTTGCTGATTCTTATGTTTATAATTTTTTAAATCCATATTTGTTACGACCGCAAATAATATTTAGATCAACATACAACCTGATACTGACCTGCAAATTGCAAAAAACGTAAGTAAATTTGAAATTCGCGGGCCACCCTAGCGCATCCCCCTTAATTTTGAAAAAAAACTGTACAACAACGTAAATAACTCAATGAATTTTGTTGAACTGTCAAAATGAAAGAAAATTAGTCTTAATCGGTTACAAAAATAAGTTACGCAATTTAGATAGCACGTTAGTCACTAACCAGACGAAAAAGAGGACGAAGAATGGTTCTTAATTACTTACTACGGTGCTAAACTGCTGTTAAAAATGTTTACAAACATAAGTCAAAAAATTCTAAACAAACATTTATTTTGATCACTTGACTTAATGCAAGTATTATTGTTAGAAAATGTTTGTAAACATTTTTAACAGCAGTGTGGTAGCACCTTAAGTAAATTGAGGATTGTATGAAAACAAAGTCGCGCTCAACAGATATAGCATCATAAATTCGACGATGCCACCTCCGCTCCTCATACCAAGTCACTCAATCGACAGATCCCATTTAGATGCGTTTGCTATTTTGCTATTACCGATACATAAATACACGAGAAGATGACGCCATGATGAGGTCATATGTGACGTCATTAGGTTGTGAAACAGTTACAGATTTAATATGAAAATACATAGAAAAGGTTGGGTAAAATGAGTATGTATAAAGAGGAAGAAGTATTCATGTAGGTAATATTTGTGTGACTGGAAAACTGGCTTTTTTAATATAGGTAGCGCCTCCGCTGCCGGCGCCGGTTGCTGAATTGGCTGCCAGCGCCGTTGCTAAATTGGCTGCCCGCGCTGGCTTTGGTTGTCAATTTGGCATATGGAGTTGAAAGGCGGGATAGGCATGATTAAAAACTTATTTTTTATTAAAATTAACAGTGGTAATAAAAAAAAAATGTAATAGAGCATTATTTTTTTCCATAATCAATCATTTCCATAATCACACTCGGCGCTCCCTTGATTATGATATAAAGGAAGTGCCTCGGCTACCGCCGCCGTGTCCCGAATTGGCTGCCAGCGCCGCGCCGGTTGCTAAATTGGCTGGTGGCGCTAACTTTGGTAAAAACAGCGGAGAAAGTGGCTAGCAATTTGGTTTAAAAAAAACATGTATAGCATTTTTTTTTCCATAATCAATAATTTCCATATTCCAGTAATCAAGTACTCGCCGCAACCGAACTTGGTGGATAGATTAGGTTAAATATTTGATATTTGTGTCAATGTCAATTTCTTATTTGTGTCATAAAATATTATAGGTAAAATTTTCCTGAAGTATTTCATGCCACGCTCTCTTAACACATTATCATGAAGTTTTACTTTATCTAATCTGTTCTTTCTCAGTAACAGCGTTCATCTTATAGACGTAAGATTATCTGCAGGTAATCTATCTGCATTCCTGACTGAGGTGAACACGACTGTTATGTGCTGTTGGTTTCGAAAGAATGGCTTCCTTTTTACCCGACTACGGCGAAGAAAAAGGAGGGTTATGATTTTGACCGGTATGTATGTATGTATGTTCATCTGTTCCCTTGTATCTTCTCAACCACTCATCACAATTTGACAAATAAGGTATCGTTAGCGTCTTGATTGTCCGCTGGTTATAGGCTATGTGACGTCACATTAAATTAAAAATGGCGCCCTCTCGAGGAAATAAAGTCAGGAACTAAAAAAAAAATATTGTTTAATCGTACTGTGTTAGGTATCAAATGAAAGGGCTTAATGAGCACATTTCAAATTTATATATTTTAACCCCAAAATAATTTAAAAAAAAATCAAGTAATAAAAACTAAAACCCAACTACGACTGAAAAGGTATAAACAAGACACCACAGACAGACAAATTAAAAATCCGGAGTCACACGTAATCTGTTCGATTTATGCCGCTCTAACACGTGGATGGGTGACCATCTTTACATATCGTGTCTCGGAAAGCACGTTAACCCGTTGGTCCCGGCTGTCATTGTGGATCTTTGACAGTCGTTACGGGTCGTGAGAAGGCCGAATGTCTGACAACCAGTCTTACCAAGGGGTATCGTATTACCCAGATAGTGGGTTGTGGAGGTCAGATAGGCAGTCGCTCCTTGTAAAAAACTGGTATTCAGCTGCATCCGCTTAGACTGGAAGTTTAGACGAGAGAGAAGTTTAACATGCAGTATCATATGTGTTCTTGGATTATAATAAGCCCACTTTTGTGCGAGCTTGTTCTTCCGGCGAAGTCATTAAGTTATCCTTGTAGTTTATCAATCAATAACTTACTAAGTGGGTACATCAAGGTTGTGCTGCCTACAGTGATGTCAAAATGTCATAGACACGTGTTTATCGAGTCAACGTAGCTCGTCAATATCCTTAGTTTAGATCTTCATCATCAGCCTTCATCAGTCCACCGGTGTTTGACATAAGCCACCCAAACGCGTGTCATTTGACGCTAGGGCTCTTTTATATCCATCTGCTATCAGTCACTCTGCGAAAAAATTCACTCCAACTATCTTGAGGGCGTGCTGTACGATTACCGATTCTCGGTCTTCATTCAAGAACACGTGTACCCTAACGAAATATAGATGAATCAGCCTATCGCAGTCCACTGCTCAACATACCTAGGTTTGCATCTCCCGAGTTACTCCACAAAGCCCAGTTTTAACAGCCTTCCGCATCTAGTAAAAACAAATAAAATACATAAACTGGTTTATTTTTCCGCCAATCATAAAAATAACTGGATTTCAGTGTGTATATTTTTGTGTCAATCTTAAACGTCGGTAGTCGCGTCATCTTTATTAAACAGTGATGTTATGGCCTCCCGACAAGTGGTGTTTTCACCCTCTTGAGACGTGTTACTCAATGTAGTTATTATGCTACCAAGTACCATGCAACATTTTGGACTGTGACAGAATTTCTAACTCCTTGGTTAATGAAATTTTGTTCGACAAAGTCCAAGCCGCAGTTATTTTTGGGATTTCGGTCACCAAGCAGTATTTGATTGCTGTGTTCCATTTTCAACCATATTTTTGCAGACAAAATAACAAGTCAAGAGACTGTAGAGTGTGTTGCAGAGTTGCAGGTGTGTGGCTTATCGATGGTAGATGATAAATCAAAAATATCTACTTATCTTGTGACTGTATTTGGAGGGGTTTCCGCAGGGCTCTGTTCTGGGTTCAATTTTCTTGGTGAAATAAATCAAAAAGACTTGTGTTTGACATTTGACAGTGATTGTCCCTTTCATGTGGGCCATAGGCTCGTTTTTCAACTAAACGTATTTAAAAAAGTATATAATTTTGCTTCGATTGAAAGAGGCAAGTATTTACAAACATACAAAATAGTATTACAAACATAGTAAGAAAGCTATTATGATTGGACAGGCGTTACACAATGAGTGTGATGAATTTATTTCTTTGTAACAACTATTACGTCGTACCTATCTATAGTGTAATGTATACCGTAGGCGTGCTACACACTAGTTACTACACCCTACTGAACACAAGTAGTAGCGGGTATTAATCGGCACAGTCGGGCATTACATCGAATATGTGTACATTTATGACCAAGAAAAAGGCCGCCTATCATGGTGGCAAAAATCGAGTGCCATTTCATCAAAAATAGATGCTCAACGGAATTTTCCGATCGGTACGAGCCGAATTCGAGGCTACCTGTCTGTTAAACCCTAACGATTGGTTCAGTGGCTTAGGCGTGAATAGGAAGGAAACAAACAAACAGGCAGAGACTTTGGATTAGCATGGATTGCTTCGGGTAGTCTTTTTAGTCAACCAGTCTTACCAAGGGGTATCGTGTTGCTCAGTAACTGGGCTGAGAAGGTCAGATAGGCAGTCGCTCCATGTAAAAGCATGTCAAGCTGCATCCGGTTAGACGAGAAGCCGACCACAATATAGTTGGGAAAAGGCAATATAAGCAGATTGAGTAATATGATGGGAGGAAGCAGACATTTTCTCGCGAGGATTTAAACGGTATTGTACAAATTATGCCGAAAAAATAATACTTCAGTGTAGGAAAGAGATGAAGCTCTACAGGACGTATAGCTCCATATCTTCCCCCACGAAGTAAGATTAAAATAATACTGCTGTAAGCGGTGGTGATAGCAAATATATAAATAGCAAATGATAGCAGTGCGGTATCGTTTCAGTATACAGAGCATGCTATCCGCACTGCTGCTTACCGACCAATAAAGAAAGGGCCTTAGAATGCTGTCTGGATATTAAAGATTTCGAAAGAACCACAGTGATGATGATGATGATGCTTCTGGAAGCCGACCCCAACGTAGTAGTGTCCGTTGTTCAACAAATACTGCAGAATCAACTGTGCTGACCAGAGGGCCTAGACAAGTGACAATCGCTTCGAAAGCGTTTCGTATTTCTACAACGACTTTCTACAGGATTGACATAAGCTTTTCGATAGCTTACGTCAGTTTTATACATTTTTGCCTTTTCCATCATCGTTATCGCTGATAGAATGTCACTTTGTCTAGGGCCTCAAAGGGCTGAGACAAGTGACAATCGCTTCGAAAGCGTTTAGTTTTCTACAACGACTTTCTAGGATTGACATTTAAGCTTTTCTATAGCTTACGTCAATCCTATAGATTTTTTCCTTTTCGATCATCGTTATCGCTGATAGAACGTCATTCTAGAGCCTCTGGAACAAGTCTGTAGCACGCCTTACGCCACAAATCACTGGCAAGAACAGGAAACATTTAGAACGGATGGGTTTTTGTTCCGTGTTTACATGTCTTCACTGAGTTATATGGGCTAAGCAGTAGAGTTACTTACTAACGATTTATGTTTGACTAGATAAAAATTACTGTAGATAAGTACGCTTAATGAATTATTGTTTGGACTTAAGTAATGAGGAAGAATGAAAGATATGTCGTTAGGAAAGTTTTGGTGTGTATGTTTTAAGGTTAGTGGAAGACCGAAATATCAGTGGATGGATGTATACAGGGAGTTAGGGTAAACACCGTTATCCTTGCAACCAGTGGTTTGCTTTCATTTATAGAACGTAAAATCAAAGGAAAATTACAACTTTTTTTTATTTATTTTTAATCTAAGTTTTACCACAAGATACGCAAGTTCGTTGCATCTCGACACGGGCGGGGGGTGCGGGACGTGAGCTGACCGGCTGCGAGCGCGACCCCTCCCTCAGTCAGTCAGCTGTTTCGCTAGCGAGCACGGAGTCGGATAGTAACTTTTTAAAATCTTTTAATGAAAATAACGTTTTTTTTCTGTTGTGTTCGCTCATTTATTTTTATATTTAAAGCAACTACCCATGGTTTGAATGACAAGAGTGTTTACCCTTACAGCCTGATAAGACTAGCTTCCGCCCGCGTGGTATGTCGATAAAAAGATAGCCTGTGTCCTTCCCCGGGATGCCATCTATCTCCTTGCCAAAATCGAAATCCGTTCAGTGGTTTAGCCGTGAAAAGGGGTAACATACAGACAGACAGAGTTACTTTCGAATTTATAATATTAGTATGGATGGTAGCTGTGCCACGCGTTTTCACCTGCATAAGTCTCGATCCCGTGAGAATACCGGGATAAAAAGTATCCTATGTCCTAATCCAGGTCATGGTCTAACCCTGTGTCAATTTTCATCTAAATCCGTTCAGCCCTTTTTAACGTGAAAGCGTAACAGACAAACTCACTTTCGCATCGTAAATCCTTACTAATATTATAAATGCGAAAGTAAATCCTTACTAATATTATAAATGCGAAAGTAAATCCTTACTAATATTATAAATGCGAAAGTAACTCTGTCTGTCGGTTTCACGCCAAAACGACTGAACCGATTTAAATGAAATTTGGTACACAGATAGTCTAGAATCTGAGAAAGGACATAGGCTACTTTTTATCGACATACCATGCGGGCGAAGCCGCGGGCGGAAGCTAGTAATAATATAAATGCGAAAATGAGTTTTTATTTGTTTGTTACGTTAAAATGCTTTCAAAGAAAGAAAAATAAATTACGAAACGAGGAAAAAAAAAAATTCACGACATGCTCTTTATGTGCGGTAAACATTGTTTTTCTTTGAGCACAATCTTAGACATCTCACTCATATAATTAACATGGAATGTTATTGATCCCATCTACGCGAACTATCACATAATACATGCAATATTCTATCACATTTAACATGGACGCACTCACGCGCAGCATTCCTTGAATGATCGATAAATCTCGAGAGATATCTTGAGATAAATCGATCATCAATCATTGGGTTATTGGCTGTTGGCATAATTTAGAATAATAAGTTAGATTGAAGTAAAATTAGTCGTGAATGCTTTTCACAAGCACTATTGAACTTAGGTGATTGGACTGTTCCTTTTTAACCGATTTCTTCAAAAAGGAGGAGGTTCTCAATTCGTCTGTATGTTTCTTTTTTTGTATGTTTGTTACGCGATTACTCCGAACACTAAAAAATTGAAAAATAACTAATTTCGGAAGTCGGTGGCAAAAAACGTAATCGAAATTGAATCGTAATTGAAAGGTAAAGGTAAAGGACACCGGCTTTCGAAATTAGTTATTTTTCACTTTTTTGTGTTTTTTTTGGAAGTCGGTTTTTTTTTTGTAATTTTGTTGCAGAGTAGTGCTCACCCACATGATTGTGGATATAGGTACTTCGCTCTTATTTTGTTTTGAATTATTAACAAGCTCTACAATTCTCTGTACATGCACATATACGTGAGGGAACTGGGATCATCCTAACAAATATTATAAATGTGAAAGTGACTTGGTTGGTTTGTTTTTTATGCTTTCACGCTAAAACGGCTGAACGGATTTCGATAAAATTTGACACATGGGTAGACCAAGACCTGTAGATGGATATAGGCTACTTTTCATCATGGATCGCAGACGAAATCGCAAGCAACAGCTAGTATTATATATTAACTTATTTAGCTAAATCTGGTTTGACTGAAAGCCGACATACAAAATAGAATATATGTATTTTTTTAGGTCCACCTCGACCTTCTTCACAATGTTTTCCTTTTTACCGACTTCAAAAAAGGAGGAAGTACTACGTTCGGATGATTGTTTTTTTTTTTTTTTTTTTTTTTATGTATATTCACCGATTACTCCGCCATTTGTGAACCGATTTTAAAAATTATTTTTTTGTTCGAAAGGGTATACTCCCGAGATGGTCCCATATAAATTTTATTAAGTTTGCTTGCATAGTTTTTGAGCTAGCTTCAATATTACGTATTTTTCCCACAGTCTATTTAGACGATATAATTATTAGACTCCTTCACTGTTATTTACATAGCAGGTAGTAACTTGTGTGGGATAGGTACCACCACTAAAAAGTGAAAAATAAAAACTTTTTACAAAAAAAACAACCGACTTCAAAAAAAACACTAAAAAAGTGAAAAATAACTTTAATTTCGGAAGTCGGTGGCAAAAAACGAAAATTAAAAAAGCAAAGACACCGACTTCCGAAATTAAAGTTATTTTTCACTTTTTTAGTGTTTTTTTGTTAACTATGACAAGCCAAAAATAAGATGGTAAAAATATAGTGTGCGTACCTACTCTTTTGTAATCAAAATATCTCCCCCATGGGCATAACATGGCCTGTCCGATCGCGTCCAGGCAAACCCCCGGGAAATCTGGTAAAGATATCACTATTATTTGCAGTATAGGTACTTTCGTCCCGTCGTAATCAAATATCGTAGACCTTGACCACTTACAATGTAATCATATCCAAGTGTGACCATATATGTAGGATAATGTGTGGGGTATGAGACGGCGCCTAATGTAAGAAGCCTAATATATTAGGCGTCGCAATAAAGAATTAATGGGTTGTCGGGGATTTACGATTTACTTATGGTAGTGCGACGAGTTAACAAGATATCAAGCACTTAAAGTGCATTAGAACTAACGAAGTACATTAGACGATTATTACGAAAAAGTCCGGTTTTCCAGAATCGGAGAGCTAATCCATAGTAATATTATAAATTCGAAAGTAACTCTTTCTGTCTGTTCTGTGTGTTACCTTTTCACGCCTAAACCACTGAACGGATGACGATCAAATTTGTCAAGGAGGTAGATGGCATCCCGGGGCCTTCCCCGGGATGCCATCTACCTCCCTATAGTAGCCAATGCCCTTACATAGGCTACTTTTTATCGACATACCACGCGGGCGAAGCCGCGGGTGGAAGCTAGTAAATATTTATACAGGCTGTTGATTGACCAACATCCGTTGACCCGTAGGTAGGTAGGTAGTGTAAAAAATACATGTTTTGTATAAGCGACTGCCATCTGACCTCTCTAGATTCGCGACAATCTAAGAAGTCCGTTTTGACAGCTATAAAAATGCTTTGTGTAGCAATGAAAAAAGAAATTGGTTTCTTATAAACTGATTCGATGATATCGATTGAACATACTTAGAGAGTTTGTAATCGACGACTTATCTACATTGCTAACTGATTCTCAAGGCATAAGGTTTTATTACATGTACGTCAAAACGGACTTCTTAGATTGTCGCGAGTGTAACTCAGTTACTGGGCTATACTCGATTTCGGTTACCCCTTGGTCTTTTTTTTTTTGCGGTTGGGGTATCATCCAATTACTTCTCCCGCTCTGGGCGGAGCGGAAGTGTCAGACTTTTACTGACTAAAACCCACCCGTATTCCTTCAATTGCCTGTTGCCAAGGTCCCGGTATCCCTTCGGACTTTCCCGCAAAGGCTTCGATCACTCTTGGCTGTCGCATGATCGACACGTGCTCTCGAAAAAGTTCGTCACCCCACAGAGGCATCGATCCGATCGGTTTTATTATATAGCCTCTACATTATATTTATTTCTAAAGTTTTACGACTCTCGTAAGTTAATACGATTTATATTGCAATACCTACTGTATACCTCATCGTACCGTACAATATTTGTTTATTCAAAAACTTTTATACCTATATGCATTTATATCTCTATTTACTCAAACTATTTACTGACTGTAAGACTGTAAAAACAGCTGTTTTTATTATGATTTGCTCCCACGCTTAATGCCAGTGCATATTAATTGACATTCAAGCGTTTCAAATGTCAAAAAACGCATCTAGAATATGTACTTTGATATTTGAATAGAGTCGTAGACAGTTTAGGCAGTATAATCTGTATCTTTTCATACACGAAATCTCTTAAGGGGTCATTGTACTCACCATTATGAACTATTTTCACTATGGGACCAAACCCGAAATCACGAAAAAAATATCAGCTGTATAGTCCCTTAGCTTAGCTACTACCTACTCAAAAAACTATAATTTTCAACATTGATGCTGGCAAATAAAAAGTCTTCAAACGAACAAATTTAGACGCAATCGAATTTCATTTCAATCAGACGAAACCATTTAACGCGGATTAAAAATGGCGTTGCTTTTAATCACGGATTTTCCATTTTCTTGTTACAAAGACAACTTCAAAAAATTTATCTAGGTTTATGCCGCAATAAAATCCTACAGATTGATATGATTTACGACATTTTCTGTTTTCCAACATAGGATTTACATCACATATCCCGAGTTCATTACACTTAAAAAAAAAGTCTGTCAAATCGTCCGTCCCTCAGGAACTGGGAATGTAGGTCGATTGGCGCGAGAATTTAAAATTAGAACGCGGATCTCCGGCCGGCGTGATCCGTTCTCGATTACTTTCACTCGATTCAAATATAGATTCTCGATTATTCTGTTTGTGTCTATGGTCTAATTAATAAAAAGATAAAGGATGTAGGTTACTTGGCAGTGTGTGAAGATGGTAATTAAAAAAGAATAACGAACGCCATCATCATGTTTAATTAAGACTTTTTCATTAGATTGGAGATTTTCTGGAGGCTACCAATACTTTAAATGGATTGGTTGAATGAAGGTCTAAACATAATATGTTCAACATTCAGCCGAAAAACGTTCCATTTTGGACTAGGCCTCCCCCCACAAGCATTCTCCACATTTACGGGTCTTGAGCTTTCCCCGGATCCAGCGGATTCTCTCGATCTTCGCCAGGTCTGTGATGTACCTACCAGACTATGCTTGCATATGTATAAAAAAAAATGCAATTTAGAGTTAACTCAATTTATTGAACCAACAGCGGTAGTCAAACAGAAATCAGACTAAGATTCTGTCTTAAAGCCACCAGGAAACCAGCAAAACGTAAAATCGATACCAAACTATCCCTACCCACAGCAAAATCATAGAAACGATCCTATTTACCAAGTTTGACAACGAACAAGACAATATACTAGCAACAATACGATTTTGGCATCCCGCCAACATATTATATAGCTTGCCAACAGTAGTACAGTCAACCTCTCGATAAAAGTCCCAAAACCGACCTCATTATTACGAAATAAAGTCGCTGTCAGTGTCAAATCGTTACCATAGACAGTAGGTTGACAGTACTGCTACGACAAATTGTGGCTGGCTGAAAAGTTGTCTATCTATGTGTTCAATCAATGTCATGGATATTCAAGTACATAGCTGATTCTGTGACTAAAAATAGATGATGAAAACTGACGATTTTGTGCCAGGTATTGACAGGTTAAGAAGGGAGATTTTCCACTTATTTTTTTTGCGTACACGCAGGGTTATTTTTCTTTTGTTTCGTGTTGCCACTGACGGACTATGCAAAAGTGTTGTTGTGAAGAGATTTTCTAGTTGCAAGACCGTTGCGGTCAAAGGTGCGCGGACCTATTGTCATTCTTGGTAGCTGTTTAAAACAAACATTTCAATCGTAGATGGCCCTGCCGCGTCAAAAGATGGTCGCTTTTTTGCTTTGTTTTGACACCTCTGATACACAATGTCGCAGAGACTTGACTTGATTGTCATGGAAACGCCATTATTATTGTGCGAGTACTTTTTCGCGTGATTTAGTACGTTGAGGGCAAATCTAACGATTTAAATCTTTGTTTTAAATACTATGCATGGATATTTATGAAGTTCTGTAACTAGAGCTGCCACTGAAGTGTTCAGATGTGTTACAAGAGGATTCCTGGAGAAACCCAGACTCTCGCACCTTTCAAATAGGATATTGTCGATTCAAACTAAAAGCATATAATTCAATTAAACCAATTACAAGCACTTTTTAATAGTCAATGGGCTATCGCACTGAGCGTATGCGGGACATTTAAAGGTTCGGCTTTGAACAATTTTATGTACTGCTTTTATAGATTAATGACCAACCTGCATAATAGCTGAATGGTTTTTAGTAATTTTCTAAAATGAGTTAGGATCGGAACTGGCACTGGCAGTTAGCCCAACTGATGTTAAGCGGTTACTTCTGCCTATTAAATCTGTTATATCTCGTAGAGATCATGCTGGATGCTTTGTGTATAAACAACATACCCAGTCCTATATTAGCATAATCAGCCGTTGAACGTTCCTCTTCTGGGCTACTACAGGACTCCTCTCAGTGGCAGGGACTGGACCATAATCCACCACGCGGGCCCCGTGCGTGGCTGTACCCAGTCATCAGAAGAGAATTTTAGGGTTATCTATTTACCAGCATTAAATACTTACTCGGAACACAGTAACGCTGCTCGGTAGTAGAAATAAGTATCGTGGCAGTGCTTCCCCGGAAAAGTCCTTTCACTGAACTTTAGTTCTTCTGAAGCTAGGTACTCTATCTACCAATATACTGATGCGAGGGAAAGCGATTCTTTTGTTTTTTTAAGTTTCTCACCGCTGATTCACAACTTGTCACCATTCGAATTTTTTAAGTAACGTCATGATATGACCGAACATCAAGAAAACAAATGAATAAATATGTTCTCGTGAAAAACGAATGTGTACAGTGCGTTCATTATAACTTGACCCGTGACGCGATTGTTAGCACTGAATTTTGTAGTCATGTGATTGGTAGTACTTCTCTGTCAGTCGCCATTTTGAACTCTATCAGTATTGAAACTAAGACTGCAAAATTCAGCGCTACCAATCGCGTCACGGGTCAAGTTATAATGAACGCACTTGTAGAAGGTTTTCTGTGGAAAACGGACAACCCTAGGTAATAGACGGGAAACTGGCAACCTGTAATTACAATACCTTTGATGTCTCAGTTTATAACCAAGTAAGTAATAGTTAAGGCGCAAGACAAAGTACCTAGGTCTTTGAAAATAATTCTTGGTTAGCTAAATATGTAGGTATAGTTCTACTATACTCTTTACATAAGTAACTATCATTCTTAGATATTTTTGAAAGTAAATTTGTAAATGTTTTCTTAATCTCAACTAGATTCTAATGCAAGGAAAAAGTAAAGCTATTCGTAGTACATTCCGTTTTATGTGAAAAAAAAATTGTTCCATAATTTTTATCTGCTTGAGTCTCTGTGTGTTGGTTTTAAAGATACGGCCCTGCGACAAATATATAGATTTACATTAGACAATTAGACGGCCGGATTATATAAAAATAAGTGTCTAAATATTATAAACATACAATAAAAAAAAATCAAGTAATAAAAAACTAAAACCCAACTACGACTTAAAAGGTATAAACAAGACACCACAGACAGACACATTAAAAATCCGGAGTCACACGTGTTAGGACATAAATCGAACAGATTACGTGTGACTCCGGATTTTTAATTTGTCGGTTAATTTTATGTGACTTCAAATAGCCTATAACCAGCGGACAATGACGACGCTTCTAACGATACCTCATTTGTCAAATTGTGATAAGTGGTTTGGAAGATAGGAGGGAACAGATGAAAATGCATACATACATACATACCGGTCAAAATCATAACCCTCCTTTTTTGTTCGCCGTAGTCGGGTAAAAATAGTTGTCATACATAGAGTCTTTAATTTAAAGATATTTGCTACATGTGACAGCTGTCATTATATCGTGCACGGTGCTAATTATAAAACATGTGGACAATGCATTCGTTGAAATACTCGGACGATCAAGACAATTATTTAAAAGAAAACAAGTCTATAATCAATTTAAAATAGTTACAATATTTGTGTAACTTTCGGTTTATAATTAAGTATAGTAAGTACACAAATTATTTTAGTCTGGCAGTCTAAGTATTTTCACACTTTTGTGGAAAGTGGAATTTCTTGTCACTTTTTAGTTACCGACACGCGAACAAAGAATTTCTTATAAATAAAGGGTCTTACATACTGGCGCGATTCGTCGCGCGACGCGACCCCGCCGCATTGGTCGCCGTGAAGTTTTCTCAGAAATTGTTTTGTTAAAATTCGCGTCGCGCGGCGAATCGCGCCAGTATGTAAGAGCCTGTACATAAATAATTTATTGTGACTTTGTCGAAATATTTTGTATGAAAAATGAAAAGGAAATAAAAATAAAACTAATGAAAAATCATTCTTTGACATGGTCTCATTAAAGACCCTAGAGTCTACACTAGGGATACTAGCTTCTGTCCGCGGCTTAGCCCGCGTGGTATGTCGTTAAAAAGTAGCCTATGTCCTTCCCCGGGATGCCATCTATCTCCTTGCCAAATTTTATCTAAATCCGTTTGGTTTAGGCGTGAAAAGGTAACATACAGACAGACAGACAGACAGAGTTACTTTCAAATTTATACTATTAGCACAGATATTATAATACTACGCTATTAGTATGGATAAAGGAACACGTTGTCTATGGGTTTAATTTTTGCCATTTGGCTACGAAACCTCTCAAAAAAAAAAAAATTGATAAAAAATTATAACCAGAAAAGAAAACCACATAGCGAAGCATGAAAGCACGTGTTTAAAGTGCCAATGTGACTTACTCCTCGCCCTTGTCCTTGAGAATGTCATGACAATCGATTGTCTGGTGCGATATATTTATGTAACATACGAGAAAAATGTCTAGGAGTGCGTGGGAATTAGCAGAGAGTTATAATTAGAAGCACGGTGTTAATTGATGCTATACGTGTAGAATAACGGAAATAGTTGTGGCCGTGGGGAAGAATGCAATAGAAAATTATTATGAAACTGTATTAACCTATCCTCAGACCAAATAAAAGCCGGCTAAGTGCGAGTTGGACTCGCGCACGAATGGTTCCGTACCATTATCTATAAAAACGGGAAAAAAATCACGTTTGTTGTATGGGCGCCCCCTTAAATATTTGTTTTATTCAGTTTTTAGTATTTGTTGTTATGTGCGTGCGAGCGTGTATATACAGAGCGGAGGTGTAGTTTTGGTATGCTTCACTGTATTTTTCGCAGCGTTCTGTCTTAGTTTTTTATTTGATCTGAGTACCTATTTTAATACTAAGTTAATACATAAATACTAAGATTGTTTTTGATCCATGTAACTAAATGACAGGATTCTATTTGAATAGGTATACATTTCCTATTGCTACACACGTTATAGTCTTTCTCACTAATCAAGGAAATCTGTTGAGAAATCTTGTTTAGGAGTTGATCCCTGAATATTATTATTCAAGCATAAGAAATAATGACACTACTTTTCGTAACCATGAAATAGGCAGGGTTAGGTTAGGTTAGGTTAGTTATCACGACTTTTGTTTTTTATATTTTTATTTTAGTTTTGAGAAAAAATATATTTTGTATTATTATCAAATTATAAAAAGTGGGATTGGTCCCTGGTCCCAGTTTTGAAGTGGGATAAGTTGCCCCCTAACCCCACCCTAAGGCCTACTAAGTAATATAAGATAAACTTCTTTACCTAAGTTAAAAGCCAGGAAATAGCATTAGAAAACCTTTTCCTGCTTGACTGCCACCAAACAAAAGAATCATGAAAATAAAACTTAACCTAATAAAATTGTCTATATTAAATCAAACACTATTGTTACTCAAAAAGAAAGGATCAACGATAGGTTTTTGTATAGCGTTGTTCCGTTCTAAACATTGCTACAGTGAAAGAGAAAGTGCTGTTATTGTATTGCGTTGTCCCCTTTTTTGTCGTAGGTAATGGTTTATTTTATATGGAGTACGTGCCCATGTGTGTTATGTGCTGTTACGTCATTTTGATTGCTGTTGTTATATTCATTAGCTTGATGTGTGGTCTGTTGTCATTTCCCAGTTTGGGTATCAAAATATAGGCTTTATGATGAAAAAGGTCAAAGGTCATAACGCTTTTGGAATCTGTAAGAAAAATATTTTTTCAGAGAATCAATCAATCTGCCTAATCTTTTCACAACTATGTTGGGGTCGGCTTCCAGTCTAACCACCTATCTGACCTCCACAACCCAGTAACTGGGTAATACGATACCCCTTGGTAAGACTGGGTATCAGACTTTCGGGCTTCTGACGACCCGTAACGACTGTCAAAGATCCACAAATGACATCCGGGACCAACAGCTTAACGTGCTTTCCGAGACGCGGGTGAGTCTCGGTATGTAAAGATGGTCACCCATCCAAGGACCAACCCCGGCAAGCGTAGCTTAACCTGATGGATCGAACCGTGCAGCTGTTATTACTTAAGATATTCTTATTTTTTACAGAGTATCTAATATAAATTTTTACTTTTGATCATCCTTTCGGCTTACAGAATGACCTAAAATTAAGTTATTCGGAATGCCGTATGATAGACTTTCTTTTAAAATGATATTTTCCGAACGACCTACAGCAACAATTTATATTTTCAATAATACTACAGGCTCTAAGTGATGCCAAAATCAGAATGTCTTGAAGGAAATGATTATGTTGTACCTCTCTTTCCTTCCCCATTCAAACCTCGAAAGACACCATGGCCTTTTCCAAGGCCCAAACACCATAAAATAACTAGAGCAAGCTATTTTGAAGTCGTTGAAAGAGTTGTTCTCTATTCAAACGCGTGGAGAACTGCGCATAGACAATAGACGCGTCATTATGTCACAGCAATGGCTGCCGGAATCTGTACGTCCATTAGACGTATGGGAGAGATACATGTAGTTGGTACAAAGTTTAGTGTACTACTGGGTGTAAAACATTCTGTTACGAAAAGTAACATGCAAAAATTATTGCAGGAAAACGATTTTTATTAGTGTTGGAATCGCTGATTATGGCAGCGCGCAATGTAACGCTTGTCTCAAAACGGTGAAGGAAAACATCGTAAGGAAACCGGCATGACCTAGAACTAAAAAGACATGTAACATCTACCAACCCGCACTGGGCCCCTCGTGGTGGATTACCGCCCACTCCCTCTCATAGAGAGGAGGCCTGTGTCCCAGCAGTGGGAACATTATAGGCTGATTATAACTATATTGCTATGCATTGTAACGCACGCAAAACATTGAGCTTATGGGTGAATGCTACGGAACTACCGTTGCATTCACCCATAAGCTCAATGTTACAAGAGTTGTATTTAAAGTTGAGTTATGACATTTAAAACGTGATTTCATTCAAAAAAGTAATAAAAAAGAACTTAGTAGAACTTTGATCTTCAATATCTCCGTAATTACTACGTAATTTGACTGCCCCGTTGGTCTCGTGTTCGCAAGCGCGACTGCAGAGCGGGGGGTCCTGATTCCTGGGTCGGGCAAAGTGTTATTGGATTTTTCCATTAGGAATTTCGTAGGAACAGCCCGGAGTTTGGAAGTTGGCGGTGTGATACCCCCGTGCCTCGGAAAGCACGTTAAGCCGTTGGTCCTACGCCTGATCTCTCTCCGGTCGTGTCGGATTGCCGTCCCATTGGACTATGAGAGTGAGGGAAGAGAGTGTGCACTTGTGTCTGCGCCAACACTTGTGCACTATATCTCCCGCGCCGATGGCTAGTCTCCGTTGAGATTGGCGGCTGTGGCCGAAAATACGGTCTGGAGGACTATTATTAATTACTACGATTTTTTTTTTTACAGATAACTGGAAACCAGTTACCTGTAAACCGGTACCAGTTTTCTGTTAAAAAAAAATTGTGTAATTTCACGCACTTTTGAAATGAAATGAAATGAAATGAAATGAAATGAAATGAAATGAAATGAAATGAAATGAAATGAAATGAAATGAAATGAAATGAAATGAAATGAAATGAAATTGTTTATTCTGTAAATGAAATGAAATTGTTTATTCTGTAAATAGGATATCGCAATCACTTTTACACGTCATATTATTAAAAAAATAAAATAAGCTAGATGAGGTCGGCGTTTCCTATCTGACTACTCTGAGAAGAAAGGCCGAAACAAACTCAGAGGTCGCAGTCTCTTTTAAGGTCCAGACATAATCTTGGTCAAGCCATATGAGGACCATGTAGATTAATGTCTGAAATGGTCTTTTGAGGAAAGAACCACACAGATTTGAGTGGACCTGTCCAGTCAGTGCAAGCATTTGTCAGTAACCGAGGAGCTCAACTCAGAGCTGAAGGAGCTCAACGACTCGACGAACAATACCAAAAAAAGGACATTTGGGTAGGCCGCAGAAAGTACTCAAAACTGCCAGACCATCATTAAAACAAACAGGGAAAGAGGAGCAAAAAATAAAAAATGATCCACATAGTCCTCACATTCACAATAATCAAAACAAAATAATACTTACAAAGTAATAATGTCATGTTGTATAAAGAATAATCAACAATGTCAATTTGTAGGTATATAAAACTGGTATAATTTAATGATTTTAGATACTAATTAAAGTTAAAATGTCAAGTTATAGGGTTTTTTCAAGGCTTAGCAGAGCGAGCAGCTCAATCCCATGCATTTCTGTCTTCTAAATAATCCGAAATTTTATAGTACCCTTTTTTACATAGTTTGGTTTTAATACTGCTTTTAAATCGTTTAATGGGTAAGTTTCTAATATCAATGGGAAGTTTGTTGTAAAAGCGTATACATTGACCCATGAACGAGTTGCCTACTCTGTGGAGACGAGTGCGATGTACAGCAAGATTGTGTTTATTCCTAGTATTTATACTATGAATATCGGACATTTTCTTAAAATTTGATATATCCTTGTGTACATACAACAGGTTTTCAAATATATATTGTGAGGCTACAGTCAGAATATCTATTTCTTTGAATTTTTCTTTAAGGGAATCTCTTGGACCTAGGTTGTAAATGGCTCGAACAGCCCTTTTTTGTAAAACAAAGATATTATTGATGTCCGCACAGGTTCCCCAGAGAAGAATCCCATAGGACATAAGACTATGAAAATAGCTAAAATAAACAATTCTGGCTGTATCTACGTCGGTTATCTGTCTAATTTTTTTAACAGCATAGGCGGCCGAACTAAGCTTTCCTGACAATTTTTCTATGTGTGGGCCCCATTGTAATTTGCCGTCAATAGTTATTCCAAGAAAAACCGTTGACTCAACAGGGTCCAACTCTATTCCATTGACTTGAACGTTGGTAGTTAGCTGCCTGACATTTGGCGTTGAAAATTTAATCAGTTTAGTCTTTTTCTCATTCAGGAGTAGATTATTTACATTAAACCAATGCACAACTTTAGAGAGTGCATCGTTGACTTGTTCAAAGTTGACTAACTGACGTTTGATTTTAAAAATGAGCGAAGTGTCATCTGCGAATAATACGATCTTGTTATTATCCCTTATATGATAAGGTAAGTCATTTATATAAATTAGAAATAAGAATGGACCTAGAATTGAACCCTGTGGAACGCCCATAGTGACCGCAGATCCTGCAGATCTCTTGCCATTAACATCGACCCTCTGAATTCTGTTATTCAAATAAGAAGTCAGAAGTTCGAGAGCCTTGTCCCTCAAACCATAGTGGTACAGTTTCCTGATGAGTGTATCATGATGTACGCAATCGAAGGCCTTGGACAAGTCGCAGAAAATGCCAAGAGCATCTTGCGACTCCTCCCAGGCCTCGAATATGCTCTTTAGTAATTCCACGCCCGCGTCTGTAGTAGAACGACCTTTTGTAAAACCAAACTGTTTCAGATGTAGTAAATTATGTGCATTGAAATGTCCTAACATTTGTTTTAAAATTAATTTTTCAAAGATTTTGCTCAAAGTAGGTAATATCGAAATAGGCCGAAAATTCGTAGGATCAGTTGTGCTGCCAGATTTGAACAATGGAATCACTTTACTAAATTTCATCAGATCAGGAAATACACCAGATGCAATACAAGAGTTAAAAACAATTGCTAAAAAGGGTGAAATAACATCAATTATTGAAGACATGGTATGTACTGACAACCCCCAAAGGTCAGCAGTTTTTTTTACATCAAGATTTTTAAAAGATTCTAAAATGTCTTCGGCAGTAATAATTGTAAATGCAAAAAGCTTGTCACATTCTGGTACACATTCTTTTAGTATTGAATAAGCAGACGTGGAGGACGATGATGATAGAGTTTTGGTTGTTAAAATGGGAATATTTGTAAAGAAATTTTCAAACTCAGTCGCCACCTCCACGTCTGCCTTAATATCTACATCATTGATTTTTAGATGGAAGTCACGATTTCGTACTGTCGTTCTTCCCGTTTCTGAATTAATAATATTCCAAGTGGTTTTAATTTTATTTCCAGAAGATTTTATTTTATTTTTAATGTGTATGGTTTTTGCTAAGGAACAGGCTCGTTTAAAAGTATTGGAATATTTTTTAACAAATTCTTTAAAAGCTTCATCATGGTTATATGTTTTTTCATGATATAATTCAAATAACCGTTGCCTACTCTTGTAAATACCCGTCGTAGCCCAATCACTAAATAAAACGCGGTCACAAACAGGCAATATTTTTGAGGTGAAAACTTTTCTAAACTCACAATTGATTAGGTTAAATAGTAATGTATAAGCTTGATCCGGGTCGTCGTGATAAGGCAAACCCGGTAGTTTTTCCATTAAATTATTTCTAAATTGACCTAAGCGATTCTTGTTTACAGGAACAAAACTCACAAGTTTCCTTTGAGCTCTGACTATTTTCTGAGGGAAAGTGACTAACTGGCCACAGTGATCAGAGTCCAACTCATTTATAATTAAATGGCTAGAAGGTCTTAAGTTCGTAAAAATATTGTCAATACAGGTAGCACTAGTGGCAGTTATTCTAGTCGGCTCAGAGAATGTATTGTATAAGTTATACGACTTTAATAGAGTTATAAACCTATTTACTGTAGCAGATTTTTCTAGTATATTGATATTGAAGTCTCCACAGACAACAACTGTTTTATTACTGTTAGAAGTCTTTAACAATACTTCTTCCATACATTTCTCAAAAATATCATATGAAGCACATGGGGGCCTGTACACGCTCATTACAATGAACTGCTCAAGCTCAATGCATGCTATTTCAATAACTCGCTCAACAGAGAGGCTCACAATATCTTTACGTTCTTTAAATTTAATATTGTTACGAGCAATTATTAGGGAGCCACCACGTATCATATTAACTCTGCTGAATGAGCTGGCAACCTGGTGGTTGTTAAAGCTGAACATGAACTGGTGGACTTTTAACCAATGTTCGGTTACACATAGGATATCAATAAAACTACAGTTCATAAACAGCTCCAATTCTAATTCCTTACCTATCACACCCTGTATATTTTGATGAACAATATTTAGAGTATTATTATTATATTTATTTAGATTACAATTTGATGGGTGAGATGATATTACAGAAGAACTTTTTGAAACATTTTGATGATTTAAACCAGTATTTATATTTTCTTCATTTATTATGCAAGAGGTTTCCTCTGTTGTCCTAATTTCTAATTTAAATAATAATCAATGTCATTAGTTGTTGCCAAATTATTGGCAGGATTATTTAAAATGTCACTGCGTTGCTCAAAAGAAGCAAGTTGTTTAGCCAAGTTTTTGGCTGAAATGGAAAAAAAATATGATAGCGACACAGCTATCTGTCTTTTATAATAGTTAGAAAGATAGTACATAACAATATTATATCTATCTCTTGTCAAAATCAAATTATTACTAACATAATTGTTAGTATCTACCAGATGAAACAGATTATTATTGAATGTCCAATTATGTAATGACATATTAATTTCAAATCTTATGTTGTTTTCTTCCTGTGGCAAGCTGTTACTATAGGGGAATGTAAACAACACAATTTTTCTTAAACTAAGATTACACAATGTCCTATAATATTGGAGCAATTCTCCTTTGTTCACATTTCCCCTATTACCCATAAAAATTAATAAAGTAGTATCCTTGTTAAAATTACATTTAATAATTTCTTTCATGATATCAAAAGAATTGAATCAAGATTATCACTTTGTATCAAGAAACTTTATCAAAACAAAAATGAAAAAACCATTTCCTCTTCATTTATCGCATCATCTAATCAATTTACGAGATAATCGATAAATCAATTAGAGAAATCAGATAAATATGTACCATTTTATTAACAAATCGGTTAAAAGAATCGGTAACCTCAATTATATTGACCAACATTATAATCGATTTATAATCGAATTGCGGCTGTGTTAATTGCGATGCTTCAATTCGTTTTTAATGTTTATCCGGGTTCTTATCCAATAAAAGATTATGATCCTCATCAGACAATTCTGCATTATCATATTATATACTTACACTTCGCAAACTAAAGTAACTCTTACATTCACTAGACAATAATGAAGGGTTAAGATGACAAAGGTGTTAACTAACAAATAGTTCTAAACGTTTCAAATGGGCACGTGTTCCTGTCAACGAGGCATCCTCATGACTTGTACCGACGATCCTCATGACGATTGACTTGTCGCGAACCCGAACACGACGTGTTTCCACGCCGAGCGCCGGACGTAGAGACTCTGCTCGTATCCATTTCCTACAGGGTTTTTTATGACTCTTTATTCCTAAAAAGTCCTATCCCTATTCCGCTTAACTATTCCAGTTAAGCGGAATAGTTTACTAAATATATCTACGTCTATTGCATTTTACATTATAATTAACTAGCTGCGCGCCGCGGTTTCACCCGTGTAAGTCTCGATCCCGGGAGAATATCGGGATAAAAAGTATCCTATGTCCTATTCCAGGTCATAGTCTACCCCTGTGCCAAATTTCATCAAAATCTGTTCAGTCGTTTTAGCGTGAAAACGTAACAAATTTATTTATTTATTTATTTTATTAGGTTTACCAACAATTGATTACAAACAAACAAAACATTCAAAAAATAAAAATAATAACAGTGTATCAGTTACTTATAGGTAAACACCACATGCATAAAACAATGAATCGGTGAAATAAGCTAACTTACTTAGTAATAAGCGCTAACACAGAAAATAATTGGTAAAATAGGTAAAATTTAATACTCTTTGACATTATAACATTAGTAAAATTATAAAAAAAAAAATTAAGTAACAAATCAAAAAATTAAAAATGGTTAAAATAATAACATAAAATAAATTCATAATAAATGCAAATAGGATTCATTCAAAATAAAAATTTATAGATTGCTTGAATTAAATTGACAGATTGCTTGAATTAAATTAACAACATAATATTATGTAAAAATAAAAGATATACTTAATGGATAAATTTAAAACAGTTTTATGTTATAACAGTGATATGATTCTGATAATTCTTAAACTTGAATAGGATTAAGGGTACAAATAAACAAACAAACTTAATTTCGCATTTATTAGTTAGGATTAGGATTATGCATCCCTCCATACTCTCTCACCTTTTCTAAATTGTAAGTTTACTGGCTACAAATTCAGTCTCTGGGCTACTACTGACAATTATACCATGCTAACACGTTATTTTCTTTGTTCCAGCAAGGTATTGGCGTGGAGATGGTGCGCGCGCTGGACAGCCACCCGCCGAGCATCTCCAATGTCTTCTGTGAGTGCGACTCCAAGGATGATGTCGTAAGTATTTACCGCTATAACACCTTTGACTCAATCTGCCTAGCCTTTTCCCAACTATGTTGGGGTCGGCTTCCAGTCTAACCGGATGCAGCTGAATACCAGTATTTTACATGGAGCGACTGATTATCAGACCTCCACAACCCAGTAACTGGGTAATACGATACCCCTTGGCAAGACTGGTTGTCAGACTTTAGAGCTTCTGACAACTCATAACGACTGTCAAAGATCAACGAATGACAGCCGAGACCAACGGCTTAACGTGCTTTCCGAGGCGCGGAGGAGTATCTCGATATGTGAAAATGGTCACCCATCCGTGAAAATGGTCACCCATCCACGGACCAACCCCGGCAAGCGTAGCTTAACCTGATGGATCGACCCGAGCGGCTGTTATTACTTAGCCACGAGCTCCTCTAACACCTTTTACTATGTTGAGAAACCCTCATGGGTGAAGAAAGAAAGAGAAATGCCTTTATGCGGGTAGCCTCTGGGCAGTCTCCAAGGTTCCTCCTGCGTGCTACAATCTACAATGAGTCGGGAGCTCGGGAGATTCAAATACACCCTCATCTATTTCTCTCCAGAAGTCCACACAAATTGATGAAACTTCAACTACGTATATATTTAGTCGATATTCAAATAGAAACCAAATGTTCGGAAATCGATGTGACACTTTTTGCAATACTGCTGACATGAAGTATGTTTGTACATAGGTAAATACTAAATACATACACTAGCTGATGCCCGCGGCTAAGCCCGCGTAGATGTCGGTTATTATTATATACTAAAACCTTCCTCGAGAACCGCTCTATCCATTGGTGAAAACAGCATGAAAATCGGTGCAGTAGTTTTTGAGTTTATCGCGAACAGACAGACATACAAACGCGGCGGAGGACTTTGTTTTATTGTAATAGATAAACTCACGGCATCTTCCCCATGGGAATAGGCAGAAACTATAGAAAGCTACCTGCTACCATCCTTATTAAATAATGACACCGTAAGATTGTGAGAAAAGTTAGTTTATAATCTATATTTCCGTTAGATTATAAATTGTGTACTGAGTGAAATGGGTTAGGATAGATTAGAACTGTGACAAACCGCGCGCGAGCCGAGCGAGCGAAGCGAGCGGTGCCACGTCAGCGGCCGATGAGCGCTACTTCCAAGTTACTAGCAGCTAAGCAGGCTATTTAGTATTAGCGCAAGGTACATTATGTCGCTAGTAAGTTGGATACCAGTTCACAATTTGTCGGTTTCCCATGGATAGATTATAAACTATCGAAAAATAATGCGTTAAATTGAAAATTATTTGTTGCAGTGCAGTTCATAATGTTACGACAGTTTATGATAGATATTCATTCAATACGATAACGGATTTCATTTCAGTTTTTGGAAAAAAACTGATCCCCGCGGTTTCACCAGCATAAGTCTCGATCCCGTGGGAATATCAGGATAAAAAGTATCCTATGTCCTAACCCAGGCCATGGTCTACCCGTGTGCTAAATTTCATCCAAATCTGTTCACCCATTTAGTTTGAAAGTGTAACAAACAAACAAACAAACTTACTTTCGCAATTATAATATTAAAGTTAGGATTATTGTGACAAATGCATTATACACTTACTCTGTGATCCACACAGGCAGTGAAACGAAATGAAATGATTCCGTTGCACTCGGATCAGTTCAATTTAATCTCAACTAGTTGAACGGATGTTATGATTGCGTGAAACGGAACGCAGACATACAATCGTATTGGGTTTATGTTAGGTCAGTTAATGTTATTACGAAATATACTAACTGATTTAAACTGGGATGGTATGGGGAAATGTTAATAAAATATCTCATTTGAGCTACAAGAAAACTTTATTCTTCACAAGCTGCTCTCATAAGTCTCAATCCCGAGGGAATATCGGGATAAAAAGTATCCTATGTCCTAACTTAGGTAATGGTCTACCCATCTGCCAAATTTCATCCAAATCCGTTCAGCCGTTTTAGCGTGGAAGCGTAACTTACAAACAAACAAACTCACTTTCATATTTATAATAATTATAGTTAGGATTCTCTGATTTTGTTTACAAAGTACTGGTATACGCTCATTCCCAGGCCATTCATATCCAATGTTTATGTACGATTTGCTAATTTTGAAACAAGTTAAAAGGTAACATAGTACAATAAAGTTAAATATGGTGCGATACAAAAAAGTTAAACATAATCTGGCGTAGCGATCTCGTAGCATGTTCGTAGCAACTTCGTAGCACGAAAAAAGGTTGAAAAACTACGTAAGAATCCTTCCAAATTCGAAATCCTAAATCACAAAAAGGATGGTTTAGGGGACACCCGGATTTGAACCGGGGACCTATCGATCTGCAGTCGATTGCTCTGCCACTGAGCTATATCCCCGTTGAAAGCAGAAACCAAATACGGGCACATATTCCGAGATTGACAATGCGTAGGAAGGCAGATATGACGAAAACCAACATAGCTTGATCTTTTCATTTGTTTTCAATGAGCTATCAATTTGTTTGAGAAGAAGGGTCATGCTTAAATAGTTGTTTGTATGATATCATAGGTCATTGAACTTATTATCTGGAGAATTCTCTCGGGAATACTTTTATTTGTTGTTTTCTACAGAAAATGGAAGTTGGTATCATAAATTAGGATGTGTGAATAATACGGTTTCTAGACTACCGTTAATCCGGTGAAGAAATCATTGTAAAAAAACTTGACTTCAAATCAATCTGCCTAACCTTTTCCCAACTACATTAGGGTCGGCTTCCAGTCTAACCGGATGCAGCTGAATACCAGTATTTTACATGGAGCGACTGTCTATCTAACCTCCACAACCCAGTAACTGGGTAATACGATACCCCTTGGTAAGACTGGTTGTCAGACTTTCGGGCTTCCGACGACCCGTAACGACTGTAAAAGATTCACGAATGACAGCCGGGACCAACGGCTTAACCTGCTTTCCGAGACACGTATGTAAAATTGGTCACCCATCTTCATCTTCAAAACTAAAAAAAACTTGATTTATAGTCTCTAATCGCTAAAGGATAGGCAGGGATGGTGTGATAGCTCGATACTATTGCGTACTGATATACACTGAGATTTCGAAGCGTCGTTTCGGCCGTTTTTTATGAAGATATAATACTGTTACTTATTTATACTGTGGTTAAAGTAAAAGTAGTACAGTCGATAATAAGAATGGTATGTAAAATCGTAGATCTGTAGTTTCCGTCGAGCTTAATCCTTCTAATGCCGTGATCCGTCGGTGCGCCATATTGCGGACGGACACAGACAAGCCCGCACGACGCACCGTGGGAAGGTGTACGTGCAGGGTATCGCAGACATCGGAAGTTCCTCGGTGCGCGGTGCATGGCGCACGGTAGGCTGAAATCGGACGTCGATGGACTTAGGGATGCATGAAAATCAACATGCAATTCTTTAATTTTTTATTAGATATTCGGGTTCTAGCATCAAATACAAGATATTTTTATAAATGTACATTTTTCCTCAAATTAACTATTTTCGAAGATAAAGCAAATTATATTTTTTTTTGTATGAAAGAAAACATATTTATATGAATTTCTTCCAATTCTCAAGACATCTCAAAATATGGTTTGCAGATATGAATTACATGATTTTTTTTCTAAATTTTCAGCTATATGTCGGGCTGCGATTTTCTGCGATTTCAGAGAATTTTAATTTTTCATTCTCATTTCCACACCACCCCTGAGGTAAAGAACAAAGCGCGTTTTTTTTAATAAGTGGTTTCCCCAAGAGGCCTAATCCACTGACACCCACTTACACAAACACACTAGTTATATATTATATAGTTTGTTATATATTTAGAATAATTAATCATCATCCGTTTCGCATTCGGCTAACATTGGTTGAAGTAGCGACTGACACTTTTTTAGGAGTCACAAATTCAGTTGATGTACTCGCTCCAGAGCAATCGTCATTTGTTTTTAGAACTTTTAAAATAAAATCTGGCCACATTATTTCCGATGTCAACCATTCAATATTAGTATTTCTAAAAATTTCTTCTTTACGATTAGCACTTTTCCACCTTCTTTGAAGATTATAACAGTACTTAGCACAGAAAACTTTTAAAATTTGTTCGTCTTCATCGTTTAATACCATAGTATTGGGTAATCTAGATTTTATAGCATTAAAGAGGACATCATTATTTTTTAAACTACCACTTTCTTTCAATATCACAACCAAATCAATATTTGAACCTAAATCATTAAACATTGTCACGAAATTTAAATATCTGTTACCGAACGAAAATAAAATATATGGGGTAGTGCGTTGATTACGGGGTGTAACAACGTACTAAAAGGGTTGTGTTCAAATGTAACCGTCATGTTTTTCTACCTGTTTTTAAGTGTCCAATCATGTAATGACACGTCATAATTTGCTGCGCTCTGATTGGCAGACGCGTTCATCAAGGTCATCGTGCTAATGAGTTTTTATCGTAAACAAGTGACGTCACAGGAGTGATGTGGAATATTGGTAATATTTGGGAATAACAAAATATTTGCTTCATATAACACATTATTTTTCATACAAAGTTTAGGAGCCTATATCTCTTAAATTACGAGGAATATCAAAAAAAATTAAATTACATAAAATGCTTGAATTTATGCGTAAAATCCAATAAGATGTATTAAAAGCCTTAAGTCCCTACTTCGCGATTTCAGCCCACTGTGTGGCGGTCTGTGGTCGTCTGCTGTGCGTGTCCGTCCGCAAAATTGCGGATCGTCAGATCTCGGCATTATTTGACGAAAAACCTGACGGCCTAGACAAGAGACAAACGCTTCCAAAGCGTTTCGTATTTCTACAGCGACTTTCAACAGGATTGACATTTTAAGCTTTTCGATAGCATATGTCAGTCCGATACATTTTTGCCTTTTCCATCATCGGTATCGCTGATAGAATATCACTTTATCCAGGGCCTCTGATATGATATGACGTTATTCTTTGTTCCTATGTATATACATATGTTAAAATTATGTTTATTCCAATTTCAGACGATCACCTGTGACTGTGAAGCTACCCCCGCCTTCCAGCTGAAGGCTTTCAGTCAACGAGGGGAGAAAGTGGAAGTATCCCACTATAGAGTTAACGTTAATAGGTGAGTTGTCCACTGCTGGACATAGGCCTCTCAGCTAGCTCAATCAAGTTCAAAATATTTTATTTCACACTAGCTTCGACCCGCGGCTTCGCCCGCGTGGTATGTCGATAAAAAGTAGCCTATGTCCTACCCCGGGATACCATCTATCTCCTCGCCAAATTTTATCGAAATACGTTCAGTTGTTTTGGCGTGAAAAGGTAACATACAGACAGACAGACAGAGTTACTTGCGAATCCTTACTTCCCTACTTAATATTGTAAATGCGAACGTAACTCTGTCTGTCGCGCTTTCACGCCTAAACTACTGAACCGATTTAAATGAAATTTGGTACAAATTTGGTTCTTATGGAGAAGAACTGGCCACTAGAACCCAGAAGGTCTACCATGAGACGAAAGCGTCAGGGTAGCCCGAGAAATTCAATTCAAGTTACGTTTTTTGCAATTTGCAGGTCAGTAGACCTAAATATGATTCGCAGCTACAGCTACATTACACATTTACAGATTCAGGGCTCGTTTGAACGTGGTCTGCGTGACAGACAAGTTGACGGGCGAGTTGAAGTGCGATGGATGGCCTGAAGTGAAGGTGGCACTGGCGCCAGTGGGGGCACTGAGGCCTAATGCCACTGAGAGCAACTTGCAACAACTTATAAGGTATTGTGTAGTTTACTGTTATAAAGACTTTTTCTGTTAACTCATATTACCTATTCGGTTTTCATCAGTAAAAGCGGTTCCGAGACAAGCTTTAGAAATTAAATTAAAGTCTTTATTTTATTCTAGTAGACTAATTTGACAGGTGCAAATTTCAAACTCCACATTGAAAAACAATCAACAATCAATCTGCTTAGCCTTTTCTCAACTGTGTTGGGGTCGGCTTCCAGTCTAACCGGATGTAGCTGAATACCAGTATTTTACATGGAGCGACTGCCTATCTGACCTCCACAACCCACTAACTGGGTAATACGATACCCATTGGTAAGACTGGTTGTCAGACTTTCGGGCTTCAGACGACCCGTAACGACTGTCAAAGATCAACGAATGACAGCCGGGACCAAAGGCTTAGCGTGCTTTCCGAGGCACGGAGGAGTCTCGATAGTAAAGATGGTCACCCATCCTCGGACCAACCCCGGCTAGCGTAGCTTAACCTGACGGATCGACCCGTGCGGCTGTTATTACTTAGCCACGAGCTGAAAAACAAACAACAACAATAAAATGAGATTTAAAAAACAGACTTTAGCTATTTTAAAATTATCTTTTTTTTTTTCTGATAATTCACGTAACAATTGCATGTTATGCCACATTATCGTCTAAGGACCGCTTCAGACAAGAGCGAAAGAAAACCAAACGAAGGTCCTATTTACCTTCTTTAATTTTTAAACGTTAGTTTCTACTCTCACTTAAACCTACATTCACTCACAACTGCCCAAAACTTACCAATCCTGTCCTCATTCCAGTGACATAGTAGTGAACGCGCTGCGCAGTACCAACCTGCAGTTCAGTTTAGCGCCCTACCCCACCTGCCCGCGCCTGCGCAGATATGTGGAGACTCCCGGGCCGAGGCTGCCGCTGCATTATGACGCTATGGTAAGAAATGATTTGTTTAGCAACTTTTAAGCAAGAAGTGCAGTCTATGTTTCGTCTGGTAGAGTAGTTGCATCTAGACAGCCGTTACTCCGTTAGACATAATGTTTAGGGTCAACCTTTGTTTTGTCCATTAGTTTGTTTCTCCTTAAAGCCTCTCCCCCACCAGCGCGTTTTTATCGCGCGATAATAACGCAAGCGTGAGTAGGTACTATAAGCGTCCCGATTCCTTGCACACAGCTGCGTGTTTATCTATATCGCAATAACGCTTGCGTTATTATCGAGCGATAAAAACGCTCCCGTGCGGGAGCACTCTTTCCTTTCTTGAGTTGCTCTCTCTTTACTCTTTCCTTTTTTGAGTTGCTGGCCCGAAGACTGGTAAAACTGTTCTAAACACAAGAATTCACCAAACTTTTTCATTTCAGTTACAACAAGATCGCCAACTGTACACGTCAACTCCTAACTCCACCGCCGGCAGCGTCACCCTGCACGGGGATAAGAGGCTGCTTGTCAAGCTGGTGTGTGCCAAGGATCTGGGAGGTAAGCAGTCGTTGTAGGTCGTATGGACAAGAGCCTGAAGATTATCGTCACTGGTTGTTCTGTAGAACTCAGTTGTACAGACGGCTACACATCAAGATATACATTTCCTGTTTATGCTGATCTCGCATCTCGCTTTGTATAGGATTTCCGTACAATGCAAGGTCAGCTTTTACTGGAAATGTAGGATAGCTTGATGTGTAGCCGAGTGTACGAGTACATGTTGGTAATAAACTGATTGATAGTATTGTCTACTGAAGACCACAACGGACCAGGAAAATAAAATTTATTTTTATGTGGCATTTCGTTATCAAATATCAGCCTAGAGGATCATCCAACCAACCTTAAAGCGGCAGAAATCCGTTTACTATAGTTTTTGAATTGAAAATTTTAGGCGCGTTGAGCTCTTTTTGGGTGAACTCGCGTCATCATCGTCACGCTTGAAGTGTTTTTTTTTTTTAGTGCCATCTACCGTCTACAGTTTGAATTACGTTGAGGTTACGCATTGTTGCTTAGTTTTCACTTTTATCGGCAGTCCCCAAAAACTGCCGCACATGTTTTTTTTCCTCTCTGATTATTTTGCGTGCGTGTCTATAAGTACCATAAAAAATCGAGGTCTGGCAGTTTGAGTAATTTATGCGGCCTACCCAAATGTCCTTTCTTTGGTATTTTTCATCGAATCGTTGAGCTCCTTAAAATATGATTGACGTGTAAAAGGGTTTGTACAAACCAAGTTACAGAAATAAAATCATGTATCACGCTTCAATCGCAACCGCAAAACGTAGCGGCAAATCTACCCAATTGCAATGACCAATGACATACCGCAGCGACACGACTGTTTTCTATATAACTGGATGTAAAGACTCCCTTACATGGCAACATTGCCGCCTAATGTCGTTCAAAATTATCATTTTTGGTATAATGCTTCAGGTAAGACCGGCTGCATAGCGCCATACTGCGTGGTGGAGATGGACGAGCCTCCACAGAAGAACCAGACAGCCTTCAAGAAGGACACCACCAGCCCGCAGTGGGAGGAACACTTCCTATTGTAAGTACTAATGAGGTTTGAAGTACAGTCAAACAAAGTAATCTATACTAATATTATAAAGCTGAAGAGTTTGTTTGTTTGAACGCGCTAAACTCAGGAACTTCTGGTTGGAATTGAAAAATTGTTTTTGTGTTGGATAGTTCATTTATCGAGGAAGGCTATAGGCTAAATAACATCACGCTACGACCAATAGGAGCGCAGCATAAATGAAATATGTTGCGAAAACGGGAAAAAAATATCCTTTTTGAGAGCATTCGTTGCGTGCGCTGCGTAAACGGTTTATGTTACGTAATAATAATGTATGATGGAGTTGTTCCTCTTTAAAGTTTCTAAAAAAAAATCCTCGAGAGCATATGTCTATCTTTTAAGATTGACTCACTATAACCTTTTTTTATGGTAATCAAATTTATTCGAAATTAATGCATTATTTTTGGAGGAGTTTTATCAACATAATATTAATTCTTATTCAAATGAATAGTTTTATCATCAAGGGTATTTATTTAGCAGTAAAATACTTTTTAATTCATTCGAATCGGACATTTAATTTCGAAGTTCTCACGAGTATAAAAATACAATACGCGAACCGTTCGACGCTGGCGCCGCGACGTTCCCTAGTCTAGAAAGGAGAGGATGGGCACACGGGTAGACCATGACCTGGAATAGGACATAGGATACGTTATATCCCTATATTCCCACGGGATCGAGACCTAAGCGGGTGAAACCGCGGGGCACAGCTAGTATAGTATACAGGCAGCTAACTTGCTACTAAACAACGCTCTGCATATGCAAATTTTTAATGGTGTAATTTTTTTTAAACATAGGTAACCCTGTATTTTGTTAAAAAGAGTAATAAGTTAAAATTAACCTTCCAAGAGGTCGGGCTGACTACCCGACTACAGATAACCTGAAAGGAGGTTTATGTGTTTACTGAAAGCTGTGTAAGCGATCATATGAATGTAATAACCTTGAATGACCCTTGACTGCAAAGGAAAGACCTGCAAGAAACCGAATAAAAATGAAAATGATCATCATCATCTACCTAGCCTTTTCCCAACTATGTTGGGATCGCCTTCCAATCCATCTGGTACAGCTGAATAACAGTACTTTACATGGAGCGTTGAATAAAAATCAAAACGATGTTTTTTGTAATTTTATTTTTTCTCGTGAATACGGCCTTGTTTTGCACAGATGCGTATCCTCAGATGCTTCAGTGCTGCTCTAAGAATATTTGGTGTAAATGTGGGATGTATTAACTTGATGTGATTTGTCCGCAGTGACCTGTCCCCGCAGACGGCGGAGCTTCTTTTCGAGGTGTATGACCGCACCGGCCCGCCCTCACCAGGCGGCGGTGCATCGCAGAACAGGTAAATATTACCCCCTTATTAGCTCTGAAATAGTAAATAAATATTAGGAACAAGTTTAAAAAATGAGGAAGTTATTAGCGTCAAAGAATATCAGCTTTTATGATTATTTGTTTTGATTGTCCTGACAACAGAGAAATGCCAACAACCAACAGCTGTTGAAGCTATCGTACAACTAATTCGATTGAATGCATTTAATTGTGTAACATTTTAGGAAATAAGTTTATGTTGTTTTTTCTTTGGGTCTGTTACTTTTTGTTACCTACTAAATAGCATTGATGACTTTGTTTTTTTTAAAGTAGGGACCACCTTTTTTTTCTTAATTTTCATTCTCATATTCTCATTTAAAAGCCTTCATTTTCCCGCAGGTTCCTGGGTCTCGGTCTCGTCGGTATAGACGAGCTGTTAGCGGCCCCCTCACAGCGACAACAGATCGCCCTACAGACGCGACCCATGGAGGACCATGACGTCAGTGGCACGCTTACTGTTGAGGTAACTATCCATGCCAAGTCTTTCAATATTTTATTTTTTATTTATATAATTTTTTATTTATATATTAATATCATAATCTTAGTAATACTATAGATACAACCATATTTTCTGTGATAATAATATCTTGCGAAAAAAAAACCGTCCAGGAAAGTACCACCACCTAACCACACCGAGCCATTTCGACCGCAACCAGCAATATCCGTGTTTTGCAAAAAAAGTATAAGTGTCTTACACCAACACGGTCGACGTCGCATCGATGTCTTGATCGTGAATAGGCTGCATATTGAATTTTCTCAGCGATATAATTATAGGCAAAAATAATGCACGATTGCCGTAGGATCGATCTCATTCAAATTGATCATTTATTTATTTATTTACAACCCCTTAGATCTAGATCATAGATCGCTTTGGCGTAATACTATAGCCAAATAGACGAGTTGAAGATCATCAGTACCTAATAATTGTTGCTCGGGACTTATTGGCAGCGTTATCCAGTTTCCATCACGTGGTCTTCGAATACAACACTCAACGGCAACGCAAAATTAAAAGAAAAAACACGTTCTCATCGATGTTCCTCCACAGTTCCTCTTTATTGAGGGTGCAGACATCCCAGACCTGGGCTCCCGTCCCGTCAAGATCAAGGAAAGTCTCCGCACAGTGTCGCCTCACGGACATCTCACTACCACCACCAAGACTATCTTCAAACAAAATGGTATGTGATCATCTAGAATTCCTAGTGGCAGGACCTGTACCTGGTTCCTGAGGTCTTCGTCAATAGTGAGCTATTTAATTGAGTCGACAAATTTATCTATTTCAGCAAAGTTCTTCCTTTACCGAATATTTAGAATGGCAATGCGTTAAAATATCAAAGAGTAATTTCGGATAAAATACCTTGAGAAACTAAACAAACAAGTTTAATTGATTGAACCTAGAATTAACTTACCTATACCCAAAATGTAAGGACTAATGATTATACATACACTGCGATTTTCCTCTACTCTAAGTATGGGTCTCCACATTTAGAGGAAGGCATACAAGAGATTTATTGATGGGGAGACATCGCCATCATCATAACATAACCACGTTTCGCAGACGGATTGATGTGTAGATCTTGACGACTTGACGACACTTCTTGCCAGAAGCACAAAGCATAATCATATATTTGAAATCTGAGTAACACTTGTTCCCCTCAGACACCTATCTCTGTTTAAGATCGTGCATTATATTAACCAGTGCCTGTAATAAGATGGCGAGGTAAATAAAGTTTTAAGAGAATTATTTCCCTATATTTTTACGTTACAGGACACGAGAACTCTCAACTAACAGAATCAGCGCTTCGCGAACTAGAGCTGAGCCCCACGAACGCAGCCAACAAGTCCACACTCATCATACACTCTGTGCAGAGGGTGAGATACCATTTATATAGTACACCTCTACAAGTGGGTATCAGTGTGTGGGCGATTAGCGACATCTGTAGTTTTATAATGAAACATGCAGTTTTACGAATGTGCAAAATGCCAAAAAAGAAATCCGCATCTTTACGTGCAATAAAGTATTTAAATAATTTATTTATCAATTAAATGCTTTTTGCGAAAGTTTAATTGATATGCATTAAATCATGCATGGCGTGCATACCAAAATTTTACGCCAGTTAACATACTGAAGCCGCTATAATAAATATCTAAAAGGCCCTGTGAAAATGTCATTGCCATTTAAAACGTTGATTACAATATTTTTACAAATAAAATAAATGTTCACATAAAGAGTAAAGTTTACTAAAATCAAAGTTGTATTGTATAGATGTCGCTAGTTGCCTGCATACTTTTTCATTTTGCGATGTGTACTTTTAAGTTACATAGTCCTGCAGACACCGACTAGAAATTAGAACTTAGAGTAATAATGAGATATTACTATATTTTTACGGCATGTCGTTTAGGAGAACGCAAAATTTAGGGTTTATTGGAAAAAATCTGAATAATAATATACAACCTATACTTTTTACAAGCTCTGTAGTATTGTATCGTAAAGAAAACAGCAATATAAAACTTATTAAAAAAACACTAACTGCAAATCTATGCTTATAATAACAACATTATTCAATTTCAACATTATTTTATCTTGTTATGAAAAGAATAAAGTATTTTTGGGATTTCTACTAAAATGGTAGAAAACAGCAATATCATGTTTTATAAAATTATAAGTACCTAGTAAGTAGAAAATCTCACACTTTTAGTGTCATTCAAAAGCAGTTTTAATTTTATTTGAAAGTAGCGTTCTCCTAAACAGATTCTCCTATTATTTCTCCTATTCGGCCTATACCAAAACACTGTTTGTAAATTAGTGTGTCCCAAAAGTCCCCATCATGTCCCCATTTACAAAATGTACCTAAATATTAACAAGGTGTTGGTTTTCCTTTACATTGCGTGCGTTTGCTGTGATAACATACACAGGAACCGAAGAAATCTATCAAGGTGAGATGTTTTACTGATTTTATTTAGTTTAGCAGCTAGATTAGGATTGAGAACTTGACACACACAGTTTATTTCTATGTTCGAAAAAGGTTTAAAATACGAAGCTTCTTTCAAATAAATTTTAAATGACTGGAACTTGAATTCCTTTAAAAACCAAGGTCTACACTGAGCAATTTATTTGCCTGTTGAATCCATTTTTTTCTAACAATATTTTAATTTATTTCTCCATGTAAATGAGCCTTAAAAGTATTTAAGAAAATATTAAATATATTTGTTGGAACTAGGTGTAGTCTAAGTTGAAACCGATACCTAAATATAGTATAGAAATAAATAGATAACAATATTAGTGCTTTTAGAACATAACTAAGTTGTTGTCTGCTAAGATTCGCTAATATATATTCTGCGTTAGAATTTAACGCTCTTTTAGTGCTACAAAGTCTAATTTAAAACTGTGTTGTATATAAGTTAATTATCCTAAGCATGATCATTTTATTTTGGGAGATATTTTGTGACTTACTTTATTTTCTGACAACCCTAATTATCTATGGTTATCAGCTATACAGCGTGTAAAAAAAACCCTATCCCATCCGTGAGAATATTATTAAGAATCATACTGATAGTCTATATAAGAGGTTTATTGGGAAAAAAGAAAACAATTCGACTCTTTTTTTTTCAATTGGGAATTTTTCCGGTTTATTACCTATGGCGCGGGCGGCCATCATCTAGCACAAGTCATAACATATGAAATCTGTAGAAAATTTGCCAAATTATAATGAAATTTGGGTAATTTAGGTAGGTACTAAAAACCTGAATTTTAAATAGTAATAACTTTCCTATGTTCACAAAAAAAAAGTTTAACTAATATATATTTGCGGTACCTAGGCCCCCCTTTCGGATGGGACAGGGTTTTTGTTACATGCTCTGGATAACCAATGGACACCAAATTGTTATTGTTAAATAAAAAGATAAACAAAATATTTAAAACTAATCAAAGAACAATTTGAAAACGACTCGAATTGTAATAGGTAATAGTACCTAATAGGAAAGCTTGTCATTTGTTTATTAACTGTCCATGTCACACAACGTCTCCCACTACCCCGTGTGCTGTGTTGCTATACTAACCCTGCAAAAAATCTACCCAAAAAGATGGAAATTACCGACTCCGGGAAATTCATCGAAGTGGAGAGAGCCGAAGTGGAGTCCGAAGTACCTCAAGAGAGTGACACGATTGATGAGAGTGAGAATGAGACAGATAATATACCTGTCACAGTCACTCCTAATGCCTCACCCGGAAAGACGGTGAGAATAAAGGAGAATGGTGCTAAAGTGAATGGTGATACAGAGGTAACGTATTGTTTGTGGTTTTTTTTTTCTTATCTTACATACTAAAATATTAACTTTCCTTTGTTTTTTGTGCACAGTTTTTGGTAGATTAGTAGATTTTTTATTTGTGTATCCTTTTTTTTTAAGTTGTAAAAATGACAAATTATTTTTGATTTGGGGATTTTAAAATATTTATTTTCTCACTTAATTACAATGCCCAATAAAACTCCACTTTGCTATTATGTATCTATTCAATATCACACAATATTTCACTCTTCCTTTTTGCTTTAACTTCGGGTGTAGGTACATATACTGTGGTTTAAGTCTCAATTCAAATAAAATTATCCTTTCAGCAGGGTGACTACGTACACCAGCAGAATGAGAACGTCCCACCGGAGCCCGCGCCTCGTAAGAGGAGAAGGGACTTCTTTGGAACTATTAAGAGAAGGTAAGGAACGATACTCTTGTACGTAAGCGTTTGCGGCGTGAATTTATGTGTGTTGTAGATAGTGTTGCTAGGTCCGATTTGTTTTAAATCGGGGCAGAAGGTAAAACAAATCGGGATTTAGGGTTGTAGATCGGGACACTTAAATAACGAGTTTTTTTAATAAATTGATGTTTAATTTATTGTCCTTCGCAACTAATATTATATATATATATGTCGCTTCGAATAAGTTAGGTCTGTATTCTTTCTCTTAGATCGTTCATACAGAAATAGAAGTAAATTTATCGACTTATGCAGAAAAGATAAAGTGTAGGATGCAAGAGTGAGCGAAGCGAGCTTGAAAATTTTAGCACCCCGCCTGTGATAGGTAGGAATTCTACTAAAGTTGGTTTTAAATTGAGTTTCTGCTTTTGCATTCTCGAGTGTCAAACGATTTCTCCCTTTCCATCCCGTATTGAACCCATAAAAGAAAATAACTTTTGAAGATTTGCAAAGTCTTATTGTCTTTGAAAATATTGTGCCATTTTTGGAGCGGCGCCGGTGTCATGTTCTTGTTTTACACTGCTGCCTTTCTTAGATTGTACACACTTCTTCATAGAGGTGATCCATGTCGAAGAATGTTTCAATTTTTAGATTTTCAATCACTTTAACCATTGACGCGTAAGTGAATGAGTCGTCCTGGACATGTATTGATTTATTGGGACATTTAGTGTCCCGATCAGGTGCAAATTGGGAAGCGTCCTCAGACCCCTGAAAATCGGGACGTCCCGCGCAAATCGGGACACCTGGCAACACTAATTGTAGGTGATTGACCCGTGCTTAAACTAGGCCTTCCATAAGCTGCAGCAATGGAATGAATTTTGCCATTTTCATGCCATGGCAGGCTGATTGGTGATCGCGGTTTTGAGACCCTTTCGCCCACTAGGCATATTCAAGAAATCATTCGCTATTTCGTGTTTTTTTTAATTTCGTGATCTTTGTAACACCTCGTTGACATAAAGTTTACGGACTATGGCGAGTTGATAAACTTTAAATTATCTTTACTTCGAGAAGCTCATGCAAACTAATTTTGTTTCCAGGCTGGGCCGGTCGCGCACTCGCGGCGCGTCTCTAGACCTCACGGACTCGGAGCTCGAGAACCAGAGCCGCCTCCGCAGCATCAGTGCTGAGAGGAATGCACATGGTGAGTTAATGTTCCCAGTTCTCACCCTTACACAGAGTTAGTTCATGTCTCATAAAGGACGTCTATACCTCATCATCTTTTTACCTCAAGCAGCTATGTATCTAATTGCGTTCAACATCATTCATTGCGTTATTTACGATGTTGAGCAGATTTTTTTTCGAACTTATGCAGCAATGGATTACCAATCTCTTTCAAAATGATTCAGATTGTGATTGATCGTGTATTACGCAATTAGGGTGCTAATCCTTGGAGCTTTTATTTAACTTTCTCAAGTATGCCTTCGATCTTTACCCCAACAGAGAAAGCGCTATCCATCCCCAACAGGAACGTGTACTCAGCAGGCGCGTCGCCCGCGCAGTCCGGAGATGAGTCCCGGACCTCCAGGAGGTACGATCATCACTCCATTACATTGTTAGGGCCTTAATCAGTACCATACAAAAGAGTTTGGTATACAGGCAAAAATATTAATCTTACCACCTTGTACCTAGATACTCTGCGAATATTCGTTTTTATAATGTGTAGTAATAAAAAATCAAATCTGTTTGTTAGTAAAGTGAAAGCGCGAAATTATAATTTTCCTATTTTTTTTTTGCAATTTGCGGGTCACTCTTAAGTTGTATGTTGACATGTTGATCAAAATAATTCGCGACGATAACAAACATGTATTTACAGAATTATCATGATTAAAATCATCCATACAGCTCTCTCTCGCCCTATTGATTGACTACATATTTCATGAAATCATGACATTTGAAACCTATTCTAACTCAGAGAGTTGTATTGTTTTTTTTTTTTTTTATTCTGTAAGTACTTATTTTCAACGGTCGCGAATAATATTTTTATGTATATCCAAACTGAAACTGATCTGCAAAAAACGTAAGAAAATTTTAAAATAAAAATGAGATAAAGATTTTAAAAACCTTACGTACCTACTTAGTTAAAAATTACCTGCCTGTATACCTATCTCTTTGATTAACTGTACTTGGCTAGACTGTCATCGAATAGTATACGATGTCGCCCTATGTTATTGGTTTCTTTTCTGATTTATTTGGACAAATCAAATGGAACCGAAATAATGTCACTCTTAAAGCTAGTTAAGATTTTTCTAATTCCTAATGGGTCAACAATACACAATACCCAGATAGTAAGATTGATAAAAATAAACAAGTTTTCCTAAAAATAAAGTATGACATCCTCTTCTTTCTAGTAAATTACTACCTATACTATAGATACTTATTAGTAGGTTACAGGGTCCTTATTAAAACGTCTTAATGCCATCATGATTCCGTTGCGAAAAATGGATGATGCTATAGGTCATGTATAGCTCCATCTCTCTCTGACACTGGAAAAATGATAGCATTAATTCTTACGGCCATTACAGGGTTTCTATTTTTTTTTTTTAATTGTATATTAAAAATAAACTGACTTTTCTCCATCATGGCACTTTGGTGGTTGGGAGCAATGTTGTGCCTACATAGACAAGGAGCTTCTGGAAACTGTTCATTCTCATTTCTGTTTATCATCCATTTCGACATGGTTTGACGGTGGGGACAATAAGTCGATCATTATTTCTTTATGGTCATGATCATTTTAGTGTATAAAGAGAAGATTGCGTCGGTAAAGAATATTTTCCTTCATCGAAAACGAAACGAAACTAGACATCAAATGTAGAAACAAAAAATGGCCGCGAAAAATTGGCATTATAAATATATTTTTATATACATATATTGTGTGTAGAAGTTGAGTTCTAATTTGATTTAGCTTTTAAATAACCATTTGGCAAAAGCCCGAGCTTATAAAAGTAAAAAAGTATTTTAAAATGTGCTTGGGTAGGTAATGCCTAAAAAACGTAGAGATGCTTGGCAAGACTACATTATTTCTAATTTTATTTTAACAACATTATACTCTAAAGTATATTCATTTTTAGTTATTACTAACTTCACCGCTTGACTAAAATAATGCTGTCTTGCCATAGTATTTTTGAAACTGTTTAGAGTATGGCAACATCGACACTAATAAAAGATTTTTCTCTTTTTTCCATCTGTCAACACTCACAATGCGCTGGGGGTAATGGCACTCTGCAATCTGGTAACACCGGTTTTTCATACTAAAATATTTTTACATTACCTACATTTTTACATTGTATGCGTGAATGAAAATGCTTGATTTTACTATGATCTGTTCAATGCTTTTGCACTTTTCGATTTCTTTTCTTCTTGTTTTTTGTTTTTATTGTATTTTTTTTACAAATCATCCCCATCATCCAACTTTCTATTCTATAATTTTTCCAAATCAAACTTTGTTTTGGCGTCCCTCTAAAAATTGTTTACCCATGTTTTGTCCTACACTTTGACACCCCTGCATGATATTCCTTTGCAACCACCCCAACCGTACCTCGGCAAAAAAAATTAAACCCTCAAGGTCATCTCTCAGCGAGGTCTCCGGATTCAGTACAGCATCAGCCAGGACCTTCATCCACGAGGCTTCGACCCTGGTGCTGGAGACCATAGAAGCTGGGATTAAGAAGCACTATCTGGTGCCTCTGACCATCGCCCAGCGTTCAAGATGGAGGCGGAAGGGCATCAAGCTGCATATTTATAATGAGCATACTTTTATTGCTAAACATCTTAGTGGGTGAGTGAGACGTTTTCATGTTTTATATTATTGACTTTGATACGGACATTCTTGGAACTACCACAACCACACTTATTAGTTATCCAGTGATCAAAAACCCCACCTGCATTATCAGCCTATAATGTTCCCACGGCTGGGACAAGACCTCCTCTCAGTGAGACGGAGTGGGCTGTAATCCACCACGCGGGCCCAGTGCGGCTTGCTAGATGTCATATTTCTTCGATTTTTTTGTTTCTAGGACGAGCCAGTTTCCTCACGATGTTTTTTTTCACTGTTTTGAGTGAAGCTCACCTGAATCAACCTAATCCCTTTACTAAATACATTTCCAGTGGCACAGTGTGCGAGGTGTGCACGAAGACTATAGCGCGGCGGCTCGGCAAGCAAGGCTACGAGTGCCGCGACTGTATGCTGCGCTGTCACAAGCACTGCCACGTCAAGGTGGCCACCAACTGCCCGCGCTCCACCGTGCACAATATGGAGCTGTAAGTTTGCTATTTATGTAGCAATAGCTTCTACCCGCGTGCAAGTCAAATATGCCATAAAATAATAGTACCTACTAGGCAATAGCGTAGCTTTCTATCAGAGAAAGATTTTTTGAAATCGGATGAGTAGTTTCGGAGATTACCTCCTACATCCAAACTGGCAAACTATATCTCTTTATAATATTAGTAATAGCACAGATATTATAATACTAGTAATAGATTGGCATGATGTGTGTAGGGTTTTGAAAAGCTAGACCAGTGTTTCGGTTACACAAAACACTGGTCACTTAAAACACTGAAATAACAGTAGTTCTCGTTAGTTTTTCGATAAAGTTTCATAATATTATTATTATCTAGGTACTTGGTAGAGCTAGTGATTACAGCTAAAAGAATTAGTTTATTTATTCATAGTACTTAACAATATTTACTATACGTAGGTACAACATTTACAGTAACGACAAGATAATCAAGTAAACTATGTAACAAATACAGAAAAATAGTAAGGTGAACATTGCTAACGTAAACGTTATTTAGTTTATTTACTCATATCGCTACTTGACAGTAAAGTTCACTTAAATTGTACCATTTTAGAATAAATTTATTAACAGGCAACACTAACGCACAAATTGGCGCCCTAACATAACCATTTATTCAAACTATTCATTTACTTTTCGTCGTTACGGTAAGTGACTAGATTTAATTAGAAAGTTTTTTTTTTTTAATATTATTATCGATATCTAGTCAATTACACGAACTAATTAGGTATTTTACTAATACGTTTTATTGAAGACGTTTACAAATATTCTGCCACAGATTTACGTTGGCAGTAGGCACAGTCAACCTGGGAAGTACTGATTAAATTATTTTTTCATTGTTTTTTTGCGATAAAGATAATTTTCTAAAATACAAACAAATGGAAGGAAAAAATCCCAGATTGACTGTCATATTTCTACATTAAGGCTCTCGCTAAAGGTTTTCACTCTTAATATTTTTATAATATTTTAAATACACTTTGATGTTTTATAGTCCTCCTATTCTGTTCGAGGACCAGTAAAGTTTCAAGGTGTGTAATGATAATAATCAATAAGGACTTGTTTCAATACCTTCGCTTGATATTCTTTTAATATCAAAACACACCGCATTTCCATGCTAAGGGAGAAATCAAACATATTTCTATATTTTCTTCATTGCTTGGATGAACGAATAAAGCACTAGGAATGCGCAAATGACATAATTATTATTTGAACATGATGAAGATTTATAATGTTCTTTTTGTTTAGAAAACACTGGATGGATAATTAAAATATACAGAGTTTGAATATTAAAAAAAAAAACACACTTGTTTTTTTACTGTAAAAACAATTTTGTAAAAACATAATCCAAATGTGTTTTTTTAAATCAAATTCAGATCATAACACAAAAAATAAACGATTCAACCTGACATTGTTTTAAACAAGACACTGAATGAAATCCTACAAGTCCTTATCATATTTACAAACACGATCCTTATAATCTTTCATGACATCTGTAGTTACACTAGTTCTGTAATTTATTACATTATTCTATTATATTTAGGTATATTTTATCCGAAACATAAGCTGCTAATGCTGCCTTTTATAATTATTCAAAATTAGATGAATAAAAAAAAAGCTTATGGCGTTCGAACCTCCATTATATTTTATACCTTTATCAGAAATATGTTAATAACATATTAGTATTGTAAAAATAATCAAAAATTATCTTAGAAAAATATTACGTTCTGATAAAAGTAAAAATATGCATTTTACAGTATACACGCAATTACCTACTTAGTCATATTTAACATTAAAAACCGACCAAAAATTACTTTAAAATATTACTTAAAAAATACATGCTCAAAAAAAAAAAAATATTATTTATTTTTTGTGAAAATATAGCAAAGAAGTTAAAAATGCTCATCACGCAGCAATTAATTGCTTATTGAATGCGATCAGTTGGACCTATAAATTATTGCATACCTCAATCGATTACCTAAATGGCTCCGAATAAACAGGCAATTTATATCAGTTAATTTCATGGTAAATAATATTACAGAAGCTACTGTATAATTTTTGGTCGGCTCATTTAACTGATTTCATCTATGCTGTATTGCTTATATGTATTTTTATTTTTTACGCTGCCCAAGGTCCCATTCCCATAGCTTTGGAAATGGAAGGTACTCGTTTAGTTTTTATCATTTTTAAATATTCCTATAGCCGTCACTAGCTCACTAGCTCATGCGGTCGGGTTTTTGAAAAGCGACATTATTTTAAAGAAACACTGAAAAGAAAATATTTACCATAAAACCAGCTTTATACCAACTTTTCCTCTATTGTAAAAAAATCTCCATTTGTTTTTTCACGTGTTAAAATGAAAATAGTTTCAGAAGCCCGACCAATATTTTGTTATTTTTGAGGCTGGCAATGACGCGCGCCATGTAATTATTAGTTAACATGCATAAAATATTAATAATAAAAATAGTATAATGGTGCACAGAAAGCAACAGATATTCTCTGTCTGTAAACAAGGTTTAGGACGACTTCATAAATACAAAAATGATGCACTTAAAAAATATATTAGCAATAAATTATGTATTTCCCATACATTTTCACGAATAAATCACTATAGATCGCTTTGCTTATAAAATGTATGTACTTATTCAATATCATAATAAGATGATAAATCAAGATAGTTTTTCCTCGAAAGAAAATAAGATTTTAGAATTCACCTTTAATTATTAATTAATACATTTTTATATATTTTTGTGAACTGTACATGAACGGTTAATTATTTATCTACACTAATAAGTCAATTATTACAAAAAATCGTAAGAACGAAGAAAAAGTTGTAAAAAGTGTAGATAAATAATTAACGTTCTAAATAATTATATATATGTATGATATAATTCATTATAATATGTATAATTTATTAACTTAAGTAAATACGATTTTTCTAGATCCATGCTCCCTGTGTTAAGTGAATAGTCAAGCTAAGCGAGAAGACTGCAAGAAAAAAATTAAAAAAAATACAAAAAAAAGATAACAAGCAATTTTCACTCAGGTTCTTTAAAACTATTGAAGTTTGTAGTCGTCAATATTTAATTATTTTGCGTTTTTCTGTGTTTTGCATGTCGTTCTAATTTTTTTGCAAGAGATTTTACAAAAAAAAAATCACACGTTATTGTGTGTTTTGCTTGTTGTTTTAATGTTTTCTAATAGATTTTAGAAAAAAAAATCTAGAACTTAGTTATTTATTGTTTTCTTGTGATTTTTAGCACCCTTTTATGCATGTTTTTTTTAAATAATCTTCATATTTCTGTAACACAAATTATTTGTATAAAAATGCGATTACATTATTTTCGCTGAAGGAAAATGTTTTAATTAAATGTAGCTTTATTATAAAACTCACTTATTTTTGTTAGATAATTAAAAGATGCGAATTATTTCTCTTAATTTAATCTAAGTATATATTTATTTATCTATATTTGATGTCGTTTGCATGCCGTACCTATAGATAGTGCAATTCACGAGCACGCGACTTGCGACTCTTTATGTCATTACTTTAGGGTATAAATTGGGATGATTGCGTTCGTGAAATGCATCATCTGTATACCAATATGTTTATTGTTTTGTTGTAGTACATAGATTTTAGCCAGAATTATACATTTGTTTACAGAAGAGGTGTTACTTTGGCTGAAGTGCGCAGATTATAAAACATGGATAAATATACAAAATAGTAGGTATATTGTAACTTTAATACATCATTCATTGGGAACTGCCATTTCTTCAGCTAATATACCACCTCAAATAAATAATACCTACTAACCTACCTACTTTTAATTTTATTTTTTTGTTTATTTTATAATTTCTTTTTTTCTTTTTCAGGACTTACATCGCATCTCCGTACACAGACAAAAACATAAGGATGTTGTGATTATTCATAAAAAAGCTTGCGAAATGCACAAAGCATTGTTTTCAAAAATCTACTTAAATTATTAAAAATAAGTACAACACTTATGTACCCTGCTGACATATACAATATATAGGCTTTTTACATATATTTATATGAAAAAATGAAGTTTAAAAATTAGTGTTAAGTAAACCGTAGGATTTCTAAGCGTCGCTGACTATTTAAAATCTTAAAAATGTTACCCGCTTTAAAATTTCACTGTTGGAAAATGTTTTATTCAGATGTAATGGAATAAAGACAAAATATTTAATAATAATAAAAAATATACTGTTGAATGATTGACATAAGATTGATAGACTTAACAGTTGAAAGATGGCCGACTGTTGCGCCGCTTCCGTCTGAATAAACCAACTTCCCTTGGCGTTAAATTGATAGCATTAGTTTAGGTATCGCTAGAGCCCACCATCAAAGCCAATTTCAAAGCAAATATTAGATTTCATTACCACATAATAATAATAATAAAATGTCAGCCAAAAATTAAGAATTTCACACAAAATTTTCTACCTCATTTCTTCAAAGTTACGACAATATTAAAAGAATTTATAGTTACCATTATTTTCTTTTGTTTTTTTGTTGTTGAAAACACTGAATGTTTTATTTAAAATGAAATTGTATAACTCGAAATATTTATTTTTTAGTTTTAAATGTGCTTTTTCGCACAAAATTGTGATCTGTAATCGTCGAATGTGCAATAAGTCTAATATTTAATAATAAACACGCGCTTTGAGCTTTCAAATTTATACCTTACTATCTTAGAAATTAATATTTGGCCATAATTTGACAGTGACCACCTAGTAGTTTTTGGAATTATTACTGGAGACTGAAATAATACATGGTTTAAAAAAAAACATTTAGTCAGATATCGATTTTATATATCGAATAAATATAATGTTGAATCGAGATATTATACCTACTTGATATTTAATAAAATTACACTATGGGTATGGCTATTAAAAACCTTAAAAAACAACGTGGCCCATTCAGAAACGTGGTTTTCTCAATCTCCAGTAATAATTTAGAATTTTCTCGTTGTATGTAAGAACTAAGAACGCGTAATGTTGATTTTTGTTCATTAGAGTGAGTGATTGTAATGTCATGCTACAAATATTTTGTGCCTTAGTTTCCCTTCCCGCCAATAAAGGCATAAACTAAGTATAGGCCTAGAATCAGTATGGTACTAATTACTAAATACGGACTGCACTAAACTCAAATGCTAGAGATTTTTAGTCGATTATATTGCCAGGGTGTGCCTAAATGCATGTATTTTTTAATCGACTAAGTTTTTGTACACATGGTCTAAGTAATAACGAATATTAAACAATTTAGTTTTTTTTTTTCGAATCCTAGTCGATTAGTGTTGTTCCTCAGAGCCCAGTACATAATATTTGTAGCAAAAAATTTAAGTTATAAGGAAGGTTCATATTAATTAATACATGACAAACCATAAGTGTATCTTTGTATACTAAGATTGTTAACGCATAATGTTTTATGTGGATCCGTATAAAAATATTATTATTATTTATAAATGTTGCGCTATGTGTTCTATGTAATTTTATTTTTCCTCTTTTATAATAAAATGCCTTTTTTTCATGTACTTGTTTTATTAAAAGAATTTAATTTGATTGACAGCTCTAGTGCCAGTAACACAGAGCACGTCCGTCAGTTTCCAATCAATGTTGACATCTTATTTACCTCTGACAGGAACAACCCAACAGCAACCGTATTGTTAGGATAATAAAGATCACTGTGATTTTGGCAGACTTGTCAGTGGCAGCAATCCAAAAGCAACCTAATAGTCCTTTGGTTATCCAAAATCGTAAAAACCCAAGATATTGGTTCTTTCCCGCACGACAGTGGCTCGCATTGCACTACGAATACGAACACTACTAGCCGTTGAGAGAATGTGTTGCTGATCTGTCAGATGGACAATTTCTAGTAGAAATAAGAATCAAATTCGCAAAACACATTCATAGTATGAAACTGACGGCTAACAAGAACGCATTCTCTCGACGGCTGGACTGTACTTAAAGCTACTTTACTTTGCGTTACCTCGTATAGGCGCTGTCAATGTCCAGTTGTTACCAATAATGTCGAGAGCCATATAAGGTCGTTAAAAAAAAACAACACATGTAATTTTACTTAAATATATTTAGCAACGTATTTTTACTAAAGCGTAAAACAAAACGTAGCCTCCCCCAAAACATTCCGTTGACAATCATCCGATAGATGGCGTTGTTTTCAAAAATAATATTTTACAATTTCATCGTTAATGCATTACTGAATTTATTCATTAATATTATTACATTTCTATATAATTCATACAATCCACCAAAAAAAACTTCAATGAATAACGCAAATAAACAAAATAATAACAATGTGATTACAATTTATTGACAAAAATAATAAATAAAATATTTCAGACGTGTCTATCCCCGCATCCTAATCAAAAGCGATCGTCGCGTTCATTTATGTCACTTTTTGTTCGACAAACAGGATCACGTGGTCAAATTATGTCACAAAAAGTGACATAATAATTATGAACGTGATGTGGTTAGGACGCGGCCTAGTTACGAAGACAGATAAATACACCCCTTTGCAAAAAAAAACGGGCGGTTTTGATTTTTGTACATTATTGGTAATCATTTAGTTGTATAGAGGTTTTAATAGCCAAACTATGTTACTGGCACTTAATAAAGAGTCTGGGTATGAAAAAAAGTTAATTCCAAATTCGAAACTTTTGTTAAAACAATAATAATCCCGGTTTCCGTTTGTGACTTTTACTAACATTTTGCAGGTTTGCGGTTAGAAGGTTATCCTGGCAACTAGAACTAACTTCTCATTATTGTTAGTAGAATAATTTATGTTTGTCGCATAATTCAGCCATAATGTGACTTAAAAGTGATATCTTTGTGTCGATTGTAATGGCAGAAAAAGCAATAAGAGCTAGTAAAATTGTAGCGCTGCTGGAAGAGGGGTGTAGCCAAAAAACTATATTCTTATTGATTATAACAAATTACTAGTCATTTATGCTAATGACATAGTAAAAATATTAATATTATCCATAAAAAAGCCAATGACTGTTAAGGTGCCCGTTTTTTTTTAAAGGGGTGTATTTATGAAAAACATGGATAATTTGATTTTTGACATAGTGATATCGTGGCTAGCCAGAAAACGCTCAATATATATTTTTATTATTTTTGTCTTTTATCCTGACACATTTGAAATAATTCCTAAAATGTCAAATTCCTACCATTGCCGCTACGCACTTTCTGCAGACCCCCTAGCCCCTAATATTACATTAGCCAGTAACAACTAACACTGGTAAAAGTGCATTGTAAATCAAGGTTTGTGGCAACCGCAAAATATTGTCCCATGATATGAAATTCTACTAGTATTGTGTCTCTCTCTTGTAAAAAGGAATTTAATAGTAATAACACTCTTCAATGTATGAAAAAATCAAATACATTATCTATGTTTACTTGCTAGGGTTTCTTAAGACTGCGGTGCCCGCTACATAGCGTCCGTAATTTACCGTCAAATGACTGAAAAGATATTTATGAAAGTAAGTTGGTTTGTTTCCCTAGTTTTTGACACCGTTAAGTCCCCACCCCACAGCCATTATTGTCATGACAGCCGTCACTGCGGCCGTTATGTGGCAGTCACCGCTCTTCATGAAACCATAGCTTTAGTCATTTTAACAACAATATCTCACTTTGTCCAAATCTGGATTTCGCTACTGGTTGGTAATTTAATTGAAATCATTCGAAGAGTTCGGAAATCGATTTTTAAATAACGCTTTTATTTTATCCACTCGAAAGAAATAATGTTTTGTGATGTCCGTGAGATTATAAACAATTATTTGACTAATTATAAATAATTAATAATATTTCGTAGTATAACTAATATAATAAGAAGCAATACGCGCTTTTGGAGGAAATTATAATTATTACAGCTTGCGTATTCAATAATTTAAGTTACAAGGGAATTACAATTTATTTAAGTTGGTGTACATTTCAAGATTTAAATGTTTGATGAACTGATTTATTTAAGCGTTGTATGGTCTGAAATTTATTTAATGTGTTGTGTTCTTATTTATTTACTTATTATTTTATATACAATACGAGATTATCCCTGCTTCATTAATTGATTTAAGTTATGGATTAGTGAATTATATAAATAATTGTATAAAATGTGTTGTACTTCAAATCGTTAAATGTACACTCAACATTTAAATCACAAAATACTAACATTACAGCTTTTTAGATAAAAATGTATATGCAAAAAAAGCAGAACATTTTTATGCTAAAAGTGAAATTTGACTAGTAGTGTGGTGGATATGTATTCACTCATAATTAATAGGTATCTAAAACGTCTGTGGGTACTACACGAACTATTCATTACAGTTGTAATATTTAAAATTACTGGCATTCATTACAGTTTATAGCGTCCTCATTTAATTAACTATTATAAACGAAATGATGAAATTAGGAAAAAAGTGAAATATTAAGACTAGATAGATTATAACCTAAAAATTCAGTCAAGTCATTCACTAAGCACATTGTCTTGCAAAAACTACATCAAAATTCAGTTGAAAATCAACTGTGAAAAGGTCAAACAAAACATTAACATTTGAATAAAAAAACGCATAATTATAATTAGGATTTGAAGCAGTTTTTTTACAAGTGTATAAGCAATATAAAAAGAAAAGACGAACAATTAGAAAAATTGCACTTTTACAAAATATGTTTTATATAGAAAAATACGAAGAACAATATCAGGAAACGTTGGTGCCATTGTAAGCTCTTCGAATTTCAAAAGAATTGTTTTTATTTAGTAAAAACTTATCAAACTAGCTACATCTTTTTTTTCTAATATTATACCAAAAAGGAAGATCAATGCAACAAGTACGAGCTTTTTTTTTTCAAAAAATAATAATTAAATATGAATTATTATTTACATCAACAATATTAAGTGTTATATACTAGACATTAAATATTGCAAGTGTCATAAGTCAAAGTGTCAAAATTTGTATTATCTCCATACATAAATATGACATAAATATGAAAAAATATATTCTATATGAACCAGTATTAGGTAAACATTATGAGACAGCGATTTTATATGAAAATATAGGCAATATTTATTCGTACAAGTAACTATTTACAAAGCATTTTATTATTTAATGAAAATTATATTGAGTTAAAATGAATACTGATTAAAATAAAAACCACTGGAATAAAAGTTTAACTGTCACTAAAATGATGCGAAATAAATACATTACATGTGCCTTAATATTAAGTTTATTTATTTATTAATCTATAATACTATCACACGATTTTAGATTTTAAAATGACAGATTCGATCGGTAAACGAATAAGGGCGATATTTGAACACTACCCATCCGTGTTGACAGTTTGTCAATCTATCATTAATACAGGCTCCTGTATACACAAGGACCAATTGGATACGTAAGTTGTATCCATTGGCAAATTCATTATGGTGTATGAGAGCCATAAAAAGTTGTATAATTATGTTACCCAGGCAAAGTAGAAATTCAAAACATTCAGCTGGGCATTCATAATTACGAAGTTATAACAACCGCAATTAGCCAATCATTCATATACCCAGAAAGTCGAGGCAATGTCGACAATGCCCGGATAAAACCCACTTTGTCCACTCCACGATTTTACCAATAACAATAATTAATGTAACACTTTTTGTATTCTGAGGGTACTCTAAAGAATCAATTAGTACTTAATTAATTAACTATTAAAATTAATTTTACTTTATAGAACTTTAATTTTCACTTACAAGATAATAGTATGATGCTTGTTTTTAACAAATTCAACCTTAGTGATATTTTTTTACCTATTCTAATGATCGTTTGCTAAAATAATTTTATTTTTTAGTTAAACACCTAAAAAATAAACTTATTATACGCCAATTAAAACTAATTGACGTAAAAAATATTTATTTTAATTTCCTCTGAAATTAAGTAATTAATAATTTGCGTGGAATAAGTGCTTCAAATAATTAAAAATATGTTAGCGGTGCTTGTCAATCATGTTTTGTACGATGGACAAAAGATAAAACTCGCCAAAATTTGTGGCCATTCTCAATTTGACACGCATTTTGCGTAAAGCTACGTTTTCTTAAAAGAGCGGTGGCCGCCACATAGTGTCTGCAATTTAACGGCGAATGACGTCACTGGAATGTTATTTATGAAAGTAAGTTGATATTTTCCTAGGTTTTTGACACGGTAAAGTCAAACCCCGCCGCCATCATTTTCATGACAGCCGTCACTGCGGCCGTAATGTGACGACCACCGCTTTTGTAGAAACCCGAAGCTTAACTAATTGAGTTTGACATAATAACCCGTTAAACGATTAAAATATCGGGCAGACAATATTTTAAGGGACATGAATGATTCCCATATTTTTTTAAACTTTATGTTTAAGCCAAGGTATGTAAGTTTCTGCTAGATATATCATTAATTGTTACGCCAACACTTTCTTTTTATGAAAACGTGGTGTAAAAGTTATGCTTATAGTAATTTTATTGACAATTTGGCTGGACCATACGAATCCTCGATTTCTGGTAGCTGATTTAATTTCTCCTATCAGCTCATGTTTGATTGGCTGCTGTATTTTGGTAAACCAAGCACAGCAGCTGAAATGACTGATTAGAGAATTAATTTAGCTTCCAGACCCAAAGATTTAAATCTTTAGATTCGCTCTATCGCGTCAGAAGACGGTCAGGTTTCTGATTCGTTTTGACACCGCTATAGAGGTATGAGGAACAGGGTGTAAAGTTCACTCATCCTCCATAGAAAAGGGAGGATCCCAGAACAGACGGATGTTGCGTCTGGTGGGCTACTGCCCGATGATTGATGTCGGAACGTTGTATATATGCTAGTCACGCGGTAAACAATGCCATAAAATGACGCAGTGATGAACTTGATTGTCATGAAAATGCTATTTAATATTGTGTGAGTTCACTCTTCTCAGTATGGACACTTTCTCGCGTGACTATGTACGCTGAGGGCAAATCTAGCGATTTAAATATTTGCAGAAACCAACCAAATTATGCTCAAATATGTAAAACCCGTAGTACTCGTTACTGACTATAGGAATATACTCGCTGCTATTGTTCAAAGTACAATAGTGGTTATGTTTAGTGTGATTAAGGTCAATTTCCTATGTAAAGTGATGTCAAATAAACAAAAGATGACACTGAAATATGTACACGTTAAAATCAGACTTATATTTAGTTCATAAGGTACGAATTCTAAACCTGTAGTGTCGATTTGGTGAAGTAAGTGGTCACTTTATAATATTTTGAAAATATTGTAATTGTCGCGGGACAATTTGAATAATCGAATCTTTGAGAAAATCCTAGAATCAAAGATGATTTTCCCAATTTATTATAAAAGATACATGTGTAGGTTAAACGTAGTGTTAAATTCATTGAAATCGTATATAACGTAAATACACTAAGTTAACCTGTCAAATATCTGACAAAATTAATGATTCCCATCAAAATTCATTTGTTTATAAGTTATATCATTATAAAAAAATTACATGGAATTTACTAAATTCATTATTGATCACTGACTTCACCAAACGAAATAATTTAAAGAACAAACTATCTACGATTAACACTTATTAGGTACTTTAGATCCAAACTCGTGTAGTATATCGCACGCCATCTCGAGGTCATTCCGTGTGATCCCCAACGCGCGCACGACTATGTCTTTAGGGTATCCCTCGCCGACCAAACGCGCAATGTAGTCTAAATTAATGTTTTCATACGACACGTTGTCGCCGTATTTTCGGCCATGCTTGTCGTGTGTTAGCGGGTTGATTTTTTTAGCTGGAAAAAAGAGAAGGAATTTGTTAGAAATAATAATGAAGATCAGCGAAGCAATTCCCTTATTTTTAAGAACATTCGCATCTCATTCGCAATCTGTCAAAAAAAAACTATTAATTTACCAACATTTTTGACAAGTTTGAGAGATTGCGACGTGAATGTGAACGTTTTTTATGTACGAGAATTGGCCCTCACCAGATCAGTATCAGATTAAAAATATTTTTGAGGGATTATGGCTAAATAAAATAAAAAAGTATCCCTGTTTATGTTCTAAAAGCAATCAAATAAAACAGGAAACTTTTTATTTGACGACAGCAGATTTCCAGACATATAGAAGTCTCTGCTCAGTCTTTCTAAAAAGATAGTCCAAAATAATTATCTATAGAAAAGATGCGAAATTTGGACACAGATTATGCAATTCACGAGCGGACGGCGTGTGGATCTTACGGAATAGGGAATATGCATGTATTTTTTAAATATTTTTATTCGATAGTTTACATCGTCAAATAATTGTTAAAAAAAATTCGACGGCAAAAAAGCAATTTAAAGTACTTAAAAAAATGTTTAAAAATATCCAACCGATCCGGGCTATTTAAACGCCCTCCATTTGGCGCGCTTGGTGTGGTGACGTCACAGTCCGTGAAAACAGACAAGCAACTGTCAAGTCAACGTCAAACACTCCATTTTCTATGAGCTTTTGACATTGACTTGACACTTGTTGATTGACTTGACATTGACATTTTGATTGTTATCCCGGATTGTTAAGTCACATCCGCTCTTAGCCATTTCAAGTATTTGAATTACCCACAGTTTTTTGGGACCTTTTAAAAATTAATTTCTCGCTCAAAAAGAAATTTTATTCATAAATATTGATGGAGGCCTAATTCTGAAGTAACATAGTTTATAGAAAAAAATATTTGACCCATATTTGAATCACATGCATATTCCCTATTATTATCTATCGATACATATTATAAATTAAAGTAGCTTTTCGTGTTTGTCTGTATGTTCGCGTTGACTATCTACTATTTAGAGAATTTATACTGTTTAGGGCGAATTTCACCAAACTTTTATACCGAGTATAAGTCTTATCCTGCTAATAAATTTTGAATTTTTGACAGTTTTTCCATACAAAAACTGTCAGACGCCATTTTTATTCCACGGATAAAAGATATCTGACTTTGGTAAAATCAGCCCTTAGAGAATTTACTCCGGAAGGTTTTAATATTAAAGTTACGATAACTAAGAAATCTCGATGTTTTATCAAATCGTAAAAGCCGTGCGAACCAGGAGCGGGTCGCTAGTAAGATATAAATTGGAATGATTGGTTCTCCCAATTACATATGTCGACGCAAGGCTAACTTTAACTTTAAAAATATTAACTTTAAATTAAAATGTAACAGTTAAATATGACCGGATAGGTTTAAATTAGTTTAGATTTGATTGTTGTAGTCAGCTAGCTACTTTTCAATGTAAAAAGTCGTGTTATGATTTGCGGTTACTTTAACAGCAAACCATAACTGAGGGTTTATTCAAACTTAGGTTTAAAAAACAAGTTATCTATTGCTAAATTCATTTCTTGATTAATAAGTGACATGCGTTTGTTTAATTATTATTTTTGGTTTACTTTTGTTTAACGGAAACAGTTGATTGAACTACTGTTGGTCAAGCGGAAAAACATGGCGCGTGTTTGAATGTTTTAAGCAATAATTTCTTTATTGCTTAAAGCATTTAAGCATTTTTTTAATCAAACGAGTCTAAAAAATAGTAAAATGAATTAACAAATCATAGTTTGCTACTTTAATCAATGTTACCTACAATTTGAAAAATAAAAAATGTAATGACTTCGCAACGACGACGCCATTTTTGGTATTGAAAGGGCGAGCCGCTGCGAGGCCACATTAACAAGGGGAATTTTGTGAAGACGACTGGTGTTTAATTAGAAATATCTTGTGAGTACGATTTCTATTATTGATTTAGATTTTAAGGCATTCTTAATTGTGTTTTACTACTAATAAGATTAAAAACGTGAGTAGATAAATTGGGTGTATTCATTTTTGCAATGAGTGAGCCTAGCGGTGGAGATGGTGACGTCAGCTCTGCTGACGTCACGATTTCTAAAAATCCGAATGGTCCCGGTTCTCCGTTATCAGAAGTGGGATTGACCCCCACTTCTGCCCGTCCATCTGGCTTGAATAATGAAAACTTAACCGCTTCTGTTAATGGGGTACCGACGGAGTTTTTCACTCAGATGTTGCAAATGATGAAGCACATGTCCGATCGCATGGCGACACAACCAGATACGCTCAAAGTCAAAATAAATGATGTGTTTTTGCCGTCATACGATCCGGACACCAATATTGGGGTTAGAGAGTGGTGTCAACATGTGACCACAGCCATGGAAACTTATGGCTTGAGCGATTATGAAGTGAGAATGAAAGTTGGTAGTTTACTCAAAGGTCGCGCGAGGTTATGGGTTGATAATTGGCTTGTGTCTACCACCACGTGGCATGAATTGCGTGATGTCCTGATAACGACTTTTGAACCGGAGAATAGATACTCCCGGGATATTGTGCGCTTTAGGGAACATAATTATGATAATCGCGCAGATCGCGCAGTTCTTGTCACAAGCTTGGGTATTATGGAGACGTATAACTAAGGATAAGTTATCGAATGATGACGCAGTTGAGGCAGTTATCGGTTGCATTGGTGATGAGCGGTTGAGAATTGAACTGTTGAATGCCAGGGCCAAATCAGTACCCGAACTTATTTCGGTTGCATCTTCTATACGAAGCGTTAAGCGCCCTCAGTCGGGTACATCAGGTGCACATCCGGGTCCTGCTAAGCGACCGCGTTTTGATAAGCCCTCTTTGTTTTGTCAAATCTGCAAAAAGCCCGGTCATGATGCACGTGACTGTCGTTACCGTGACAAAAATGAGAATTCTCAACTGCGTCAACAGGATAATAAAACCACACCTCAAAATATAGGTAAACCTACATGCACGTTCTGTTCAAGGACAGGTCACACTTACGAAACGTGTTATAAGCGAGAACGCGCAGTGGTATCCAACGTCAACTGTGTAGGTACATGTAAATTGAGCTCGATGCGAGTGGTAGCTGGGAACTTAAACATACTCGCGATTTTTGACAGTGGAGCCGAATGTTCAGTAATACGCGAGTCTGTCGCCGCTAAACTACCCGGCCAACGAATTGATCGAGTAAGCTACTTGAAGGGATTAGGTCAATTTACGGTGATATCTCTTTCGACATTGACAACGATTTGTGTCATCGATAGTTTACGAATAGAACTTGAATTTCACGTGGTGCCGGACTACGAAGTGTGTTCAGACATTCTGATAGGTATGAATCTTGTGGAGAAAACCAACTTAAGCGTGGTAGTGAACTCTCAGGGTGCAACTTTGGTTCATGTACCGGTTATTTACCACGTGCGATCTCAAAGCGAAAAGTTTGATAACTTAAATTGTGACTTGACTAATGACGATCAAATCAACGAATTAAAAATTTTGTTGAACAAGTTCGGACACTTATTTATTCACGGTTACCCTAGCTCACGTGTCAATACCGGTGAGCTCGAAATACGCTTAAAAGATGATAACAAGTGTGTCGAACGCAGGCCTTACCGATTGAGCCCAGTTGAACGCGAAAAAGTTCGGGAAATAGTCAATGAATTACTCGAGCATAAAATTATCCGCGAAAGTAAATCACCCTATTCCAGCCCAATAATACTAGTCAAAAAGAAGAATGGAAAGGACCGCATGTGCGTGGATTACCGCGAACTTAACAGGAACACTCTGAGAGACCACTATCCGCTACCGATCATTTCAGATCAATTAGATCAACTAGCCGGGGGTTATTATTTCTCGACAATAGACATGGCAGCTGGATTTCACCAGATACCGATATCAGAGGGCTCGATTGAGAAAACAGCCTTTGTCACGCCGGATGGTCTATATGAATATTTGACCATGCCGTTCGGACTCAGTACCGCGGTGTCAGTCTATCAGCGTTGTATAAATAGGGCCCTAGCTCACCTCTTGAGCTCGGTAGACCAGGTTTGTCAGGTATATGTCGATGACGTTTTGTCAAAATGTAGGGTTTTCGCTGAGGGCGTAACCCATATCGAACGCATATTGATTGCCCTCCAAAAGGCCGGTTTTTCGATCAATGTCGATAAAACTGCCTTCTTTAAACGCTCCATCGAGTATTTGGGCAACATCATTGCAGATGGACAAGTCAGTCCTAGTCCAAGAAAGGTGGAGGCTTTAACGAAGGCACCGATCCCAAAAACCGTCAAACAAGTTAGGCAGTTTAACGGATTGGCTGGATACTTCAGACGCTTCATTCCCAATTTCTCGCGTGTGATGGTTCCACTCTATGATCTGACCAAGAACGACGTTAAGTGGGAATGGAACGAAAGGCATGATGAGGCTCGAAACCATATCATACAACACCTGTCTACTGCGCCTACCCTCATGCTATTTCAGGAAGACGCACCAATCGAGCTCTACACGGACGCCAGCAGCATCGGCTACGGGGCGGTGCTCGTGCAGACCGTTGGCGGTCGTCAGCATCCAGTCGCGTACATGAGCCAGCGTACCACCGACGCCGAGAGCCGCTATCACTCGTACGAGCTCGAGACCCTGGCGGTAGTAAGGGCAGTCAAGCATTTTCGGCATTACATATACGGCCGGAAATTCAAGGTAATAACAGACTGTAACGCCTTAAAAGCGTCCAAGAACAAAAAGGATCTCCTTCCTCGTATTCATAGGTGGTGGGCCTTCCTGCAGAATTATGAGTTCGAGGTCGAGTATAGAAAAGGTGAGCGTTTACAGCACGCGGACTTTTTCAGTAGGAATCCATCCTCTGAAATATCTGTCAATTTTATGACTAGAGACACTGAGTGGCTGCAGATCGAGCAGCGCCGCGACGATGTGCTGCGCCCGCTTATAGACACCATGAGTGGCAATAGTCCGGCCGAAGGCTATGTCCTGGAAGAAGGCGTGCTTAAGAAGACTCTCACGGATTCTATACTCGGTATACATAAACCAATTGTAGTCCCCAGGTCATTTCAGTGGAGCCTGATAAACTCGTTTCATGTCGCTCTGCAACACCCCGGATGGGAGAAAACCTTACAGAAGCTGAGAGAAACGTACTGGTTCCACAAGATGAATACAATCGTCAGAAGGTTTGTAGACAATTGTGTTGTATGTAAGACCTCGAAAGGGCCGTCGGGTGCTATCCAAGCCCAGCTTCATCCGATTCAGAAGCCTACTGCAGCGTTCCAGGTCATCCATATGGATATTACCGGCAAGCTGGGTACGAGAAGTGCTGAGGGACGAGATGAGTATGTAATTGTTACAATTGACGCATACACCAAATACATCCTGCTTAGCTACTCAAATGACAAGAGCCCAAGCAGCAGTCTTGCAGCATTGAAACGTGTCGTGCACCTGTTCGGAACCCCAGTGCAAGTCGTGGTGGATGGAGGTCGAGAGTTTCTTGGTGAATTTAAAGTCTACTCAGACCGTTTCGGAATTGACATACATTCCATTGCGCCAGGAGTAAGCCGAGCAAACGGACAGGTCGAACGCATTATGGGCACTTTGAAAAATGCACTAACCATGATCAAAAACTACGACACTGAACAATGGCAGACGGCGCTAGAAGCATTACAGCTCGCATTTAACTGCACTCCACATAGAGTAACGGGGGTCGCACCGCTTACGCTACTGACCCGCCGCCAACACAGTGTACCCCCAGAACTACTAAGGTTAGTAAATATTAATAACGAATGCGTAGACTTTGACTTACTTGAGCAACACGTGCAAGAGAAAATGACAGCTGCGGGACAATATGACAAGCAGCGGTTTGACAGGAGCAAGGCGAGAATGCGTCCGTTTCAGCGAGGAGATTATGTACTTGTCAAGAACAATCCCCGAAACCAGACTTCTCTAGACTTAAAATACAGCGAGCCATACGAGATATATAGGATCCTGGACAACGACCGATACATGGTGAAGCGTGTGACCGGCAGAGGGCGTCCACGGAAGGTCGCTCACGACCAGCTGCGCCGAGCACCACAACCAGGCGAGCAGGAAACCGTGTCGACGAATAACGAAGATGAACCTCAACAAGTGGCTGTCCGGCTGGCTGAAGACTCATCGACGAACTTGGGCGATGACACATTACAGCAAACTACAGCTCAGATCAACAGTACGCTGCCGTTGAATGAGCCACAGCCGTCTACCTCCCAAGCTGCCCAGCTGCTGGACCCTTAAACTAAGTAAGTTTCTTCCTTCTTACTGTTATCTTGTAACTGTGAAATTGAGTTTTAATGACTTACATATAAGACAGCAACAACAGTAAAGAGATCCGTTATTGGCCTATGTCTTTGTTGACTGGCTGATACCATCATAAACTACAAAATAGTAAGACTGTACAATCCGTATTCCGCTTCCTTCCTACATTCGTTTCAGAGCCTCTGTGGACCACGGTCAAAATAATAAGGTCTAGGCCACAGCACCGTCCTTTCTTAATCCTTTAGAACCCCTGTGGACCACGGCGTACAAGACCGCTCAGCACCGCAGCATCATTCCCGTGAGTTTTTAACAACAAAGTTGGAGTATAAGTTTTCAGAGCCACTGTGGACCACGGTCAAAATTAGGCCTAGGCCACAGCATCGTCCTTACAAATCCTTTAGAGCCCCTGTGGACCACGGCGTACGAGACCGCTCAGCACCACAGCATCAAACCCTAACAAGCTGCATAAACCACTACATGAGAATCTTGTATCTATTTTCTTTTCTCTTAGAACCTCTGAGGACCACGGTCATAAATATGAGGCCTAGGCCTCAGCACCGCCCTAGTTCCCTTTTCCTTTAGAGCCTCTGTGGACCACGGCGTACAAGACCGCCCAGCACCACAGCATCATCCCTCTCTACGAGAAATCAAATCATGCATGTATGCGTGGAGCATTTGCATTGATATAACTAGATAAACGTGTGAGTAAGCGTGTAGCCTTACAAGCACTTCAATAATTTCACTCACTTCCCTACTTACAGCAAATCCTATTTATTTACTACTCATATAAACTAGATTCTTTCCATGTATACTTCGATATGTTTATGTTTAAGATTAACAAGGTAAAAAGTAATGGCTGATAACTTGGATTGTTGGAATCGGTTATCATTAAAAAGTTCAGGCTAAATTATGCTAAGGTAAAGAACTTTTTGAACTCACTTTGAAACAACAGCAGCTCCGACTATAAACAAGTTGTCAGCTAGTGTACCTGTGAATGGATACCTAGCTCAAAAGAATTAATTTTCATTTTCAGAACCGCGACTGGTGCAGGGCACGCACACCGTCTCGCAGAATGGCCGTGTCGACGCAAGGCTAACTTTAACTTTAAAAATATTAACTTTAAATTAAAATGTAACAGTTAAATATGACCGGATAGGTTTAAATTAGTTTAGATTTGATTGTTGTAGTCAGCTAGCTACTTTTCAATGTAAAAAGTCGTGTTATGATTTGCGGTTACTTTAACAGCAAACCATAACTGAGGGTTTATTCAAACTTAGGTTTAAAAAACAAGTTATCTATTGCTAAATTCATTTCTTGATTAATAAGTGACATGCGTTTGTTTAATTATTATTTTTGGTTTACTTTTGTTTAACGGAAACAGTTGATTGAACTACTGTTGGTCAAGCGGAAAAACATGGCGCGTGTTTGAATGTTTTAAGCAATAATTTCTTTATTGCTTAAAGCATTTAAGCATTTTTTTAATCAAACGAGTCTAAAAAATAGTAAAATGAATTAACAAATCATAGTTTGCTACTTTAATCAATGTTACCTACAATTTGAAAAATAAAAAATGTAATGACTTCGCAACGACGACGCCATTTTTGGTATTGAAAGGGCGAGCCGCTGCGAGGCCACATTAACAAGGGGAATTTTGTGAAGACGACTGGTGTTTAATTAGAAATATCTTGTGAGTACGATTTCTATTATTGATTTAGATTTTAAGGCATTCTTAATTGTGTTTTACTACTAATAAGATTAAAAACGTGAGTAGATAAATTGGGTGTATTCATTTTTGCAATGAGTGAGTGAGCCTAGCGGTGGAGATGGTGACGTCAGCTCTGCTGACGTCACGATTTCTAAAAATCCGAATGGTCCCGGTTCTCCGTTACATATTATAAAACAAAGTCCTTCGCCGCGTCTGTCTGTCGTCCTGTTCGCGATAAACTCAAAAACTCCTGCACCGATTTTCATGCTATTATCACCAATGGATAGAGTGGTTCTCGAGGAAGGTTTTAGTATATAATAACCGAAATCTACGCGGGCGTAGCCGCGGGCTTGTTACTTAAAAATAATGAACATTCAGAAACTGACTGTTTGATGGTGATGGAAAACTAATTTAATTCTTATGGCAAGAAAGAATTTAAAACAATACTCACGTTGAACAGCCAGCTCATTCTTCTCCACAGCAACATTCTCATACGGTGGATCTTTCGTATCTTCAGAGGGAAACTTCGGCATAGTGGTAGACTTTGTAGGCTGGTCTACACTCCCACTCGTCGTAGCGGGCAAAGACCGTTGCCGAGGGGGCGCCCTACTCTCTAGCCTGGTTTCCCGGTCAAAGCTACACCTGGACTCTATAATTCGATCGGGTTTTTCCGGCGGCCTTTCGGGGGGAAGTCGGAAATCTGTATGTCGCGTTTCCGATAAAGGGAGGTGTCTTTCTGTCTTTTCAGGCACATGTCTATCTTGTCGATTGTCCATTACCCTAATTTCGTGTCTATTATCTTGCTGTATATGCCTCTCTTGTCTGTCTGGGGTAGGGACGTGACGTTCTTGTCGACTTTCGACGCGTTCTGGCCTTTCTTGCGTTGGTTGGACGTGTCGTTCTTGCGTTATTCTTTCTTGCACGTGTCTTTCTGGCACATGGCGGTCGTTTTGTCTATTTTCTGGCATGTGATGTCTGTTTTCTTGTGGTTTTTCTTGTCTATTTGGTGGCGGGTCGGGTCTTTCGGAGTTGTATCTGTTGTCGGGTATGTGTCGGGGTTCTGGTTTGGGTTCTGTGGGTGTGGGGGTGCGGGGTCGTTCGGGAGGGGGCGCGGGGAGGGGCCGGCTGTTTGATTGTGGAGTGCACGCTCGGCGAGGCTTCTCGAAGGCTCGAGGGTCGGGAGGCACCTGGGATTAGAGAAATATACATTATTTTTACATAATTTATGCAATCTTTTGATGAAGTCCGTCTATTGTTTGCGTGGCCAATATGAGTTTACATGGCCACACTCAGAATATTACATGAACAGCGTGCATTTTTTTAAAGTTGGCAACATGGAAAAAAAATATTTAACCTTTACTTATTAAGGGGGAGTAGTTTGACAGCAAAAAATCATATTTCACCCGCGCAACCCTTACCTACCCCTCTCATTAAATACGACGAAAACAAAACACAATGCCTTCGCGCCAGCAGAAACTTTTCGTCTGGCGTTTATAGAATTCGAATTTCAATCTTCTGTAGTTTATTTTGCTTATACGATACGCTAAGCTTGAATTCAGAACTATAGATCATGTACATGTTTTGGAACTAGAAACTCAATGTTGACGTGAAAAAGTTCAAATTTAAATGTTACCAAATTTTATTTAGGACCTTGTACAATTTGTACCTAATGACGTCTTTGTGGAAAACTGTGTTACCAAGTAATAAATATAATGCTATATCGTGGATTTCTCTCTTTGGAGGATCGTGCAAAGTGATATCTAAGTAAAAAATAATATTCGTATAATGAATTTGGCACTGTATTGTGCAAAGAATATGGCATGTGTCATGAAAACCTTTCCTGCGCCAAACGCGAACAATGCCCTTCGAAAACATTTGAAACATGTGAAAAAGAGGCCGAGTTCTGTACAAAAGAAATGATTGTCGGCTTCACCACTAAAAGAATTGACATCTATTCATCTATGTAAATGGGTGCCAAAGTACCAAAGGGACTAATTATAACAAGGGCCCGAGGTACGCGCTAAGTACCTGCGCTGTGCTTTGAGCGCGCGCCCGGCGCGTTTTGGACGTTCGTCAAACGCAACAAGATTTTCACATTTTGTTGTAACTTTTGAACCGTGTTTCTTTTAAGTTTATTACTAATGCGGAGAAAATGACAAGGAAAAATAGTGAAAAAGGAACTCGCGTCCAAGCGTCATTTACGGAGACGCGAGGAGTCGCGCGTGGCTTTGGGCGGCGCGGCCCGCACTGAATTCAAACATATGGCGTTGTAAGAGTGCGTTTGCGGAGACGCGATTTTACACGCGTTTGTTTGAGATGGAGCATTTTTTGCGGCGGAGCCCGCGAATGGCATAGCTGCGTCACACGCGGCGTTTCATCACGGCGGCGCACGCAGCAGCAATTCTCGATGAAGGGATGCCCGCGGCAAACTTTCTCCCTGTCTTATTTGTAAATAGCACAACGGAGATGCAAGTTGAGAGTGGCAAGTTGCGACATGTGCAGGCCTAACGGCGCCCGGCATGGGCGCTCGCTTAGACTGCAGCGCTTGATATAATTCGTTACATAGGAATTCATACAATTTTATTGAGCGCCCGAAACGCAGCGTACAAAATGCGCGTCTCGGGCGCTTGTTATAACTAGTCCCTTAGTAGAAAGTTTAGTATGGTCCCTTTTTAACTGTTGAAATTGTAGCTTTGAAAACATGCCAAGTTGCATTATAACTTTAGGCCTCATTTACGGAGACGCGGGGCGTGGCGCGTCGCGTGCAGTGTGGCGTCACGCGGCGCGTCTGACGTTTTTTCTGTTTACGGTGCGGCGGCGCGTGAAGCGGCAGTTATCATCCCACGCGTTAACATAAACATATGGCAATATACTTCTTGATTGTCGCGGTTTTTTTTGGGGTTATAATATATATTTTTGAAATGTGCTAATTAAAACCTTTCATTTGATACCCAACATGGTATGATTAAAAAATATTTTTTGTTGTTCATGATATGTCACCTAGAGGGCGCCATTTTCAATTTAATGTGTCTTCATATAGCCTATGACCAGCGGACGATCAAGAAGCTTCCAACGATACCTCATTTGTCAAATTGTGATGAGTCTTTTAGAAGATAATATGTGGGAACAGACATAGATAAATACATAGAAACCGGTCAAAATTATAACCCTCCTTTTTGCTTCGCCGTAGTCAGGTAAAAACTAAAACCCAACTACGACAAAAAAGTCAACTAAAGAGATATAAACAAGACATCACGGACAGACAAATTAAAAATCCGGAGTCATACTGAATCTGTTCGAGTTCGTTCGTTATACCAATAACCGAAGAATATAACAACAAGTTTTATTTAGGGGCGGTCAGTCGCTCCAATTGTTCGTCTAAGGGTCACCTTACAAGAAGTTTGTCAAAAAAAGTGGGAGTAAACGAATTGGATCCTGAGTATATCGCAATAAGATTTAATCTCCAGTGCGAACTTTCAAATGAACGTGGAATGGGCTCGTTGGCTATGTTGTAAATTTTCTCCGCAAGAAAATTCACCGCAATACAGAGCAATGGCGCTAGTTTTACCTACTTCTTTCTATACTCCGTGCTACTATACCAGTCAAAAATCTGTCAAATAAAATGTATGTCATCTTGAGTTTTCAAATATCAACATTGAATTTTATATGTTTATTTAGACTCGGTATTTATTTATTTATCAATCAATAACACTTGTAATATTCGTTTTGGAAGTGCTTTTAGTGTTTTTTTCATGTTTTCTATGTCTCAGTTTCTTATGTGGAATGTGATAAATTACGAAAATATTATTTACGAAAATAAATCATATCTCAGCGCAGCTAAAAATTTGAGCGTAGTCCTCTCGTCTCAACAGAGCGACGCCGACTGATTTGTGAAACAAAAATATGCTTGAAGTTCCCGTAATGTGCGACGGAAGATGGCTTCTTCCACGAACTAAGAACGTCGTAAGTCCTACAAGCTTTGATTCCTAATAAAACCAAAAATAAAAGGAATAAAAAAAAAAGCCTACACAATTTTTTTTGCCTTGTTTTAATACATATAATCATCTAATTTTTATCATAATAGGCATTAGCATTTTAAGTACAAATCGAAAATACGTGAAAATTAGAGGTAACTTCGTGATATTTTTTTATCGAGAAAATTTTAATATTTTGTGTTTCTGTTCCACAAAAAGTTTGGAAATATCATGTAGTTACTCATAGTATTTTTATTTTACACCTAAGTCTTATCAATTTCATGAAAAATCAAATTGAAGACAGGCAATTTTGCTTCCTACCCGCCCTTAATTTATCCTGTATGTAGGTACTCTAAATGTCAAATATTATTAAGCTAGAACTATTTATAGATTGTGCTATTCACGAAGACGCGCCCCACTCCGCTCCGCTCAGTACTAAAGTACAGAGGCCTTAGATAAAGTGACATTCTATCAGCGATATGGAAAACGATGATGGAAAAGGCAAAAATGTATAAGACCGACATAAGCTATCGAAAAGCTTATGTCAATCCTGTTGAAAGTCGTTGTAGAAAAAAAAAAAACGCTTTCGAAGCGACTGTCACTTGTCTAGGCCCTCAGACTACAGTACAGTAATCGCGGAGTGGGGCGCGTCGTCGCGCATGGCACTATCAGTACCGCAGGTACCTCGTGTCTCGTGTCAATGAGTCCGGTGATGGTCTCCGTAGAACCTGTGATGATTGACGTCAGTCGGTGTCGAGAATCTGGCTCTGGTTCTAATGATGAACGTCTTCTTGGCTCCACTGCGAAGAGATATTGAATAATATAACAACTTTAAGCCGGAGGGAAATCTAGAGGTATATTTATTTACATTTAGAAAGTATAATTTAGGGAAGGTGCGTATTTACGCGACCAGGTATTTAAGTGCAAGTACGCCGACCAGGTGCCAACCCGAAATACTTCAAAGTATTTTGTTCCGTCGACACTCGACGCGATTTTGCTCTTTATTTATATTCTGTTACGGATTAATGTTCTGTGAAAGTATTTTTACTTTAAAGGTTTGGAAGTATATTTTTTTGTAGACCTTATTGCTTTTTTTGGGCCTTTCTGCTCCTTATTTATATTAAATTACGAATCAATGTGACGACACGGTTGGCGCAGTGGCTGAGCGATGGACTGCTGCGCAACGTGTCGCGGGTTCGATCCCCGCACGGAACAAATATTTGTATGATCTGCAAGTAGTTGTTCCGGGTCTGGGTGTTAGTGTATGTGAGTTTCTATGTTTGTAAACGCACCCACGATACAGGAAGAAATTCTTAGTGTGGGGCAAAGTTAAAAAAAAAAAAAAAAAAATGTTCTGTGCAAGTATTTTCTACCAGCAAGGCTTGGATCCTATTTAAGTATTTTCCTTTAAGGTTTTGGTATTTTTTTTTGTAAACGCGACTGTGCTCTTTATTTATACACTGTTACGGATTAATGTTCTATGCAAGTATTTTTCTTCCACCAAGGCTTGGTTGGAAGTTGCACGTATCTTTTTTTGCATACGCGATCGTCATCCTTATTTTGTACGACCTTACTGAATTTGGCTAAATTGTTTTGTTTTTTTTTTATGAATAAACTTTATTTGATTAGATTTGGACGCCTACGGCACTGACCGTGCGCGGCGCTGGCGGCGGCGATGTCCTGCACGCTGACGGCGCCGGCGAGCGGCGACAGGCTCTTGCGCGGCGGCAGCGGCGGCGCGCGCAGCTCGCCGTACGCGTTCTCGTGCGGCGCGGCCGAGCGGCGCGGCGCGCGCGGGCTGTGGCGCGGGCTGTGGCGCGGGCTGTGGCGCGGCGAGTGGCGCGGCGACGCGCCCGGCGAGCGAGCCGCGGGCCGCAGCGCCGCGATGCTGGACGTGGCCGCGTTGAACTCGGCCCAGTCCTAAAAAAATAATGAAATTCTCTTTAATTTTAATGTAAGTTAAATAAATAAAAATTAAATTAAATTGAATGCAATTAATAGGGTATATTGTCATAATCACCACGCTTGAAACAGATTGGTGATCATAGCAGGTAATAAGAAAAAGAAATTCAACTTTCCATACAATACTTACCAAATACAGCCAATATTCTATAACAAATAACTAGGATAAGTAGTAATGTAGAGTAGCTTTTCCATTCAAGACAATTTCACCTTGTTTATCTTGTAAACAGATACTTTTTCTTCTACAAAAAATCTTTATTACAAATTTTAATTAACTTTATGAAGAGGTGCCTCCTCGAGTTCTTCAATCAAGCATAGACTAATTTTCTGTATTGTCATATCAATCTGATATCGCAAATTCTCAATCAAGAAACACGTATTTTATCATAACTTACTGAACTCCAGGCACCCTTTAAAATCAAAGGAAGAATAATTGTGAAACTCAAACGGCTTCCATGTGTGAGACAATAATGAGGAATCGCATTTAAGTTGGAAAATAAACAGACCCATTAAATGATAAATGATTACATGAATCCATGCTACTCAAACCAATTTCATGATTCCATCAATGGAATTATAAAATAAATTATATGCATGCACTTATTACATGCGAACATTATGACTTATTAATCTTATTATGAATTGTGTGTACTTATAAAAGATAAAAAAAAAACAAAACAAACAGGCAAAGGAAACAGAAACACAAAAGCACATATCACCAAGCGTATATTTTCAACATAAAAAAATACACTTACAAATAAATAAATCATTAAATCGTCATAATAATACGAAAAATAATAATCATTAAATTATTGCTTAATGTCAAATAATACGACTAATACGAGCTAAGCGTAAACATAACAAAATGTCCGGAAATTCATTTATTTTATAAAATAACTTCACTAATACGGGCGGAAAAATGATTAACAAAAGTCATTACTTAAAATACTTTAAAAAAAACAATACTTCAACTTCATTCTAGGGTTACCTTTGGGTGATTTTGAATTGACAACTCTTATCGATAAAGCAAACAAATAAGTACGGAACCCGATTTACTTCAAGTATTCAGATCTTTTACTATTTATATTAGAAAGGGACGATAGAAGCTTGCTGTGCGTCTTTTGCTACACACACTGAAGCCCAAAATAATTTTGGAAAATATTTCCATACTAAAAAAAACTATATCAAATATTGTCTCAAAAAGCCTTACAATAATTTTATATACAAATATTCCGAAATTCATTTTATTTTTAACGGACAAAGTCACGGGTGTAATTATAAATAATTAATTAAATTAATACTATTGCATTAGATTTACCAAAATAATAAAAAATTGGGAATATTTCATCAAACAAAGACTGTAAAGTGACTTAAATAATAAAAATAAATATTTCTTTTATTGGCTGCAAAAGTGATATAATTTAAAAAATACTTTATAAAAACCATTGCATATGGATATTTTTTTACTAACAAATCTGTGGTCAAAATGATTTCATTTTACTGTAAAAAATATCTTAAAAATGAGATTTGACTAAATAAATACAAACTTTAATAAACAAAAAAGAACTTAAAGTTATACTATACCACTTTTGCTATAAGCGTGTAAATGCCAATAAATTATATTCAGTACGATTGCACCAAATAATAAGTGACTTTCATGCGTTTGTATAGACAGAAGATGTAAAAAAAATTGTCGAAAAAAATTTTTTTTCCGACGAAATGAGAACCTCCTCCTTTTTTAAAGTCGGTTAAAAAGAGCTATTTCATGCAAAACATAACCGAACTTGCTAAAATGTAATTTATTTCAAACTCCAGTTAATTTGTAATAGACAGACATAAGGAAAATCACATTTTTTTTTACTAGCACCGGCTTGTCATTTTCATTTTGTGCGCTTCCAGCGAAAAATTATATCAAAGACTTTTTTGTATTTATTTACTTACAATCTACGCCCCGCGGTTTCACCCGCATAGTCTCGACCCCGTTGGAATATCGGGATAAAAGTTACCCTATATCTTATTCCAGGTCAGCATATGCCAAATTCATCCAAATCCGTTCAGCCGTTTTAGCGTCAAAGCGTAACAAACAAATTCACTTTCGCATTTATAATATTAGTTAGGATTACATTGAGCCTGTAGCATTAAATTCCCCTAATAATAATATTAACCCGATCCGGAATGTCCCTTGCGGCCAACCCCCAGCGACGCCCTAAGAGACGCCCTCCGTACCCCACAGGGGATGCTCTTAGCGTGTACTCACTTAGTTTTTAAGTTTTATGCCCTGACTGGAGGCCTTAATTTATTGATGCACCCACAGGAAATTCCGATTAAGCAGCCGACAACCTCCTAGGCGGACCTGCGAGATGAAATTCTCAAAAAAAAAAGTTTTTACAACTCTCATTATGTCTGACCGAATTGAAATGATGGATGAATATGTGCATGTTTCAAAGTCACTTAATATTAAGACAAACACTATCATGAATGAGCTGTAACATTATTTCCAAATACAATATACAGATAATGAAACTCTGTTACAACTGAACATTGACAAGCGGATAGAGTAGTGATGGTGGAAACGCTGTTGTGTGAAAATATTTAATAAACTTTTGAACCCCTGCTTTCAGCAATGAAAGTCATCAAAGCAGGCGTTTAAAAGTGACTTTAGGCTTCAATTTTTAAGAACAGGCCAAAGATCAAAACCATTTTTTTTTAAGGCAAATCTCTTTCATAAAATATTAACTAGCGTACATGATAGATTCATGCAAGATTCTATGGGTTTTTAATTAATAAACGCAACGGAATGGCGTTGTTAAATTAACAATAACAGCTTTTCCGCACTCACAACTATATCCTACAATCACAAACAACTAACCATAATGATATTTCTCACCAAAATTATAACATTCACAAAATTCATGCTTCACAAACTAAAGCGCCCATCACAAAATGGGCGGGGCGTACACGAACAGCGTTTAATTGAAAGCAAAATATGTCGCTCAAATTTTAATTCAGCCATTTTTCTCTTATTTAACACTTCATATGGTTCAAAGATACTTAGGGGCAACGCATACGTTAGTTTTTGTGCGATTGAGTCTAAGACATGGGCAAACAAAAACTGATAATACGGTGACGGTAACACAACAACTTTTATGAATAAGAATAGAATAGAATAAAATGAGAGAAACACGGTCAACTAGATATATATATTCTTGGCCGTGAGGTTCAATAAAATAATCTAAAACCCCGCTGTGCACACATAGGCCAAGGTGCTGCGCCCATGTGTACAACGGGCCCAACAGTCGCTGTTTACACCTTGGCGCTGTATTGAAAACTGTTTGCGGAGCGCGCCAAGATCCTTTGATGTGTGCACGAAAAACCGACACTATTTGGTTGGCCGGCCAGTGCTGGTCGCCAAGTAAATCTCTACACGTTGGTCCAACATGCTGGCCCAGCACCTTGTACCAATTTATACAGCGGCCTTAGTAAAAAGGTGCTTGGAAAGCCACCATTCGCAAACTTTGACTTAAAATGACATAATTATGAAAAACACGACCAATTTAAAAATTTAAGCTCCAGTTAAACGCCGCCAAAAACTTAAGATTACAAACAAAACGGTCGTTATTTTGCCCCGCCCACTTTCCAACACTTTTAATGAACAAACAATACGTAAAAAAACAAAGGGAATGTGTTATCCGTGGCGGTGCCGTCGTCATTGCCAAGCAAACATAACAACCCGAGCAAGCTAAGCATGCGGTGATTTCCGCCGCTGTCTCTGCAAAACAAACATACATTATGTTTTTATGTGGACGGCATGCATGGGTGATGGTTATCTGTGACATTTACTAGTTCAGAAAAGAAAATTACTAACAGCTTTAAAAGATCACAAAGAATAAGGTTGCATTAATTCTTGAACCAAACTCAAAGCATTTATTTCAAATAAACCATGAAGATCATAAGGTTCTTGATCCAAACTCAAAGCATTTATTTCAAATAAACCGTTTACAGGCACTTTTGAACTGTCAATGAGTCCGTCAATGAGAAACATGAAACTATTTGCCTATAGTTTGACCGCACAGCGCTGTACCGCGCCTTAGGAATGCGCGGCGAGGCGGCAGGCAGTGTTGATGAATGAGCGGGGGGCGTGCGCCGTGAGCGTTGACCAATGAGCAACCTGCACTTCCACCCCGTCTCGCCACGCACATACCTAAGGCGCAGTGCAGCGGTCTCGGACACACTATAGGTGAACTATTGGAGAAGAACGGGCAAGAAACATGGAGTTTCTTACCACTGTCAAAATATTACAAACTTATTAGTTTGAAAGAAAAGAAAATTAGCAACAGATTTAAAAGACCACAAGGAATAATGTTAAATTATTCTTGAGTCTTGAAATGGAAGTAACTTACTTTATTTCCTGTTTCTTATTATTTTGAATTTACTGCTATAGTTTTATACACTATGGTTACTTCCTAAGAAGGCGCACGCGTAGCATGAGCATAATAGAAACGGGTTTTGTCGACAGAGAAATAGACAAAATGTGATTGTGAATTTGTCTATTCTTCCGCCGACCCGGTGGCCTTAAACGAAGGCAAAAAAAATCGATTATTTTATTACAATCTTGGAAAAACTTATCACGCAGTTTGCTTAGCTTACAAATAAACACTTTGAAAAATTTAATTTACTTATTTTAAAATACCTAAAGAAGGACCGATCTGTCATTATTTAGTCACAGATAATCACCAACCCTTTAAAATAAATGAAATAAATAACAGATAAATGAGACAAAACGCATAGATACAAGCTCAAACGACGACAAACATGCCACACGGCCAAACAAACAAAATGCACACCATGCTATACTTATGTGGGACACACTATGATGATAAGACTAACGGCTGACTTTTACAAAGTCAGATATATGTTTTATTCGTGGGATAAAATTGACGTTTGACAGTTCTTTTATGGTGACACTTCCAATGATTACAAAAAAAATCCCGGGTAAAAATATCTGGCGTTGAAAAAATTATGCCTTAGGGCGTTTGCCCACTTATCCACATCCGGTTCGTGTCCGTTTCTGATCCGTTTTGGCCATCCTAGTAATTGTCCGAACCGTATACGCATGAGTGCACAAACGTCCATACAATTACTAGGATGATGGCCAAACCGAATCAGAAACGAACACGAATCGTGTACGAACCGGATACGGATAAGTGGGCAAACGACCTAAGTGATCTAAATAAGCATAGGACTGGACCTGAATCGTGTGGTACTAACTTCAAATCAACATTTTCAAGCTCAATCTCATTCTTATTTCGATCGTAGTCTAGCGGTATCGAAATACTGTGACACGTATGGTAACAACTACTCTACTTACTACTTGTCAAACGAAATGTTTACACAGTTTTAGTCCCATCCCATGTAAGGCTTCATAAGTCGGCTTATATGGTTTGGAAGGAAAATGACAAAAAAGACATTTGAAAATCCAAAACTTTCCGACTTTGCGCGAACGCATTAATTTGATTTCAGTTCAGTACGCGAAGCACCTCAATTCAAACATTATTATTAATAGTTCCCTTTATAGAACAGTCAAGATTTTTAGCATTTCACGTTTTGCTGATCTAAATAACAACAATATAATCTGTACTGCGTTGCGATCACCAATCATTTTGGCATACGTGGCGATTATGACAATATTACGTACTATTGCTTTGTACTCATTTTAACTAATCATGGCCTAAAATATAAACGACGAAGAACTTTTACATCTAAGCACAGATGACCACAGATGATCCACTCCGACAAAATTATTTAAATAAAAAGCAACTCTTGCAACGACACAATAAAGTGCAATTCAGGTCGCACAGCGCTAATTACCTACAGTTACATTCACCTAGAAGTTGTACTCTTTCAATAGCATAACGCTTATATCTTCTGACTACGTTACGCCCAATGAATTCGACAAGTTAAGCCCTCCGCGTACCTACTTGTAGCTTCATACCTAAAATGCGGAGTGAGCCGTCTGTATTCATCTGTGATCTAAGGGCCGGCGCACATCTGGCAAGGTGCAGCGTAGCGCATTCGTCACTCACAATCAAATATCAACGTTGCATGCCTAAAAATAACGTTGAGAAATAAATAACCGCCTTCCGCTTCGACGCGCTCTCGAACTAATGGAAGTTTACTTATTTTCAACTTTATTTCAACTAGTGCAAAGCAGATATTAGTTTGGCAGTGACGAAAGCGCTGCGCTGCGCCTCGCCAGATGTGCGCCGGCCCTAGGTGGTTACTTGTTCGACATACAGACGAAAGGATAAAATCGGGTCATTCATAAAAGCCAAAAGATATTATTATCAGATATGGATTTCAGTCATAACGTTTTATCACGGGAAGTAGGCATTTATTATTATTGTTGATAAGATTATTATGCAGTATTTTGACATTCGCAACAATCTGTATGAATGATAGTGATTGTGATAAAAATGCTGCGTTTTTATCTCATTCAATCGATCGGGTTGATTTGACATAATCTTTACTTTCGTAAAAGCCGCTGTTTTATGCTATTGTGCCGTGTACCAACTTATGGTGTATCTTTTCATACACGAAATCTTTTAAGGGGTCATTGTACTCATCATTATGAACAACTTTCAATATGGGAACAACCGTGAACTCGCAAAAAAAAAAATCTGCTGTTCCCTACATTTTGCCCAGCTATGCGAACATAAATGTAGGGAACAGCTGATTTTTTTTTCGCAGGCCCCAAAGATACACCATTCATAAGAAAATACAGTATCTAGGCTTAAATACGAAACATCGAACTTTAACCGGTAAACTACTTTTTTAAATAACTAATTAGTTAATTGGTTTTGTGCGTGCGCGCCGGCCAGTGGCTTACCGGTATGTATTGATAGACATAAAGACAAATAATATAAAAAAATATTGTGTGTGTAATGTCAAAATAATAGCTTTTTACTAAATGAATACAAACGTATAATTATATATTTTTTTAAATTGTTGTTTGTGTGTCTGTTTGTTGCGGCTAATCTTCGAAACGGCTTAGGATTTATTTTAGAAAAAGAATTACGCGCGGGCCGACGCGTTTTTTTTACCAACCATTACTGTGCCCAAAATACTGGATTAATGTTTTCCCCTTAGCTTTCTCCTCTTTTCTATCCGTTGTTTTTCAGATCTGTAGACATTTAGTATTTTGGACAGCTCATCCAGTTTAATACCTCAAAAATGGCAATCCTTTCGTCTGTACGTCAATTAATTTCAAGTAAATATTAACATAATTTACCTCAGCATCATCGATGTCATCGGTAAGTCCGTTGAAGGTGGTGTTTCTGTGCGCCCAGCCGTTCGCGCCGCCTGATATTGTCACGTCCACACCTGGAAGACAATGCACCTATGTTACGTAAACATACATACATAGCCTGTTAAAATCTTAACCCTCCTTTGGCTTTACCGTAGTCGGTTAAAAAGTAAGGTAGTTTATTTTCAGCAGTCTTTAGACTCGCGACAATCTAAGAAGTCCCTTTTGGCAGCTATAAAAATGCTTTGAGTAGCGATGGAAAAAAAAACTGGTTTCTTATAAACTGATTCTCGCGACATAACAATTGAACGTACTAGAGAGTTTGTAATCGACGACATATCTACACTGATTAAAACTGATCCTCAAGGCTTATCGTTTTATTACATGTACGAGAACGAAACGTCAAAACGGACTTCTTAGATTGTCGCGAGTTTAGTTCCTTCATCTTTAATTGATAATTTTTCGAGCTTTGAAAAGTTGGTTTATTCCACTAGATGCTATTGTGAAGGAAGAAATGTGCTTTATAAAACCAGTGAAGTGCGAGTTGGACTCGTACACGAAGACTTCAGTACCGTATTAAGGTCGAGCAAAAAACGCCGAAAAACACACGTTTCTTCTGACTTGTGTATGGGGTACAATAGACGTAGATATATTTAGTAACCTATCCCGCTTAACTATTCTTCAAGAGTCATAAAAAACCCTGTAAGAAATCGACACGTGTTGAAATCTCTCAACGAGGCATCCTCAGGATGACGATTGACCAGTCGCAAACCAGAACACGATGTGTTGCCACATCGAGCGCTGGACGCAGAGTGAATCAAATCGTCTATTGTATTTTATTATGGATTTCCGCAAAGTCACGCCTGAATCAATTAACTATCTTGTGTGAACCCACACGTTTGGTTTTTTAGAAAAAAAAAGAGATGGAATCGTGAATTATTTAGAGATAGATCCTGCGCTATAGATTTTTGTTGTTTATTGTGATCAGTATAAATAAAATTAGAGGAAAGTACCTACGTCTCCGTGAATACTGTATAATTGTGTAAATGGTTTTGCACAAAATTTGAACATGCCATCACCAAAACGGTGTTGAATACATTTTATGTGATTTCTTACACTATAAGAATTTACTTACTGGATCCATTACAACCGGATGAGCCTGATGAACCAGACGAGTTTGACGACACTGGTTTCACTGCAGTCTTTGTGTTCCTGTAATTAACATTGCCACCATTAGTTTCCAGATTGTTCAGAGGGCCTAGACAAGTGACAATAGCCTCGAAAGCGTTTCGTATTTCCACAACGAATTTCATTTTCATTAAAGATTTTTTAAAGTTTCTATCCGACACCGTGCTCGCTAGCGAAACGATTGACTGACTGAGGGAGGGGTCGCGCTCGCGGCCAGTCAGGTCACGTCCCGCGACCCCCACCTGTGTTGAGACGCAAGTTCGTTGCCCTAGTGCATAGGTGAAAGGGTGAAACACTCTAGTGTTAAAATGAAAAAAATAAAAAATAAGCCAAACCACTGGTTTCAAGGATAACGGTGTTTACCCTAACACCCTGTATAAGCTAGTCGTGGCCAAGGGGGTATAGCAGTATTATGTAAATCTTACTTCAGTGTGGGACAGAGATGCAGCTATACAGATAAAGAGTTAAGATGATAATAATATTGTCACTAGAGCTGGTTATAATAAGGTTTCAACTTACTTGTCTGAAGAAGTAGGAGGGCGAGGCGGTACAAACGCGTCTACTACGACTTGTTCAGTCCCTTTGATCTCCGCCCGACAGAACGGACATCCTTGACCTTCCGAGTCCTGAAATAAGATAGAACGTTGTATGTATTACAAGTAAGATTCTTGGTCATTATCGCAGTTAAAATCTAGCCATAAACTACCACGATCGACGCCTAATACAGTCTAAAACCAAAATTCCGAACTTATTCATTTTTATTTGCAGTCCAGGCACCACGCTCAGCAGTCGCGCTTAAGCTACAGTTCTCCAGAAGAGCGGTAGCCGCCACATAACGGCCGCTATAACGGCGTTCACGAAAATTAACCGGGGTTTGACTATAACTAACGTTTCAGTGACGTCATTCGACGGTAAATTGCGGACGCTATATGGCTGCCACCGCAATCTTAGGCCAAAGCCGAAGCACATAATCATCTTGCACTTCGCCATTCGGTGCTGCAGTCGTCACACCCGACAAGGAGCCAGCTTCGGTTTAGAATTGTATTTGACTAACTGCGCCCCGCGGTTTTACCCGCGTAGGTGTCGATCCCGAAGGAATATCGGGATAAAGGGACCCTATGTCCTATTCCAGGTCATGGTCTACCCATGTGCCAAATTTAATCCAAATCTGTTCAGCCGTTTTAGCGTGAAAGCGTAACAAACAAACCCATTTTCGCATTTATAATATTACTAGCTGATGCCTGCGGCTTCGCCCGCGTGGATGTGGTTATCTATATATATAAAACAAAGTCGGGTTTGTTCAAGCACTTATAACTCGAGTACTGCTGGACCGATTTTGATGATCTTTGATTTGTTGGATTTGTCTCCGCCCAGAATAGCAGAATAACTATTCAAAAATTGGAAAAATTCACGAAAAAAAAAATATGAAGTAAAATCGTTTTCTCATACATTCTGTATAGAATGGGTCTATTGATAATGTCTCGGTAGATAAGTAGGTAGGTAGGTAGGTAGGTATGTAGAGTAGGTAGGTAGGGTAGGGTAGGGTAGGGTAGGTCGGGTAGGGTAGGGTAGGGTAGGTATGGTAGGGTAGGGTAGGTAGGGTAGGGTAGGTAGGTAGGGTAAAGGTAGGTAGGTAGGGTAGGTAGGTAGGGTAGGTATATAGGTAGGTAGGTAGGGTAGGTAGGGTAGGTAGGGTAGGTAGGATAGGTGCGCCGTAGATAACTACTTGCTACCCGTGCAAAGCCGGGGCGAGCAGCTAGTTATATACTAAAATCTTCCTCGAGAACCACTCTATCCATTGGTGAAAACAGCATGAAAATCGGTGCAGTAGTTTTTGAGTTTATCGCGAACAGGACGACAGACAGACGCGGCGGTGGACTTTGTTTTATAATATCTAAGGATGTCAGGATATATTTGATAGGTAGATTACATAATTATACAGTTAAGAATCCTACTCACAATTTGCCACGCTGTTAGGCAGGGTGTACACAGCAGATGTCCGCAGGGCTCTATCCTGATATCCTTGTCGTTCTCCGCACATATCTTACATAACTGGAACGTACTGCCTGAAATTTTTACAAAATAAATATTACATCACGTGCATCAGGTCCCAATTGTCTGAACCATACCATCTGCCTAGCCTTTTCCCAACTATGTTGGGGTCAGCTTCCAGTCTTACGGATGAAAACCAGTATTATACATGGAGCGACTGCCTATCTGACCTCCACAACCCAGTAACTGGGTAATACGATACCCTTTGGTAAGACTGGTTGTCAGACTTTCGGGCTTCTGACGAACCGTAACGACTGTCAAAGATCCACGAATGACAGCCGGGAACAACGGCTTATGTGTTTTCCGAGGTAAGGAGGAGTCTATATGTAAAGATGGTCACCTATCCACGGACCAACCCCGGCAAGCGTAGGGTAACCTGTTGGATCGACCCGTGCGACTGTAATTACTTAGCCACGAGCACCTCTCAGCTCCCTGTTGGATCGACCCATGCGGCTGTTATTACTTAGCCACGAGCTCCTCTCAGCTGCCTGTTGGATCGACCCGTGCGGCTGTTATTACTTAGCCACGAGCCCCTCACTTAGCCACGAGCTGTCATTAAAAAATCATACTAACCCATTTCACAATACAACTCGTACTGTTCCTGGGTGACGGTGATATGGTCTTCCGCCGGTGATATGATGGCGCTGCTCAAATCCGGGTTCACGTCCCGTCCGTCCGGATATAGGTAGCTGAAAGCATAGTATGGTCTTTTTTTTACTGCTAGGGTCATCCCGATTATGTTGGTATACTTACGAAATTTAATGAGAACCTAATAAAAAAGCACCCTTTGGTAATGCTCTAATTTATTTGATACGGTTTTTCAGAAATGATAATCAAATAGGCGGTTGAAATTAAGATTCGAATGATGATGCTTTTTAATGTTACAAAAAAACAAAAAATCTGGTCAATAAATCTAATTTTTTAGAGTTCCATAGTCAACAAGGAACTCTTATAGTTTCGCCATGTTCGTCTGTCCGCGGCTCAGTTTTTTTTTTTGATCGCCTATCATGTAATCTAAACCATGAATTTAGATTTTCTAATTGCGGATTTGATCAGTGGTCGTAATAAGAAGTGTTAAAATAACATATTTTATTTTTTGCAAAGAAGTGATGGTACCAGACATGTTGCATGACATGAAAAATTAAAGTTGACATTTTTTTATATTAAGCTATTGACATTTTTGTAATTTGTTTATGTTTCTTTGATATTTGTATTTGTTATGTAGACAATTCTTGATTTAGTGGGTACTCTTTTTTATGACATGTAATTTAATTATAATTTTGTATAATTAGAATCAATAATATTGTCAAAAAATTTGCATGCCGAATTTAGTAGGCGGAATGTGAAGAACTATTTGTGTATGTGCTATAAAATCTGTAAAATACCGTATTTCAGGCAAATAAATGAATCTATCTATCTATCCAGTCCTTCTGTTTACCTCCATCTCTTGCTAGCAATATATCACGGGCAGAATACAGCCATAGGGTTTCTGAAACGTGGGAACTAAATTTTGATCAAAAATAAAATGGCTGAAAATTTTACAATTAGGTAGGACACCCCGTGTGGAACGAAATAAAATAAGTTTTAATAAGTAGTCAATCAATCTGCCTAGCTTTTTCCCAACTGTGTTGGGGTCTTGGAATCTAACCGGATGCAGCTGAATACCAGTATTTTACATGGAGCGACAGCCTATCTGACCTCCACAGCCCCGTAACTGGGTAATATGGTACCCCTTGGTAAGACTGGTTGTCAGACTTAGTAAGTATTCAACAATCAGTATAAACTTACAATCCTTCTCGATATCCATCCAGTAACGCTTGCACTAAGCTCTTGTTCTGCGGTATCGTCTGTAGGATCTCTCCGTCCACCGTGACGTACCCTATCGCCCATTGGCCGAGCCGCGTACATGATAACCTGGAAACAGATGGAGATTGGTCGATTGGAAGCCAAAGAGCTGGGTGTTGTAGGCAGCTTCGTACAGGCACTGACTGCTGATAAATGATGTTTGTTCAAAAACTTTTACACGTGAATTATATTTTTTTAACAATATAAAATATACAATCGAATTCTAGTATTATAACCTAAATAAAATTAACTATACAAACACGTTATGTATGTACAATTATAAAACAAAATTCAAAAGAAAAATAGGGGAGGGGCTCATTGAGCATCAAAGAATTCGTCCGCATCGCTGTCAATGGGAAAGGTGCCCAAAAGGCTGGCAGCATTGCCGCGTTTAATGGCAATGCTGTTTTTTTTTAAGTTGATGAGGTTGATGTTTCCAATCGATGTAAGAGGTCACCGCTACATCGGTAATCACGCGTGGTGGATTAAGTCCCACACTCACAGAGACGACGCCTGTGTCCCAGCAGTGGGAATAATAAAGGCATGATTGTGACTCCGGATGCTTAATTTTATGTGACGTCATAACCAGCGGACGATCAAGGCTTCTAACGATAACTCATTTAATTTTGTCAAATTATGATAAGTAGTTTAGAAGTTATGATCCCAGTAGATGAACATACATACATACATACCGGTCAAAATCATAACCCTCATTCTTGCTTCGCTATAGTGGGGTAAAAACCATTTTAAAATCGGAGCTTCCATGAAACCAATTGATATTAAAACAATGCAATAATTTAATTCACATCGGTAAAACCGCAACCACATACATAGTTCAAGTTCAAAACAATATGCCGTGGGTGTTAAGACAGGTATACTTATAACAATTCGACTAGACTGATTTTATCCATTGACAAACGCGGATAAAGGTCAAACCGACCCCAACCTATTTGGTATAACCGTTGCATTTCAGGTGAACGGAAAATTGGCATTTGTTAACCACTCGGTTCAATTCAATTTGGGCGCTATTTTAATGCAACTAAGTGACAAATTCCAGCGATTTGCTGTAGGATTTTGAGCTCAATGTGTTAATAGATTAATAATGATAGGTGTCACTGTGTTAGATAACGGTGTTCAGTGAATGGACTATATTCGGAAACTGAAATTATTCATGTTTCGGCGAAATTATGACGGGAATGATTAATAGTGCGGGCGTAAAGCGAATTTTAAACGTTCTGTCGATGAAATTTCAAAGTGATTGATTTGTCACGTCTATATTGCTGAATTGTTGTTTGATTTTATAGACTAAACCTAAGCGCACATTACAACGGTAGCGCGCATTTTCATACAAAAAGTGCGGCACGGCCCAGTAGCATGTGTTGATTTATCCTTTACTTTATTAAGTATAAAAAACATCCTCCGCCGCGTCTGTCCGTCTGTTCGCGATAAACTCAAAAACTACTGCACCGTTTTTATGCTGTTTTCACCAATGGATAGAGTGGTTCTCGAGGAAGGTTTTAGTATATGATAACTGCCATCCACGCAGGCAAAGGCGCGGGCATCGGCTTGTAGGAAATATACGGAAGTGATTAAAGAGGATTTTGCCAATGTGTTGCGTTGCGAGACGGCCTCCCTCATTCTGCGCTAGCTTTGGTCCGCATTTAATAATAAAATCAAATAAGAACAATTTTCTAAGAAATAAAAAGATATAAAAAATCAGGTCTCGTAGGATATACTGTGAATAAATTCCACGAACGTTACTTTAACAATCTATCGTTGGAAATTCTATTGCTAAAGCTTTATAGATAATTTTGGGTAAGGATTTTCTGGGTGCCGGGATACGAGTACGTCAAAGCATGCTCTGCTCTGGATTTCGTTATATTCGACTGAGTTCATTGATCTTTAGCTTCCAATAAACAGAAGGCCTAGACAAGTGACAATCGCTTTGAAAGCGTTTCGTATTTCTACAACAACTTTCAACAGGATTGTCATAAGCTTTTCGATAGCTTATGTCAGTCCTACATTTTTGCCTTTTCCATCATTGTTATCGCCGATAGAATGTCGCTTTGTCTAAAGCCTCAGATTCAAAGGGTTTCGGATAGATATTCGCTGTCTCTGAGATGGCAATACATCAATGACTCTGTTTTTGCAGATGTCATATTATTGCGGCGATGACAATATACCATCTTGATCATCGTCCTCCTGCCAATCCTGTCTTTATACCAATTAATTTGGGGTCAGGGCAGCATACCCTATTCCATACAACTCTATTAGCCGCCATGGAATTTTTTATTCGGTAAATAGGACATCAAAAGCACTACGACAGGCTATATAAAAAAAAAAACTAGATGGAGTCGAATTGTTCGATCTGACTACAATCAATCAATATGAACCTGAGAAGAAATAGCGAAATAAACTCAGGGGTCAGTCTCTTTTAAAGTCCAGAGTCTGGACTTTAAAAGAGTCTGGACTCCAGGCATAATCTGGGCCATCTCAGCAGTTACCCGTCACACAATCTTTCACAGAAGCCATTTATATATCTTCCGCTAACTTCGCTCTAGTTACTTTTGAGTTCCACTACAATAGATTATCAATTTTTTTAAATAATTTGTTCTGAAGGCTTAGGACCTTACTCACCTAAACACATAACTGCCAGCCTTATGGATATACTTCTGGAGCCTCGCCTTGACCTCATCGTACGTGAGAAACGCCACGTATCCAGGATGTGTGACCGCCAGCAGTTGCCAGTTGCGGAGTAACGTGCTCCAGGGTTGGAATAATCTGGAATGGTTGATAAAAAGTTTTAGTGAAAATGTAAAAGTATCTTACAGCGGTTCTCAAACTTTTTTGGCGACGGAACCCTTTTGGAAAATGAAATTTTTGACGAAACCTTAGCATAATCAAAACCGCTTTTTCAGATGTTGCAAAACTTGTTTAACGCGAAATTACTGGTCACAATGAACCAGTATTTTCGCGGAGCCCCCACAGAGGCTTTGAGGAGCCCAGTTTCCGCAAGAAGTAATTTTAGTTTTGGCGGCATTTGCTTAATCACGTGTCTATGCAGGATACAATGGAACTACAAGTAGGCGCTTTACTTTTTATACGCGATACAAGTTTAATTTTTTTTTGACGTAGGAGCTGGTTCATTGTGACCAGTAATTTCGCGGAGCCCCCACGGAGTTTTTGTGGAGCCCAGGGGCTCCGTGGAGCACACTTTGAGAAACACTGTCCTAATAAATGTATATGAAGAACATGCCACGACGTTGATCCGGGTTGCAAGGTATACCAATGAAGTTACGGTCTAGTTTGGCATTATAAGTAAGGTCTAATGTTAGCATCGTTGCAACAGTGAGGTATTGCAGATGTCAAGGTGCGGGTGCGGCACTTATCTGGTTTTATAAGGTGGCTCCGCTTGTTTTCTAAATCATTAAATTAGATTAAAATAATAGAATACCAGGGGTTCAAAAGATTATCAATCAATCTGCCTAGCCTCTTCCCGACTATGTTGGGGTCGGCTTTCAGTCTAACCGGTTGCAGCTGAATACCAGTATTTTACATAGAGCGACTGCCTATTTCACCGGAACCGCCGCGTAACCCTGTTTGCCTCCGAGGAAGCTGTCCTACGACAGTGAAACTCTAAGTCCTTCAAGTTATGCAAATTTTGGCAACCATGTTTGTACTCCAAAAATAACACAGTATTACTAACCTCGTAAAAACATCAAACTCAAAGTTAGATATGAAGTCGTTACACGTAAGATCTATGGTGGTCTTCAACGCCATCGTCTCCAACCCTGATGATATAGGATGCACGTTGTTGAGCTCCTCCCGGAAGATCTTCCAAGAGACAAGGGTGCTGTGGACAAAGGAAAAGTTCGGGTTAGTTATATTAACAAACGTCCAACGGCATCGCTGCCAATCTAGGCGTAGATGGCGGGACGAGCGTGTCGCCTATAGAAGGGTTGGAAAGAAGAAATCCGGAGGACTGTGTCCTGCAATAAGACAATCAACGCTGATTTATTTGTTTATTAATTAACTAAGCAAAGAAAAAAGAAGTGGTGTCTCCCAGAAAACATTACTTTTTTATGAGGATCATTGTCGTTGAGAGATATGCCACCGTCTAAAAGTTTTGGTAAATAAAATATGATGTAGCGCAGAGTATAAAATATAAAGCACATTCTCCAAGAAAGAACAAAAGAGCTGGCAAGCTCGCAAGATTAATCTACGATGGCTTAGTCTGTAAGGCTTGAGTAATCTTGTTGTTTCGTACAAGAGGCAGACTGTGCGAAGGATCACGCTCCACGTGAAACCTCTCCACTGGACTGGACTTATAAAGCTTAGCTCTTGAGTTCATACAATACCAAGAAGCTGATTTTTAATTATTAACTGCTTAGACAAACGACCAACGCACGAACTGATATGACTTAAAAGGCCCAGAGGAGCCAATCTTCCACCCAGTACGATGCCTCAGAATTAGGGTTACCATCCGTCCAGGTTTTTTCGGGAAATGTCTGGCTTTTTGGCCCCAGTCCGGACTTCTCATCTGTTCGGAATCTTTCGCAACTGTCTATCAGGACTTTTAAAATTCCGAAATGGTAACGCTACTCGTCGGCTCGTACGGTCAATCAATTAATAGAGAATGAGGATCGTGTTGTATATCCTATTGATTTAATTTCTTAGCCCCTGCCATTTCCAGACACCCCTTGTTTTCGTGAAGAGAGCTAGCCTTCTTCCCGAGAAAAACACGGACATAAGCATAATATTATGCAGATATCAAGTCCACAAAGGGAGCCGCGACAATTACAAAGTCAAACATCACGCTGGGTCTGAATAAGTGGAAATCGATAAGTCGAAACGTGACCGCGCTTTACTGATATTGGTTTACTAAACAGAAACAAAAGAAGGCCGACTCCTAGAGCTTTGTGCACCTGCTAAGGCACCAGAGGCTATAGACAAAATCACTTTTCTGTAAGCGTTAACGCCAACGAAAAGATCAAATTGTATAGAGTTGACATTACCTTTAGAGATGTCACGTGACTGCTGCTGTCAACTCCATACAATTTGATCTTTCCGTTGGCGTTAACGCTTACAGAAAAGGGATTTTGTCTAGGCTCCCTGTGCCGACGAGCAAGCGACTAGCTATCAACGATTTTCTCGCTCAAGAAACGTACAGAAGATTGTAGGTCTATATTAATAGTTGATCGCTAAATGTTCACACCGCTAGCAAGTACTTGTTTGTGAGACAAGAGCTATCAAACAAAGTTCTCGGTCAGCGACACTCGCTTGACGGGCAGAACACTCGCTGAACTGAAAAACTCACGCTTGGCAGATACACATACTAACAAGCAAATCGCTCCTCGTCGTCGTGCACTCGCTTCTCGATAATCGCCGGTGCTAGGACTGGTAACTTGTGCGATGCTTGAACACCATAGCACGGATGATGATTTCCACTAAGACCGAAGACGTAATTTCCACACCTTCATGTAAGTTATTTCAGCTTAAGCAATACATTCTTGCTAAGACATAAGATAAAGCGATGGTACCGCTCTCTCTACGCATTGTTTTACGCGATTTAGCACCTTTGCTCACACGCTTTAACACCGTGATAGCCAAACGGGTCGATCGGTGCCGAGGTCGGTCAGTGGATGGGTTTCTAATATATATTCATAACATATCGAGAACCTTTCGCGCCTCGGAAAGTACGCTAAGCCGTTGGTCCCGACTGTCATTAACAGATCTTTGATAGTCATTACGGGGAGTCAAAAGCCCGAAAAACTTACCAAGGGGTATCGTTTTACCCCCGGTCAGATAGGCAGTCGCTTCATGTAAAATACGGATATCCGGTTAGACAGGACGTCGACCCCAACACAGTTGGAAAAGGCTAGGCAGATTGATTGATTTAACACCGTGGTCTTTACTTTGGTATGTAGTTTATTGGAAGCATTTTTTTTTTTTCAATATAATATGGAGCAGACCTTCTGAAGCCGAAGTCCCCATACAAAATGTTAATAGGAGTGGGACGGCGCGGTGTTTTCCAATTAGCCGAATTAATTTCCTATATTCGATTGAAGGGGAGCGGTTGGCATTGACAGTGGGCAGACGTAACGATTATTTGGGCATCCCCTCGAATGTTGAGGGGGATTATTTATTAATGTATGTATCTGAGAATGAAATGGGCTTGTTTGTATTACTGTTGTGGGCGTCGGTACTGAGACAGGAGTTTTATTGTTAGAGATGATAACGGGGTCTGCTGAAGACAGTTACCGTTCCCGTAAAGAGGGGACATTTGCTTGGGGGTGGAATTATTGATATTACCTACAGAAAATTAGTTTCTCGTCCTTTGTTTTCTGTGTTTCATCATCATCTGCCTAACCTTTTCCCAACTATGTTGGGGTCGGCTTCCAGTCTAACCGGATGCAGCTGAATACCAGTATTTTTCTGTGTTTACGGTAAATAAACTCTTTGAATTAAGATTATTTTCTCTAGAGAAAGAACACAATAAAATTGTATTACGTACTTACATTCTCTTTGGAAGTGCATTTTATTGACTAGGTACCTATCGTATTACAAAGGCAGACTTTGAATTTATTGGCAATCTTTCAGTGGGTTCCAGTTCTCATGAATATGAATAACATTTTTACAATGGGACCAACTCTGAAATAGTAAAAAAACTCATCTTTATAAAATAAAATATGAAGACAGATTTTTTTTAAATGAAAATACCCGAATGTACCCAGTGAAAATACCCCAGTCTTAGACCCCAATACCCTAGATTAATACCTGCTTCTCAAGTTTAATATTATTGTATTACAAGTAAGCCTTCTGAAATAAAACCTCTAAATTATTGTGAAAACCGCGTCAAAATCCGTAGTACAGTTAAGAAGAACAATGCGGTCACACATAGATACAGAGACATGAAAAACAACTTTAATTTATAATTATGTATGTTTTGTATACAGTATGTTAGACAACGAAGGGGGTTCCCGTTAAACAGCAATAATACAGCGTCTATACATGCAAAAAAAATATTACCATTAAAAAAAAAGTTTTATTTTTTTATAAAAAAATATTCAAAATAAATATGTGAATATTTCACTACTTATACTTAAAAAAGTTTTTTTTTTTGAGCTTTAATTTTTTTTTTGCATTGACGCTATTACTATTCAGGGTTAACGGGAACGCCCTTTGTTAGTTAACATACTGTAGATAAGCATAATTATGTCACAGCTTTTAAGTAAAGTGCAATGCCAGCTAAAAAAAAATATCACACGTCAATGAAAACTGTTTCACGAGCTCGCGGCGCGGCAGCGTGAACTTTTGCTCAGCTTGCATATTCAATGGTGTGGCTGTTGCAGTTTCATTGAATATGCATCGACGTGTATTGATTTAGAGCCGAAGGTGTATGCTGACGGTACACACTGTTTTCTGATGCGGAAGTGTATTGAACAGTTGATGTATTTTTTTTTAAGCCTTTGTTTCTACTTCCTGACTAATATTATTAATTCGAAAGTAACTCGTAAGTACAGACTTACGAGTTAGTTTCGTAAAAAAAAAAGACGTGAAAAGGTAACATACAGATGTTACCTTCCCACGCCTTTTTTTTTTTTGAGTGTGGGAAATCATCGAATGACTTCTCCCGCTCTGGGCGGAGCGGGAGGGGGTGTCACACTTTTACTGACTAAAACCCACCCGTGTTCCTTCAGTTGCCAGTTGCCAAGGGTCCCGGTATCCCTTTTGGACTTTCCCGAAACCTTTTCACGCCTAAACCACTGAACGGATTTTGTCAAAATTTGGCAAGGAGATAGATGGTATCCTGGGGAAGGACATAGGCTTCTTTATGTTTCAAAAATAATCCTATAGGGGATGAAACTTTGTATAGGAAACCCAGCATTTCTTAAGTATCCTGGTAGTACGTTCCCGTGGGACGATAACCGACATACACGCGGGCATGGGGTCTCAACTCGAACACATTATAATTGGTCTTGAAAAAAAATCATAGATGGCAGCATAAGTAACAATTTATGAAATTAACAATCACTAAAAAGCTTTATATGGCAAATTTTGGCTGAGGTAATATTAGTAAAAATCAAAACATCTTTGCTTAATGCTGATTTATGTATTTACACTCATAAATCTTGTATTTTCAACAAAAAACTTAAATTAAGCCCTTTACTTCAATTCGAACCCATATAATGATAAAGTGGCCATCTGATAATCATTTTGTCGAGAGCTATTTGCAATAGATGGCGTCTTACTCAAGTGATGACAGGGTCACTTTAAACTTGCGTTTAAGTCGTTTCATTATGGAAAATCAAACAACTTTTTTTTTTATAGATTAAGTACTTTATATTTAAGTACTTTACGTAGAAATATAAAAATTGAACACCTAGGAAGAAAAAACGTAGAAAAGGAAGAAAAACATCTAGGAGTTTTGCCTAGATACTACGCAAGACTCCTAGATGGCGTTGTAAAACTACAGTCTCTGGCAATTAGTGAGTCGCTGATGCTGCCATCTGTTAAAAAATGGAGGAAGAAAAATAGCCAGCTCAATAGCCAGACTTAGGGTGGTGTCATTTCTTTGTATGGGATTGGGTATCTGTACGTAGTATTATAATATCTGTGACGCGTGTGGAGCTGCGGGCAAAAGCTAGTAATAATTTTTATAAATGCGAAAGTGCGTTTTTTTTTTTACGCTTTCACGCTATAACGGATTAACGGATTTGTATGAAATTTTGCACATGAGTAGACCATGACCTGTAAAAGGACATAGGCTACTTGTTATCCTGAAAAAATCAAAAACCTTTTTGGCACAACCTAAAATAAAACTCCCCAGTCCTACTTTGTCAGCATTACGTCGTAATAAAAAGCTGCCAAGTACAAGCTAAACATTTTCGGCCAATTCCGAACAGGTCTAGCCTTGGTGGTTAATTACAATAGTTATTTATGTCCCTAAAATATTTAATTGCCCCTAGCGCTTTCAGTAAGGCAAAAGGGTTAAAATCCAATTCGAAAGCGGTTCTCCCTTGTTTGTTAGGATAGTAAAAGGTAAGGTAATAATTTATTCAAGTCTAATTATCATAGTGGAAATTGAATTGGGCTGCAGCAGACAATTACAAAACTATCCTAACTAATATTATAAATGAGAATGTGAGTTTGTTACGGTAAAACGGTTGAACAGATTTGGATGAAATTTGGCACATGAGCAGACCATGACCTGGGTTTGGACATAGGATACCTTTTTATCCCGATATTGCTAAGGTATCGAGATTTATGCCGGTGAAACCGCGGGCCGCAGTTATAAAACTGTTGTACTTTCCTTATTGTTTAAATATTGTATAACGATTGTGATTAATACTTACATAATTATGTAAGCAAATAATTAATAATCAGTCTGCCTAGGTTTTTCCCAACTATGTTGTGTTCGGCTTCTAGTCTAACCGGATACAGCTGAATACCAGTACTTTATATGCAGCTGCCTATCTGAATCAGTAATTCGGCAATACGATTCCCCTTGGTAAGATTGATTGTCAGAATTTCGGGCTTCTGAATACCCGTAACGATTATCAAAGATTCACGAATGACAGCCGGGAACAACAGCTTAACGTGCTTTCCGAGGCGCAGTGGAGTCTCGGTATGTTAAGATGTTCACCCATCCACGGACCAACGCCGGCAAGCGTAGCTTAACCTGATGGATCGTGCTGCAGTTATTAATTAGCCCCTTAGCTTACTTAGCTTCTTCCAAATAATTAACAATGGTGTTGTAATTGAGAAATATATTTATATTTTGTTTGTATCTGAAGAGCTTTTCATGCGTATCGATCGATGATTGTATCCACAGACTTTTGGGATTAATTAGGGTGACCATGACATTGTATTAAAAATAATTATTTTAGTTACTCGTAGTCTGTATCTCGAAATGTCGTGCAAACAGAACAGTTTTGGGTATGAATGTCGATGGCTATAGGTAGAGTAGGGGAAGACCAAAAATCGATGGATGGACTGTGTGAAAGATGATATGGCTAGAAAGGGGGGGGGGGGTGTGACTACCGGGATGACGGCTAATAGAGAAGTATGGAAAAAAGGGATGTGGTGCGCCGACCCCAAAAAATTAGGATACGGGCAGGAGAATTATGACTGTAAGCCTGTATCATCCCACTGCTGGGCAAAGGCTTCTCCCCATGACTTTCAGTGCTTGCGATCCAGGGCTTAAGTGGATGAGTAATTGTTGATTTTGTCCAGCTGGTCATCTTTTACGGGGTCTTTTAGTTAACAGTCTGGCCCTCGAGAGAATGAGTTCTTGACGTGTCAGTTTCATATTATCGAATGTGTTTTGCGAATTTGATCCTTATTACTACTAGAAATTATCCAACTGACAGGTGTCAGCAGCGAATTCTCTCGACGGCCGGACTTTAGGCACAATATATGCAAACAAACAAAAAAGCCCGATAAATGCGTGTAGGTAAGTAAATAATCATAAATCTGTTGTGTGAAAAATTGAGTTAAAAGCATAGATTAGAAACAATTGAATTGCAAAAACATTTACTTAGTTATTAACCTATTATCCTTGTGCAAACTTATTATTATAACGCGGACAACGTAATAATTTATTCTATTGTTAGTCAACAGAGCTATTTTTAGTCAATGTTTTCATGAAATGGAGGATGTATTTCAGGAAAATCATTGCAATTTACACAAATATTTGCATTATGGAAAACAAATCGGAGTATAGTGATTATTTACTTTTCTTTAGTAGGTTATAAAATAATTATTGATTATAAAATAAATTAGCCAATATTTACGTAGGTAAGTTATCATTGTTTGATTCCATTACTTTACGAGGAAGCATTAATAAGGAAACTAATTACGAAAAAATCTTTTGTATAATATTTATGACTTAACAATTGCGGTATCCATGTTTAATTCAATTACTTTTGGTGCTACACCCTTTTAATATAATTTAATTAGCATACAAAGATTCTGACCAACGTAATATAAAATTAAAACAATGGTGGTAGCGCGATGGCCATAAATAACGTGTCCAAAACGATTTAACCAAGGACTTTGGTGAATGAAATGGTCACATATTATTTATGCCATGCCTCATTAGAGCCATGCGAAGTATTCTGTGGTATTTCTAAGTAATATAACATAACGTCACGCCTGTATTCCCTGAAGGGTTAGGCATAGGTGCACCTATAGTACACCTACATTTCGACAGTTATGTTTAAGTCCCATGTAATAGGGGGCGAGCCTATTGCCATCAATCGGGCACGCATCCAGATTCCAGGCTGCTACTGAGAAATTCGAGATGAAATATTTAGAACACCCATGGTTTGAGATCTATGCGATGTATTCTGTGGCACTTCTAAATACGATAAATTACTTTAAAACCTTCAGGCTTAGTGTTTGGCGTAGTGTAGCGTTTTAGATCGAGCACGATGGCGTGAATTGGGGTCATATTGATGCTGACCGATTGAAGTTTCCATAACAGTAGCCTAACCTACCTACTTAAACATACGATAAGCATGAGAGTCCAGAAAATCATAAAATAACTTAACAATAAAGAAAATACTAAAGAAGAATTAGTTATATAGAGAGTTACTTGTAATTCGACGTATATCCGTCATAAAATACCAAAAAAATATCTTCCTATTTATTATCGTCGACTTTGCCCAAAAAGCAATAGGTACCTGCGGACTACGTGACGTCCCAAAAAACGCTTTACTCACATGATACAGGTTAATCCGGCAAAATATTTAAGTATTCTACTCACATCGCTATTCCGACGTGTGATTTAGTCCAGGAATGGGACTACCTCAATATTTTTCTTAGAAAGACGAGGAAAATTCCTGTTTATCAAACTCCTCAATATTTAGGTTTTCCTGTAATCTCATTAATGACTGTTGCAAGATTATGTTTATACGTACGAGTATTTATCGAAATTTTATTGAAAGTGGACTTTCCCTAAACATCATAAATCATTGTCACCCTTCCTTACGTGAAGTGTTTGCACGATGCATTAATTAACACAACTGTCCTCACAAATGAAAAATCGTGCCATCGCACACACGTTTTTACACAAACATACGCCAAAACGACGTACACAAATACACATTTTATACAAACACATACATCAATGCGACGGGGACTTCAAACTCCAATTTAAATTTTCATTCATCAACCAGATCAAAGATGAAAATTGTACTTGTATTTTTAGTACTCCGACTGCGCGTGTAAAGGCTCTGTATCTGTACCTTCGTTTGTGAAAAGCACTAAAAATACTTTCATGTGAACATGTTGAATGAAAATAAAATAGAAAATGTCGGTCTATACAGACTGGCGGGGACATCGACACGCAAACTGTGGGCATTTGGAAATATGTGGCTGTGGGAAATTTTTCGTTAGCCTACACTGTCCCACTGCTGAGCAAAGGCCTCCCTCAAATCTTTCCAAACATCCTTTTCCATGGCCGCCTGGAAAAGGATGGATCCAATGACTATACCGGATGTCATTTTTTACCGTCTCGAGCATAATCAGGTGTGTTGTGTAAGTGGAACAGAAGCCATACCCGAGAATATTTGCTGAGTACCATTGAGATTGTACAGGTTCGGAATTTCCTTCAAAAATCATGAAAACTATCCATCCTACGGCCCGTGCGTAAAAACGAATAATAGCCAAAATAGGAGATAGTAAACGGCGTAGGCTGCGATGGCGCATGAATGATAGTTGTACGTGTGTGCGAGCGAAACGCACGCACATTTCTTTTGCGTAGAAACCTAGTAAGCGGCCGCCCCTCGCATGGTACAGTCGTGTTGAAAACGTTTCCAAAATCAACGCAATAACATTTATAGTCCACTTACTAATAAACTAAGACAAACCTGATCTACAAATAAAATGAAAACAATACCCAAAAATTCTCAAACATACAATACAAATACCCAATTGACCAAATAAGCCTCACACCAAAAGAATAAGTAGTAAATAGGTAATAACTTAACACAAGTAAGAAAACTTAACCTACCTAAAATAATAAAACACAACAAATACTTACGTAAGTACAAATAAAAACCCCACCAATTTACCAATTAAAAAGATAAAATAATAAGTAAACCTATCCTTACAAATAAAACGAAAACAGTAACAAAGACTCGGAACGAACTTTTAAAACAATCTAAGTAATCTTTTTTAAATAATTCGAAACAATAAATACTTGAATAAGCAAGAATACTCGACTGTACTTCATTCAAAATGAAAAGGACGTGCATACATGCGGGAGCGAGAACATTGACAGAATGTTGTTCGGTCGACCCGTTGCTAAGTAACGTCGGCGCGCCTACGCACACACACGTACATAGAAACTTGATGTGTGCGTGAGAGTTCACTTACCGGGGTTCACGTACGAGAGCCGAGCAGCTGAGCGGTATTCGCGCGCGGGCGACACGACCGACAGACGCGCACGCGCATTGCGCGCATTTTACAAAAAATGAACTTAGGTCTGTACCTACCTTTTTAGCGATATCGCAGTAGGTAATTATTGTTCAAAATGTTTCGTTCTAAACATAAACTAGCACGTCTTTGCATATTGTTCGGTAAACTTCGAGGCGTGTCTCTATCACTTTTCAAAACATTAAAAGCGTTTTAAATTATTCGCTGTTTTAAATCACTAACGCTTTGAGCTTCTTCGGTATACACTAAACGTCAGACTAAACGTTTTAGGTCGGCCCACAAATAAAAGTCAAGGGGTGTTATGTAGGTCTGGTGACCTCGGCCGCCAGTTCACAGGTGCACCGCGACCTATCTACTTATCACCAAATTGACCATCGAGATACGCGCGCACAGATCGTTTGTAGTGAGCTGGACATCCGTCATGCTGGAAGTACATGTCTTGCAGATAGGGATCAGGAACGTCTTGCAACATGGTGTCAATGACAGAACGGTTCTGCACCCAGTGACAAAACTCCATGCGGGGTCCGAGGGGGAATTTGAGGAGAACGGATACCGTTCCTTCGCAGCGACTGAAGATTTTCTTCTTCTGCGTACATTCGCCTTGCACTGGCTGTTTTCACCAAACAAGATACTCTACGTTAGAATATTCGTACATGTTTAGATACGACAAATATGACCGGGTGCACGATGCATACGTGGAAACAAACAGCGCGACGTCACGCAGACTGACTAATCGCAGGTGACTGAAGCTCGGGACGCGGGCGGGCGGGGGGATGCGCGAGCGAGCAGCTCCGGCGCGGCGGCGGCGGCTCAAGCGCCTGGTGATATCAAAGAAGCCGACGGCAAGTGCGGCGAGTACCTATCGGCCGCAAAGGAACGTATCTAATTCATTGATAAATTCCGTGCATTTAGTAGGGTGCGTATGATTTGAATTTCGATATTTTTTCATGGATTTATTAAAAAAAAAAAAAAAACTGTTTTTATTGTTTTTGTATTAAAAGTTTACTTCAAATGGGTAGTATTTTTAGAAAAATCAATTTGTTTAAAGGGTATAAAAAAAAAAAAAAAATTTAGTTGACTATGCCATTGGCTTCTACTCCGTTCACCTACTACACCCTATGTTTGTCGAGACGGTAAAAAAAATCATCCGGTATAGCCTCTTGACTGCTCATGCGGGCAACTCAGGCTCACGACACATAAGGTGAATAGCACTGATACTAGATGGAAATATGACTGGCCATTTTAGTTTTGACCAGTTATTGGATCTCTGCACACGCGGTTATTTTGATACCTTTTAAAACATTTCTGCTTAAATAAAAACAATGTTGAGTTCCTGTTCAATTAAATGTTGTAGGAAATCCTGTAGAACATCCAGCTATAAAAAGATTGCATTAGTTTTCATCGGTAAGTAAAATAAATATTTTATTATGAATAATTGCAGGGCTCAAGCTAAACTGGTCGTTTACGTAAAACTAATGCAGTTCACAGGGAAAAATGGTTTCCAAATAAATGTAGCATTGTTTGTTTAAGGCATTTCACAGCAGATTAAAAATAAGTAATAGAAATGTCAATCCCTGACGGATAGAACAATAAATTCTCTTAAGTGAAATTCAAATTTAAATAATTTATTGGTCAATTAGGATTGTAGACGTCGATTTTATCGATATCGATATTATTGTTGCAAAACTGACTTGTGCATCACTATGTTTGGAACATTCGTCCTAACATTGTTGCATCGGCCAATCACAACCGCTGTAATTTTTTCATCCCCCGGCCCGCAGTAGTGAGTCGCGTGCCAAGACGAAATCGGTCTATGAGGTCTCAAGTGGTTTAATTCTCTTTGGATAGATCCAACCCTTGCGGTACTCGTCTAAATCGTCTCGCCATCTCATCCTGGGCCGGCCTCGGTGCGGCGGCGCTGTCGGTCCTCAGGAACCAACCGTTTGGAGACTGTTGTCCAGCGGTCGCTATGCAAAAATCGCATTTCGTCGGATATAAAAAAAAAACTGTTTCCTACCAAACCTACACGGCCAAAATGTATGGAACAGCATTTTTTTTTAAATAAGCGACGATAAATTTCTACTCTGAGGGGTTTCATATCATGTGCTGAATTCATGGTGACAGTGTGCGCGTCGATATCCGTGCCACCCTGTATACGGCCAGCAACGAAAGTCGGCTAACAATATACCTATTTATTGTGAGCACGTAAGAATCTCTTACGAATAAATGACAATGACTAGCTAATTTCTGACAAAAAACAAGTCATATCTCTACAAAATTACTCAGTATCAAAATTCCTGACGAATGTACCAAAACTCCTATAGTTATAACCAAAGCCATTGTTTCAATGAAAATAATATTAAATTTTTAGTATTGGCTGAACAGTCCCACCGCAGACCAATATTAGTCGAACAAGTTATTGTTCCTCTAACATGACTGCCTCGTTAATCTAGCGCTACTGCTGAGCGTGACGTCGTGGGTTCGATTCCTAGGTCGGGCATAGGGTTATTGGGTTTTTCTATCTGGAATTTGTCAGTAGCACCTCTGAGTCTGGATTTGTTCCCGGTTGATGGCAAAAGGCTCGACTCCTATTACATGGGACTTAAAGATTACTGGCGAAATGTGGACAAAAGGGTTGAGCAGAGGTGTACTTATAGTACACCTATAGGTACACCTCTGCCCAACCCTTCGGGGAAACAAAGGCGTGATGTTATGGTACGTTACATTTGCCAATGTCATCATCTACTTAGCCTTTTCCCAACTATGTTGGAGACGGCTTCCAGTCTACCCGGATGCAGCTGAATACCAGTATTTTACATGGAGCGACTGCCTATCTGACCTCCACAGCTCAGTTACTGGGTAACACGATACCTTTTCGTAAGGCTGATTGTCAGACTTGGGCTTCTTCTTGGGACCCGTAACGACTGACAAATATCTACGAATGACAGCCGGGACTAACGGGTTAACGTGCTTTCCGAGGCACGGAGGGGTCTCGATATTATCATGTAATGAATGGTCACCCATCCGCAAACCGACCGCGGCAAGCGAAGATTCACCTCTGATCAACCCGTGCCGCTGTTATTATTTATCCCTCTCTCTTCTCCGTGTGTAATCCATATCAAAAGTAAGATTTTAAGACCATAATGCTTGTGTTACTCGGAACGAGTGGCTCGTACCAGGTGGCAATGGCGTTCTGTAGATTCTGTTTACCCCCATGAGAAGACGACGTGAGTAATGTACTCGCAACTATCAAAACAAACCGACAATATTTCACAATTTTCCCATAACATCCATTACCATTTACCTTGCCATAGCAACATCCCGTCAATTGCATTCACAATTCACATATTATTCTAACACGCGAAACGAATAGAAATACTATACATTACAAGCAGGCTTATCAGAGTGCATGTATAATATCGCATTGTGAGCTGCGTTATATTAATCCGACGGCTATTGTTGCACAAGCAGCCCACTCTGACTGTATATGGGTAGGCATGGAGAAGAGAGGAAATGGAGTGTTAAGGTGAAACGCTCATACAGTAGTAGCGTCGTCTTCTTTGCGGTGTTATGCTTAGCAGCTAGCAGAAAGGAGTAGAAGTAGTAGAAGGATAAAGAGAGATAAGAGCAACAGTAAAGCTGCAATCCAAAACTGGTCTCAGCAATTTCAGTTGAAAAGTTACCGAGTCTTGTTTATAGTTGCCTTCACAATTGCATAGCCGCAATGCTTAGAGGTAAAGAAAGCAGTGAAAACTATTTCTTTCAATTTGTAGGTAATGCTGATCAAGACTGCACCGCCAGATACTAAGTAATAGCTTAGTCTAATTATGAACCTGTATATTTTAGATACTCCATTCACTAAGTACTCCAAGGCAAGTCAAGGAGTATTGTATGAATTCCTAATGCAGAGCACCTTATAGAGAAACAACGTGACATAGATTCGTATTGCAAAGCCCGTGACTCATGTAGTGTGAAATGTTCGGAGCCAATTAATATTTGTTAATAGTTCTGTTCACGGTTCGACTAAATTTTTTAGATTGGAAATCGAATTCTCAGCAAAATATAAATTTTTGTTGATGTTTTCGACAATAGATAGAGTGGTTCTCGAGGAAGGTTTTAGTATATAATAACCGAATCAGCTAGTTATTTATATTTGTAATCACGTTCTCGAAAACGGCTCTAATGATTTCCATGAAAGTTGCAATATAGGGGTTTACGGGGGCGAAAAATCGATCTAGCTAGGTCTCATAACTGGGAAAATTCGTTTTCTCTGTTTTCACAGCCTCGGGAATGTGATACAACGATAATGTACGGATTTTGTCGACGGAAGAATAGACAAAGTGACAGATTGGGATTGTTTCTCTGTCATTTTGTCTATTATTGTGAGGAGCTCGTGGCTAAGTAATAACAGCCGCACGGTTCGATCCGTCAGGTTAAGCTACGCTTGCCGGGGCTGGTCCGTGGATGGGTGACCATCTTTATATATCGAGACTCCTCCGTGCCTCGGAAAGCACATTAAGTCGTTGGTCCCGGCTGTCATTTGTGGATCTTTGACAGTCGTTACGGGTCGTCAGAAGCTCGAAAGTCTGACAACCAGTCTTACCAAGGGGTATCGTATTACCCAGTTACTGGGTTGTGGAGGTCAGATAGGCAGTCGCTCCATGTAAAATACTGGTATTCAGCTGCATCCGGTAAGACTGGAAGCCGACCCCAACATAGTTGGGAAAAGGCTAGGCAGATGATGATTCCGTCGACTAAACCCGTTTCTATGGTGATCATGCTGCGCGTGCTGGACGATATAATATGTTTATATATTTTCACCCGATCAGAGCTCGGTCGTCAAAGTACTTATTTATGATACAAACAACACTAACAATCTCTAGAAAGTGTCACATTCATTCATACATCACTATCACAAAGGAAGTAGATTATCAACATCGAAATCCAACGTTGTCAATGGACTTTTACAAGCCAAGATAATAAAACAGCTGAGTTGAGGGTCGTAACAGAGATTAACGAGATACGTTATCAGAATTGATAGCTGAAGATGAATGGTGATATTAAGTATTTATCAGAGAACAGATAAGGGTACGAAGGTCGGGTTGATACTAGGCGGTGTTAGGTAATGAAATGAAGTAGCACTAAAAACTATTAGGAACTGCACTGGTTACGATGCTCATCATCAACATCATCATTTCAGCCGTAAGACGTCCACTGCTGGACATAGGCCTCCCCCAAGCACCGCCACTTCGACTGGTTCTGTGCTTCTCGCATCCAGCGCATTGCCGCGCCCTTCACCAGGTCATCGGTCCACCTTGTGCAGGCTCTTTCGGTATGCGGTCGCCACTCCAGAACTTTTCAGCCCCATCTGTTCTGCGAGCAATGTGCCCTGCCCACTGCCACTTAAATTTGGCAATACTTCGGGCTGTGTCGGTTACCTTGGTTCTCCTACGGATCTCGTCATTTCCGATTCGATCACGCAGGGAAACTCCGAGCATAGCCCTCGATGTTACGATGCTGTTCGACTATAATTATAATATTTATTTATAAAGACAACTTTACATCCACATAGTATGTTAGCAGTGCTTAAAAAACTATGTTAGCCCATCAACAAATACATACATACATTCACGACTTCTTCCTACGGGGGTAAGGCAGAAACTACAGAATGCCACCTGGTACTATCTTTAGTTAAACACGGCTACACATCAATCTATACATTTCCAGTATAAGCTGAACTTGCATTGTACGGAAATCCTACACAATACTAGATCAGCATAAACTGGAAATGTATAGCTTGATGTGTAGCCGTCTGTACATACATCAATAAATTACATTAAAAAATGTCTGAAGAAAGAATGAATGCAGAATTTATTTAGGAAAAGGCAAAAACCCGCGTAGTTAACAACTTACAACAGTTTGTAAGAAATGTACGAATCAGTTGGTGCACTTAGTGCCTTCAGCACTCTACAATTAAGTCAGTCGCATCCCAGCCCAGGAACTAACGTTGATAACTTACTAACATTTTAATTACGGCTCAATAAAATGCTCTCGTTATAGGTTATATCTTGTGCAGACACGAGAAAACATAATGTTATTAAGGTTACGTAATTACGTTAAAAGAAAATTGGGTCTACCGGCAAATCTTAACCCTTCTCATTCGTCATCGTCATCGTCAAATGTTAACCCGTCTTTGGCGCAGGACAATCCAAACACCCAATGATGTCGTAAAAAATGTACAGAAGTACTTAACCATGTGAAAGTTCACATGGTACTTCTGTACACTTTTTACGACACGATGGTTCAGATTAGGTTTAATCCATTCAGTTTACAAGGCGATAAAGCGTGAAGGTGAATGAACGTCAGGCCTAGAGCATAATGGCGGACCGCAGCGAACCGTAGCGTGTCGCAGAAACGCGTAACGATCGCTAATCGTCTTCGACGCTTGAGAAAAAGATAAGAAATGTGAAGGTATTTTTTGTACTTGAAAAAGTATGGTTTTGTTTTTACAGCTATTTGGTTTTAGGTCAAGTCGGTATGGTGCTTTTGCACAGCGGGTGGGTCATGTTGTCACTTAAGGGTCAGTACACACCGAGACGTGACGCGCTGCCCGCACTTTTTAAGATAGCGTAGCGCGACGCAGCGATGTGTTGCCGATAGGCGCGGCGTGCAAGAGTGGCTGGGCCTCGCGACGTCGGGATGCATCTCGCGCGAAACCACTGGCTTCCTCAAGCATCGTTGCGTCGCGTCGCGTCTCGGTGTGAAATTAGCCTAATGCACTATCGATCGAAGGTCTTAAAAGCGACTATAAAAGCAAGTGTCTAACATACCTACAATACCGTTTCACAAAGCACTGCTTAACGTGCATAGTAATTCGCAAAATATGCTTACAGCCTGCAGCTGAAAATGCTGAATAAATGACTGCCACACAAGCACAACAAAGACATAGTATGTCGCAGTAGCCACACACGAATATGTGACACTTGCTTGTCACGGTACTGGGTACCAAGCCCACCAAGCCTGCAGGTGCAAAGATGAATGCCCTCAACACTACATACCTGCATACCTTTTTGTGCCAGTTAGTCACGCACGAATTGGCCCAGCAACCGATGTGTCATAGTATACCAAATCGCGCAGATAATCTCATCAGTTCTGGTTTATAGTGTGAATATCCCAATCAAATCGGCTAAACGAGAACGATTATACAAATTGAAGGTGTGAACGGGTTTCGCACGACGGCTTCGGTCGTTTCGTTCATTCTGCTGCGTTCTTGTGCACGTGTGTGCTAGGCTTAGATCGAATTTCGGAGGATCGTCGTTTCGCTCATTTGAAAGGAATTGAAATAGTTATTGCATGAATGTAAAAAATCTAGTCTGTTATTTCAATATTTGAATGAATTGAATCCAACGCTTTATCAAGTTATTGAGAATTGTTTTATTTAAATGTTTGGCGCTTATCAGTGGCGCTATAATTTTATTACAATGTAGTTTAATCATTGAGTTTTTCCAAAACGGGATTTCCCTAATTACTTGTGAATGAATTGTTGATACCTAACGCACCCATTTATAGATTTTTTATCACAAAGATCATTATGTCAATCTGCTATCATTTTGAAGTTTAAATACTTAGTTAAGTAAACTTTTATTTACGATTTCCCTCATTCTGGGTTTTTCACAATAAAAATATGTTGATTATTCTGTAAACACAAATCCTCAAAACCAACTTTTACAAAAATGTAATATTTAAATGAGTAAGCATGTGCTTTCGATACACACGCAAATAAGGGGAAAACATAAAATCCACATGTTTACGAAAACCATTGAAAGGGCAGTTGTCAAACATACTTGACAATGATCAATATGAATGTCGATGCCACATCGCCAATACGCAGGAATGTCGAGTGCTATCCAAACATGTTCTTCGTACATACAAATATCCGCGAATATTTTTAGTTATGCTCGTTTTCGGGATTTGTTTTATAATATGTTGCGTTCATCAGGACTGTAGTAGATAGCAATCTAAACTAATCCTAACTTAATATTATCAATGCGAAAGTGAGTTTGTTTGATTACACTTTCACGCTAAAACGGCTAAACGGATAAGGATGAAATTGGGTCATGGGTAGAACATGACCTGGGTTTAGTGGGTTTAGGACATAGGATACTGTTTATTCCGATATTCCCACGGGATCGAGACTTATGCGGGTGAAACCGCGGGGTGCAGCTAGTAATTTATGAACATATCACGTAGGCGAAGCCGCTGGCGGAAGCTAGTCCTAATATCCTAACTAAGTATTTTAATATTATAAATGCGAAATTGAGTCTGTTTGTTAGTTACCCTTTCACGCTAAAACGGCTGAACGAATTTGGATGACATTTGGCACATAGGTAGACCATGAGAAGGATACAGACTACTTTTCATCTTGAATAGCAGACGAAGTCGCGGGCATAGCTAGTTCATAATAAGTTCAGGTTTCCTCACGATGGCGCTGTTTGCCTTCACCGATGTTAGTGATTTCCAAGATAAACTTAGAAAGACAAAAATCTGCCTAGCCTTTTCTCAACTATATTGCGGTTGGCTTCCAGTTTAACCGGATGCAGCTGATTACCAGTATGTTAAATGGAGCGACTGCCTATCTGACCTCCACAACCCAGTAACTGGATAATAAGATACCCCTTGGTAAGACTGGTTTTGTCAGACTTTCGGGCTTCTGACGACCCGTAACGACTGTCCCAACGGCTTATCGTGCTTTCCGAGGCACGGAGGACTCTCGACAGGTAAACATGGTCCCCATCTACGGACCAACCCCGGCAAGCGTAGCTTAACCTGATGGATCGACCCGTGCGACTGTTATTACTTAGCCACGAGCTTAGAAAGACAACGATTACATATTTATAGAATAACGGGAACCAGCAAACGAAACTGTTTCAGCTAGAAGCCCTTAAAATATTCAAAACATCCCCGAATATCGCTCGCAACTAAGTTTAAAGGGGATGTTATGACGATAAGTGTGACCCTGTCAAGTTTCCATCCGTCCTTGGCTATGTGCCAAGCGGTTCCGAAAAGACGACAGTTATGCCTTTAAAGAGTTACCGTGTGTAAGCGGGGTAAGCTTAAAATGACCTGACAAGTTGGGTACGTGGATTGAATAAAGGCTCCCGGAGACAGGCGCGACGTGACAAGGCGACGCGCCTTAAATAGAACAATTTCTATGAAAACTTCAAGGAACTCTCTGCCAGCATCTGTGTTCCCTTCCACGTATAACCCGTCAGCTTTCAAAACAAGAGTGAACAGGCATCTTCTGGGCTTGCTCGTTCCATCATAGACCTCATCTATCGCTTTCCATCAGGTGAGATCAAGAGCAGTCCCATAACAAAATAAAAAAAAAAAAAATTGTTCTATCAGAATCGCGTCGCGCCTCTTTGCGCCTTGAGTTAGTTGTGGGTCATCACATCAGTTACTAGAAAATTTGCCCAACTCATGACGAGAGGATGGACAGCATCATGACATGACATAGTATAGATCGAGCCTGTAAGTACTCCCTAAAGGTAAGGCAGAGGAGTGCCTAATAGTAAACCCACATTTCCCCAGTTATATTTAAGGCCCTATACAACCTTAAATTACTTAGCTTGATCCTCCATTATTTTGAGGATTGGATTGCTAGGGCGCTTTGACGAAAACACGATTCTATAAATTTTCTCTATAGAAAAATAAAAACAAAGTTACCTCTTAACTAAAAACCGCTGGTATTAAAAAAAAACTTCAAATTAGATCATGAAACTTTGTACAATATCTGTGCTAACTATAAAAAAGCAGGTCTTATGTTTTTTTTTAAATTACGATTATTTTAACCGTAAAAACCAATTACCTAAGCTTTTCGAGCCTTAGAGCCGCCAGCACCCCACTCCATTCTGCTCTAACTCAGTCCGTAAGTAGTATGGTGCGAAAGAGATATAAAGTGTATTTAAGTTGAGGTAGTATAGGCTCTTAAGTCTCATGTAATAAGGGGGCAAGCCATTAACCGGACACAAATCAAGACTTCGGGCTGCTACTGAGAAAAATTGCAGACAGCATCATCTGTTTGCCAATTAACTACACGCTACTCTGTGAGTGTGAGTGATCCATAATGTCTAACGATGTGAATATGGTTATGCCTCCATCTCAATGACAGTTTTATGTACGTTGTCCATGGTCAGTCAAATTATCGGTTTTCAACTGACAAGAGATTTTATTTAGCTCGTGGCTAAGTAATAACAGCCGCACGGGTCGATCCATCAGGTTAAGCTACGCTTGCCGGGGTTGGTCCGTGGATGGGTGACCATCTTTACATATCAAGACTCCTCCGTGCCTCGGAAAGCACGTTAAACCGTTGGTCCCGGCTGTCATTTGTGGATCTTTGACAGTCGTTACGGGTCATTAGAAGCCAGTCTTGCCAAGAGGTATCGTATTACCCAGTTGTGGAGGTCAGATAGGCAGTCGCTCCATGTAAAATACTGGTATTCAGCTGCATCCGGTTAGACAGGAAGCCGACCCTAACATAGTTGGGATAAGGCTAGGCAGATGATGAAGAGTTTTTATTCCGTGTACAAAGTTCAATTTATTACAGCAACGTTTCTGGAGTGTAATTATATTAACATTCATTTAAAAAAGATGAAGTTACGACAGCGAGCCTATAAAATATCATCAGTATCACACAAAAAGCCCTGCAAATAACAAAAAAATATTTCGACTATTGTCTTAGGGGTGCTTTCAATATTTTTTACTCCAATATTCCCGGGAGTACTGACCCAGTTCGGGGAGCATCAAAAGAAACTGTGGACTGACAGGAAAATATATATAAAAAATATTGGAGTTTGTATGAGAAAAACTACAGGAAAACGGGTCGCTACACAGTATCATGCAACGGTTTTTGCTCATTGGTATTTGGGGACCACAAATTGATATTGGTTCTGTATTGACAGGCCTCCAGTTCGATTAGGTTATGGATAAGAAAACATTAACAGGTTGTCATAACAAATCCATCCATTGCCTGACATTTATGAGTACTGTTTATTCACACGCGGACGAATTACCAAGGGGTATCGTATTACCCAGTTACTGGGTTGTGGAGGTCAGATAGGCAGTCGCTCCATGTAAAATACTGGTATTCAGCTGCATCCGGTTTGATTGGATGCCGACCCCAATATAGTTGGGAAAAGGCTAGGCAGATTGATTGATCATTGAAAAATCTGCCTAGCCTTTTTAAAACTATGTTGGCTTTCAGTCTAACCGGATGTAGCTGAATACCAGTATTTTACATGGAGCAACATATCATTGAAATGCAGATTATTCAGGCCACGACGAGGCGAATGCAAGGTATTAATCTACGCGAGGCGAAGTTACGCAAGTCAGATAATGTATTCTGCATTAGCATACTACATGAAATGCACTGAAGGATTACATATCACGTTCTTCAATGTGCCCTATTCTGAATATAGGGCAAGTTTGTATGGGTGTGAAGATATTATGATGCGTATTCTTTTGATTCGAGACTTTGGGCTTGTACACAAAATTGCGAAGTTATATCGCAAAAATCAGCGACGGTACCCTGAGATTTTCTTAAGAAAGCTTCTGCGTTGCGCATTCGCATCGTGCCGATTCGCAGTTTTGTGTACAAACCATTTCATCGTGGGTGCTGTTATTGGATATATGGATAGCATTGTTTATTAGCAGAGTGTGGCGTTAACGCAGGCGCGGTCACAGCCCAAGATTTAGAGGGGGGTCACCATTGGTGCCGAGGAATATTTTTTAGGAAAATGGTTACCTAATTGATAAGTACTCTAAAACAATTGACCAGCTGCATATTTTCCATCTTTCTCTATTGAGAGCAAGTTTCTTACCCAATACATGATCACTGTTACATAATATGTCACCTCAAATTGAAATAAAGGATAAAGGAAGAAAGATGATTCCATAAATAGAGTTCCAGCAAAATGAGGTTTAAATTCCAACTTCAAAGTAATCAAAGAAACTTTTTTTTTTTCACCAGTGACAAAAAAATACACACACGAACCTAATAACGTGTCCAAAACTTACACATAGAGGAGCTTGTGTGAATCCAACACCAGAATACAGAGCTTGACCCACTTCCCGAACTATCGAATGACTTTACTCCGAGCCTTTTGAATTTCTAGAATACATTTTTAGACGTCCAGGATTTCCTTGTCGCGAATAGTACTGGTAAAGTGGAAATGGGGTTGTACCGGGGACTTTTTAAGGAAATTTCTTGGTTGGTTGGCAAAGGGTTTTAATCTAATGGAGATAGTATTCAAAATCTAATTGAAGCTATAAATAATTTCTCTCAGGATGAAAGGGTGTTGGATAGTTAGAAAACCGTAATGAATATTCATATGGTAAGTCAGAGATACCGTCTCAGCGGCTTGAATTATAAGAGAATTCTTTGACATTAAATTCCCTTTTGCGGTTTCCAGCCGTGAACTGCTGGTCCTAAACCGCAAAGGAGAAGAAACGGTGTAATCCATAAACAAGCAGGGTTCAACATTGTTGAATCTAAATTCTCAAAACATTTCATGACTATACAGAAAGTTACGTTCAAAAATTACTTTGTACCTTGCATAACTATCATACTTCAAAGATCTTGTTAGTCTCACAAGAACATTCTCAGTTAACAACAATAAAAATAAAACAAAACACAAATTGGCTGGCTAATTAATTGCAGTGTCAACTTCTTGGTTGGAGAAGTGGGTCAGAGCGTCTAATCAGCGACACGGTGTCGCTTAGTTGGAAGACACCCGACACTGATGAAAGAGTTGCGAAGTATCGATAAGGAAGTGTATTATAACGATCAATTTGGGGCACTTTAAATGATTATAGCCCGCATGCACCCGGAGACCTTTGCTTCTTGCCTTTCCAAAAAACAAAATGGCAGTATATTCCGATGCTAACCGAAATTACAACTTTTCGCAAATGGCGAAGCTTTACAGCTACCAATTCACTTAGTTGCCTTGAATGTACTGTAATTAATAATGACAATGCTCCAAATTATACAGGCTGTCCCTGGAAGTATGGATCAAATAGAATAGGGGCGTGGGCAAGATCAACCCTGAGAATTATTCTCGATAGTGAAATTTTTACCCATAAAATCGCTCGTAAATTTAGTAAATTTTTTGCCAGAACAAATCTTTTGCAGTAAATGTTTTTCTTATTGAACACATGTTTTCTCGATGCGTAAAAGTATTACCGTAGGAAAGGACGACTAATCTACAAAGTCTTGAAAAAAAAATGAGAGCCCTGATAGAAAGTTGGGTGGGAAATTTTGAAGCGTAAAAAATTGCACCGACATTCTCAGGGTTAACAAGTTTGGAAATGACCTTGCCCGCGCCCCTATTCGATTTTATCCATACTTCCAGGGACACCCTGTATGAAACCGTTTTCAAAAAGCAACTATGTTCAAAGGAAGAAAATGCAGAGAAGCAGGCACCATATCTAAAATATCGGGTATCGTACTTCAAGAGGCGAGGAAGTGGGTCAAATGGACTACATAATGTACTGAACGATGTTTTATCAGACACAACACTTAGTTGTAGGGTTCAAACGGAACCACGGATGTTTCAAATAGGAAACGACACTTGTTTATGGCATGTTTTGCCATCTTCGGATTATTTCCGGTAGGTATATAGGTATTATATATTTTTTGAAGATAACACTAACCAAATAAAAAAAGTAAAACCTGTTGAAAGTCATTGTAGAAATACGAAACGCTATGAAATCGATTTTCACTTGTCTAGGGTCAGAGGTCTAATTAAAATAAATCTCTCGAGTTTCAACTGTCACGTCGCTCTCACACTTGCATTGGCAAGTTCCTGAGAAAAACTCAAAATAATCCTTCAACATCACCAAAACAGTCACATTTCAAAGAACATTAAACCGCTTTGCAATAAAATCTGTAGTCGCAGGAGTAGGATTCAGGATCTGTTTCTAAAACGCTATCGCACTTCAAGACGGCACGAAACTAAGAAATAGGTTAACAGGTATAATGTTGAACACGGTGTCTTTAGACATCTGACACGAGCAGAACGAGGGTTGGGACGTGTCGATAAATGTTTATTACGATAGTGGTCCATTACGGGGTTGATAAGAAAATATCGGAAAACAGGTCAGTTAAAAAATGGTGAATTCTTTGTAAAAAGTTGGATGTAATCCAGAAGATCATTTTTCAAAAGATTTTTTGACCCGTGAGGCTGTTATTATTTACCCACGAGCCCCTCTTTATAAGTTTGATTAATATTAACTTATTTAGCCTCATGTATATTGCTAAAAGAAAAACTTGTTGCGCCGACCCCAATTAACATGGGACAAGGGCAGGAAGATGATGATTTAGCCTAATGTAATTGGTTGACTCGACAACTAATCAAACAAATTGATGTGCGGTTTGACAAACTGATTCAATACCTTTCCGTAACTGGGGAAAAGTAAATTGATCAAAATTTAAATATTCATTCCATTAAGTTGATATTGAACATATTTTATTCATTTCATTCGTATTGCTTCCTTTGTTTCATTCAATTTACACATGATTTTCATACCAATTGCGGCAGATGTACGCTACTAGGATGTTAATGGAATTTATTAAGTAAATTGCATCTCAACACGTTGTCTTTACTGTTTTGCATGATTTTCCACATGAATGAGGCAAGATTATTACTAATACAAATGACAAAGAAAATTGTCGTGTCTTTACGTTTCACGTTGTATTAAAATAGGTATTCAAAGCTATGGATTGCGTGACTATGTACATCGAGCATGCATGAAATGTGAAATCCGTTGCTTCATTTGTTTGAAAAGTTGGTCTGTTGACAACTATATCAATATGAAAGCGATAAGTAATAATAATAAATAACCTACAAAAGATCGCGGCGAAGATCTGGATGAGACTCGCTCAAACTAGGGAAGCATGACACTAAAGGGAGAAAAGGCTTCCAATGATGATGTTAAATATAGAACAGCAGTTTAAACTGGTTAAGGAAAAACAGAACGCTATACTGATGATTGATTGCAAAACCCTAGAAAGTCTTTCAACCTATCCGCATCGTAAGTGCAGTTTTGAAAGGTTTTCAATATATTATATGCTAAAGAGGTTTTGTCGTCTCTTGAAGGAAAGAGCCTTGTTTTACAGGTCAGTAGAACGAAAGCGCATGAGGATTATGCTTTGAGTAATCTGGGTGAAGCAGTTGGAAGTCAATAGGATAAACAAAATGTGGATTAGGTTAACGACTTGTCCGGTTTACTTTACTTTACAAAAGTAATAAGGATAATGTGTTTTATTTTACGTTCATTAAATTAAGCAGAAAGATTCTTGAATGAGGACCACAAACTCGAAGACCTTGAAAACTGAAGTGAGCTGTCATTCCACCTGATGTTAGGGATTGACAGGTTACTTCACCTAACTTAAGATAGATCGGCTGGCGAAGAGTCGCTAATAGATTTCTGCGTACAGAACGGATGACTAAATCAATGGACACGGCCTATGACAATCAGTGAACGAATATTGGTTGTGATTTAGATTTTTTTTAAGATCCACAGAATGGTTTATGTTTATACTCAAATAGAATATACTCAACTCAAAACTTCTTCAAAGTTATACGTTCTTTTTTATTTATAAAACTTTAAAATAGTCATATATTTAAAAAAAGTTACTATATCTAGAATATAAAATTTACTATACAAGAAATCTTACGATGCAATAATTATCGTGCGAATTCACACCAACTCCAACTTCCTTATGACTTTGAAATACATTAGCTTACAAGCTTACATAAGACTAGAAGTAATCAAGTTTATTTCTTTACAAAAAGCTAATTAAAGCTAGCAAACCGTATAAACTGCAAAACAACAAAACTAATTAAATTGAACATTTCCTCTTAGAACTTTATCGATATATTTGAAAGTTCAGGCACAACTCTACTATGTAATAGATGAGGTAACTCTGGGCCAAACTCTACCGTTGATATTGCACTTATTTCCTAAGAAATAGTTGTAGCAATTCTTAATTAATGGTGTAGGTATGTTAGTACCTTTAAAAACCTTTTTATATGCTTTACTTTAGAAAACATTAGCTTCTACCGCGACTTCATCTGCGTGAATTTCAGAATTGGGTCCAGAGAGAAATGAAAAATGCAAATAGAGTAGCTACATTTTAAAAGATCTTTTCAAGAGGAATAAGTCCGTAATACATTGTTTTCATATAACTCTATTGGTTTACGCGGCGCATGCCAGTTAAGCTACCAGTCGGCATGTTTATTTCAGACATCTAGCAACAATCGTTGTCATATTGCAGCTAATTTACACAAAACCTTAGTGAATTAAACACCTAAATCTGTCTCATGAATCACTCTGTCTATTGATGAAAATCCATACGGTAGTTTTTGAGTTCATCGCGTTCAGACAGACTTACGCGGCGGGGGACTTTCTTTTATAATATGTGGTGATAGTGATGAAGAACGGAAATACACTTAAGTAGCATTAAGAAGATTCTTTGAGAGACAAGGGGCTTGATAGATCTTTCAAGAGTTTGACGTAGCCATACGTAAGCCGTGACGTACTGAATCTAAGTTAATCACGTACAGGAACAAACAAAGTACTTCTAAGAAGAAGTGTAAGCTAGTTCATAGGTTAACCTAAGTAACACCCACACAATCTCAGCACGAGTTCTCTTTAACAACATTCTCGCAATATTACTCTATCGACAGAGTAATAAAGCCACATAATAAAAATATCAGTCATAAAATCAACTGGGGCGGACTTGATTTTGTCATATTTATACATAAGACAAAATCAAGTTCTTAAATCTAAGATGGCGCCTGCGAAAGTTTTCGAATTTTTCGTCTTGGGTGTCGTTTTCATAGTTTTCGAGGGTGTTAGAAGCCGATCGTGAAGTCAAAATGTAAATCTAAGATGGCGGCTGCGAAAATTTTCAAATTTTTTCGTCATTTTCGAAGTATTCGAGAATGCTAAATCCAGTAGTGATATTAAAATGTAAATCGCAAAGATGGAACGTTACTGACGGCTCCCGACCGCAAACAAAATAAAATATTATTCTTTATGGCACCTCTTTAGGTTATGAGCTATCCGAATATATAAAAAAAGGAGATAGGGGCAGAATATCTATTTTGGTCAGCTGAAAAATGGGCATATAAATCCTTATACAGAGCTAACGTATTCCGGAAACATTTCCTAAATCATCATAATAGGTGGCAAAAATCAAAAGGTTGCGTTTAAGGAAAAATAACATAATATAATAAAATTACGCTTGTATTCCCCGAAAGGTTACGCAGAGGTACATATAGTACATACATACAGTACACCCACATTTCGCCAGTTATGTTTAAGTCCCAAATAATAGGCGAAGAAAAGTAAAAAAAAAAAAGGTATATTATCAGGACCAGTCAATGTAGAGGATATTATAAAGACCAGACCTGGGGAGCAGTTCCCGTATTTTTCAGCAGTCTCAATATGTCATAAATACCTTTCAAGTTTTGACATTCATTGCGAGTTTGAATTTGATTTTTTTTTAATAAAGCTAAAGTGACGACCAAGGAACAACTCAACATATCCTTCTTTCAACTTTTTGTGTGAGTACCTCATCGCCCGTCGTCAAGTTGGTCTTCTGTTCTTTTTATACTGTGTTGCACTTATACCAAGGATGCGTAGGTTTTATTCACAAAGGAAAACATGTGTAATGCCTACGCAAATTCCCCCCATGTTACCTACCAGCTAATTAGGTGAAAATGTATCGCAATTTATGGTTATACCTTTCTTAGCTTAGGGCGTGGATCACTATAGCCACTCCTTGTTTTATGGATCATTTAAGGTAATTATGGTAATTATGTTGCTAGTTCAGTATTAGATTGCTGTTGTAGTGGATTACGGCCCACTCTCTCTCACCGAGAGGAGGCCTGTGTCCCAGCAGTGGGAAGAAACTTAATAAACACATGTACCATAATCAGGCTATAATGTAGCCTGATTATGGTACATGTGGGTATTAAGTTGCTGCGTAATGGGAAACGAATGGTTGGAAATTATTAAGTGATTGGAAATAAGATATAAAGTTGACAAGTTTTAAAAGAAGATTGAACTTTGGTAGATTAAAATTTTAGACTATACGTATAGTCTAAATGTTGACGGCGAAACTAGAGTCTTTTCAATTGAATTCATTTATTAATTTTGTGAACATCGGGTATTTTTTTTAATTTTGTGAATATTGAGTAGGAAAATAAGCCACAAATCACCATGTTTGGAAATGAGGGATGATTGAGTGTTTGGAGGAATTTAGTGCTGATTTATATATAGCTACAATTTGGTAGATTATATTAATTTCGAGGAAACCCGTATTTACACTCGCGACAATCTAAGAAGTCCGTTTTGACGTTTCGTTCTCGTACATATAATAAAACGTTAAGGCTTGAGAATCAGTTTTAAACAATGCAGATATGTCGTCGATTACAAACTCTAAGTATGTTCTATTGATATGTCTTGAGAATCAGTTTATAAGAAAATATTTTTTTTTTTCGTCGCTATACAAAGCATTTTTATAGCTGTCAAAAGGGACTTCTTAGATTGTCGCGAGTCTAGACAGGCTATAGACAAAAAAACATACATGACGATGAGCCTTTTAAACAACCGATTAAAGATTTTAATGTTGCTTTAGTCACCACCATTAGTGACAACCCTTGTTATGAAGAGAAACAAACCCTCCGTCCACATTTAGTTAAACAATGCGCACCTGTATTTTTTAAATCCCAGACTACATTAAAATGTAAACGGTGCATACATGCCTCGTTTGGTATGGCGCCATTCGCATGAAAGCCAATATAAACAAGTACTGGGACATTGCAGTTTTATCTCTATGCTCGTACAATAAAATACAAAGTGCTAACAACAACTTGATCTCGTTCACTTAGTTTGTTGCAAAACTTTTAAAAAGTATTTGTGCAATAAAAAAAGTTGTGTCGAGGACTTGATACTGGCCAGTTCCATATTTAGCTTTTGGAGTGAGCCTTAGAATATGGAACGGTGATAAAGACTGGCTGGAAGGGTTGAGGGCCTAAGTGATATACGAAAACTGGGTTATCTACACTGCTATCACATAGGAAGTGAGTATGTCCGTGTGTTTGATAAGTATATTCAGGACTGAACTTCTGCAGCATTGATAACAGGCACAACAAAAATATATCTTTCTTCCAAAATAGTTTCTCACACTAAGTTTTGAACTATATAAATTCACATTGTGAGAGATAAAGTAATTTTATGAGTACCGGGCAGTGGGCACTTTATACTTTAGGTGATCCGGCAGAAGAACCAACGTTGTCGACATATCCCACAAAATAAGCAACCTGAAGCGGAAATGGGTCGGTCATATTAGTCGTAGAACCAATAGGGGTAGACGTGTTCTTGAGTGGAGATCGCGAATCGGCAAACGTACGCGTAGCAGTTCGTTGAGAGTTGCCGAGAATTTAGCTGAATGGCGTGAAGTTGGTTTGATTTCTACGGGAGCATAGAACTGTTAAAGATACCCGACATAGTCAAAGGAATTTAGCTATAAATAGGTCACCAGAGACAAGGTTAAAATTGCTTTATAATTATGAAAATATACCTTGTGGGTAAAAGGTTGTAGGTAGATGTGTGGGTGTTTCTCTGAAGCCTTACCCATGGATTTAAAATAACATATTATGTGGGAAGAAATTGAGCAAAAAATATATTATTGGAGCTTAAATCAATAAGCTGATTAAGGTTAACAATATGATTTCTTTCGGTTTCCGTTTTCAAGATTTTTTTTTTGTGATTATCTGTTTTGAACATTTCCTTCATTTCTTTTCAATAATCCTGATATTATTAGGGAAACAAAAAAAAAATGATATTTATTTATTTATTTATTATGGCACTCCAACGACTAGATCGCAAAAACATTTACAGAGAGCATATCTTATTATAACTTATAAACTACAGCGAACTTGTCACTTAAAGGTGCACAGCACTTACAGGGTTTGCCGATTATATTTGTAGATTTATGATCCAAATTTTGTATCAACTTCCCAGCTGACAGACTTCGTCGTCTCTTAGGCTATGGTAATCTTCTTAATTCGGTACTATCACAGCTAACCATCAAATATAATGAAGGACGGTGTTCCCTTCTGTAACTATGTACATTTACATGAAAGTCTGAACTCTAAAGGTTGTTTCAAAAGTGTTTGGTACCAAGTGGAATTTCAATATTCTGGATGCGAGCATGTGGAAGATTATGGTTGGATGAGTAGACTATTTCAAGAATGTGGTTTACGCCTAAGAATAGGCTGTGACGGGCTTTTGCAGTGGGTGTTACAAGTCCTTTAAAGGTTGTAAGGTTTAAACCAAACATACTTGTGACAAAGACTTCCTCATAGACGTGGAGGATCACTGAATCACCCTAATTTGACGACTGTTCGTCACACGTACCAGAATCGACCACATTATGATCTCTCTGAAACACGAAGGAGTTCCCAGGTGTTAGTAGCTGTTAATGATACAACGAGTGACCGCGTAAAGGTTGGCTCAACCGTCCTCAAACGCTTGGCTCAATGGTTCAGCAATATTGCCAAAAGCCCCTCAACCATATAAAAAAATAACGACACAGTAAAAACAAACAGTTTATCCAACACATTTTATACAGCAGAATGGGCAAAGCCTTTCGCAATGAATAAATTAAGAGCCACACATCGACAGTGCGATACACACGCTTGTATATAATGCTATCGATCCTTTGTATACGGAAATGCTGTTTGAATCATTTATTTGACATCGTTCTTTGAAATAGAGAAAGGTATTTGATTTTTTTTTGTTTTTTAATGTTTTCATCTTTTCACTAGCCGCACGGGTTGATAAGCCATCCGTGCCTCGGAAAGCACGTTAAGCCGTTGTCCGCGGCTGTCATTCGTGAAACTTTGACAGTCCTTACATAGTCTGAAGCTCAAAGTCAAACAACCAGCTTCACCAAGTGGGTGCAATGGGTAACTCGCCGTCCGATGAGGACCAGGCCACAATTGACTGGGTCCGCTAGGACCGATGCGTAGCTGGCTTACGGGAAAGTCCTAAAGGGATACCGGGGCCCTTTGCAACAGGCAACTGACGGAACACGGGTGGGTTTTAGTCAGTAAAAATTTGACACGAATTCAAGTCATTTGATGATTTCCCACACTTCAAAAATGATCGTTTTACATTACACAGTTGTTGAGGTAATCGGCAGTCGCTCCATTTAAAATACTGGTATTCAGCTACATTCGGTTAGACTGAAAACGGACCCCAACATAGTTGGGAAAAGGCTAGGTAGATTCATTTTGAAAGATAAAGGTTTGGACGCCAATAGGAGGCTGTCGGTAGAGGTAATATTTAACTCTCAACACACGGCAAATTAACTACATAGTTGGATCCCATGAAAACCTTTCGAAATCGAACGCCTGTCAAACACACAGAGACAGTAAATAAATGCCAACCCACCTCTATCAGAAAATGTCATGATGTTATCGATAAACAAGGCATGTATGAATTTCCGGATACTGTCAGACCTGTCAGAATAGTAAAACCTCCCACACTGATTTGGTTGTCATCACATAAAAAGTTACAGAAGGCTTACTCCAAATTAATCAAAGTCAAAGATATATTGCTCAAGCAAGGTAGAAGCACTGGTACTAAAGCCGTTCCATTTCCTTGTAATTTATGATTACACCCTAAAAAATCTATCGCTATCACAAAAACTATTGACAAGCATGCGCACCGTACTCTACCGAGTTTGTCCGCCTCAAGATGTTGTCATACTGCATTTTTTTTACCCTATGGCTTCATGGCACACGCAATAAGGTTAACCAGTAGCGATAACAAAACAAAAGGTGGGAAAACATTAGTTTACGAACGCGTTAACTCGACCTGAATGTTAACAGATTGTCGCAATAGCAATTAACTGGCATTTTAATCCGTCGAATGGTTACGGAAGCACGTATTTCCGAATTCAGATACAACTCGTAGTATTTCAAATAAGGTTTTTGTACCGTTATACGGATAGGATACTGCTTGTTGAACTGTTTCTGATTATAGTATTTGCATATAGCTTTATTATTAAAAAGCAGATCCTAAAACAGTCTTTGATCTAAAATAATGTTACCTTAGGGTATTTTACCAGTACCAAAAAGAAATAACCATAAATAATAATAATTAGGTTTAACTTTTTTTTTACTAAATATCGTGATATAATATATTATCATATCGTGATATTGCCCAAAATAATTACTGAGACAAAGGGTTTGCGAAACAAAAACTCACCGAGGACTTGAACACAATACCCGCGGGGTAGCAGAATGTGAAATTCATGAATTACCTGAAACACAAACGTAAGGATGAAATATTTCTATAGGAGCCAGATGCGGGAAAATTATATAAACATATATTTGATACACAGGGGTTTTCCCATAAGCCAGGAATTTAGCATTTATTTAGAGGAGCCAAAAATGTATACGGATAATGTTTAAAAATACAGAACGAAGCTGTTCTATATTCGAATTTGATTCATTATCATACGCCTTTAGACATCGTCCTAAAGAGAAATACATTCATATTTTCCTCTAAATATGTCATCATCAGCATTCAGACTTTTTCGTTCTTAAGCTTTTTTCCTTGTTTTTTTGGGAATACTACCCGTATTACGAAGTATTAATGCCATCATTTTTCCACTGCGAAAACGGGGTGGTGCTAGCTGCTAGAGGCCTTGTCTAGCTACGTCTCTCTCCCACGCTGTGGCGGCAATACGGCACCAGGTCTTCCTAACAAGTTTAAGCAGTAATTATTTCATCGTGCTCACGGCTTTTTAATATCTGCATGCATTACAATATAGATAACCGTGTAGACTGTAATCATCGATGCGATAAGCAATGGTACACTGATTTCGACCATGAATGTGTTAGGCCAATTAAACAGCTGTTGGTCGATCGAAACAGAGATGAAATGTGGCTAGTGTTTGCAGATGACACAATCTATTACATAGTATTATGCATTTATTTCAGTTCGAAATTATGATATACATAGGATTTGCGAAGTTATACGTTTGATGTCAACATACAATCGTCTATATTGATATTTCTTATTAGAAGGCATAATATTGCCATAACGATAATCGTGCTAGCAGATTTACTAGCTTTTTACAACAATTACGTTTGCCTGATTAGGACTCTTATTAAAGCTACCAACGATAAATTTTCATCCTGTTTTTCATGTGAATTTTGCTGCCCAGTGACCTGTAAATATCCTTTTATCGTATCCACGATGAGACTTTTTTTTTAATGAACAAACAAATTAACGATATACATAAGCACAAAAAACATGTACAGTAATTTCTCCTTTCGGGTCAGAAGCTCAATAAATAACGGAGACTTCTAAATAACATCCTGGTATTTGCATCTCCACCACACCTTAGTTTAAACTAGCGAATGCATAAATAATATTGATGGCTGCAATAATTCTTAGCCTCCTATTATTAATTGGAACGTCTGCATTTCAATTTGTTACAACGAAACTGCTTGTCTGATATTCGTGCAACTTTCTGCAGGTGTAGTTGTATATTTGTCCTTACAACATTTTTACATTGAGTATTTAAATAACTACGATTTTTTTCCAAAGTTTTGTAAGAAAAATGTAAAACGCTCTAAAGGACATCCCAGATGCTATACCTAGGGAGATGAGATTCAATAAGGGCAGGCATAGTGCCTTCTTGATATGCAAAAAAGCCATTTATACAGACGCGTTTTCTACATATTAATGTACGAATTGTAGCAGTTCCCTCCTAAATTCTAACGGAGCAAGGAGTAAAATAGCATATACGCAGTTAACAAGCCCTGCCTTGGTCAATTGAACAAAAGAAAACACGCATATTATGACTGACAAACAAAATGTCATGCATATTTGTAATGTGCATACGATTTGAATATTTAACTAGTACGTGGTTAGATTTCCCACTGTAAACGCAAGAAATGTGAAACTTGATGGTTTTGCATTTTTTATTTAAATGCCTATGCAAGATTAATGGACACCCTAGCTTGTTTACATAGTATGACGAGTCGTCTGTTAAATGGTTGAAGGGATAGGCATAAAACCTAACTGTGACATATGTCGATAAATCTTGTCTTGCACCTTTTGGTGGGACTGTTCTTTTATCCTATGGTGGCACAAGCCATGAAGGCAATTTTCGGACTACCAGAGCTACAAGGTCCGACAGTAAAATCTGTTAAATACGCTTCGATGATATCTGCGGCGGCTATTTCTATGGGATGCCAAAAAAATATCTACCAAAAAATCACACGTCCAGAAGAACATTTTCATCAAATGGTTAAAATATCGAACTAGCACATCGAATCGAATGAAGTGTAGCTGTTGCCATAGATAAGCTAAAAGTCAGGTAAAACGAATTTCTTAACCTTTTTCAAATTCACCATAAAACTTCAAGCATCATAGTATTTACAAACTTCGAATAATTTATTAGTGAAGTAACCCCATTACCATATCTACAAGGAGTACTTACTACTTCGCATCAAAATAAACCAATGAGGTCAAATTCTAGTGACCGAGCGAGCGAAAGTTCAAGCTAGCCGTTGAGCCACTAACACTAATAGTTAACTCATTTACACGTCATTCATAATTAGTAACTTAGTTGGACTGTGTAGTTAGAAACACATTACACCCGTATATCTACGTCTGGTTAAATACTGGGTGTTAAGATATTAATTGTCGGTTTATGTTAAGGTAAGTTATGATTCAGTTTAAGTTGATTTTTTTTATGTATTTGATTGTTTTATAATAGTAGTGTTGTGTTAAGTTGTAAATTGTGTCAATTTTTTTAAATAAAGTGAACAATGGTAGTGAATTTATTTTATTTAGAGCAGCACGCAACTTGTAGCTTTTTACTTGACTGCCAAGAAAGGTTATTCAATAGGTGCAGCTAGCAAACAAATTAAGTCTTCTTCTTTCATGTGGTTAGGGACTAACCTGGTGTCAGAGTTTTAAAGCCGCCCAAGGGCCTCTGACTTGACTTCACATGCCGTCGAGGAATATCTCTCAGACATGCCGGTTTCTTCACGTTTTCCTTCACCGTTTTTAAAACAAGTGATAATTATACAATATGCACATGAATCCGAAAAGTCTGAGGTGTGTGTGTCTTGGTTTCGAACTCGAAACTTATGACTTGGCAGTCCGACGGTCACACCACTAGGCTATCACTGCTTATAACAAACAAATTAAGTAACTTCTAAGTAATGTACCTAATATCGCCCGTAGCTGGACAGGTACGGCTTACTGTCACATTACAGTTTATTTTTCCTGCAGTACCTACGGCAGGAGAAGTTAAATAAAAGTTATATAAAAATACTACAAGAATTTAGTTTTTCCATCTGGATTTTCTCAGTCTGGATTTGTGCCCGGCTGATGGCAATAGCCTCGCCCCCTATTACATGGGCCTTAACATAACTAACAAAATGTGGGTGTACTATAGGTACACCTCTGCCTTTTTTTTTTTTTTTTTTTTTTTTTTTTTTTTTTTGAGGGTGGGAAATCATCCAATGACTTCTCCCGCTCTGGGTGGAGCGGAAGGACGTGTCAGACTTTTACTGACTAAAACCCACCCGTGTTCCTTCAGTTGCCTGTTGCCAAGGTCCCGGTATCCCTTTCGGACTAACCCGCAACCCTGGCAGGTGGTAAAATACCCTAAGGTAACATTATTTTAGGTCAAAGACTGTTTTAGGATCTGCTTTTTAATAATAAAGCACCTCTGCCTAACCCCTATAAGTTAAATATTTATCAAAATACTACAAGCATAAAATTTCATTCATTCAAAAGACACTTCGCAATTGATTACATTCGTTACTTAGGAACTCTAGCTGCAGAACGAAACAAAGGAAAATATCCCCTCACAATACAAACTTCTCAAACCCCGTTACACCACGAAACAATACAGATATTACCGTATTACAGTGCGCATTAAGGCTCTTACATACTGGAGCGATTCGTCGCGCGACGCGACGCCGCCGCATTGTTCGCCGTGAAGTTTTCTCAGAAATTGTTTTGTGAAAATTCGCGTCGAGCGGCGAATCGCGCCAGTATGTAAGGGCCTTTATAGTTTAGTGCGCGATTCCGCTCGACGGCACCGTTTACTTGTATCAATTAATGTTAGGCACCGTTATGCGCGGACGCATCTTGCTTCATCTCGAACGGTAGGTATACATAGCAAGCGTTACCTGATTGAGAGCCGGTCTCGTTTTAAGCTCATTTCAGACTACGCTATAATATAAAGCTTATAGCATATAGTTTCATAGCACAACAATATCGCTCGCCATACATTTCCATACAATATAGCAGTGTGAATGTGTTCTAAATAAATGTATGGCTATGAACTATGCATATGCTATTATAATAAAGTGTAGTCTTAAGCTGCAAAATCCTCCTTGGTTTTGTATTTATATTTTAGCTCTGGATGGATGAGAGTGCAATTTGTGGTACGTCCAGCAGGGACCAACTCATGATAGCTCTGTTTTTACCCAACTGTTTGACAGCAAAGATAAGGTTCTCACTTCACTTTTCAAGCAGACTGATTGTAATTGATGGCATTGAATCTGAGATTGAACTAAAATAACTCCCAACCTTTATCAAAAGTTCTCATAAACTGCTTGAAAAGTTCTTGTATTGAACCTTTTAGATGTAGTCGGTTTTTTTTTTAAATTTTGTTTTGGCCTTTGCCGCGTATTTATTTATAGTAACAAATCTATAGTTTCAAGACTAACTTTAGAAATCATCAAAACCAATTATAATAATTCAGCTGATATATCTTTCTCTCTCTTAATTTATTGGATGTGTCGCTTGTCCCAACAGTGACAGACTGTATTAAACCAAACAAATACCTAATATTCTCTAGGATTGTTCGGATACAATTCGGATTATTCCATTCAATCAATTTACCATCATATAACCATAAATACTACATTTTAGTTACTTTTTCATCAAATAGTAAAAAAAAAACCATGCAACACAAACACAAACAATAATTTTATTACAAAATGATAAAACCGAACGTAATCCATTAGTTGAGGCCTCCGTCACGCCCCTCGTGATCAGTGTAGCATAAGCTGAATATGTTTCCGCGTCAAATCTCTCTATATCTTGTAATGTCTCTATAAGTTGTACTAATGCGTAGGATGAAACTTGTTTTTGATATTATTTTGTCGATAATAATGAGGTAGTTGTTTTTCTATAGTGGCCTACGAGCTAAACATAAACAGGTCAGGCTGTGGTTAAAATAAGGCAGTGCGTTGAAGTTGGTAACTGTACTGAGGCCCTAGACAAAGTGACATTCTATAAGCGATAACGATGATGGAAAAGGCAAAAATGTACGAGACTGACATAAGCTATAGAAAAGCTTATGTCAATCGAGTTGAAAGTAGTTGTAGAATTAAGAAATGTTTTCGAAGCGATTTTCACTTGTCTAAGCCCTCTGATTACTCAAAGTCAAAGTCGAATAATTTATTTCAAGTAGGCACATTAAAGGCACTTTTGAACGTCAAATACATAGAAATAGAACTGATTCTAGTTGCCCCTTCCAAAAGGTAGTTTTTGTATGGAGAAGAATGGGCAAGAAACTCCAGCGTTACTCTTTAAAAAAAAAATGTTTTACAATATTTGGTATACATCAATTACATAATTACATGTGAAGACGATGCACCGAGAATACAATTACTGTACCACAATAGGTAAAAAAGAATTAAAAATGGAGCAATGACAAATAAATTAATTAAGTATGTGATAATAGGTCTTTACCTATGACATTGCCGTTCTGCAGTACTGGCCATTTCTAATAAAAATAATTTTTGTTTGGTTAAGAATTCTAATTTCAAATTAATTTTATTTTAAAAACATGGAATTCTTTTTTCAAAAGAAGTCATTTGTTTAATGATTAGTGTAACATTTTAATCGCATTTCAATCTTTTTCGTCATCATGGGTACGTTAAAAATTCGAGTAATTATGGAATATGAGTACCGTCGTGGCAGCAACGCGGCACAAGCGGCACGCAACATCAACGACGTTTACGGAGCTAACACTACAAACCAACGCACCACCTGTTATTGGTTTGCTCGCTTCCGTTCTTGAAATTTCGACCAGAAAAATGAACCTCGCGGTCGTCCGAAGACTTTGGTCGACAATGACGAATTAAAGGCGATTGTGGAAGCTGATGATACACAATCTACGGCTGAATTAGCAGCAGCTTTCGAAGTTAGCGTCAAAACAATATTGGTCCATTTGCGTCAAATTGGCAAGGTAAAAAAGCTTGACAAATGGGTGCCCCACGAACTCAATGATCGCCAGCGCGAGGTACGCGTCGAGGCGTGCCTTGCACTGCTCAACAGACACACAAATGAAGGAATTTTGAACCGCATTGTTACCTGTGATGAATGGATTCTGTTTGATAACCGCAAGCGCTCAGCAAGTTGGTAGGATCCTGGTTCAGTACCTAAACAATGCTCTAAACGAAAACTTACCCCTAGAAAAGTGATGGTCACTGTTTGGTGGTCTAGCGCCGGTGTGATTCATCACAGCTTCTTACCAAACGGGGTGAGCATTACTGCAGATGTATACTGTGAAGAACTGAACACAATGATGGAGAAGCTGGCACATCTCCAACCAGCATTGGTCAATCGCTCGTCTCCGCTGCTCCTGCACGACAACGCGCGACCTCATACTGCACAGCAGACGGTCTCCAAGTTGCAAGAACTGGGGTTGGAAGCTCTCCGTCCTACTCACCAGACCTTGCGCCTACAGACTACTACTTTTTCCAGAATTTGGATAACTTCTTGGCGGGAAAAAAAATCAATACCCGAGAGGCAGTACAAAATGCCTTTGAAGAATTTTTTGCCTCCCGTCCAGCTGATTTCTTTAAGAAGGGCATCAATAAACTGCCACTGCGTTGGCAAAGATGCATTGATTGCATGGGTGATTACTTCGATTAATACAAATAAAAAATACATGAAAAAAAATCGTTTACATTTTTTCATACAAAACGGCAATTTCATAGGTAAAGACCTAATAGATACATGGTGCTCACATATTTACAAACATTGTAAAAGTATACGATATCACAATATTCCTACTCAGAAACTAGGATATGTCGGATGGATTAAAGATCTCTTAGGATTAGGTCTAATCGTCACAAATATCTACCTGTAAATCATGAGGAAGTGGGTTTGAGTCCTGGACAATGTAAATGAGTATTTCAGAGAAAATTGTCAGGCACCCCACTGGGCCCGTTATGAATGAATGAATGAAATGCACCGACCCCAGAGTGGTTTAACCAGACTCGATATATCAAATGAACCCCAAGATTTGCACTAGCCCCTGGAGCCTCATGCTTCATGGGTCTACGGAGGCCATTGCATATCAAGAAGTAGACCGAGGGGTAATGGTAGGAAAGACGTGCTCTTAGGTTATGGAAGGATTTGCGAGTCGTACTGGATATGCATCCTTGAGTAGGCAATGGAATAGTGGAGAGACGGGTGATAAATAAGCATGCCGTTGAGACTGAATATCGCCATTAAAGAAAAGTGAGCAAAATCAGCACATTTCTGCATACTTGCGAAGAAAACAGGCATAACAACCAACTTTGTAACTCACAAGACACCTACACACTTTCAAGTTTCATTGTTCTCAAGAATTTCTTAATAAAGCGCTTCAGCTGTTAGCGTTTACTAGAAATCCTTGAACAATAGTAATTTGACCGAGATTTACACGAATATATTCACGCATGTATTCTTAATTACATCCCGCGGTATTCTACGAATACTTTTGCTTATCATTGAGAACAATAACAATCAACATTAATAGAGTATTTGGCGAAACACGACCACACCCACTACAACATTATTTAGCGAGATGGAGGATAACGGTGGAACTGGGCAAGGAAACGCGTTTGATTCTGACATGTTAAAATTAACGATTCATTATTTGTTAAAACTTTAGGAACAATCGTACTATTCTTTTGCAATACTTGTAAATATGTGGAGCACCATGTATCTATCAACTGAATTCATTTATCTGTTAACGGCCAGTTTCTTCATCAAAGTAACAGTCAAGTGTCCTTTTGCACTGTTGTATTTTACAGGGGACAAAATCACGCGGGGAAGACAGTAGGACAGTGTGGTCATGTGCTGTCATGCACAAGAGTGCTGGGAGTAACATTTTTTTTTTTTTGACTCTTGCGTAGGGACTGAAATAGGTTAAGGCCAGCAGGCGTAGCATGAGCGCCGTTTTGTCGCCGGAAGAGTAGACAAAAATTACTTTTCCTGTAGACAGTACGACTGAAGCAAAGTAGAAAGAGTCAACTGCACTTTTTAGGAAATTCACTCTTTTACATAATTTGACTCAGAATTCTTTATTTTGTCAGAGGATTTATCGGTTGTCAGTGTGATTTTGACAGTAAGGATAGAAAACTTTCTTCCGAAATAGTCTACCTACAAAAAGACGTAGACAAAGATCGTTAGAAATGAAAGACAAAATGACAGATGGTAGAAATATTTCTACGGTGGATGTCAAAAATGAAGAAACGAACTGTCACTTTGTATAGAAAAAGCTATGTCTATTCTTCGTAGAGATAGAAAGCGCCATGCTACGCCTGCTGGTAGACTCAGCGAAGTAGGCATATTTTATTATTAAATAATTAAACAATTTTGCAAAAATGTGTCCACAAATTTTTCTTCTATATGTTATTAACTTATCTTAAAAAAAAAAACTTAAAACTTCAAGAAAAATAAGAAAAAAAAAAATTCAACGATTTAGCCTCCTCTTCCGAATTTTTTTTGATCGAGTGACGTTTTCGATATCGTGTTTTGGACCACAAATAGACAAAGTACATATAGTAAACAACAATATATATTTTATTTAGTTGAATCTAAACTGCAATATATAATTTATTTGCCTTTAAACAATCACTATTTGTTTGTTTAGTTGAATCAGTGTGATGTAAAATTGGGACTACCTGGCCTTATGGAAGACGATCGAATAGTTTAGTCCGTAGAAATCCGCCACAACCCATTGACTCCCCAAGGCAACCATGTGGTTCGACACGGTAAAAAATTTGAAAGGCAATTCAGAGCCCAGAGCCGAGGAGAAGTCTTAAGAGAGACCCGCTGCATATTCTTATTAAACCGTTCATAGGCTTAAAAGTTATGTTTACATTCTACGCAAACTGCTCGTCAACAAGTTATTTCAGTACGGGGATACCTTCTAAGAAGATTCCATAGTTGCCTTTAGAGACACCCACGTCAAGAGACAAGGTTAGTCGTGGGAAGACAGGAGATCGTATAAACGAACTCAATAATGATGGATTTTATCCCATAATTTATTTGATTAATTCCTTTGAACCGAACAAAAAATAAGTAGGATGTCTCAAGCTCGTCGCAAAAATAAAAATCTTTATAAAATTGAATAGTCATTTAATTATCTCGAAGAAATTATAACAATGACTCAGCAGCTTAATTGAACTGTTATATTAACGGGAGCTTGAGAAATTTTTCGTGACAAGAATTTTACTAATGAGTGACGAATTTTGTACTTATAATACTGTGACTAGGAAGTACGGTACTTAAAAGCATCGTCTTCACGATATCGGAATATGATGATAGTGTTACTGTTAATGTTAGTCTAATGCTAGTTCACATAACCCATTGAGAGAAGTATGACAGTAATAATTTCGTAGAACATCCGTCGAAATATCGGGCAAATACCGGTTTAAACCAAACATTGCAGCATCGGCTGTTCTCCCCACTCGACACTCCCTAGATAAGGATGGGAGCCCCCAGGATCTCCGGTCGAACGCAATTCAAATGTACAAATCCTGATACACGTAGGAATTTGTGGTCACACTTTGATTAACATGTATGTAGTTTCATAGTATCAGTCTACTGAACGTCCACAACTAAATGGACTACCTTCAAATACATCCAAAGTTGTAAGAGGAGCTCGTGGCTAAGTAATAACAGCCGCATGGGTCTATCTATCAGGTTAAGCAATGCTTTTCGGGGTTGGTCCGTATATGGGTAAAAAAAAAACCTTTACATACCGAAATTCCTCCCTGCCTCGGAAAGCACGGTAAGCCGTTGGTCACGGCTGTCATTCGTGAATCTTTGACAGTTGTTACAGGTCTTCAGAAGCCCGAAAGTCTGACAACCAGTCTTACAATATCATATTACCCAATAACTGGGTTTTAGAGGTCGGACAGGCAGTCGCTCCATGTAAAATATTGGTATTCAGCTTCATCCGGTTAGACTGGAAGCCACCCCAACATAGGTAGTTGGGAAAAGACCAGGCAGATTGACATTCATAGTTGTAAGAGAAGAGTTAGTCACCGAACGCAACAAAAGGTAAGTAATAAACAAGAAACACTTAAGAATTCTCAAGCTCATTTATTCCGAAAACAAATCCATTATATAAAACAAACAAACCTCTTTAATTATGCAACTAAAGATCCCAATAAAGCAAAGGAGCGGTAATGTGATTGAAATCGATTGATAAAACCGAACACGGAACGAACATGGACCGAACTAATCGTATGATAATTTCCTAACGGTATGCAAATAAGACGGTATCGAGAAGAATTATTGTTAATTTATTCGGTTTAAGTACGTAAAAAGGGTTAGGCGGTTTTTTAAATGCCAGATAGAGAAATTATTCCTAAGAAGATCCGGGATTAGAATCAATTTGACTGTTTGGCATCTGATATTAAAATCACTTCGCTTCAAGCACAGCACAGTATTTATCAACATCCACTAAAATCAATCAACATGATAGGTTGAGTGTAATCAATGCAGTTAAGTCCCGAGCTGCCAAAGAGTTACTCGGGATTAAGGACATAATATTGGTTGACACATTCTGTTTGTGTATGACCAAATATTTTAAACTGAGCGAAATGATAGGATGTCCAATTGACGACAAACATAACGTTTTTTAGACATACAATATAAGGTGTATCTTTTCATACACGAAATATTTTAAGGGGTCATTATACTCATCATTATGAACAACTTTCACTATGGGACCAACCCTGAAATCACGAAAAAAAAATCAGCTGTTCCCTACTTTATGTTCACATAGCTCGTCAAAATGTAGGGAACAGCTGATTTTTCTATCGCGATTTCAGGGTTGGTCCCATAGTGAAAGTTGTTCATAATGATGAGTATAATGACCCCTTAAAATATTTCGTGTATGAAAAGATACACCTTATATATTAAGGACAAGGAATATTCCTTATGGAAGGATTCCTTTTCCTCAAATAATATATTTTCTATCTTTCCACATAAAGAGAAAAGGTATGAAAATAAAAATAAGATTGAGCAGTAAACCCCTTTTACAAGACAAAAACAATAAAACTCTCATGTAGACGTAAAACGTATGTAAACGTGCCAGCCATGAAACGCGCGTAAACCAGCCAACAGGTACAGTATTGTGTTGTCTCCTTCTTAATGCATAAGAGGGAAAGAGATGTATAGTATAGTGAAGGAATTATATTGTTGAGAAAGTACTATTGCGGAAGATGAAATCCTCTTTTCTTGTGTATAAATTCTGGGATATGAAGATACGTGTATCAAAGCATCATGTCTAGAATCCCTAGAGGATCAGTCGTCTGGGCCGGATTACGGGGAAGTTGAGCCTAGCTCTGGCTCAGGTTTAGCCGAGTGAACCGAGAAGCATGTAGGACTGTCTTTTAGAAATCCAATAAATGAAGTGCTGTTGTGTGTATCTCTTGTTCCAGAGACAAGAATTTCTTGAAAATTACGCAAAGTGAAAAGAGTTCTCCGTAACATTCAAAGGATCAGAGACACGACACGACAGTTTATTTTAAATCGAAAACAACGAAACCAATCGTTTGAATAAAGTAACTCAATTACTTTCGTACAGACCGCGATTTTTTATAGCCAATACGGTTGTACTCAAATTGCTGTCGTAAATTGTAAGTAATAAAACCCATATTGGATTGTAGTGGGTAACGGTAAAGATGGCACAGTTAGACTTGCAGGGAAACTGGTATTGCAAGGTAGGTCTGATGGGTGGTTGGCAATCGATGCAACTGCGACAGGAATAGACACAGGCGGTCAACAACTTGATGATACCAGTTATGGTACATGATTTAAAGATAATTGGCAGGCTTTTGAAAGTTATGTTGTAAAGGAAAAAGTGATGATGGATGAGAATCCTGTTGGTGTATTTTATAAACGAGCAATGCATGCAGTTGCATTCACAGAAGTAATTGATAGTGTTGACGAATTTATATATGAGGCAACAGAAGTACAAAAATATAAGATTTTAAGACTTGTCATTAACACGGTAGGAGCAGAAGCAGCACGGTAGAATGAAAGTATAACACATGAAGATGCCAAAGCTCCTGCAATCCTCTCTTAGTTAACTCTCACGAAAAACGACTCCTTGTCAATAATAGGTCTTTAGAAACAAGACTGCACGAGTCGTTTCCCACTTATTGTTAGCATCTTATCATACATAGAAGAGTGAAGAAGAATGTTTAAGCTTTTATAAAAAAGGGGTTATTTTTCCGAAAAAAAAATCTTACTCCACAAATATACAGATCAGTATTAAAAAATACAATAGACGCTGATATATTTAGTAACCTATTCCGCTTGACTATTCTTCAAGAGTCATTAGAACCCTGTAAGAAATCGACACGTGTTTCACCTCTCAACGAGGCATCTTCAGGATGACGATTAACCAATTGCATCCTGAAGATGCCTCGTTGAGAGGTGAAACACGTGTCGATTTCTGGATCTGGAAGTCTTAGATCAGTATTAATTAAAATTGATCCGTTCATATCGTTGTCTGCGGTCAAGAGGATGTCAGTCATATCATTGGCTAATACAACGGCTTGCTAACCTCAACGTTCACTTTATTAAGTAGGTTTATTAGTACATTGTATTAAGTTATTATTTTAGTATGGAGTTTTGAAATTGGTAGGCAATTTTGCGGTTTTGAAATGGTTTCTAATGCGATCATTTTTTTTATATGATCTGGTTTGGAATTTTATTATTGTACCTATGTATTTGGCAGTCATATCCATGTGCAAGAAAATAATCAGTTATTGTTTCTTTTTACATCGCGATACTAGGATTATCCTGTAATTCTTTGAGTGACTGACTGACATTAGCATTGCACTAAAAAGCCCCTGTTTCTGGACTTCTAATCAAGTCTTCGCTGAGCAGCTTTCTCCTTCAACAATGTTCTTAAAGTCTAGTTCTTTGTCGTCAGGACTATTAGAATATTAGAATGTAATAACCGTGAACAGTTTTAGGTACAATAGCTAATCATAATCTGATCCAAAAACCAAAACTGCTTTTTAAATGCATAGCATTAGTTATTCAGTTTTTTAGCATGACAATTATTTTGGTGTCAGCGACTGATCAAACCGGCTATTGACGGTAAGTCGCATTCCTGATGGCTAATGAGTGTTGCGATATGGGAGACTTAAAACCTATCTAGCTATTGCAATTTAGCAGACTATTCTATATAAATGTCAAACTCGTGAACGTAATGTAAGACTAGACGAAAATGGTAGATAATATTTAGATTTCGGCAGCCTACAAATACTGAATTAACCCACGACGTTTTTGGGATCAACTGTTGCTCTGATAGAATGTGGAACATTCTTATCTTAGCAAAACTCAAAGAACTTCGAAATAAGGTCCTAAAAAGTATCTACAAGACAATCGTTCTAACAAATAAAATGAAACTTTAATAAAAGAACAGAATGCACCACAATAAAACCGTAACGACACTTTTACGGTCACCCCAAGCGACTATGAATTCAATTACACTCTTAAATGGCTACATAAGATTTCATTACGTTAAACCACAAAGAATATTGGTGAAGAAGTTTCACTCTTAAGGCTGCCTTTCCACCAGAGATGAGCGAGGATGTGTAGCGAGGAATGTCCGTAAATCTAGCCAATAACAACGCTAGCTTAGCTCAAGCTATGACAGTGAAGCGATGATATTGTTTAGTTTCACATACATCCCTCGCTGCGCATCTTCGCTAATCTCTGGTGGAAACGCAGCCTTACCCTGGCACCTGTCCCACCGCTGACGAGGAAGTGACTAGCTATCAACGATGTTTTCGGTCAAGATACGTACAAGAGATTGTAAGTTCCGTGTAAGAAGACATACATATATTAATAGTTAACATCGCTGCCGCCGGCGAGTACTCGTTTGTCGCAGCGAGAAGAGCTATCGATGAGAGTAAGCTCGCCAACTCGTTTTTAGCTGCTTGCTTTACTCACTTCTCGTTAATCGCCGGCGGTGGGACTACCAAACTCTCCATATATACGACGCTGATTACGATAAATCCCGAACATAGCAGAATAAATCAAAGGGGTCTGGAAGTCTATATATATAAATCTGCTGTCTAATCTAATCTCATTTGATATAATTGGCTGTCGTTATTTTGGTCCACCAATCACAGCACATATGATTCAACAGAAGACTCTTAAAACCAGGGTGAAGGGTTGGTTCTTATCTCAGGTGCCATGTATATCACATTTGTGTAAGTAGGATCTACAAATGTTGACCCCTCCGAGCCTCCGAAAGCACGGCTGTCATTCGGTAATCTTTGACCGTCGTTGCGGATAGTCAGAAGTCCAAAATTTGGACAACCAGTCTAACCAAGAGGCATCATGTTACCTAGTAACCGGGTTGTGGAGATCAGATAGGCACTTGCTACATGTAAAATACTGGTATTTAGCTGCATACGGTTAGAATGGAACTTGGCCCCAAGATAGTTGGGAAAGGCTAGGTAGATTGGAGGGTCTATACCAGATGATGCCTATACCAGATTGTGCATCCATTTCTTCATTGCACCGATCACCTTTTCTTTCTTCCTTTTTCATTGTTCGTTGTGCCACGGGCTAGATTTTCTGTATACCTTGTCATTTCACCTTATCACAGTAACATTTTGATTTACTGCTGCAGCAATAACTTCTTAATGATCCCTTCCTCGCAATAAATTTTAGTTAACTTGACATGCCGTCGTCAAATTAAGAATTAAAGGGTTTATTAAAAACTCTTTTTTGGTATTACGTCATGTTAATGAAGACGTTAATGTTGAATCTTAATTGATGGGTTTTCGTTTAAAAGATAAATTGTTCAGTGTCGATTTTAATGATGATAAATTTAACCTACACCTTTCTCTAGCCAATAATAAAACAGTAACTATGCTTGGCTGACAATAACGTTTTCAAGTTTTTGAAGTGAAAACTTCTATAATCGCGTTGAGTGTTTTTTTATAGGCAATTTAAAATACAATAGACTTTGATATATTTATTCCGTTTAAGTATTCCTCAAGAGTCATTAAAAACCCGGTAAGAAATCGACACAACGAGGCATCCTGAGGATGACGATTGACCAGTCGCGAACCCGAACACGACGTGTTGCCACAGACGCACTGCGCCCAGCACTCGGGGTGGCAACACGTCGTTGAGAGGTAAAACAAAAGTGTTGATTTCTTACAGGTTTTTTTATGACTCTTGAGGAATAGTTAAGCGGAATGGGTTACTAAATATATCTACGTTTATTGTATTTTAAAATGGATGTCCGCAAAGTCACGCCTGAATCAATTAACTATCTATAGGCAATGTTTTGGTAGCAATGCAGAGTTCATCCATGCCAGCCTATCAACATTTATAAGGTCCAATTTAAACCTCGGAGACTCCTAGGCTCAGACAGCTACTTAAATGTTTATTGCTAAGAACTTCAAATAGAGGTTAAATTAAAGAATACTTAAAAGTGCCAGTATGAAAGACATCAAAAGTCGCTTGATTAATTTCTTTATGACCAAATCAAGTAATACTCTAAGGGCGAATTTCACCAAACTTTAATACTGAGTATAAGTCTTATACTGCGAAAATTTTTTGAATTTTTGAGTTTTTCCGTACAAAAACTGTCAGACGACAATTTTATTCCAAGGTTAAAAGATATCTGACTTTGATGAAATCAGCCCTAAGTAGGTTAAAAACAAAATATTATAGCTAACAGCTTACACGTGTAACGAAAATTCAATTTAAGTGGAAGTTCACGTTATTTTACACGGGCTGAGAAATGCGAGATCGAAATCAAATGCTTTCTCCAGGTAAGATTCCATAAATGTGCTGGCATTATCCAACTGTAGGAAGAATAAAATAATACAGGAAGCTAGGAAATCGGTTTTATAAGATATAGTAAGTTCTATAATACGATTTTTCGCAATGTGGAGCTATCGTTTAAAGTAAAAATCGCGTGTCATTAAATTTGTACACGCAAAATCCTCGCAATCTACGAAACTACCATTACCAATGACATTTTGTGAAAGATACGAAAGTTTTGGACCCGATAGGTGGCGCTGTTGTCGGGATTTTTTGCACCCGTGCAAAGCCGGGGTGGGTCGCTGGTAAGATTATAAAGATGGAATGGAATGACTTGAAGTGTGAAAAATATTATAAAACATATCAATTGCATTAATCAAGAAAATTGGTGTGAAACCACCAAGGACCGAACTAATTCTAGGTAAAAGCACATCATATTCGATATGAAACGTACTTCCAACTTCAAAGTAAATAATAATAAAAAGTATGAAATCCACAGATACACAAAAAATAAATAAAACAGAGAAGCACAAAAGAAAATTAAAAAATTATGCAGCTGTCTGCGGTAGGTAGGTACAGGCAGAGAATTCCGCGGGCATACCTGTGCGATATTGAAAAGGCTGGCATGAAGCTTCAATGGGAGGCGTTCAATTTAGCGATTAAATGGCTGATATTGATGCAGCGTAACATAAGCGCTTTGTAGCGCTACATTCACTGCATGCACAATTTCCGGGTATACATTCGATATTCCACTGTGAAAATTTATTTTTGAATAATTATGGTTCACTCAATTCTAGACAAAATTATGAAATTCCGTTACGCTGTGGGCATTTCGACGTGCCTGAATTCGTAATTTTTGAAATCAGAATGAAATTGTGAGACAGAGCAACTGACATCCAGAATTTCAAATGCATGATACGTGACAACCGAGATGACGACTCATAGACAAGTATTGAAGAAAAATAAATGTTGTGCCTATGAATTGGGATAAGACCAGGAGAATGGTGATGATGATGTACCTACTTACTTACCTGTAGCAACTTGTCATGATTAATCATGTCTTGTCAAACCTTATCAATGTCTCAGAAACATATAAATAACAAGCGGATCAATTCGAACTCCTATTTCTAATCCCATTCTTTGAATAAGCATAATAATAATTTAAAAAAAACAACAGACTTCCAAAAAAAGCACTAAAGTCAAAGAGTGAAAGTAACTTTAAATTCGGAAGTCGGTAGTCTTTGTTTTTTTTTTGTAAAAAGTTTTTGTTTCCTTTTAGTTGTGGTACCCCACAAATTCGAATACCACTACCTGCTATGTAAATAACAGTGACGGGAACATTAAAACATCGTCCATATAGGCTATGTGGCATAAATACGTATTTATTGAAGCTAACTCAAAAACTACGCAGGCAAAGTTAATAAAATTTATATGGCACCACCTCTGAAGCATGACCTACCAAACAAAAAGATCATAAAAATCAATTCATAATTGGCGGAGTAATCGTGTAACAAACAAACAAAAAAAAAAAAACACAGACGAATTGAGAAACTCCTCCTTTTAGAAATCGGTTGCAAATATAATAAATACTGGCCTCTTATTGTCCTACTGCAGGGCAAAGGCCTCTTCACATACAAGCAGAAGCAGCGAAGGCACGAGCATTGATCACCACCCTTACTCAAGACGAGTTGGCGATTTTAGACGATTATATTATTAACTTTAAGTCCAGGGGGCTTAAAACAGTTACTTTGGCAGAATCATAATAGGAAAATATTATGAATCCTCGTAAAATGTCAAACCTGACAATTCATAATATGATCTACGTGCGATTCATATTACGAAATAATTTATCTGTTTGTCAGTTTTCTATGGAGATTCGCAAAATGGTCCACACAGAATGAATTGCTTTTTTGTCAAATTAGAGGAATTGCTAATGACAGCTGGAAATTCAGGAAATGAATTGCTTATAGAGGAATGGCTAATGTGGCCGTTTTAGATCTTTTTCTTCACCGAAGTAATGTCTCAGAAAGTTTCACACAAATGTTTTTATCTTTTCCAAGATCACAGAAGTGTAAGTCACAAATTACTTTCAACACCAATTCGACACTATTTGTTACAAAACAGCGCGTAATCAGGGAAGTGAAAGTAATTACTTGGAACAATTTCGGTGGATTGACAACCAAGGAAGGCTGTCTATTGTGTGTAACCCACTTAACGTGGAATAGTGGTCGTAAAGACACATTGAGACAGGTTGGGGACGAAAATTGGATGAGATTTCTTATGTTTATGTTAGTGATTGATTTGGTAAAATGTTATTTATGGAACCATAAATAACATTTCTCTCTCTCTTGAGTTTTACTAAAATATACTCGCAATTTTTGAAGTGAAAACTTCTTTAGGCGCGTTGAGCACTTTTTGGGTGAACAAAAATCATGGAACTCGCGTCATCCTCACGCTTGAAGTGATTTGGTTTGTTTTAGCGCCATCTACCGTCTACCGTTTGAATTACGTTGAGTTTACGCATTGTTGCTTAGTTTTCACTTCTATAGGCAGTTCCCAAAGACTGCCCCGCATATATATATTTTTTTTTAATGTCCTCGTTGCTAATTAACAACAGCCGCACGGATCAATCGATCAGGTTAGGACAAAGAGTATTAAACCACTTGAGAGCTGATAGACCGATTTCGTCTAGGCAGACGACTCACCACTGCGGGCCGGGGGACGAAGACATTACAGCGGTTGTGATTGGCCGATGCAACAATGTCAGGACGAAGGTCCCAAACATAGTGAGGCACAAGTCAGTTTTGCAACAATAATATCGATATCGATAAAATCGACGTCGATTCGACGATTTCCTAGTTGAACAATAATTAATTTGAATTTCACTTATGTGAATTTATTGTTAACTTACTTATTTTTAACCTGCTGTGAAATGGCTAGAACAAACAACGCTATATTTCTTTGGAATAAAATTTTCTCTGTGAACTTTTCTTAAGGTTACGGAATATTTTGAAATCTAAAATGTAAACATTAAATAGTCATTGGGTTAGGATTTAGGATAAGATACGCTTGCCGAGATCAGTCCGTGGATGGGTGACCATCTGATTCATACTGAGACCCCTTCTCGGAAAGCATGTTAATTAAGCCGTTGGTCCCCTATCAAAAATCTACAAATAACAGCTCAGATTTTTGATAGTCAGAAGTCATAAAGTCTGACAACCAGTCTATATCAAGGGCAAGGGGGAGTCGTACCAAGATATTGGGTTGCGGAGGTCGGATAGGCAGTTGCTCTAGGTAAAATACTAGTATTATTATTTCCGTTTATTTATTTCTTTTCTTATACAATTACATTTTTAAATATTTCTTAAAAGGATAATATAAAAAAACATTTAAAAATGTAAAAAATAGATGTCCGCCGGTGTCGGGAGCAGGGTCCAAGCTATCGAGTATTATTATTATTATTAGGTAGTGTTAGACTGGGAGCCGAACCCAACATAGTTGGGAAATGGCTAGACATATGATGATGACTGCTATGACTAGCACTTTCAGTTTTATCGGACCGTTCATATATAGGACAGAGTTCTCAATGCCACTGAAAACTGTTACATCGATTAAAGGCTCTTACATACAGGCGCGATTCGCCGCGCGACGCGAATTTTAACAAAACAATTTCTGAGAAAACTTCACGGCGAACAATGCGGCGGCGTCGCGTCGCGCGACGAATCGCCCCAGTATGTAAGAATCTTTAGTTTTTTGCAATAGATGGCGAAGGAATCCTAATAGATATAGATCGATAAACTCATGTCTTGCTACCTAGTTATCTCGAAACGTCTGACTTTGGCAATATTCGGAAAACCTTCAAAAACCTGGTACAATATTCAGTGTAGAGGTGAATCCGTCAGACTGTCGCCACGAAATCCCTATGATGCTACTCACTCCCACGCAAAGTGGGATGATCTACCCACTTGTATTATTTCACAAACTACCGTTTTTATTTTTCACATTCACGAAAACCGAAAATATAAACCGTTTTGTGATTTCCCGCCCAATAAAAATGGCGACTAAGCTTTCAGTTCAAAAGTAAACGCTCGTGTGACACGGCACTACTTATTTTGAAGTAAAAATGGCAAAGAAGCATGCTATGCAGCCTTTTTAGGTACCTAAGCTAGGAATAACTAAGCACTACGGCGATTTTGTTCATGTTTTGTACAAGGTATTCTTCAATCCAAGCGGATAAACAGGTGGCCATTTTTTTTTGTTTTTTGAGGGCGGGAAATCATCATATTACTTCTCCCGCCCTGGGCGGAGCGGGAGGGCGTGTCAGACTTTTACTGACTAAAACCCAACCGTGTTCTTTCAGTTGCCTGTTGCCAAGGGTCCCGGTATCCCTGTAGGACTTTCCCGGAACCCTGGCAGAACCTGGTGGCCTGTATTTTTATTTCTGGTGGGAAGCAATATTTTATAGCGTCATCTTCAATGAAATTGGTGAATTACAATGCCAAATATGGGCAGTTAGTAAAGGATTCGTTTATAGGGAAGGGGATCAAGAGAGGATCCTACGAGAATCACTGTAAAATTGCCAGATAGTTCTGCTTTCGTATAACGGCAAAAAGGGTCATATACAATATGGTTATTACCTCAACGTAATTCAAACGGTAGACGGTAGATGGCGCTAATAAAAACAAATCACTTCAAGCGTGACGATGACGCGAGTTCCATGATTTTTGTTCACCCAAAAAGTGCTCAACGCGCCTAAAGAAGTTTTCACTTCAAAAATCTGTTCGATCCGAAAGGGGCACATAGGTACTGCAATAACATTACCAGAAAATTATTTAAAAAATATATTATTAAGTATTGAAAATAAAAAAGTAATTGCAATTCGAAATTCATATTTTTAGTACCAAAATTACCCCAATGTCATTATAAATTACTATACCCACTAAACTATAAAAAACCGGCTAAAATTCCCCATTGAAAAAAAAAAAGCAGAGATTTATTTTTATTTTTTTCTTTACTAATACACGGTATATATTCAAGCTGAAAGCCCTGCATTCTAAATCCCTGAACAACAATGACTTCAGTACAGACATAACAGCGGTTACTTCCCAAACATTCCAAGCGAAAGGAATACTAACATTACGTCACCATAATAGCTTTATGGGGTAATCGACAGTCACGAATTTCCGTGCAGATGTCGGAATGAAAAACGGAGTGTCGAGACCTTATCTTGTAGTGTAAATAAGTGTCACTAGCGTCAGGTTGGGAAAGGAGACAGTTGGATTGTGTCGCGATATTGCTTGAGACGGTATACACGCGTGGTTTGGTGAAGTGTGTTGATTGATTTTGAGTCCTGGAAGTACCTACTAGAGCTGGTTTCAGTTTAAGCGGCTTTGAAGTAGACTTTCGAAGAGCGAAGAAACTAAACCAAAGCAATACTTCATAAAAAAAACATGCGGGCAGTCTTTGGGGACTGCCAATAGAAGTGAAAACTAAGTAGCATTCATTCATTTCTTTAAGCGTTCGGTGACGATGACGCGAGTTCAATGATTTTTATTCACACAAAAAATGCTCAACGGGCCTAAAGAAGTTTTGACTTAAAAAAAAAAAAGTTCTGACCTTAGACTAGTGGGACGAAATTGAATCCTAGTAAGCACTTCTAATCTTGATCAGCCTAACCTGAAGTTATTTTTAACAAAGTTCTATTTTCACTGTTTTAAAACTAGAACGCCAGGAAAATACTTGTCAAAATACCAACAACAAAGGAAAGCAAGTCTGATGATTACAACAACATAATTATTATTATATAAAATAATATACCTACAGATATTGTTGTACCTGTGGAAATTCTGACGAATTACAAGACTTTACCACAGTATAAAGAAACAAAAGAGTAGGATTTTGCAGAAGAACATTGTGAAGCAATTGATGATAACAAGCATACAAGTGGACGTGACTCTGACGGTTTGTGAACAGGTGTGATACGATACGATACAATATTTCGTTGTAATATTTTCCTAGTTTATACAATGCTGTCTAAACTACATAAAGAGATGACGATTATCATACCTACGATTTAAATAGTACTATGGAATCAGCGATGCATGATAATCCCAAGCGAGCGATACAATTATAGTGACAGGATAAAAACACTATGTCCTTATGGGATTATAAATATTATGTAGGTATGAGTATGACTTGTGTAGGTACTGCATGGCTAATTATCCAGTAGCGACATAATATAATAATCCTGGCATCGTGGAGCTGAGCCGCGAAAACGTGCACGTGTTTTAATATTAACTTGAACATAAATCTTTCGAAGAACAAATTGCCATCAACACAAGATGGTCCTTCTGTACGTAATTCTATAATCTGTGGTAACAAGGAGCCCCGAAGCAATTTGGTGTTTCAGAGAAATTATTACACGGTACAAAAGAGAATATGACATTTTTGTAACGAACCTAATAACGTTACTGTTAAACTAAAGGTTGGCTGTAATAACGAGAGTTTAATGAGTCAAAGGAAAAAGGAAAAAAAAGCTTTTAAAATAGGTTAAAGAGAGGTTAAAGTCGTTAGACAGTTAATTTAACAAACAGGATCAGGGTAGCAATCTGAAAATGGTAGGAGAAAAGAAATTAGAAGACATTTTACGACATTGATACAATTTTTTTTTACATCAAGGACAAATTGTAATGACTTCATTAAGAACAATGAACCCCACAGAATAGAAACCTACAGTAAATTTAAACGTCTTAATAATAATGATAGAATAGGCTTGCAAACAATCGCGATAGAAACTAATATCACAAAAATCGAATCACGTCATTTGGTAAACAAAGACAGTGTGATGCGACTTGATGAAGTCAAAGGTTTTCAGTGAAACCAATTCGAATTATATCAATTATTATGATCAAAGAGGACAAACACAAAGGACTAACCAATCTTCATAAACCACACACATAGACCAGAACATAAATTTATTATAAACTATGATAAAAGCAACGAAGTTAAGAACTAATTATACAAGACGTTAATGAATAAGGCCGAACTTGAGCTCAATCTTCACACAGCACGGCGAAAATCAGTTTATGTTATGTTCACGTCAACACAAGCCACAATGCCACATAGCATTAACAATGTTGATAGAGGAGGGAATAATAATACGTTTGACAGATGTCATGTAGGCCAAATGCTTATAATTTGTTAAGTCAAGCTAATTAATTAGTTTCTTAAGTGAAAGAATCATCTGCCTACCCGTTTCCCAATTATGTTAGGTTCGGCTTCCAGTTTATTTGACCTCAACAACCCAGTAACTGGACAATACAATACCCTTTGGTAGACTGGTTGTCAGACTTTCGGTCTTCTGACGACCCGTAACGACTGTCAAAGATCCACAAATGGATGGACAGAAGGAACCAACGGCTTAAGGAGCTTTCCCAGGCAAGGAGGGGCTCAGTATGTAAAGATGATCATATTGGTCACCCATCTACGGACCAACCGCGGCAAGCGTAGCTTTGCCAGATCGATCGACCCGTGCGGCTGTTACTACTTAGCCACGAGCTCTACCTGCTGTAATGTGTAAGAATATGTAAACATAATCAGCTCTTGGCACCTTTGCCACCATTGCCATTTATGCCGTGGTCTTAAGTTATTAAGAAATTCTATCAAGGTTATGTATGTACAGCAGAATCATCCTTTAGTGTTAAGATTCACATTGGACTCATCAGTTTGTTAAGCACGATGATAATTATGTACGTTTTCCTCTCATTGTATGTAATTAGTTTTTAGAAGCCCTACCCTAGACATAGCTGTAAAATAAACCCATAGCCATAATTTTCCTTTTAAGACTAGCTAAATTGCGTACGAACGCACCAACTAATTTAAATATTACATTATACTGATTATACAGTACCTACCCATAACATTAAGCTCCGCATACTCCTCATGCACATATAACTTAGCTACCTAGCCATGTTCCCGACAAGACTGTTGTAACAACATCACAAAGTTTGTGGAGTAACTTATACGTTGCCGTGAAGCGTGTGGTATCGACAATACATGGCACAGTTACTGGCTATAAACTGCTTACTTTGAAGCTTGTGTTCAAACACTGATAGTTCACGAAGTTAGAAAGGTTACAACTCAAAGCATAAGTGAATAATTTTTTATATAAAACCACAGAGTTTTTATTAAACGATTTCTCCTTCTCAGAAATTTAAATCTAAATGTGCAGTTGTAGGAGATAATTCAAACAGACTCAATGTTAAATACATGCCGTCTTACGCGTATACGTTTTTATTACTTACTAGTACTCCTACTCCAGAGGAAACTCTTGTTCTTAAGGCGAAAGCTTCAGGGTAGCCCGCGAAATTCAAATTTTCTTACGTTTTTTGCAATTTGCAGGTCAGTATCAGGTTGTATGTTTATCTAAATATGATTCGCGGCCTTATCAAATGTTTATTTATAGACATATAAATCATAAACACAACTCTCTAAGTTCATTTAATCCTATTGAATGACTATTTCATGAAATCATGACGTTTGAGGATTATTCTAACTTAAGGATTTGATTGCTGATTCTAATGAATATAATTCTTTAAAGCCACATTTTTTACGATCGCGAATCATATTTTAATCAAAATAAAACCGGACACTAGCCTGCAAATTGCAAAAAAATCTAAGAAAATCTGAATTTCGCGGGTTACCATAGCGTTTCCCTTAGTTGATAATTATGAATGTGGACATACCTGAAACAGAAACAAAAAGCAATATTAGAATTATAAAATTTAAAGAAGACATCATTCTCGAAACATTACTTACGGATAATTTACTTCCTGATTCATCAGATAATCATAAGTTATCCACTGAAACAATTTGTAAAGGCTCATCCAAGCCCCAAAAATTCCTTTCAATGTCCAACAGCGCTTAAAGCGCCAAAAATATTGAACACAATCGCTAAATAAATCACAAAGATAAATTTCACAGCCGCTTGCCCCCAGCTCTTTGGATCCTCTAGAGAAATCATTGGGAATATGTTCGCTCTGGGGGACAGAAATTACTCTTACGTTAACAGAATAAATTGAACACGAACACTATTAGCTGTATTAGTCAATTCTCGTTCGCTACGCTTGAATAAATATTGAGTTTTGTTTTCAATTTGGGAATCAGGACCACAATGCTTCGAGGACTTCAAGTTTTTGAAATTTATTTTTCACTGGTAATATGGAGCAATTACTCTAAAAAAGCCTACAATGCTCTGCGCGTCCAGTATAACAACGCGTTCAGGGGTCTGTTGGGGCTCCCATGGCGGTGCAGTGCCTCCGGCATGTTCGCCGGCCACAGCAGTTCACAGCACGGACGGCTTCCAGGCGGTGCTTCGCAAGTGAACGGCCTCCCTGTGGTCTCGGATAAAAGGTAGCACCAACAAGCTTCTGAACGTGGTGTCGGAAAGAGTGGACAGTCAAATTCTGAGGCATTGGTCACGCATTCATGTCCAAAATAATAATTATTTTCAATTTTACTAACATAGCTATAAGTAACAACCAACAACCAGTTACTACAAGTAGTAACCTACTAACATAAAATGAACTTGTACCAACTATTTGTGTGCTAGTCTGAAATAAACAATTTCATTTCATTTCATTTTCAATATTTTGGACAATTTGTTAATTAAGCTGATGAAACCATGTGATGCCTATGTTTTACCCTTAGATAACATGCACCGTCCCAAAACATGCAGGGTTCCAATGGAAATTATCACATCTGCCGCCCTGGGCGGAGCGGGAGGGCGTGTCAGGCTCTTACTGACTAAAACCCACACGTGTTCCTTCAGTTGCCTGTCTGTTGCCAGAGGCCACGGAATCCCTTTCGGACTTTCCCGCGAACTCATTCGACACCTGCCATGCTTATGTCTGTCTTCTGTCTGCAGTTATAAATTTTTCGGCAATCTGGTAGATTGAATTATGTTATAAAACACTCTAAATCTATTATTTACTTTTGTGTAACAGCAAAATCGTGCGCAGATAAAGTATGTCTTGACAAAAACCATAAATACCCAATTTGGTAAGCTTCTGGGGGATAAGCTGCTTCTTCCCAACCCTATATTAGGATTATACGTCAAAGTGTACGAAAAGAAAATTTATGTAACGTTCTCCAAAACGAAATTTCATTCAACAAAATGAAATTCTTTGTAATAGAGGATAAAGTTCAGATTTCATAAAATCCAGGCGAGAATATTAACAAAGATAAGATAAAAGGCGTATACTCATCGCCCCGAGAGGCTGCTTAATTAACAAGTAGTCTTTGATTCGTTATTCAGCGTTGTCTCAGAAAATCATCTTTGTTTAAACAACCAACATTTTGAGTTGAGATTAGAGAGAATTTAGCGTCTTGTTCAAAAACTTGAACAAGATGAAATATGTCTCTGAGACTCTCATATTATTCGGAATTATTAAGCTCAATTGGATGGAAATAACATTTATCATTGTCGTTTTAAACTTACATATGACTTATTTTGAATTCATCCGTAACCGCTAAAATTTTCTATAAAATGTTTTACTTCCTATCTCAATTTACGATAGAAAAGGTAACATGAAGCAAGATTCGCAATAAAATTGTCAATGGAAGAATTTTGCGTCGTTAGACATGGTATAGAGAATTTTTACAAGGTAGATGATAAGGCAAAATTACAGATAATGCCTAAGTATTGCAAAATCGAGACTAACAAGCGCAACAGACACGCAACCTCTACGCGTTCATGCGTTTACCAACGCACATATAATAATAGGTAATGAACATGATAATATTTGCTAATTTAATGATGTATGGTCAATCCATAGTGTATGAACAGAATTTCAAATGGCTATAGGTACCAAAAAGACCTTGTATACCACTTAGAGATGTGTTTACTTTGCATGGAGATACGGATTGCAATAGTAATGGGTTCCTACTGCAATGCCTTGGCTATTACAATCTGATGAGTCCATAAAACATTTTTATTGGACTTGTGCACTTAAGAGGCTTTTTCTAGGACAGCACTTTATACACTCCATAAAATTCTGCATCCGGTACATATACAAAAAATGCGCGACGAAGATGCTGGTGCTAAAATGTAGAATAAGTCGCTTTGAAATTACTTTTCAACTCGAGGAATAAGATACCTATCCCACCACAAACATTTTCATTTAAAATGTTGCCAAGACGAGAACATATGGCTCGCACTGTCAAAAACTTATCAGATCTCATGTATAGCCAAGCTTTTAACTCTACACGCCCTAACTTCACAATCTCTACACCTTAGTCTAATAATTTCAAGTCGCTTTGAAATTACTTTTAACTCGTGGAATAAGATATATCAACTATTATTAAATAAGATTGTGATTACCTACAATAAATGGGAAGCTGATCTAACGCTTTTAGTAATACTCGTAAATTAATGACAGTGAAGGTGCATATATAGAAGATAGACGTTTAGAAAATTAATCTATAAACTTAATCAGCAGCCTCAGGGTGTTCAATCTTTGCAAAAATATGCAGGTGTATTTAATTAGGCAGTATCACTTAGCACTTGCGCAAAGAACCTTGTGTGGTGTTGATGCAACTGCATTTGTAACAAAGGCTGCTTGTACCTTGGATCGGCTGCCATGTTGCATACATAGCAGATTGATTGCTGTTGATGCATTATTTAATTAGATGTTTACGCCTGATTGGGCTCATCCTTGAGACTTCTGATTCACAAATCTAGTAGATCATATATCTTATTTTTCTCAACCTTTTAACGATGAACATTGAACAAGAGTGAACAACTGTAACGCTACTTGCCAAAAAATGCTGTTGTGCAGTAAGGGATTTGTTCATTAAATCGACATTGCTGATGATGGATCTTTCTGTCCATTCTGTGTCTTGTCATAATCCCTCAATTACCTTTCAGGCATCTAAACAAAGAAGCCATGACATAATTTTCTTACTGGAAATCTTACTGTCAATGAATTTTACGAATCATCTGAGAAGGGAATTGCTTTTGCAAGAGTTCCTTACTCATACAGTAAACGTTTGTCAGCGATAAATTGCCGAGCTCTGCACAATTGTAAATTATTGCAGTATGAATTAAACTGAAATGTCATAATGATTAATAATGTATCCCTGTCTAATATGGGCATTACTGTATTTAACTATCAGTATTCAAAACTTATGAAAGATGATAGGTATGGCTAGAAGGTGGCTAATAGATTAATACTGAATTGACGATGCATAGAGATGTATAGAATAAGAAGAACACATACTGCGCCAAACCACATTAAATTAGCTTCTGTCTGAGGAAGTCTGAGAGTGGCACCGGTGACGGAAAAGTGGTGCGTAAATCGGTTGTCATGGTATGGTATGTGATGCGGAGGAATGAGGAAGAGGTCATGACGAAAGTTTTGAGTATGAATTTCGATGGCTATAAGAGTAGGGGAAGACCAAAGAAACGATGGATGGACTGTGGGATGATATGGGTAGAAAGGGGCTGACTACCGAGATAATGACTAATAGAGAAGTATGAAAGAAAAATACGAGTAGCGCTGACCCCAAATAAATTGGGATAAAGGCAGGAGCATAATCAATTCAGAAAACTATTTAGCAGTAGAAATTTTCGTGAGAGCAAAACGTTCCCGTGAATCTCATTCCCATTAAAATGAAGAAAAAAGCATACAACCAATAATATAATTGCTCCACACACACAAACCTTTACAAAAATTCCTACAACTACATACAAACCGAAAAACACAAACACGTGTATGACGTATAAAAAAATAAACATCTCTTCGTTGTTCTCGGAACAATCATGCAACATACCTATTGTCGGCGAAACGATTCTAATTAGAGCTCTATACTTAATATTCGAACAAAGAATCGTCTCGCGAACATCCAACACGCGATTCTGTTCACATAGTTAACGAAATCGATGTTTGAATCGATTTATTTTGATATTGAAGGCGAAAATGGAGATTTCTTTCAGACTTGCTATTTTTGTGTAAAAAACAATGATGTTATTTTTGTGTAAAAAACAATAACTTACCGTTATTGTGTTAATTCTTGTTTACAATAGCAGAAAACATGTGACATAATGTTTGATCTAGCATGAAACGTCAGCGAATGGAATGAAAAGGGAATTCAACGGCTATGGTGAAGGTTAATATCCAGGAGGGACTTACATAGACTTAGAAGATATTCTGTGCCGATCCCAAATAAATTGGGATATGGGCAAAGAGGATGATGACACCTCTGACTTAAGGTGTAAATTTCACTCATCATCTGCCTAGTCTTTTTCCCAACTATGTTAGGGTCGGCTTCCAGTCTAACCGGATGCAACTGAATACCCGTATTTTACATGGAGCGACTGCCTATCTGACCTTCACAACGACCAGTTGCTGGGTAATACGGGTATTGGGTAATACCTCTTGGTAAGACCGGTTGCCCCACTTTCGGGCTTCTGACGACTCGTAACGACTGTCAAAGATCTACAAATGACAACAGGGAGCAACATGCTTTCCGAGGTACGGAGGGGTCTCTCTCTCGATTTGTAATGGATGGTCACCTATCCACGCACCGACCTCACCAAGCGTAGCTTAACCATCTTTCGACCTGTGCGAGATGACCCTGAAGAAGTCAGTTTCAGTACATTATTTTAGGAGACGCAGTTGATTGTAGAGCTCTTAAAACGCTACACGAAAGATTTCAATGCAATATTATCCAAACTTGACTGTAAAGTGGCGATCCCTCAGATCTGATGACGTGAAACAGGATAACGATCATGAAGATACCATAAACTCAATGTGGCTGCAACGGAACCGGACGTATGCGTTCATAGCACCGAACAGATGACGCTGAACGCATCCATTACCGGTCATCTTTTTATTCTTTTGGCGGGAAACTGTGCATTCAGCCTTTTAGTTTCTGGGTCATTAGGCACCGATATATACCGATGACTAACTCTTCAAAAATAACAGCTTATTTAGTGTTGATAAAAGCATGATGATGCTTGTTATGGAACATGCCATTAATTTTAATAAATGCAACGGAAACTGACAGGTATGTTTGATCTTTTGGAGGAACATTCTTTATTTTTATTGAGGGTTATTAAGTGCTACTGTTAAATGACTACCGTTTGGTATATCTGTTCTTTTAATTAAGACATAAAACGAAGGTGTTTCAAAAGCCAATATAATATAATGTTTTTTGCTGTAGTTCTTTGAGTTTATTTTCAAAGACTAACAATTCAATTATCAGAACTTACTTACTTAGGGCTACACGGATGCACTTTTAGCCACCATAAATCCAACATGGCCGCGGCGGAAACAGAGCGTCGAGCAGATGACTCTGAACGCGACCATTACCGCTCGCGCCTTTTTGCTCTTTTGGCGGGAGGCTGAACAGTGCGTGACCTTTGCGTTACGATGAGTTGCACTGTGTTTATTTCCAGTCCCGCGTATGTATTTGTTTTCTTTTTTTCGGTGTTGAAACTTGTGAATGAATGTAGGAGGAACTTTTTTGTTGTTTATTGTAAGGTTTAGGTTAAATTAAGAGCAGAATGTGTGAAATACAGACTCCGATTGTAGGTGAAGGTTACAAATACGAAGACACATATGTCAGGGAACAAAAAGACAACTAAATGATTGATAGGATATATATCTGTTTGTTTAAGTTCTAAGAGGATTGTGAATATCCAGAATCACTGGATAATTGATTTAATCTCCTACCTTATCCCAGCAATTCCCAGTCCATTTGAATAGCTAAGCTTTACTCAAAGGAACTAGCAAGGAGTATTGCTTTTATTCAATTTACAAGAGCAAATACTTCAATGTTCAAACAGAATCTCCAAACAGACAACTTTACTACGCGTTCGTAGTAAAGTTGTCTGCTTGGAGATTCTGTAGACTGTAGCACTGTGTTGTCAGTTGGAAAGCGTTCAACTCACATCTTTACTAAAGCCGGTAATACGGTGTTTGTTGGAAAGCGTTCCGTGTCTGTCTGGCTGCGTGAGACCAAACATAAGGGGCGCCGATTCATTTTATTTCCTTTTAAATACGCTGCGTTTATCATCGACACACAAATTGCTGCAATCCATTGTCCTTTTTTACTCTTTGTGGTTCGTTTGGGAACGTTTGAATGGACTGGTGGGAATCAATCGGTCTTGATTTCGCACGTCAAATAGGTATAAAAGCTGTGCCAATTTGCTTGCTTCAGTTTCATTCGTTTGCATTCGTTTTGGATAAATTCTCGGTTCAATTAATTCTGAAACTAATTAAAGAGTATTGATTGTGGAGTTTCCAAGCTCGTTTTTCTACTCGTTAAATATGCACCTATTTGGTGCTAAAAGGTCAGCAAGGTAAATAAAATTGGTCCTTATGTGGACCTCCTTAAACTTTAGTTTCCCCAAAAATGTGATTTCACCGCCCTGTGTAACACACGATCAATCACAATCTGTTTCATTTGACAGTTAAACAACATTCATTTCGTTATTTATGTTGTTGAGCAGGCAATTTTTCGAACATATGGAGCAACTAACTTACTAGGACTTAGCAATTTCCTTCAAAATGATTCAGATTGTGATTGATCGTGTGTTACACAATTAGGGTGCTGACCTTTCCAAACGAAAACTTTTACATTGCGACCTTTTCGAATCTTTGCAACAGGAAGACACTTATTTGGCTCAATCGGCATCTCTTTGTAGGTGCCAAATTCATATAAATACTAGTCCAATTGATAGAACAGAAGTAACTGAGGGAGTTAATCAAGAAATTTCATCAGATGGTGAAATGCTTATGAGAAGTTTTAATGACAAATTATTCAAGTAGGCATGTGTAAAACTTAACGATCTATTTCACGTGTTAAAATGAAAGTCATAGCCGAAGTTTTTAGCATAAAATCATAAAATTAACTGACGAGATTACACATGAAACGGAATTCAATGCGGACATGTCACAATTTTTTGCACGTATAACCAACTTCTCTACTTGTAGGTTGCAGGGTTACAGAGCAGACCTCCAACCAGGTGCGTTCAACAATCAACATACCTTTCCCAAGACTACCAAAAGGTACCTACATCGTCAAGTGTCTGTCGCAATTTACTGCTTCACATAGGATTGCGCATAAACAAAGACATGATCAGCTGTTTTGGCGATTTACGCACTCCACTTAATCATCTTTTTATTACTTTGGTGCTTCTTCAATAAATGAAGATGGGACAGCTCAGCAGCACAGTGATTTCGGTCCATTCGCTTTTCTTTCTTTCTTTTCTAACTTTTCTCAACCAAAATTTTTCCTTCGGCGAGCACCGCGTTTCTCCGATACTTTTTACATTATTGTTGCACAGTAAATCTCGCGCTGAAAACTACCCAATGGTGGAAGCAATTTTTCGCAAACAACCACACGTCACTCTCGCGTTACTGACCCCTCCCAAATAATACCTCCATTCATTCAAGACTTATCAGCTCCTACCAATAGCAACAGTCATACTAATACTTACCAACCCCAAAAACGTGCCAGATCAGTCTGCACGTTCGTTTAATGACCTACTAAACTAAAATAGTAACATCCGATTGGCGAGTTTCTCGAGCAAGGTTAGGCGCGTACAATACAACGAATGTGTGGCGTATGACCATTCATACGGAGAAGGAATTTTAGTCTAGACTTCAACTGGTGACCACCAGTCTCACCAGACTAGGTGGTGTATTATTAGATAGCACGTGCTTTTATGATGTGATGATTGTAATCAATCACCTTTTGGACTGTTATTGATAGCGTTATTAATGGACTTCCGCTGCGGTTTCGCCCACTTATTTTATGCTATGAGGAATAGATGAATTACTTAAGCATGCGCCATATTGTAATGAAGATGGCCAGTGGTCATTGAGATTCTTCCGATCATTGTTGAAGTGCGGATGAAAACTCGGGTCTAGTTCTGAGACTAAATACAGACAAGATGTATTGCATGAATCATTAGGGAAAAGAAATAAAAAATAAAAATTGTAAAGTGTAAGCAACTGGGCTATTGATTTTCCATTGTTGCTCACTAGACCAGAGAGCTGTGCCAGAGCGACCAAATTAATTCCGCTGGTTTGGAAACAAAAAAGAATCGTTTTGTTTTTCTTTTCATTCGCAAATGCAAACATTTTCTATTAAGCCCCGGATTGTACAAGAAATGTCCGGACTATTTCAGTTTACTTTTTTAAATTAAACATTTGCTCGAATAAAGCCAAGAGTTTTAATTGTTTTCTTGTTCTTTCAAGAGAGGCTCATGAATAAGTAAATGGTACATCGATCTATCTTGGAACGGACATGAACAGACTACCTTAGCTGTCCTAGTTTATCTTTGTTTAGGTCTAAGCATAGCTAAGATATACTAACGATCATGCTTCATCTTTCCTTACCCATCAATACAGCACCATGCATCGTTTTAGCGTCAAACATTTGTGAAGTCATGCCATGTCAAAATGCAACAGCAGTGCAAAAAAAATTCAACTCAATTGCTTCAATTGGCTTAAAACAATTCTCACGATGACTCACCCGTTCATTCATCCAAATCGCTCACTCACTCGTGAAAATAAAAACAACAATAATCCAAGATGGCGTCGCTAAAGGACGTAAACAATCAACCGATATCCCACGCGCGTAGTCGCGTTTTATCAAATAGTAACATCCTGGACTGGTAATAAGCTAGTGTGGGTTGATTCCAAACATCCGAAATTTTATTGATACCACAACAGTATGTGGTTGTTTTATGGTTTTACAATGGTGTTACGAGATTATGACGGCTTTCGATGCGTAGTCAAATCTGGTGATAAAAGTAATATTTTTCACTTTTGGATTAAGAGGTGCTGTCGATGGCATTTTTAGAAACCCATTCTGTCATCTCAACGACTCTCAAAGTCTTACAGTTAATGAAATCACCCCTCGGTGCCTCGGTCGCCCATTCTTTAGCGTAGGATGTCCCCAAAGAGAGTTGCACATTTGTATCGTTTTACACAATGTCTGTTTCACAATGTCTAGTGCAATATTTTATTCTCATTAGGTCACGAACGAGGAGCTAGTTCCTATCATCAACTTCCTCTCGCGTCATAGGTTGTTCTAACAACCTTTATTAGAGCGTTCTATTATAAGAATACTAAGAATAGTTTGTTGTTGTAAAACATTTAATCATTGAACGAGGTGATATCTACTTACATAGATGAATGAATTGATGAGAAAAGAACTTCGGTAAGCTGTTTGTGAATGAATCTTTATCTAATAGATTGCAATTCATTAATTTTAAATACTTGGTATGTCTGATGGACTTAGGTATAAGTAATTAACTTTATAAATTAAATGTTATCACAATTAATATGGAAACTAATTAGTCGGTATCGTATTACTTACGTTAGAAAGTTGCCACACAACTCATTATTTTATAAATCAATATTCAATAAGTTTATCGAGTAGGAAGGGCCAATTTAAATACAATATTTGAAAGCTGAATCCTTGCATCCGTGCTTTATTTTTTAAACAAAATTCAAATTAAGTATTCCAGTAAAACACCTATTTCCGCTGCATAAATCCACCATCAAGTCCTCCGTATATTCACGAAAAACAACATTATAATAATGTAAAATCCAGTAAAAACCCAAGTAAGGACGTAATTCAAATTGATTTAAGAGCGAGCAACTCTATAAACATTGAATATGTGAAAATGATTGTATTTCTGTAAGTAAGTAAGTAAGTAGGTTTGTATTTGTACAAACACGTTTATAATTTAAAAATATTAAAAAAAAATGATATTGAGTGAGTTTTGACGTTTCCTATTTGACTACTCTGAGAAGAAAGGCCGAAATAAACTCAAGGTCACATAAAGTACTCAAACTGCCAGACCATCATTAAAATTAACAGAGAAAAAAAAAAAAGAATAATGTACCTAATAAACGTATACCTAGCTGTAGGTACTATTAGAAATAAAACAAAAATTGGCAATGGTGAATTCGTGACATACAAAACTGCAAAGTTTGATGCATCCATTATTTCAGGGATTTACATCTGATTTATGTTAAACTATATCAACCTTGATACCTACTTTACTTCAAAGAAACACGTTGTTTTGTTTTCAAAAATGAAACTGATGATATGCGTAGTACATTTTCGTTAGTAATACTTCCGTATTTTGTAAGTAAAAAAACAAAAACCAATAAATCACTTGTTTTTCTTCCAAACTTATCACTGATAGACGAGGAAAAGAAAGCAGGACCGAATAAAGATGGATTGACATGGTCAGAGAAAAATCGGGAGGAAGGCAGCCAAACATCGTCTTTATGATAGGGATGATTATACAAATATAGAAACAGTATGATCTCCCGATATTAGAAATCTACGAAGAAGACCATTCTGCAAGAGTTCATCAAGTAGACTTGGGAAAAGGGTATGTGCAGGTGGACAATGATAAGCACTAACAAACAATAACAGTCTATCGCACCTTAATACTGGAGTAGGTATGTACTAAATGAGATATTGGGTTAGCAAAATGATTGCAACTATATAATGTAGAAAATAATGACAGCTATGTATTGGACTGTAAACGCGAAAGTGTACAGCCCATTGTCAATAGGAAAGTTGACTAAACGGAAGTGAGTCAAGCACTCGAAAGTCTCGGGCAATCTTACCACTTTATCGGTAAGCACTTGAACGCTATTGCGATATTCTATAATCCAGTGGATTATTCTAGGCAGAGAGCCAACGATAAAAATCATACCTAACAGAACATATTATAATTTATCGGTACCCGGCAAAATGAAATACTCCAGCGAGCTATGTAGATGATTCGAGAATTCACCAAGCCTGGTGATGATGTCCATAATGACCACTCCTTGTAAAACCTATAAGGATTATTAGCGGGGAATTATTCCGTCCGCACCCCTGGCCAACCTTCTGGCGGCCTAAACCGGCCACATTAGCAATTCCTCTAAAAGCAGTTCATTTTCTGAATCAGCTGTCATTAGCAATTCCTCTAATTTGACATAAAAGCAATTCATAATGTTTTTGATTTATGTTAATCATGTAATATGTTTAGTGTTTAAAAAATATGTACAAAAATTATTGATTTAAGTATTCCGTGTAACACAGAAATAAACGACCAAATAAAATTTTCTCGTAAACAAACATGATTACGGTTCAGAGTAAACAATTTTTTTTTTATATAAACTTGTTCAAACATTTCAAAGTATATTTCGGAAACGTCATCTAATTCCCCAAAGTTATTAACCAGATAGGACGGAGTCAAAATTTCAAAGCAAAGGCCGTGTCCAGAACAACAGCATTGCATTGGAATGAAACTGTATGAATGATAAACATTTAGTGATATGGGTGCGTCGAATAAAAGATATTAATACACAAGACACGCCCATTCGCTAGTATCAATGAAACTCTACCATTCATGAGCAAGCGCGCGTTCAAAACCGCGAAAGTCGATTCAAGGGCGATTACGATAGACATACGTTTCCTGCCACTATTAATAGATACATAGACCAGGCTCAAATATTCTTATAACAAATCTTATTTTCCTGCGTCCCCGTTAACTTATATGCGCATTTTTCCGTATTTTGCCTGCGTAGCTATTACGTCACGTTTGGTTATATTGGAGCATATTTACTGATCTGAAACAAGTGTGAAACATTGATAGCTATTTACTATAAGCACAATATAACGTGAATATTTTTAGACTAGATATTCTGAGTAGATATTGGCTTCAAATCATTTTTGAGTTTGTTTGGTTCGAGACAAGGTTATAAATGTTTCCTTTGAATGTTTTGACGTAGAGAAATGAATGAAAACATGGTCTGTATATCTATATGTGCCGCTAATCTTAGTAGTTTGAAGTATGAGAAAGATCTGAGGAAAATCTAGCAGTTTGGCTTGCAGCTAATAATAGGATTTCCGTGGGTGTGGTGAGAGGCGAGTAAGGGACTATGACGTATGGATGGACAGTATTATCAACCTTTATATATAAATGACCGTTTCGCAAAATATTTTTCAAGTCTAAATCCTCAAACTCGCAGATTGTATAAAAGGTATAACTTAGCCACAGAACATTTGCCAAGCGGGTGCACTTCTTGAAGCCTCCAAACTGTTCTTCACAAGAATCTTTATCATTTACCCAGTATCTGACTAGGGGAATCTGCGTCTTACTCTTAACCCCTTAATCGACCAGCACGCGTAGCATGACAACCATACAAACGGGTTTTCTTTGGGTTTTGTCGACAGAAGAGTAGACAAAATGACAGATTGTGAATGTTTAGTTGTCATTTTGTCTATTCTTCCGTCGACAAAACCCGTTTCTATTGTGGTCATGTTAAGCGTGCAGGTCACTAAATTATCTCCTGCCCTTACTAAATCCAAGTTTCAGTTAATATAGCAAATAATACCTATGAAATTGCTGTTCTGCAGTACTGGCCATTTCAAATCAAAATAATTTTTGTTTGGCTAAGAATTCTAATTTCAAATTAATTTTATTTTAAAAACATGGAATTCTTTTTTCAAAAGAAGTCATTTGTTTAATGATTAGTGTTACATTTTCATCGCATTTCAATCTTTTTCGTCATCATGGATACGTTAAAAATTCGAGTAATTATGGAATATGAGTACCGTCGTGGCAGCAACGCGGCACAAGCGGCACGCAACATCAACGACGTTTACGGAGCTAACACTACAAACCATCGCACCACCTGTTATTGGTTTGCTCGCTTCCGTTCTGGCAATTTCGACCTGAAAAATGAACCTCGCGGTCGTCCGAAGACTTTGGTCGACAATGACGAATTAAAGGCAATTGTGGAAGCTGATGATACACAATCTACGGCTGAATTAGCAGCAGCTTTCGACGTTAGCGTAAAAACAATATTGTTCCATTTGCGTCAAATTGGCAAGGTAAAAAAGCTTGACAAATGGGTGCCCCACGAACTCAATGATCGACAACGCGAAGTACGCGTCGAGGCAAGAAGTAACCTCTAAGTGATTATTGTCTAAAAACCTGTACTCAAGACGTTTATTGCGGGTTAAGCCTTATTACCGGTCAAGTAATACTGAAATCGGTTGTAAATCATGTTACATATAATCCTCCTTAGTACCTGCAGTCGTTTAGAAATCGTATTAGGATTAAGACTGTTTGGTAAAATTCCATGAGCTGATGCAATTATTTAAGAAGGAACTCGTTAAACAAAGTATGGTGCAGAAAAGATTGGAAGACAGTGGGATATACCATGAGTTCTTTGAGCGAAAAGTTCACAAGGATGTTGGTAATTTTAAAGAGTTACAAAATTCCTAGTTAAATAATAATCCGTGTACCATCATTTTTCTTCCAAATACGATCATTTCCATTCATCAAAGACTTTCTCGAAGACTCTATACCAAACTTTCACATTTATTCTCACACCCAAATCCCGAATTGAGTAGGTACAATAAACATAAATAACGAAAACTAAAAAAATATAAAAGTGGCGTTTGTATTCGATAACGGAAATCCCTTGGCACGAGTCCAGTACGATACATGAAGTACCCACAATGGTAGCAAAAATATTCCATTCAAGACGCGAGGTAGAATAAAGGAATCAATGAACGCCAAACTTGGCACGCACGACTGAAACTATACAGAATTTCACAAGCAATAAGGTCGGGAATAGCATGACATGAGCTCTGGACTGAAATCCCGAAATAAGCTTCATCCTAAATCGAATTTAATCTTGTAGAGACAAAGACGACATTCGAATGACAATAGGATGGTTCAAAAATTGCAAGCAGAGCGTATCGCTACAATTTTACGAGGGGTCAAGTTCATACAGGCGAACTCAATTGGTTTATTGCTTAGCGGGACATGGCGATGATATTTTAACTATGGATGTACGGCCATCATATTGAGCTTGGAAAGAGAGGGATACTGGGACGGAATGATTGTATTAGGAATATAGATACTTGAATATAGTCGTAAGAGCTTAATGCTCATAAAAAATATGGTTATACTGAACTGTAATATGGCATATTTGCGAATGTTCTTACCGCCAATTCTATCATAATTTCTCTTACTCTTCAGTCGCGTCACCCAAGGGAAAAAGAGAAGTATTCCTTATTCTTTTCTGTCACATTCTAAGACATTACGACAAAAAAGAATTTACTGCGCCGTAAAGGTGTATGACGTAAGTAATAACGTCACTGGAGGGTTATTTACATTTATTTCAATTCGTTTCACGGAATGAAAATAAATATTAAGGAATACGAATTGAATGGAAGCCAATTGAAGAAAATTATTGGTGTGACAATGGTCAGCATTCAAACATTACAATAAAGTCTGATTACGCACTGGTTAGTGCAAGTATGATTAACCGACTGACCGTGCTTTATCTACCTACATTGTGTAATGACATTAATGAATGTTTTCTTTTTAATAACACTAACAAAACAAATCCATCCACATAGGATTAAACGCCAATAAAATTAAGACGGTACAATTTTAATATGACCTACCAAACAATGAAAAGCAATTTCCAGCCAAAGGTACGCAATTAATTAAAGCTATATTGAAGTAATTAATTCGAAGTGCTTAAAATATCGAGTTTAATACGGAATTAACATGAGCCTATAATGAAAATGCTAATAACAGGCAGGAGCCAACAGCTATTATGGTGCTTGCAACATACTATGAACCTAATTGCCAACGGTTGATGAGTATACCCCAAATTATGCAAAATTGGGAGCTATTTTAATGGGAGATTAAAAAGTAAATTGCAATCATGTAAGGCATAAACGATAATAATGAGGCCATCGTCAAATGTGATAATCGAAATGCAGACATTGAAGCAGACAAATTATCTAAAGCAATTGAATACAGAACAGGAGACTGGTGAAAACTAACGAAATAAATATTTCAATCGACAGATCGTTTTCAATTACATACCTAAGCCAAAAAACAAATAATAATACAAAATATGTAGGTAAAGGTACACGAAATAAATGCTCAATAGACAAATCGGATAAAGGAGCTAAAATTGTTTTTCATCCGGAATCAATTGATGGGATAACAGTTATCAAACGATTTAAATCCCTCCCCGTCGAATGCCAATATCAAGGACTTCATTTGAATTTTATCAATGGCTGCTTTGTGAATGAAAAATTCTGACGATACGTTAAAAAACTTTTGATTCGAGTTGGTAATTTTTGCTATTTTTATAGCTTTCAAAATCAAAATTGGTCTTTTTTATGGGATTTTCTATTGTAAACATTGGTCCAGGAAAGTCTTTTGATTTTTGCCAAGTAATTAGCTATAGGCTGATGATGAGAAAACAAATACTCAAAGTTACTTCATCATCTTCAGTCAGAAAGGGAAGTTATTAATACATTTTCCAAGCTATTTTGTAGCAAGACGGAAAAGAAACAGTCGACGAGTAACATAATTAAAGAGTTCTTTATTTTCCCGAGTGTCTTTCATCTAGCAGAATACAGCAATCCGATTAGACTGCAGTTTTCCTTTCCAATTCCGTACATAAATATCTGAAAACAGTACGCCTTCTCATAATTATTATAGTCGGGTCTCCATCTATTCATGTGTGCGAGCAAATCTGATTATGTTGCCATCTCCTACGGAGTCGAAAAAGGTCCTTCTGCGAAAGGGGTATAAATGTATATTATTCGGGTAACCTATGTAACATTTTCCATGATTTTTTGCGTGGGAGAGATAGTATATTGTGTAATAAAACTATTGCTGTAGTTACATATTCATCCTTGATTGATTCTGTGAAATTTCGCAATAGAAGAGGTCTTATTTGAATTTGTGTTTCAGAGAATCGAGGTGGAATAATATTTATGTATATGAGCGAACATTTTCTAATTTACCTACTTCTAGGAATATTCACTAGTAGAGTTAAATGTAGAAGACTTTTCTTTAGCAATAGACATTAAATCTCATGTGACACTCTCCACTATAAACCGTAATTAGTATGACAAGTTTCAATCAAGAAGATAAACATATCCACATTAATGATACAGCTCAGAAAGAAAATGAGAAAGGTGTAACCTTATAGGCGAAGTAACATTCTTCACAAGACTAGACAAGGCACTTAATAAAGCCATCGCTAGCCTCTCAACAGACAAAGCCTTGAGAACACTAAACCATATCGATATACCCAACATTTTCCAAGCGACTAGACGATCTCAAATGTCAGCATCACACAACTTGACATTTACCCGATCACGAGTGCCGTTAATGTTTAGTGCGTTATAAAACTGCTCCAATAATAACTTATGACGTGCAAGTAACCGTTTCATAACTTAACCGTTTGAGGAGTCAATAAAATATTGGTCGTAAAAGTTGATGGTTAATATTTTTATCAATATCAGTATTGTTATATCGTACTTAATAATGTTCACTGTTCCACTTCGCTTGTCCGAATTTACGCCACGGAAATCTGGGTTATAAATCATGTTACTAAGCTAACGAAGTTTAAGCCAAAACTTTCTAAAGTTTGAAATTAACAGCAACATCGTAGTACCGTGTTCGATTCATGTATTCGAATCCTGTTTACGTTTACACGAAGTCAAGTTCATAAGGAACCAAAAATAACTACTGCAGGATATGAACTTGCAACCAGAAAGTCAGCAATGCAAATATACAACCTCTTTCAAGTACCTATTCAATCAATTTTGTTAATACAAACAAGGGTTTAACAGCCCACGGAGGCCACGAAAATATCAATAACATTGGCACAAAGGATTAAGAGGGACCAGCCAGTCATTAAACACAGAAAAAAATGATCTTTTAATAAACCTTAACTCAGAGATGACAAGACGTAACCATAATTAACAGATACAAAGTAATAATGTAGCATTAAAGGCACGGCTGTCATAAATTTTGGCATCAAAAGCTCCAACTAATCACGACGAGAACATGCTTGAAGTTGGCAAGTGTCAAACTTTGACAAGTTGTATTGTGCCCGAGCGAAGCCGCAGGGACTCTGGGGTCCTAGTGGCAACGACTTGTTTGTATAGTAATTTTAAGATAATTTTGGTTGGGTTAGATGACGTGTTGTTTATTTGATTTAATGTTTTGTTAATTTTCATTAGGACACTTTTCAATATCCATTTGTATTAGGTTGATTGTCATTCTATCGCGTAAGGGAACAGAAATAAGTATGATGATTTCAGTATTGTTAGTAAATATTTCCAGTGTGTATCTTCATATTATAATATGGTTTCTTTTTTGCGTATTTGTCGCCATGACAACACATCGCTAAGAACAACGTTCCCACAACCCACAAAAGGATTCGGTTTACTGACTTACTTATCTGCACGGTCGATGGGATTAAGGCCCCTTTTCTTATTCCCCGTTGTGTATATTTGTACAATTTCTATTTTCTTTTTAAAGTAGTCATTCAGAAATATTTCGGGCCAGCGAACAGCCAATTTTCTCGACAACATCCCAGCGGTAGACGGCGTTAGCAAACACGGCATTTTTCGTATACCTACCGTATTAACAAAAATATAGCTGAACAAACAAGATAACAATATATATATATCCTTACGATAAATTACTTCGTTTGTTATATTTGCTACGCAGTTGAAGCCTTGGAATAAAAGGAAACAGTAAGGGACGCCCACTCAAGGTATTACTATTGGAGTGCGTACTTCGAAGTTGGAGAACATTAAGAAGAATTCGTTTGGTAGATTCATTTGGTAAAACTCGTTAGTAAAAATATAATAAACAAATTAATCATCTACAAAAAAATCAAAATTAAGATTTTGACCGATTCTAGTGAACATTTCATTTTTGACAAAAACTAAACAATCTCTCAATGTCAAACATATCATCCCACAATTATTTTAGTAACTTCAATCCACTCCTATTCCTGCTTTATTTTCCTGTGCAATGAACTAGAAAATGGTTACCTATATTCAAAAAAGAAATCAGAGCATTCAGAGCCAATGAAGCTCAAATAACATCATAACTTTCAAGGGCTTCATTTCCTGGAGCTGATTGAGCTAGAATCTAATATTTGCGTTGGATGCTACCGGGAAATTGTAGAAATTATGTCATCTGGGTAGGTAGGTGGATACTAACGATTCCGATTTCAATCTAGGTAGGGTAGCGACTGAGAATTGCGGTGGATTAAATTGTGGAGCGCGGTATTAGATAATATCGATCTATGGCGATAAGGATATGTACAATTCTGGCTTGGTAAGGATAAATTTATAGAAACTTACTTTATTTAAATGCAATAAAGTGCATTATGAGCCTTAATAGCCTCAACTCTCTTTGAAGAAAGAGCTTTTATATCTCAATTAATCGGGACTAGAGAAGGGAAATTAATTCAAAAGGAATTGAAGTTAAGAGGAGCTCGTGGCTAAGTACCTAATAACAGCCACACGGGTCGATCCAACAGGTTAAGCTACTCTTGCCGGGGTTGGTCTATGTATGGGTGAACATTTTTACATACCGAGACTTCCGTGCCTCGGAAAGCACGTTAAGCCGTTGGTCCCGGCTGTCATCCGTGGATCTTTGACAGTCGCTACGGCTCGTCAGAAGCCCGAAAGTCTGACAACCAGTCATACCAAGGGGTACTGTACTATCCAGTTACTGGGTTGTGGAGGTCTGATAGGCAGTCGTTCCATGTAAAATACTGGTAGTCAGCTGCATCCGGTTAGACTGGAAGCCGACCCCAACGTAGTAGTTGGGAAAAGGCAAGGTATATTGAACCGGGACTCGAGAAAAAAAAGTATCTTCAATTTTATAACTATAGAAGCCTTGATTTAGCCCAGAAACAACAAACTTTCGCCAGTATAATATGAGTAATGTCAAAGTAAACATCAATTTAATTAAGAAAAATAAACATTCTTTAGTAGACAGCCAATTTACTGTCGGAAGCGTCTTCGCCAAAAATTTTGACACTGTTTACCAAGAGAAGCATCAATCTATATCGCGTTTCAAGTTCTTGCCACGGCCCAATAGATAGCTATAACTTTGACCTTTCGTCCTCTGGAGCTGCGGGTAGATATATGGACTAAAAGCTTAAGATCGGAAAATCCATTATAAAATACAATAGACGTAGATATATTTAGTAACCTATTCCACTTAACTATTCTTCAAGAGTCATAAAAAACCCTGTAAGAAAACGACACGTGTTTCACCTCTCAACGAGGCATCCACAGGATGACGATTGACCAGTCGCAAACCAGAACACGACATGTTGCCACACCGAGCGCTGGACGCTGGCGCTGTGCCGGGCGATTTGATTCACTCTGCGTCCAGCGCTCGGTGTTATTTTTCAAATGAAATAAATCAAATGGTGATTTCCTTCGATATACTATCTTCTTTCGTATAGATGGATGGTACGTCTTGTCAGATTACTTGGGTCCAGTCCAGTATGTGGCCTTGTTAATACCATACAATTATGATAGAATACCTAATGTCCTCATTCTTAGGAGGTAAAGTTATCACTAGTGCAATAAAAATGCGTCTTGAGTTTTGTTCAATCACATAGGACATAGGATACTGTCATTAATCAAGTTACCTCTGTCCCGGTTTTTACAATCTAACTTCAAGAATACTTAGAATCGTGAAGCGTATTACTTAAAATTACCAACTATTTAGATCACAGAAATTCATTAACTAAAGTCAAAAGAGACAGCTATTTACGCCGAGAGGAGTTCCGTTTACACGATTCCGGTGCGGAACACTAAAAATAAAACGCTATCTAAAACTGGCGTCTTGACGGAATCCGTCCGGGTGTTATCCGCTCAAAACATCCGGCCACGGAGAAGAAAACGAATAAAATGCTAATAGGCATTTTCTTGTTCGTACATAAACTAAATGCAATTTCTGAGGCCGACAGATCTAAGAGTCAGCGATCCCTTCTGTTCTGGTTATGTTCAGAATAGACAATACAAATCATTCCAAGACTATTGGGAAGCAAAACCAATAAAGTAAATATCTTTAGGTAACTATCAATAGACACTAAACTTTGCGGTGAAGTTGGGAGAACACATTTGATGATTTCCCACCCTCAAAAAAAAAAAGACACTAAACTTGTAATTGGACAATCGTCGATATCGTAACACATGGTACTTCTTTGCTAAAAACCTGACAAGAAGCATTTGCACGCAAGTTCGCTCTCCATTTGTTTTCTACTCCGTGCATCCGGCAGACTTAACGAGCCCATTCAGACGGACGATCGTTAGTGTGACGTCAGAGTCCTGATTTGACCCTGCAATTGTGAACTACTTTGCGCTGTTATGACGAACCAATTATAAGTCGGCATTATCGACTAGAAATGATAATCTTATAAAATTATCCAGATTATCTTGTAGTTGTATCCACTCTGTAAAAGTTGGGTGCGACTGTTGCAAGCCAAATTAAGCGGCCAGGCAAAAGTTTTGCTTTAAAACTAAGCAATTTTATCGAGAAACAGAATGAAAGGTATCCTTCGAATATGAATCCTTCGTAAAGATGTGAGTGCTTGCGACTGAATGAAGAATGACTTCCCAAAAACTTACACGTTTTTACGCCTTTGATGTAACCATACTATGTGTAAATATACCGCACAAAACCTAAACTGCTTGAGCCATCGCCTACGCCGTTCTTATATTTCCTTGAAATGGCTCACACGACTTGGGATGACACTCCTGACTGCGGGTTTTTTAATTCGATTCACTTCGGGTATAATCCATTCTAAATTCGAAAGTCTCTGTTAACTTTCCTGCTTAACAGCGAAGAACTCTGTTAACTTTCCTGCTTAACAGCTGAATAAAGCAGCGGATTTCGATGCACGCAGACAGATCATGACCTAGGATAAGACATAGGATACTTTTTGTCCAGGTTGTACGTTCCCTTGCTTGGGATAATTTCCGACCTATACGCGGGTGAAGCCGCTATTCTATGAATAGGGAATATTCATGTATTTTTTAAATATTTTTATTCGATAGTATACATCGTCAAATAATAGTAAAAAAAAATTCGACGACAAAAAAGCAATTTAAGGTACTTAATTTTTTTTTTTTAATATCCAATCGATCCGGGCTAAGTAAACGCCCTCCATTTGGCGCGCTTGGTGTGGTGACGTCACAGTCCGTGAAAACAAACAAGCAACTGTCAAGTCAACGTCAAACACTCCTTTTTGTAGGAGCGTTTGACATTGACTTGACACTTGTTGATTGACTTGACATTGACATTTTGATTGCTATCCCGGATTTTTACGTCACATCCGCTCTTAGCTTTTCAAGTATTTGAATTACCCACAGTTTCTTGGGACATAAAAAAAAAAAAATCTCGCTCAAAAAGAAATTTTATTCAAAAATATTGATGGAGGCATAATTCTGAAGTAATATAGTTTATAAAAAAAAATATATGACCCATATTTGAATCACATGCATATTCCCTATCATTAATGGTTTATTCTCGAAAAGCCAAATTTGCCGAGGACATATACGTGGACTAGATAAAGCTCCTGATTCTAAAGGACGAGGACTGACCTAAATACCAAATAAGGTCGATTGCGTTTTACTCTGAAGGATGCTTATGCAATGTGCACGAAATGTGGAATGTCGTGCTGATTCCAAGAACACATCAATGTAGAAGTAGTAAAAAGTGAAGCACAAATCGTAGCACAAAGCTTTCTGTAATCCCTATCTACCCCAAGGGAAAACGATATATTATGTCAAGTATTTGAAATAAGAGCCTTAAATGTGCCTATTAAAAATACCTACATACTTCGAGATTTAACGTACGTGTAGGCGTCAACCTTGCGTGCGAAAACGATTTTTTGAATTATAATGATGAAACAACACTTTACGTGGGGAATAAAAATATTGGCCAAAAATAGAGATGCCGCTTTGTTTATTAAATTAAAAATGCGACCCAAAAATAGAGATGTAGAATAGTTTTATTGAGATGGAGGATTGGATTGATTGAAAAATAGGGTACACTATTTTTGCCCTTTTAGGACAATAAACAGACCTTTAATTATCCCATCCGCCGTCAACGGGTGATGGAGATAGCTGTGTGCAATTAGGTACGTGTGTAAATATTTGTTGTTTTATTTTTAGCGAACAAATGTATCGTTTTTAGACCATAATATAATCAAGGGCATCCTGCTGGACCAAAACTTGTTGCAAATGCGACAAACTGAGGACATTGATAGCGTAGACCTATAGCAATAGAAGTCAAAATTAAGTACTGTTGGTAAACAAAGGAAAAGCCACGGAAATTTTAACCACAATATAAAATATGTGAACTCATCCTTCACATTTGAAAACCCCATATCAGAACATAAATAAGACCACATTCATCAAACATGACGCATAAAAGACAATAACAAATTAAACACACATGCTGTACGCAAAAAAACCTTTTAACGAAGAAAGTTCGCATAAGCACGAAAAATTGCAAAGTGCTTGACCTCATCTAAGAAGTTCTATCAACTGCTTGGCTTGACTTCAGCCAACTATAGGCCAATCGCTTAACTGAGACCGTTCCTGAGGTAGCTGCCCTGTGCGGGAGGGGTGACAGTTGTCACAAGTTGAAGAATCACTGAGCTTTGGCGTCACGACACCACACCCTTCCAGCACCGCGCAGCAACCTTAGGAACGGTCTAAGTTAAGCGGGCGGTCTATATTGTATACAATGTTACAAAACTGAACTGCAAACTGACAATGCAACTGACAGTCAGTTCGAGAAGTATAAACGTATGTCTTTGATCAGAAAGTGTTTAGGGATGTAACGAGAATATCTCTGGTAAATATTCAAAGTAAAATCAACATGCCATCTTACCTTAGGAACAACTCATTCATAGTAAAAATAAAAGCATTCTCCGCATGAGTAAATAGATTTATAAAACGGGAGAACGACAGGTAAAGAATAGAGAAGAATTGCATTAAAGAAGCAGGATACAGAAAAAGGCTGATAATGATCTGAATGATCATGCTGAAGGAAATGATAGCCAACGATAACTTAGCACTTGAATCAGCGGAACACTTAAGAATCATGGAACCAACGACAGATATGTCTGGAATGTCAGTGTATCCGTCAGTCTTTAACATCCTTTTTGCCATCATCCGTTCCTCACGAGTTTGTTGAAAGATAATGTAGCAGTGTTGATGAAGTTGAGACAAACAATTGTTCATACGAATTCACTTTAATTTTGTAGGTGGTACTTACAGATATGACCCAATTTCCCATCCATTCATATCCTTATATTTCACAAGTTTTCCTACTACTACAAACTTATTTTCCGAGTATCAGCTCCAAAAATACATTCCTTAATCCCCAAGACATCCCTAAAACTAAAACGGTACAAAAAGTTTCCTGAATTGATTTCACTGTTTGCCACAACAATCACGTGCTACTGATGAAAAAATCGCATTAATTCTCTCAACGTCTTGAATACGTAAAAACTTCAATAGTTTAAAAGGTAATGAACTCGCTGATATTTTTTTATATTTTCATTTATTCGCAAACTGGTTCCGATCGTTATAACCCTCTAGAAACTTTCAAGTGGCCATACTTTCCCCTTAATGACTACAAAGGTGTTCAAAGTACACCTGTCATCCTGTTTAAGACTTCCTTAATGACTTTTTGCAAAAACTAACGGTTGGACCGTCATGCTTCGAGCTGCTACTGGTTAATGACCTTACAACGTTCAAAATTAAAGTACAATGTTGCCGAGAAATTGTAAAATGTGCAAGACTTCTTTGGATTTTCCTGATTCAGCTTAATTGTTTTGACCCGTTTGGGTGCTGACACACGCTGTGTTTCGTCTCATAAAATGACGCAGTTTTATATTAGCTTCTGAACGCGTTGACCTTATTTATAATTCATTGAATAAGACAGCGGGAACTCTTAGAATTATTAAATAGAATATTAGGAGTTTTACGCTACGGAGTTCTTGCTTTGTAACATACCGAAAGATTTTCCAATTCCGGGTTCTGAATGTCAAGTGGATTGGAACACAGAGAGCATAATGAAATACATTCGCAAGTAAAAGCAAGACCTCATTCTAAATTAAATTTCAGGTAAAATAAGCTTTTAGGTGACATGTCAGGAAAATACACGAAATGTTGGGAATTATTTGCTTCCAGCATAATTTTATGAGCGGTAGTATTTGCACTCGTGTTTATTACGCAGTACTTTGACACAAAAAAGGATTCTACTGGACATACTAAACGGTTATGGGTTCTTTGCACCTTGCATGAAAGATCATGCATTGACTCAATCATTTTTGACTTTATGCGTTTCATCAAATCTTTCTTCGGAATCATTAAGACTATAAGGAGTCGAAAGAAAAAGCGCAAATGAGTTTAGCACACCGGTACAGCCACTTTTATAACCATACCAAATGAGATTTTCAAAGAATACCGGATTTAACTGAAATAAGTTGATGATCATCGATCTTTCGTATTTCGTTCCTATACAATTAAAACGTGACTGACAAATAAGTTATTTTGTCGGAATTGTGCTCTGAAACCGTCTACTCTAACTACGAAGTATTGAACAAGAACCAACTAATTTTATTAGAAAGACAATTAGCGTTCCTTTCTTACAGGTCATCATCATTTGCCTAGCCTTTTCCCAACTATGTTGAGGTCGGCTTCCATTCTAACCGGATGCAGCTGAATACCAGTATTTTACAGTAGTTTTTTTTCCTTTCTTACAGGTACTTAAAGGCAATTAGGGACGGAATAATCGAGAAACGGAATCTAATTTTCTTGTACTCATCGTCTTTATTTTTAGAACATTCTGGATACAATCTTCCCACATCTGCCAAAACGATCTTAGACCCTTCGGTCTTGGGGTTCGTATCAAAGGATACTTTATCGGACGTTCCTCAGCCCACAATATTCAAAGTACTATCGTATCTAAAACAACATTATCGTGCGTGGAGTTGTGTCATTGGATTGGAAACGACTCGGCTGGATGAGCTCGAACAACAGCAATGTATCAACTGGTTTCCGTTAGATAGGATTATGTGGCGTTACTTAATGTGGAACATGTAATGGAGCAGGTGGAAGGGTTGATATGGAATTGTTTGCCGGTAGTGTCTGTCTGGTCTGTCTTTGGAATAAAGCCAGGAGAGCTCTAGTCCCTATTAGAGCAATATCAGACGAGTGACGTGATGTGTCAAGCGATTTTAGATCATGAGCAGTGCAACTGTTCACCATTCTTTCTTCTTTTATTTGACTTGCCCTGCACATCAACTGCCCTGCAAATAATGATGGTAGGCCTCGAGTGATGCCCTCATTTCCAGTCGAAATATTAAGTAATGTTGGAATAATTTTGAGTTTAACAGTTAGACATATTTAAAAAAACAATCTTCCCTTGATTCCATTGATGTTTTGAACTCAAGTGTAAAATCTACGCAGAAAAATTACGAACCTACAATTTTTCCTCCCTTCGCAAATATTATCAATACATTGCTGTTACATAATTCGAGATCAAATAATATTTGTTAGTTTATATTTATAAATTGAGTGGGAAGATTTGTGTGGGTCTTAAATACCCACATTACGTAGATAAATGTAGCAAATGACACTGCTTTTGCAAAGACAGAGATGAGATAATTTTGGGGCATCTCTTGGAACATTTTCTGTACTGCCATTTGCGAGGTCATCTAGCAAAATCTAAATCATAAATAAATTCTAAAATTGTTTGCAATTCTTGAAGTTCAAACCAGAAGCAAACATTGTGCTCGTAAGTGTACTGCTTTCTCAGACAGTTTCATTGAGCGATAGATAGGTAAGTACCAATAACGGCAATATTAGCTCCAACTGGATTTGGTAGTAGTCAGTTGCGAGGTCTGTGATGAGAAATGGATATTTAACAACTGGTAGAATTGCCATCTCATGAACCAGGAAGCTTACATGTTATAAAATGGGATAATTAAAGTAGAAGGGTCTAACTTGTTAAAAATTCCTGGCTCTGAAAATAAATAATGAGTAAAACTAAATAATCCGAACTTTCACCGAATTCGTGTAGTTTAAAAACGAACTGCAGGTTTATATTTAGAGAGGGTAGGTACAGCAAACAACTAACTCGAACTACGTATACCACAACTGGCAAACCAAACATTTTTCGGCGAAATTTGAGCTTCCTAATTGTGGAATTTACGGTTCGAAAAGCTTTTGAGCCGGTGTTTCCACAACGAGTTTTATTTTTGTTTTGAGCAACCTTTTTGAGTTACTGGTGCAGTTTCAATCAATCGTATTGGGAATAGAATTACTAAGTGAAGTACCAAAACCTGAATATTGCTTAGCAGAGATTCCTGAATTTGATATTGTTTCGTTTTATTGAGACCTATTTTTCAATAGCCAAAAGTTATGAGTATGAATGTCGATGGATTAGGGACAAACCAAAGAAACGATGGGTAGAATTTATGAAAGATGGTGTGGCTAGAAAGGGGACAAAAATGGGGATATACAGTTGATAGACATATTACATGCTGTGTCAACCCCAAGCAAATTGGGATAAGGGCAGGAGAATGATTATGACAGTTGTAGCATGGCGAAATAAGATTAATTAGCCATTGAAAATCATTAATTGATCACTGTACTTAATGTATTTTCTGACTTTAATAATCAAAATACCCTTTCCACAGTCCACACGTACGCGATTTGATCATCATAATTATGATCATAGAATAAGATAGATCGATTACATCCGGAATTAAAAAAACACATTTCAGAGTGCTATTCAATGAAAAGATATTTTAGGTACTGCATTTGATATTTTGATATGATTTATCAGAGGAAATGATTAGATTAAATACCTACTTGCTAAAGACGTTATCATTTTTTTGTGAATTTAGCTAGTCATTGCGACAGTATTGTTGCGTTTCTCCTTTCTGAATAAAGGGCGTTTGATTAATCGGTATTGATAAAAGTATTTGTCGATTTGTCCGATAAAAATACTGATAATTCGTCCCATTCATGAAATAGATGTTACCTTTCTGTTTTTTTTATGAATGAATGTATTTTATTATCTAAGCTAGGTGCATCATTAACAATTAGATTAGATTAAGGGACTTTTTTACGATTGATTTTCGTTTGATGTATTGAAATGTTTAGAAATATTTGTAGATTGGAACTCTTTACAGGAGTATGTGATTTCCCTAGCTGTAAACTGAGTAGGTATCATCTAACTAATATTATAAAAGCGAAAGTTTGTAAGTATGGATGGATGGATGGTTGGATGGATGGATGTTTGTTACTCTTTCGCGCAAAAACTACTGAACCGATTTGGATGAAATTTGGCACACAGATAGTTCAACCTGGTTTGGCACACAGATAGTTTATAACCTGGATTAACACATAGGATACTTTTATCCTGATATTCCCACGGGATCGGGACATATACGGGTGAAACCGCGGGTACTAGTTATTAATAAACAAGAGAATGATTAACGTCGAAGCTAGAGGCAAGCATACACTATAGTCAGCACAGACGTCACCCAAATTAGAACAGTAACCATCAGGTCACCCAGATCCCAGATGTTCTGAACACTGAAGAGACAAGGAAACCTATTCACCTTCTGGAGGGAGGTGGGCTGGTTGGAATGACCAACGTCTGTCGCCATATTATGAACTATTTTAGGCGGGTAAAATGGTTCACTTGAAGGACTAAGTGCCGAAACCGAAGGAATAGTAAGCTGCATCGTTACTCAAAGCTAGGTTTACACGTCATGCCTTGCACAATGAAATGCAAGTAGGTTGAATGCCATTGTCTCATAAAATAACTTATCATTGCTGATGATGAGTGATGACAATAATCGCATGCCACCTTCTTGCAGGCCATTGTGCAAGCTACTATCGTGTATTCTTAGCTTAACAACAATTGTGATAAAGTAAAGACTACAAAAACCTTTCTTCACTTAAATCCAATATTTAATTTCAAGTCATATAGCTCTGATTTCTCGCAATTAAAACCTAAAAGATAACCCACTTGATCTATACTAATAATAATAATATATATTACCTATTTATAATTTTATTTATTTAATAAATCCTACTAATATTATATCCTTCCTACTATCCTACTAATATTATAAATGTGAAAGTTTGTGTGTTTGGATGTTTGTAACTCAATCACGCAAAAACGGCTGAATAGATTTGGATGAAATTTGGCAAACAGATAGTTTATAACCTGGATTAACATATAGGATACTTTTTATCCCGATATTCCCACGGGATCGAGACTTACGCGGGTGAAACCGCGGGGCGCAGCTAGTAAATATTATAAAGAGGTAAAATTTGTGAGTTTGTATGTAGGGGGTAATCTTTGGAACTACTGATCCAATTCCAAAAATTCGTTCACTAACGTGAAAATTCACGGGGATATAGTCGCGGGCAGAGACTAGTATTCTATAAAAATATCACTTGATAGCATGGTTTCCAAGTCTAGATTATAATGAAAAAAAAAAAACTATTTTCCCATAGGAAAGCAATAAGGAAGTGTGGCATGGCATGTGAGAAATTAAAACCCCCATTGTTAACTGTGGCTCAGTATTAATATTGTAAGAGAGATTCCATGACAATAGTGTTGTACAAGACAGCTAAATGAGTGGTAATTTCTTGTTAGATGCACTAGGAAGAGATAATTACTTATGGTGTTTCTGTTATGTCACTTTTTAGTATTGTTAATTGGTTGCAGTTGGATTTATGGAAACTATGCTCATTTTTTTCCCCCATTTTTTAATGAAATGTGTAAGTAAAAAATGTGTTTGACTACAGCAAGGGTTTAATAAAGTATTTAACACTTTTTTATGGGTATTTTTACTGCCTCATTGGACTAGTGTTCACAAGCTCTACTACTCAGCAGTCCTGGGTTGGATTGGTTGGGCAAAGTGTTAATAGGCCTTTGTCTTTCCACCAGGAATTTCTCATTAGCTTCCTGGAGTCTGAATCACCTCTTATTACGTGGGATAAGTCCCACAGGCGGATTTAAGAAAGAAAGAGATTTCGGTTTTAAGACATAACCGGCGAACTATAGGCCTACAATAGGGTGCAACACCACACCGGAATAGGGAATATGCATGTGATTCAAATATTTGTCAATTTTTTTTTTTATAAACTATGTTACTTCAGTATTATGCCTCCATTAATATTTTTGAATAAAATTTCTTTTTGAGCGAGAAATTAATTTTTAAAAAGTCCCAAAAAACTGTGGGTAATTCAAATAAGGCTAAGAGCGGATGTGACGTAACAATCCGGGATAACAATCAAAATGTCAATCAGCAAGTGTCAAGTCAATGTCAAATGCTCATAGAAAAAGGAGTGTTTGACGTTGACTTGACAGTTGCTTGTCTGTTTTTACGGACGGTGACGTCACCACACCAAGCGCGCCAAATGGAGGGCGTTTAAATAGCCCGGATCGGTTGGATATTTTTAAACATTTTTTTAACAACTTTAAATTGCTTTTTTGCCGTCGAATTTTTTAAACTATTATTTGACGATGTAAACTATCGAATAAAAAGATTAAAAAAATACATGCATATTCCCTATTGCAGGCGTGATGTTATGTAACCTGTATAAGTTACATTATTTATGAATCTACTGTATGTACTCCCCATCACTTGTCCCTGAAGGTTCATTAGAAAAACCAGCGTCAGACAGCATTTGTCTGGCATTAATGCTGAAATGAACCTTTTTGGCGCAGCCGTGAGGTACACGCACACAAAACATTATTTTCACTTTTTTAAATTTTTTGTAAGTATTATGTTTCATGTACTGTGTCCAAATAAATTTTATTCTTTCTTTCTTTCTTTAACCTGTCAGTCAAAATATGCAGAAAACTGATTCAGAAGAACTGAAGAAAGACGTAAAACCATCAAAACAAATATGATTTTAATAAACAGTACAAGTACTTACAAATGCCAATAATGATAATCCTTTATACCTATTTCAACAATTACTTTGGAGATTTTTGGTCAATCAATTCTGCATAACAAAGTAATTTATTATACAAACAATACTTTATTTGAAAAATACTATGTCAACTTATAAATTGCACTACTTTCCTCATCATAAAATTGCAATGCAGAAGGAAAAAACATTGGCTAGGAGGAAAATGGTTTAACATAGTTCATGTCATTGCCATTTCAGTTATTAAATATTATGATCCAGGCTTCTCTTTACATTTTTACACTGTTTGATAAAACTGAGCACTGGGCCAAGCAACAAATTAAACTTTTTTTAAATTTGCGAACTACAATAAGACTTGGGACGAAGTGTTTACATTTTGTTCAAATTCATTCATTCATTCATTTATTTATTGTTTGTCACAGGTAAATAGTCAGATCTTACAATAGTATAAAGTTTGTTTGTGGTATTACCTGTTCATAAACTTTGATTTTTATAAAAATTCAGTTTGGTATTTTTGTCTCTTTTGTTTTTTCCTTTAATACTATGGTGCATGGTACACCTGTGCATGCATCTCTTTCTAGAACTCAAAGTCTAATCATCAGTGAATACTGTACCTACTTTCCTATATTATGGCCTAATTGTAACTATTTGAACCATTTTTGTGAAGTGCAGATTGGTTTTATAAACATTAAGAAAAGATCAACCTCCGATCCTTTATAACCAACATTATATTAATTTATAACTGTCATATTATAACCAACGTAATACTTTGTCTTAGATCTTTTCCAGTTTCTTTTCTACCTTTATGACATGAATTCACTCCAAATATGGTTTAGAAAATGCCAGATGGAGGATGTAACCACCTCAACAGTGTTGTTGTTTGTTTAAAATAAACAAAACTTTCACAGTGTAGCTCAGTATTGTATTTTCCTCATGTTAATAACAGAATGGGAATAATTTTACCAAATGTAATAATTGGTGGTTTATGCACTGTCCATATTTTGCCTGTTTAGGGCATTCGTTTTGTACTAATAACTAGATGACCCGGTGAGCTTCATACCACATGAGACAAAATTAAAATTTTTTAAATTGGGGTTTGACTTTTGCATCTGTCAAAAGATAAAAAGTTTTTAGTCTACGAGATAAAAAAAAAACATGCGTGGCAGTCTTTGAGGACTGCCAATAGAAGTTTAAACTAAGTAACTTATGAATTGTATTGTACACAGTATGTATGTGTTGTGTATTGTACACAGTATATGTATAGCTCATAGGAAGCGTGCGGTGACGATGACGCGAGTTTCACGCTTTTTGTTCACCCAAGAAGTACCTACACATATATACACAGTATACATATAGCTCATGGAAAGTGTTAGGTGACGATGACGCGAGTTTCACGCTTTTTGTTCACCCAAGAAGTAAACATATATACACAGTATACATATAGCTCATGGAAAGTGTTCGGGGACGATGACGCGAGTTCCATGATTTTTGTTCACCCAAAAAATGCTCAATAATAAAGTATGCAAAATAATAAATAAAGAAGTATTCACTTCACAAACAGACTTTAGGTTCTTATTCTAGTAATATTTACAACTTTTTTCTAATATAAATAGCAGGCAGGAAAGTGCCATAAATATCCTGATTGACACTCTTAATTTATGCCTGTATGCCTAAAATGGTATCATGAACTCATTGCTTGTGATACCATTTTAGTTTGATGATAATATAATTGGCAGCTAAAACTACTGGTAAAACTAAACAGAGAAAATAACCTAATATTAGGAAAAGTAGTCAAGCACGAGCTGCAAAATAATGGAAACATTGTAAAAAGACTAATAATAAAGTCAGCTTTCACGTAAAGCCCAATGCCTCATCTCACTCCAGTCATGTCAAATTGCCATCCCGTCAGACTATGAGAATGAGGGAAGAGAGAGTGCACCAGTGACTGCGCACACACTTGTGCACTATAATTATCTCTCATGCCACAGGCTGGTCTCCGCTGAGATTGGTCGGCTTGGCCGAAAATAGGTCTGGAGGACTATAATTAATACAGTCAGTAAAATTATATTTAAAGCCATTTCATACAGTTTAAGAAAAAAACAATTTTAGTTGGTAGTAAATTTGCTTATCAATTTAAAGCCTAGTTTACATTGTTGATGTAAATAATCAATACGGACACCCGTATTCAGCCTTGTCATTAATAATGCTTATGAAATTGTTATTTATAAAATGGGCTATGGTTGCAGTTCATTTGTTTATCAGCATATATTTACTGAAGTTGTAGTTTATGTAGATTTTAAACATAAATGCAATTCACATAGGTATTTATTTTGTGAAAACACGTATGTAAAAGGTTATTTTATTTTGTTTATGGTTGGTAAAACTCACCTGTTTCCAAAGTTGGTCCTCCAAAACTCGGCAGCATCACTCTTCGTAATACGGAACTGATCGCCGGCAAACGTGCCGTTCGGGAACATCGCCTTCAGCTCACTCAACATGTGGCTAAACACCAAACTAAGCTTCGTCAAGTTACGTCTGTAGTGAGAGTTCTCATCAAACATCTTCTCTTTCCCTTCCTTGAACAACTTTATAGCCTGCTTACACTTCCTTATCAAATTAATTATAAATATGTTAAAATGTTCGTTGCTATTCAACGCCTGCATGTTGTCCTCGTACTTTGAGTATATAACACGCAAACGCTGATACGTATCCGGTAAAATGTCCAGGATAAACGGCGGACTGTTTTTCAAATTCATCTTATGATGCTGACACAGTTTCACTACTTTATCCATCAATTTCCAAGTCTTATCCAATGTCCTTTTATCGGTCGCAAGTTTAGTAGGGCATACTGCGTCCGAGAACGCCCCGTGCAACTTCGAAAATATCGAAGATATATTTTTCTGTTGTGATTTGTGACGAGGGGCCGCCATATTGAAGAGTCCGATGACATACAAATGAAAACAACGTTTTTTAACACGACACTAAACTCAAAACACATGCATCACTTAATTATAATGTTGTAAAGCGCGTGTCTTCTCATTATCACATAATCGAACCACATTTACGACACAAATAACACGCTATACAACGATCGTCCACTGACACATCGGCGACGCGTATGACAATTTGACAATTTTATGAATGAATGAGCCGACCGAGTGACAGAAAAGAAAATAGGTTGGTTTGGAGGACGAGTTGGTGTTGCCATTTGAAAGATTAAACTTACTTACTTTGCTTGCACTTTAGTTTGAATTGAGGGGCAATTCCCGTTATTCCGTTCGCATCCTAATTTCAGCCTCAATCTGTCAAAAATACTTCTAATTCACATACATTTTTGTAAAAAATTGACATTGATGAGATTGTGACTAGATTTTGAATGGAGCTGGTTAACAACTGGGAGCAAAAAGTAAGAAAATAAGGAAATCAACCTTATTACGGCTATTTTTTTTTCTTTCTACATTCTGTGATCACGTTAAAAAGGTTTTAGGTTGATGTCAACTCGTTATTGGTCAAAGGTGATATTTGTTATGTAGGCAATAGTCTTTTCAATGCTGTATCTTCAAAAAGTATTATGTGTCCTGACTTGATAAAGGAAATCATTTGAAAACTAAGAATCTGTGCAAGTTAAAACTCACCAACCGACTTCCCAAAAGGAGGAGGTTATTTTGATAAGCCATATTCTAAGTCCGAATTTTCCCTGGCGTTCTGTAGTTTCTGCCCCATGTGGAAAAGGCTTAGGTTTACTTACATTATAATTATGTACATAAGTAGGTATCATAATTTTCTCTGTTGGAAGCAACTGGCTAGCAACAACAGCAGCTAGCAACTGGTTTGAAACGATTACGAGGCCCAAAATAGTTTGAAATACATACATTTTAACAAACAATGATGACTGTATCATGATGACGATGACGAGTGATTTAACCCTTAAGATGACGACATTATTTTTGATGTAGTTGTACACAAACGATCAAACACAGAGACTATTACAGTTTAATAATAGTGAGAAACGAGACTGTTTCAATTACTTATTTTTGTTGACATTGGTGATCAATAACATGGTGGGTAGTTCATCTGCCTTTTTCATCAAAATTAAATGAACAGACATACTCAGTCAACATTTTATTCCAATGAAATGAATTTTCCCGGTTCGCAGTTTAACTTTTTGATCTGGCAATATTGCGGTTATTACGTTTTGATATTGCTTACAACAGCAATTACTTTGTTCGCTTGGTTTTGTAATTTATCATTTTTAAACCTTCTATGAATTAAAGAAAAGTAAAAAATATTGTGATCATCAAGTTCAATCCTAGTAGAGTCACAATTAAAATATTTTTTATTTCCTGAGGCAGAAACTAAGCGCACTCACTTCAGACATCTCGTGAACAATTACTGAAGCTTTGTCGTATTAGTTCTCAGTTTATGTAACAGATAGCGGTAGTAGACGCTCAAAGCGAATAGTTCTTTTAGAAATACATAGATGTCATTGAAACCAAGTTTTGTCAGAAAAATTTATTTCGACAGATTCTGTTTTAGCAGCGACAATAATGTTAATAAAATAGCGTCCTTTAAACATGAGGCATATATTTCACCACGGTAACAAAAAGAAAAATTATTGATGAAAAAAAGTTCATTCTTCTTCGTCTTCTTCTTCATTGGGTTCCGGGGTGGTAGTGGTTCGTTTTTTGGACTTCCTCTTGCGACTGTGTCTCTTGCCTTTCTTGGTGATCCTAAGTAAAAAAATAGAACATATTTTTAATGCATATATATCACTTAGTAGGGTCCTATCGTCATGATGTTTAATTTTACAAAGAGAAACCCACAATTCAAAATTTTATTGCAACTGTTTACCTACAAATTATTTTTCACTAGGCAAGGTTTACAGATTGCTCCAGTGATTAATCTAGTATTATCTAGGTATTTCATTAGTACAGGCACCAACTATACAATTTTTCTGGAATGTAAAAAAATGTTTTACTTGTTAAATTGTTTTTGTGAACCTTTGTGAATTTCTCAATACAAATTGCTTAGGTAGGCATACCTATATCCTATCCTATATTATTAAATGAGCAATATCCTAACCCTAACTAATATTATAAATGCGAAAGTCAGTTTGTTTGTTTTGCTTTGGCTGAACAGATTTGGATTAAATTTGGCACAGGGTAGACCATGACCTGGAGAAGGACATAGGCTACTTTTCATCCTGGATCGCAGAAGAAGTTGCGGGAAATAGCTAGTTTGTTTACATTTGTAATCAGGGAGCCAACTACCAACTCGCGGAAATGAGAAGAGATGGAGCTATACAGGACGTCTAGCTCCATCTCTTTCACACACTCAAGTAACATAAAATAATACTGTTGTAAGAGGTGGTGGTAGGCCCCCAGGTTCTTGAATCCGCCTCTAACCGCCTGACCACGAGACGGGCCGCGCGAACGGCGATGCGGCGGGCGCGGGCGGTGCGGCGGGCGGTGCGGCGGGCAGTACATTTATATTTATTTGTTTTAGTCGCAAGACGCTTCGCCGTTCGCAACGCGCGAAAATTCACTGTGGCCAGGCGGTTACAATTTCGATGACAGTGCGATATAGGGGTTTACGGGGACGAAATCGATCTAGCTAGGTCTCATTTCTAGGAAAATTCATTTTCTCTATTTTCACCCAAGCAGAGCTCGGTTGCCCAGGTACTATTTATTAAACACTCAATGCGAGGACGGCGTTTGGAAGGCGTATGAGAGACCGATATGTGAAAAAAATCACAACAGTAGTATATACAGGCTGTAAGGGTAAACAGTCTTGTCATTCAAACCATGGGTAGTTGACTTAAATATAAAAATAAATGACCGAAAACAACAAAAGAAAAACGTTATTTTCATTAAAAGATTTTAAATAGTTTCTATCCGACACCATGTTCGCTAGCGAAACAGCTGACTAACTGAGGGAGTGGTCGCGCTCGCGGCCGGTCAGTTCGCTTCCCGCACCCGCACCACGCACCACCCGTGTTGAGACGCAAGTTGCCCTAGCACATAGGGCAACGAAGTTGCGTCTTTTGTGGAAAAATGTAGTTAAAAAAAAAAGAAAAAAAAAGTGTAATTTTCCATTGATTTTACGTTCTATAAATGAAACCAAACCACTGGTTACAAGGATAACGGTGTTTACCCTAACACCCTGTATAACGAAATTAAAAGGAAAACTATCACAGCTAAAGTAGGCTATACAAGTTAACGAGTAATAATATACCAACCAACATTGCAGTTGCAAAAAAATGTTCTCCCATGCATTTCGTATGTGAGAATAATTATGTTTTTCAACTACAATGTTAAGTTTGTTCTTGGGATAAATTCATCCCAACTAAGGAACCCTTCATTGTGCGTGGTCCGACACGCACTTGGCCGGTTTTCTTTATAAATATTTACCTTAGATTTTTTCAAAACGGAACCTCATTTTTATTATTGATCGCCTGTTGTTTACATTCATTTGAATTCTGAACGTTGCAGGTGGTTGTTTATGACAGCAAAGAAGGTGCGACAAGTCCTGTGAGTAAAGGGATTCTACAACACCACTCAGGATTGCCGAATTGTACCCTACCCGATTTAAACAACGCAAAGGGGTTTAAAACAGCCACTTTGCCAAAATCATAATAGGAAAATATCAAAAATCAAATAAAAAAATCATCGTAAAATGTCACAAACTGACAATTCATAATTATGATCTACGTGCGATTCATATTACGAAATAATTCATCTGTTTGACAGTTTTCTATGGAGATTAGTAAAATGGTCCACACAGATTATGAATTGTTTTTGTGTCAAATTAAAGGAATTGCTAATGACAGCTGGAAATTCAGGAAATGAATCGCAGAGGAATTGCTAATGTGGCCGTTTTAGGCTTAATCGTTATAATACTGGTCGAAAAATAAAGTACCTATTTGTCTATCTTCATATTAACACGGAATGAAGAAGAACTACCTACTTCTCAGTTTTACGTAGGATTGGTCCTAGGATGATCATGATTTTGTTAATAATTTGTAGAGGTGTACATTATTGAAGTATTTTTATAATTATTTAAAATCTAAATTGATAAAACTCACCTTAAAATTGAATTGAAGTAAGTACAATACGGCCGTTATAACTTGGCAGGTCTGAACATAGGCACATATAACTTTCGCGCATGTTCTCTCACTCATACTCGCCTCATGTCACCATTTGATGCCTAAAAAATATTAATGCGCAGCCCTCTGCGTGAAGTTCTGAACTGCCAAGTTATATCGGCCGTATTGTATTGCAGAAGCATATTGTAAGAAATGTGAATTGTGTAATAGGAAAAAACAAGGTAGGAAGAATAGAAGGCTAGGTACATTGCAGTACATGCTACAAGATGGAATCCATCAATCATGGAGGAAGATAATGGAAAGAAGAAGAGGGGTGATTAGAACGATACATTAATCGACATCCATAATCCATAATATAAATCAAGAAGAAAATTTAGGTATAATACAAATAGATCGATAAGAGAGAGAGATAACATTTAAAAGAAAGAACGAGGAATGCTGCATTGACAAAAGTAGTGCAAATTGAAGAAATAGAATGAAATGCAGCACATCATTCAACTATAGCGGGATTAGGTACAATGGGCCATTTTTATCAATAATGACGAAGAAATACCAGAAGCAGAAGAATTTCATGAAAATTTGGTTAAAGAAGAAGGCTCGTTAAAAAGATAAAATATAATAATTTATTAACAAACAACAATTTAACCAGTCAAGTTAGTCACGAAACACTTAAATTACTTTTGATATTCTGGGCAAGGAGTCTTTTCATATGCATTGAATTTCAATATGGCGCCTTTTACTCCCACAATCACATTATCTGCTGAATCCATTGCAAAGGAATTCACTCCACTGATGCTAAAGGTTCCCAGACGCCTAGCGCTCGTATTATCAGGATCGATTACGTATAAGTTACTATTTTCATCCATAGCGAAGATTTCATCAGACCGACTGACAAAAACCCCTGTCATTTTATCATTGGGTAACCCCTTGATTTTGATTGGAATCGTGTTTCCACTTTTTAGAATATACGAGGTCTTTGTAGCTACAAAGTACAAGTTATTTCTCGGATCCACAGTCAAGCCATGACCGTTTGGTATAGCCGAAAATGATTCCTGCTTTTGACCGTCATTCGTGATCTTATGGACTCGGTTTTGAGGCCAAGTAGCAATGTACATAGCACTGCCCTCGCTGTTCACGGCGATATACATCACATCTTCTCCCAAAGCTGTATACAATTCGATAGAGCTGTCATCTTTGTACTTATAGACACCGTTATCAGTAGCTAAATACACGATGTCGTTTAGGTTATCAACACAAGTCGATTGGCCGAGTCCGGCGACTTTAATGATTTCGAATTCACCGCTTGGGTGCATGACTTGAAGACTCATTTTCATTTCGTCACTTATAAGAGTGAAGAAGACCTTGCCAGTCTTCCAATGGATGCTCATGTCAGCTGGTATGCCTGTCACATTCTTCGGTTCTTCCATAGAGTAATGAAAGTTGTTAAAATTGAGGAGGGTTGCACAGAAGGTGTCCCTGGACTTCTGTTGTGCGAGTCTTTGCCTGGTCATCACTGGGTTTGAGCTGATCATTGTCACTATTGACAGGAGCACTATTATTAGTTTCTCCATCTGAAATGAAATTGAAAAATGTTAACGTTTGGGTCTGTGGATAGTCAATTAGGTACTGTAGGTATTGTACTTAGTTAAGAGTATTAAAAAGTCGTAAATTGCAAGTTAAACAATCAGCAATTATAGTTAAATTTTGAATAATAGATTGTGATTTTGGTTAGTATGTTCACAATCTGGAAAGAAATCAGGTCCGTCTGTTTGAAATCCCTACAAGTGACACAAGCAGTACAAAAATATATCCGTTGATATTGATAACAACGAATATACTTATTTTTTGATATTATTATTCTTTTTCTTTTCACCCTTCAACACCTAAAGTAACATTGTATTAGTAAGGCCTTCGCCCAGCTGTGGGACACGAATAGGCAGCTTTTATTATTGTTTATTATTATAAGCAACATACTATTTCCTTATTCAAGGTCTCTTTATCATGAAAATAATGATGATTAATTTAATATAACTGTTTATAAATGATTACTTGTTTACTTAAAGATAAAGTGCCAATTTCCCGGATATCTAATTAGAAAATCAAGACAGTTTTCTTATGAAGTTATTTTTGTTTATCTTTCTAATCTTTGTCTATATGAAGGTTTTTTCCAAGACTTTCGGTTTAGTGCTGTGCAATTCGTTCCTCCCTTCTGACTGTCTCTCACCTAATACCTACGTGAATTGTTTTTGATTTTATGTATTTTACTTTCTCTCGAATCTAACACACGGTGTCTACATCTTTACTTACTTTCCTATCACAGGTATGCTGGCTTTCCTATCACCGTATTTTTCTGTTCTTTTCTTCTTGTCTGTTTATTATTATGTGTATATAAATGGTTAAATAAATAAATACGTTTTAGTAGCTGAACTAACAAAACAATATTTATCGAATTTTCCAGAAAGGAAGTTAATTACGAGAAAAGTTAAAGTCAGTCGATCTATTCATTAGCATGTTCTTCTTTTTAAACCAGTATGTTATATTTTCATATTCAAAAGTTTTTTGCATAGTACTAATTACCTCGTGTGTAGTCATGATTTCCGTAAGGTAAACCCGAGATAGAACCATACAATTTCAATTATACACATTGTTAATTTTCTCGGTGGAAGCTTAGGCGGTGAAAATTTTACGCTTGGCTGTTTCCATAATGTTTCCCCTACCTTATTTGTCCAGTCGTAAATCGTGACACGTACTCTTACGTGTCACGATTCACGATTGTTTTTATTTTAATAGATTCTTTTGCAATCCTTGTGGATCAGTGAATATTGGTGCATGAGAAAAGAGACTTATAAAAAAAAAACAACCGACTTCCAAAAAAGACACCAAAAAGTTAAAAATACTTAACTTTAATTTCGGAAGTCCGTGGCAAAAAACGAAAATTAAAATAATCAAAATAAAAAAAGAAATTGACGGAGTAATCGCGTAACAAACACGAAACGAAAACAAATACAGACGAATTGAGAACCTCCTCCTTTTTGAAGAAGTCGGTTAAAAAAGCAAGCATGTGAGCTCTCTCTTTAGCTCACATGCTTGCTTTAAGCATGTGAGCTAAAGAGGGAGATGATGATACTTGCTCCGAGTTTTTGAAAGCCTAATTAAAATCTTTGCGAACATAATATTTTGCTTATGATTTATGCAACAGTGGAAACCGTAAGTTGAATAGGCTATCAGGAATTGGACTACATGTCTTACGTATCTATAAGCAGGTATGGGCTACTTTTGTTGAATTTTACGACATTTTAGAAGAAATAACTATGCTTGACAGAAACATTGGAGAAAATACGTTGATAATATATCGACGGAAATATTTTCTATTGGCTTTTTACGATGGAGGGAGGAAAGGAATGTTGCCTGGCTGATCCATTAGACAAAACCAAAACCACTGTGAGAAAACACTTGAAATTAGGTGGCAAACGGTACCTACTACGAAACAATCAAACTTTAAAGTTTCTTTTTGTACGAAGTAAAGTTAACTAGTTTGATGGTAGTATTTTCTTAGTCACACAACTTCACTATCAAATACTAAAAGCAATCTTAGTTTTTTTCTTGTGGTTGAGTGACTAACCTCTTGTCAGAGTTATAAAGCCGCCAAAGGGTCTCTGACTTAGCTTCACATGCCGTCGAGAAATATCTCTCAGGCATGCCAATTTCCTCAAGATGTTTTCCTTCACCGTTTTTTAAAGTAAGTGATAATTACACAATACGCACAGGAATCCGAAAAGTGCGTGTCATGGGTTCGAACTCCTGACCTATTACTTGGCAATCCGATGGTCACACTATTGTTATCACTGCTACTAAAAGCAATAATAATATAAGAGAAACCATTACCTTTTTTTCACAAAATATTCCAACTCTATGCAACACAGTTCACGTATTATTCTGGGGCACACATCTCAAACCACACTGGACAACAAAATTATCAGTTCCTTTATATATAAGCGTCGTATTATCATTCTTACAGTATAAACGTTTATAATAAAACAATAACAATGTGTTCGACAATAGTAAACAACATATTTCTTCGATTATGTTTGTGATTACTCAATCATATAGGAAAAATGTGGTGAGCTGTTAGGTATTTCATTTTGTCCATTGTCATAGTAGACTGTGAGTTTCAGTGTAGCAGTTGCTTTGTTCAATCATAATTATTATTAAGTTAAAGATTAAGATTACTTAGTTGTGCTAACACGTGCGGAAAACATATGAAAATCTCACCATAAAAGTATTTCATGTTGTGAATTCTTCTTTGTATCATTATCTTTGATTTCTGCTGATACTCCATTCAATAGTGCTTCAAAATTTTTACCCAGTTCCGAAATCGATCGTTTATGAGTCATTCCTGGTTTTCTCTTTTTCTAAAATATTATTGTTTACTGAAAAACTCATAAATAGAGTTAGAAACACGTCCATACTAATTTGTTATTAAATACTAGCTGCGCTCCGCGGTTTCACCCGCGTAAGTCTCGATCCCGTTGGAATATCGGGATAAAAAGTGTCCTATGTGTTAATCCAGGTTATAAACTATCAGTTTGCCAAATTTCAATTTCTTTTTGCGTAATTGAGTAATAAACATCCAAACACACAAACTTTCACATTTATATATTAGTAGGATTCTGTGTAATTAATAAGTGAATTGAATCACTCACAATATTTAACAGTGTGTATGTAAATGAATAAATCAGCCAAGTGCGTGTTGGACCACACTTAGTGAAGGGCTCCGTATTTACTCATTCTTTCCAATTCACCGTCATAATGCAAATAGTCTCCGAGGAAGATGTCTGTGTTACTTTCGGACGGACCGACAGACGGATATGACGAAATTAGAAGGTTTCTGGTTTTGCCATTTGGCTACGGAACCCTAAAAGTCAAGAAACAACAAGATTCTGATTGTTGTTTGGTTTCAAGAGTGTTGTTTTGTCATAGCCAAGACTACCTCGGTAAAATATTTGACCCAGTATAACATCACGCCTGTATACCCCTTTTTTTTTTTTTGAGGGTGGGAAATCATCCAATGACTTCTCCCGCTCTGGGTGGAGCGGAAGGGCGTGTCAGACTTTTACTGACTAAAACCCACCCGTGTTCCTTCAGTTGCCTGTTGCCAAGGTCCCGGTATCCCTTTCGGACTAACCCGCAACCCTGGCAGGCATCGGTCCTAGCGGACCCCGCCAATTGTGCTGACATCTCTTTGAGGCGCGCGTGGAACACGACGCGCCATCGACCCGGGCCTGGTCCTGATCGGACGGCGAGCTACCCATTGCTCGCTGTCCGCAAGCCCGCGCCTATGGTGGCCGGGAATCCGCCTGGGATTTCCGACGCCCAGGGCGTCTCCAGCGGCGGCGGCGGTTAGGGGCGTGAGGGCGCAAACTTTGCCTCTCCCTCACGACGCCTGTATACCCCTAAGGGTTAGGCAGACATGTACCTACAGTACACCCCCATTTCACCAGTTATGTTTAAGTCCCATGTATCTAATAGGGGTTGAGCTTATTGCCATTAACCAGGATCAAATCTAGACTCCGACTAATGAGAATTTCCAGATGGAAAACCCCATTAATCAAGTATTAATGGGGTTTTTAGAACCTCAAGCCAGTAGGTAGCGCTTGCAACCACTAGACCAACGAAGCAGTCGAGGGTTAAAAATGACCTTAACACCAAAATAATATTTCCACTCAAAATTGTCCACTTTTCGATCTCAAAAGCCATCCATTAAGAATATAAAGGTGTGTCCAAACATTAAGCGGTTGCCGCGCGCGGCGTGCCGCGCTGTGTTTGGACTACTGCCGCGCGCGAACGCTTTGTCTACCTGCCGTTCACAACCATTTGTCAGTAATTGTGTTTGGTCGAACCGACACACGCAACCGCTTTCATTTTAGTTCTGATGTCAATTGAAGTGCCCAGGGTGTCTCGGATATGCCGCGCAGTACTGCCGCGCAAACATTCATCGGTTTAGTCCTAATTAGAGCGCGGCAGAAATGTGTCCTGCAAACGCCGCGTGTTGCTGCCGCGCTCTTGCCTCTCTATGTTTGGACACACCTTAACTTTAACGACAATTTAGGTATTGACGTTAACTCCTGTGATAAATGGATGGGTGGCTCGTTTTCGACCGGGACGTAGGAAGGTAACTTTAATCGTGTCTTAGTCAGGTAGGCCGGCTTTCATCGATATGAAGCCTGAAGTTTGGAGATTATTAATAACTAGCTCCGCCGGCGGCTTCGCCTGCATGATATCTTTATAAATTATAGCCTATGTTTCTCAGTGATAATAAAGCATTCTCCTGTGAAAGATTTTTTTAAATCGGTCCGGTAGTTTTTGAGTTTATTCATTACAAACAAAAATATAAATCTTTTCTCTTTATAATATTATTATTATAGAGTAGACAGAGTGTTTTTAAGGTAGTGTAACTTTGACTTTTCATGGACTCATAGTCATCCACCTGCATATATTTCAAAGCGTTTATTTCTATTTTAATTTTAAATAAATACTATTTACAGGCACTTTTGAGTTCTGAAGGAGTCGTTCAGTCAGAAAGATGAAGCAAGTTGCCCATTCCAAAGCGTAGTAGGTTCCTATGAAGAAGAACAGGCAAGCAATAGGGTCACTCTTTTAAATCAAAATATTGGTTGCATCATCCATGTTCAAATTATACAAAATAGATGTAAGATAAGATAAGATAAGATAATATTTTATTCAAAAATAACAAGGCATAAAAATTAGTACAGTTTTGCTTAAATGTAAATTATTTTTCTAAGACTTACGTGCCTGAACTAGGTTATCCTGTTTTTCAGGCGAGAAGAGGTAAAAATAGAGTTATAAAATAAGTAAATAATCAACAAGTTGACAATAGATCACTAACTATGTTGAATAACTTAATTCTTAGTTTCTAAATTCGAAAAATACTTAACTTAAGTGAAGTTTGTACATTCGAATATTTACTTTAACACAGTCAGTAAATTCTCTGTATCTTCGTAAGGCATACTTTGGAGACCATCCTTGAGAGTTCTCTTACAATTTATGTAGTTCAGGGAATAAATGTTGGCTTTCGAGTTTAGTCTATTATAGAGAAGAGGACCGAGGTGATAGATGTGTGAGAACGATGTAATGAACGTGCATGTTAAAAGCGTCCAGAACAAAAAATATGTGTATTTGTGTGAGTGTTGAGTATATGTTATTTATAGTGTATTTGTGTGAGTGTTGAGTATATGTTATTTATAGTGTATTTGTCCTTTCTTAGCGTCATGTTTTCTTATTTTCTTTCAAAAGGTAAATAAAAGAAAAACAATTTACAAATTACAAATCAGGTGGTTTAAGGCTTTCATTCAATTGGAACTATAATAGATCTGTGAAAGAACTGTCGAAATGGTTTAATATAGTCCTCCAGAGTCAGAAGGACTTGATTGGCCGCCGTAGCCGAAATACGGTCTGGAGTCCAGACCGTATTTCGGCCACGGCGGCCAATCTCAACGGACACTAGCCTCTCTGCGCAGACACAGGTGCACTCTCTCTTCCCTCACTACTCATAGTCCGATGGGACGGCAATCCGATACGACCGGAGAGAGATCAGGCGCAGGACTAACGGCTTAACGTGCACAAATCACCACCCTAACAAGAGGAAATACCCGACCTTCTTTAAAAAAATCCTAAATTCCATTCTAAAATTCTCACTTTAAATTAAATAACCCATCAAATAAACCGAAAATTTCCACCGTCAACCATTTTCCATGTGACAAAAACTTATAGCACATCTTAAAGAAAAATGTCGCCCCATTCATTTCATGCTTACATCCCGCATAAACCGTCCTTTTCATCATATAAGTACGGGTTAGGAGACATCATTTTTCATCAGTCATGGCAGATAATGAATGAAACTCGATTTATATGTCTCTGCTGGTGAAAGAAAACTCAGTCTTATCTCCCACAAAATAAGGTTGAAATTCGTCTGGCAACGAAAGGGTAATAGTACAGGAGCTAGTATATTTTGAACTGGAGTAGGAGAGTTTGAAGTTAGTGTTTTTAACACAATCTTGAAGGTTGGATAGATCTAATAAGTTTGGTTGGAACTTGGAATGATGTCCAAAAGTTGACCTTTGAATTGTATCTATTTATAGAATTTCTGGACATTTCCTAAGCTCCTTGTGTGTATCATAAGTGTATCAGAAAGTCCTGAAGTTAATCTCGCTTTAAAATTGGGGTAGAAATGTAAAAAATTAAATTTAAGAGTCATGCAGATTAGCGCGACTTATCGCGCGACGCGACACCGGTAATTGTTCTACCGTGAAGTTTTCTCAGAAATTGTTTTGTTAAAGTGTCGCGTTGTCGCGTCGCGCCTGTTTGTGGGAGCCTATATTTGGCAATAAATCATCACGAAATACAAATAAAATAAAAAGTCTAATGTTGAGTCCGCCTCTGCAAATGTATTTGTGTGCTTGAAGTATTGAATGAATAAATAAAATTTGAACTGTCCAGTGTGTTGTAGTCTGTAGCGTAGCTACTTCTTTAATTTAAATACACTATAAATTGAAGAAGTAGCTACGCTACAGACTTACTTAGGAGGCTTTCGTACATTTTCAGCTTAAAGATATCTCCTCACAATCTATTTACCAGGATGAATATCTTGCCCTTACAAGCTCAATCTAATTTCATTGTACTATTCAGATATTGCCTATTGCAGCAGGATATTGAGCAGTGTTATCAAGAAACGCCGAAGGACCTCGTGGCTAAGTAATAACAGCCGCACGGGTCGATCCATCAGGTTAAGCTACGCTTGCCGGGGTTGGACTGTGGATAGGTGACCATCTTTACATACCGAGACTCCTCCGTGCCTCGGAAAGCACGTTAATTTATATAACAACCATGTACATGAACATGAAAATTAAAACTAACTAACTAATGTTTAAAAACCAAAATAACGTATATGCCACTCAGATTAAGCGTCAAAAATAAGCTTCATTTCTGCTAACTAAATGAGGAGTCATTTTTAAGTCTTTTTTATTTTTTATGTTTAGAAAACTATAATTTTTTACTATTGGTAGTTGTCTATGATAGTCATTATTCGTTATAATATCAAGCAATTGATGAATATTTTAAACCATAGAAGTGACGAGGTTCTTTATTTGTGAGAAAAAATGCGTATATTTGAGTGCACTACAGCAGCATTCGATACAGTTATTAAGAAGCTGTTTTATAACATAACCAGACATCGAAAAACTTACAAGTGAAGTCAAAAGCAAAACCTTTCCGCTTTTTGCACTTTCGAACTTGCCCGACAATGTTCCTTATGTTGTGCAGACCGCCTCCAAAGTTTCTACTAACCGTTGCCCAACATCATACCTTTTAGTACAAAAACGGGCAACTTGGACAAAGGATTCTGACGTATTATGAAATCGTATTATGTTGGTTTTTGTTTGAATTAACTCAGGAATTTGAGGTTAGAGGGAAATTCGTTGTCTGTGTCTAGTACAGTTTCAGCATTTCGGCGTTTCTTGATAAAAATCTGCCTAGCCTTTTCGAAACTGTGTTGGGGTCGGCTATCGAGTAACTGCCTATCTGGCCTCCACAACCCAGTAACTAGGTAATACGATACCCCTTGGTAAGACTTCTTGTCAGACTTTCGTGCTTCTGACGACCCATAATGACTGTCAAAGATTCACGAATGACAGCCGGGCCCAATGCCTTAAGAAAATGTTAGTATGAAAAATTCAACTTCTTTTAAAATTCCCCATACAAAACGCTGATTTCATAGGTCGGGACCAATTTTTTTTTTTAAATTTTAGTTTTCGAAATCATCCAATGACTTCTCCCGCTCTGGGCGGAGCGGAAGGGCGTGTCGTGTTTACTGACTAAAACCCACCCGTGTTCCTTCAGTTGCCTGTTGCCAAGGTCCCGGTATCCCTTTCGGACTAACCCGCGACCCTGGCAGGCATCGGTCCTAGCGGACCCCGCAAATTGTGCTGACATCTCTTGAAGCCACCCCAAGGCGGCCCCGGCCCGTTCCAGCCTGGGAGCCAAACGTCGGAAATGCTCGGACGAGTCCTAGCTACTTCATCGTCGACTCGACGCCAAAGTGAACCCCTCCTACCGTGATTTGGGAACCCGACCGTGGCGCGTTCCCGCGCGACACGCGCATGTCCCACAGATGCGGCCCCAGGACCGATCCCTATGGGACACCGCACGAGATCTCTCGCCGGTTCCACACTCCCTGGTGACCGGGGTAGGACGACAGAGGTAGGTCGGCATCCGGTGGTACCGGAGTGCCTCCCTTATGCAACTCCAGGGTATAGGTCGGAACCTAATACTTATTTTTTGCCAAACATCTATTACGATTGATATTAACTGATGAAGATGAGGAGGTCAATGTGTAACGTAGAAACTAGATACGGCTGCTAGTTGCGGGAATTCCCGAGAAAGCGCGAAAATTCTCCGGAGGACAACGCGACCTGTTTTTTGGCTCGTATCTAGTTTGTACTTTACACAATAGACATAAAGTTCAATATGCTTTATGTAATTTCGTTACAAAAATTCGATTCTTCATTCCGTTCCATGGCAACGTAAATTAAACCTGTACCACTGGCGCCTGCAAACAGAAAAAAAGCAGAAAGCGCAAGTATCTTAAAAAAACATCATCAGGCGTAGCATGGCGCTTTCTATCTCTACGAAGAATAGACATAGCTTTATCTATACAAAGTGACAGTTCGTTTCTTTATTTTGACATCCACCGTAGAAATCTTTCTACAATCTGTCATTTTGTCTTTCATTTCTAACGATCTTTGTCTAGGTATTTTTGTAGGTAGACTATTTCGGAAGAAAGTTTTCTATTCTTACTGTCAAAATCACACTGACAACCGATAAATCCTATGACAAAACAAAGAATTCTGAGTCGAATTATGTAAAATAGAGAATTTCGTAAAAAGTGCAGTTGACTCTTTCTACTTTGCTGCCGTCTCGTACTGTCTACTGTCTACAGGAAACGTCATTTTTGTCTACTCTTCCGTCGACAAAACGGTGCGCATGCTACGCCTGCAGACAAACATAGACATAGACACATTTTTTACACACCATAAAGCAAAGAGTTTTTTTTATCAAACCGTCACGAATAACAGTTTAATCATAGTCCTATGTCCAAATACCAGCGTTCAGAGACTGACAGTGAAAAATAATAACAATACAACATGTATTGCTAATCCTGCGTGGGCGCCGATCTTAGCTTATTATTAATGACCTTGGGAACAGATAGGCTAAGTATAGTATTGAGACACGGAACTTCGTTTAAGCATGTTTTTTAGATCTTATCACATTAAAAAATATTATATTATAAACAGATAATAATAGGTACTTACCTATAACATAAAAGTTACCAGATTTCCATAATATGATAATTATTTTAGAGTTATTAGATTTAGAAAATGGAAGGAAACAGGAATTTTGAAAGCACTGGAGGGTGCGTGTATTAAAAAAACAATAAAATAGTAACCATCGGCCGCAGCTAATTTTAACTAAAAGTACTAAGTACATCAAGTTTTCAGAAAAAAATTACGCGAGAAAAGTGAATTACTTCAAATAAACATAATTTTTTAAACCCAAAATAATCTCATCTCGAAACATTATTCAATTTAACATCCCTGCACCAAACTCCGTTACAACTTGATTTCCTCCATACGAAACGAAACAAAATAGAAAATACTATTTGAATATTCCACAAGTTTAGATTAAATTTCACCATTGCAGGATTTGAATGGAAAAATATAAGTTTTATTTATTTGTCGGGGACTTGGGGGATTCAATTGCTCTGCGTAGAACGGATTTGTTTCCGATGTGGAGGAAATGGGGTGATGGGGAACCGTATTGGGACGTATTCGTCAACTTCTAAAAGGGGGGTTAGTTTTCTAAAGACTTGGGGGTAAAATTTGCGTATGGTTACTGCTCAGGTATAAAGTTTTGTGAGTTTTGGATAAACCTTTAATTCATTTTTAATGATTATCACCGAGATACATTAGGGAATTAATAATGAACAAAAAAAAACTAAAACTAAAAGGACTTACTAATAGATATAAAAACAAAGGGACCCTCAGGCGTCGAAGTATTCGTCCGCATCGCTGTCATCCGGAAACGTGCCCAGAAGACTGGCAGCATTGCCACGTTGAATGGCAATGCTAATTCTTTGGCCAAAGAACAAGCCAGCCCTCTGGTCACGGGAAGTATCGACCAGTCGGACCAGTTTTGGATTAAGTGTCTTGGGGTTTTTCGGTGTAGCATTTTTCATAGTGTTATAAAGTAACTGTTTACATTATGTATTTTATTCGAACAAAAATTATTCTTAGCTAGTTTTAAGCCAGTTGCTGTCAATTAAACTAGGAATTTGTATAATGTAAGTAATCTAACATCAACCCAGTAGGATTTTCACTGAAAAGTGAAAACCTATCTGATTTAATCTGTTGTAAAATAATAACAGATTTTTGTTATTAATTGTTGTTAATTAAAGTAACTGTAAAGTGAAAATCTGTCTGATTTAATCTGTTGTTAATTAACAATAATAATTTGTATGATTTTAGACAAACGTAATAGCTCTGTGAGATGTCTGAACATCAACAGTCAGACATATTTTTCGGCATATTTATTATTAAGCTGGGTTTACAAGTATTCAAAGGTGCAATATTTTCTAAAATATGGTTTCTTAAGCACTTAAACGTCAAACAAATACAGAGAGTCATTTATACCAAATACGGATTTTCTCAAGATACTCCAAATGTAGTGGAAGCTCTCAAATATTTGCTAAAACATTTAAAGTAAAAAAACTAAGTTGTTTGACAATATTTGTTCGTAGCTCAAGTGTGAGTCGAACAAAACAGTTCATTGATATAGAGAGTTTTAAAATATGTAAGGTTACGCCGAAATTAGGTATGCTAAATATCTACCCAGCCTTTTCCCAACTATGTTGGGGTCAGCTTCCAGTCTAACCGGATGCAGCTGAATACCAGTATTTTATATGGAGCGACTGTCTATCTGACCTCCAAAACCCAGTTACTAAATAACACGATACCCATTGATAATACTGGTGGTCAGACTTTTGGACTTTGACCACCCGTAATGACTGTCAAAGATCTATGAATGACAGCCGGGACCCGTCCCGTCCGGTCTATTGGTGAAAACTGTATGAAAAACCGTTCGGTAGGTTTTGAGTTTAGCGCGTTCAAACAGACAGACGCGGCAGAGGGACTTTGTTACCCGACTGCCCCAGAAGGAGGGTAATGTTTTTCGAGAGTATGTATGTATGTATGTTTGTATGTATGTATGTCTATTTCTTTGGCGCGCTCTGTAGCCTAAACAGCTTGACGGATTTTAACATACGAGGTGTCGTAAGGTTCGTCTTAATTGTGGGACTGACATAGGCTATAGATTTTTTTAAATTTCATCTGCAATAAAAAAAAAGGGAGGGGAAGATTAAAAAAAAAATACATTATTGGTATCAAATAAAAGCTAGTAATGAGTTAATTCCAAATATAAATTAATAAAACTAAAAAGCGTGAAATAAAACAAATTATTTAAAAAACAAAAAACCCGCCTGCAAAAACGCATAACTTAAAAGAGAAAAACAAGAATTATAATCTGTAGAATTTTGGTATTACAGGCGGGGAACAAACCAATAACCTGAAATATGGTGTAACTTTTGTTTGTTCCCCGCCTGTAATACCAAAATTCTACAGATTATAATTCTTGTTTTTCTCTTTTAAGTTATGCGTTTTTGCAGGCGGGTTTTTTGTTTTTTAAATAATTTGTTTTATAATATGTCATTGTTTTTAGTAGACTGACTAAAACCGATTTAATTGTAAAACTGTGCTAATACCAAACGTGGGTTGAGGTAATGTAAACTTTAAGCAGAACCCACCCGCCATTCCTATACCAATTTACTTCAACACCATTCCACAATTTCAAATAAATCTCTTCTATAATAATAGTCATTCAATTATCTGAAATTCTTGCATAAGAAGTGACAGTCTTATGTAACTCTATTCAACAAATCATCGACGGAAACATGGACGGTTCGAGGGCACAAGTTAGAAACTTTTTAACAGTAATGAGGCTTGAGAGACCAGGGGGCCTACCACTACCGCTTTCAGCAATATTATTTTAATCTTACTTCGTGGGGGAAAGAGATGGACCTATACGTCCTGTAGAGCTTCATCTCTTTCCTACACTGAAGTAATATTAAAATAATACTGCTGTAAGCGCATCGACGGTTTCGTTACCGCAGGGTGATTTGTCAAAGTGTAGTACGATTGCTGAGGAACTAGGATTTTTTTTGGGGTTTATACATGATTTTTTTTAGAACCTTTAAATAAAATTGTAACATTTCGATTAAATATTGAATACCTTTTCCATCAAGCACCGGTTTTGAGGTTTCTAGTTTTCTACGCGCTATGAACCTTTTAGTTCGGTTGATTAGAAATGGATACCAAGGAATAAAGTAGGTATTTGGTTTACCAACTTAACATCCATTGCGCCTGCAAAAATCCAAAATGCATTAAGTAAACAATTATCGATTTACTACCTGCGCCTCTCGGTTTCACCCGCATAAGTCTCGATCCCATGGGAATATCGGTACAAAAAGTACCCAATGTCCGAACCCAGGTCATGGTCTACCCATATGCCAAATTTCATCGAAATCCGTAAGCGTAAGATATGTATATGATATATTAGGATATGGATTAATGAAAGTGGTTAGTTATGCATTGCGAGGAGAACCAAATAACCTACCGCATTGGACATACTTATAAGACATAGGTACTTACATACTTTGTACCTATGTAGAGCCTCTAGACAAGTTACTTTCAATCAGGTCAAATAAAAAACTAATCCACATACATCTTTGATCTGTCTTTGATTATTATCTCTGCAATCGATCTCCGCTTCCACTTCCGCTGTCGCTTATGCCTCGTGTCAGTGGCGTATATAACGGTGTGTTTGCGATCTGGCCGCGACTTTGTGGCGCCAAGCGGCGCGAGCGCAAGCTGGTACGATGGCTTAGTGTGGATTGGCGATTAGCATATTTTTGTGACTTTTCCTTGATACTTTTGGAAAGGTCCCGTGGGCATTAATATTATGAGAAATGAATTGCTGGAAATGATATTCCCTCGAGTTGGACCTCAATATTCAAGTCTTTATGCTCTTAATCCAGTGCAGTATGTCATAGAAACTGCATATTGTCACCACGCTGTCAAAGTGTCATTTTGTGTTTGGTAATGTCCACGAATTATCGCAGGATCAATTTCTTGTCTAAAGGGTCTGCAAGTTGGATTTTTATCTCCAAGGTTGAGCCCCAAGTACTTAGAAAACATGCCTACACAAAAGCATGCAAGCAGGTAGATTACATTCAACAATCAGAACTTCAGAAGTTATTATCGTTCAACGGCATGCAAGCTACTTGTTTACTTTTGTGCATGTTACAGACATGTTTACTTGTGTGCATGTTGCGCATGTGTATCTCTAACCTTTATCGGGTAAGATTTTGTCTTTCATATATACTTAGCTGCAAGTAGGTACACAAGCCTGTAATATGCAAAAAAGCTTAGAAACAAGTCCAACAACTAACAAGTCACATCCACCCTAACATCAACATAGAACCAACAAAAAATCTAGTAGAATTTGCGTAGGTGTCACCAAATAAGGCCAAATCTTTGTTACGAGCTGTGTTACGATAGAAACCGTCATATACACAACACTTTGTACGATTGTAAGGTCAGCAGAACACGTCAATTACCTACTGGTTCTTTATTGTTTAACAACTACAAAAACGTAACGTTATATCATTATGTCTGTGTCATTCAAAGGGTCGGCCAAGTTCCACGTTTCTTCAGATAAGTATAAGTATAAATCTAGACTCCGGGCTGCTAATGAGAAATTCCAATGGAAAAAACCAATAACACCTTGCCCGTCCCGGGGATCGAACATGGGACATACATACACAATTGGTGACATAATTATGTGGGTGTAGGTTCACCCTAATTTTACATTTTAAAACTGTAGGTAACTATGGAGTTTCTTGACCATTCTTCTCAATATGAAACTACTAAAACCTCTTTTTGGAAGGGGCATAATCAACCGATGTTGTTCCCACTGCTGGGACACAGCCCTACTCTCTGTGAGAAAGAGTGGGCCGTAATCCACCACGTATGCCCAGGCGGGTTGGTAGATGTCACATGTCTTTGATTTTTGATTCTAGGAAACGTTCGTTACAAGTTGAAAGGGGCGCCGGGAATCAATTCTATTTTCTTGTATATTTTGACTTTCAAAAGTGCCTTTTAATGACTTACTTTAAATAAATGATTTGACTTTGACTTGGACCTCTACCTAGACCTTTGGCGAAAACAGGCTTCAACGCGAAGAACAGGCGTTATTATTATGTCCTTATTTTAGACATCAATTATTATAATGAAACGGAACTATTAGCGCCATCAAAAATGTATATTTTATTGAATAAATTTGTCACTAATGAAGTATTTAGGTGAAATTGTCGCGTGGGCTGAGAGGCTGGATATTTTTGGTCTGTGGTAAAACGATTATTGTTAATTGGTTTGACGCTTATTTTACCTTATTTGAGGCGGTGAGATTTCTAGGTGGTATTTTTGACACAAGAAATTAAATACATTAAGGGCTGATATCTTTTATCCGTGGAATAAAATTGTCGTCTGACAGTTTTTGTATGGAAAAACACTATGCGTACGTGAGTGTTAGTGATCTCTCAAAAGTCACTGTCGTTAAAAAACATTCAAGACAAACAGTGAAAGTGACAGATCACTGTCATAAAAATACCATAGAAATTGGGTCTCGATTAGACTTTCAACAGTATGTTACACACGCGTAAGTGCTCGGTGACACGAAGCGCCGCGGCGCGCCGGCACCGCGTCGCAAGCGACACCGCGCCGCCACCGCACCGCGTCCAAGATAAACTCGGAAATTACATATGAATTCAAAAAGTCTCATTGGTACTTGTCCGGATCTAAACTCACAGCCTCGTGCATGAGAGGCGAGGTCTTAACCACGGGTTCACAACGCAACACACAAAAAAACACTATTTTTAATTTATAATAAATCAACGAACATTAAAAGCTGGCCTGATAAAACACGCTAAAAGTAATCGTTGTTCCATTAAACGTCACTATACAACATATTAATTAATAATGACATTACTATCAATGGCAATACAAAGCCACAATTTGATGACAGCAAGAGCACTTTCAATGAACGATCGAATTATTACGCTATATTCATTCTAGCAGATTAATATTGAGCTCGGCAGTTCAGAATTTCATTATTTCTGACTGTTGACTTGATAGTTAATTGTTAATTTTGGGATATCACTTGGTAGGCTTTCAGAGGAGCTCGTGGCTAGGTAAGGCTAAGTAGTAAAGGCTAGTCCTTTTAGCCGACTTCTTCAAAAAGGAGGAGGTTCTCAATTCTTCTGTATGTTTTTTTTTGTGTGTATGTTACGCGATTACTCCGCCAATTATTAATCAATTTTGATGATTCTTTTTTTGTTTGGTAGGTCATGCTAATCAATTTTATTAACCTTGCTTGCGTAATTTTTGAGTTAGCTTCAATAATTACGTATTTTTGCCTCTAAGTCTTTTAAAAAACGCAAAAAGTAAATGTAAAGCCACTTGGGATATCATTAAAAATAAAACAGATGATACAAAAACATTGAAAACAATAAAATCAATAGATTGGAGTAATAAAAGCGTTGAATGCCCAGCGAAAATTGCGACTGCCTTCAACGATTTCTTCATACCTATGACAAATAAGGAGAATAACTCTCGTCCAAATTACAAGTTAATAGATTCATCGAATTCGACCATTTATCTGAGACCCACCTCTTGTGAAGAAGTTTCAAAAACTATAAATTCACTTAATAACACACGAGCTGTTGGTTATGATGGCATCTCAACAACCATACTAAAAAAATGCAATAAAGAATTGGCAGACATATCTTATGTCACCTTATAAATCTATCATTTACGCAAGGCACCTTTCCACAAAATTAAAAATCATCAATAGTAAAACCATTTCACAAAAAAAACTCCAAACAAGATATGAACAACTATAGGCCCATCACGTTAATCCCGATTTTATCTAAAATTTTTGAAAAAATAGTTCACTCTCGCTTAATTAATTTTTTAAATAAATTTAACTTAATAGTAAATAACCAAAATGGTTTTCAAAAAGATAAATCAACAACACTAGCTGCATTCTCACTAATACAAAAAATAACAGAAAACATCGATAAACGTAATAGAGTTGCTGCAATTTTCTTTGATATGAGCAAAGCATTCGATTTCGTAGATCACAAAATCTTGCTCAGTAAATGCGAGCTATATGGAATCCGAGGCAAAGCTCTCGATTGGATTAAAAGCTACCTCAGCAACAGAAAACAATGTGTCGAAATAAACAAATTAAATGATGAACTTGTGTCTACCCCATTCAGGTCTACTTTTGAAACAAATAAGTTCGGTGTTCCCCAAGGAAGTGTACTAGGCCCTCTTCTCTTCCTTATTTATATAAATGACGTTCCTCAAGTGACATCACATCAATGCATTCTATTTGCAGACGATATTTCGGTTATAGTACCGGAAAACTCAGAAAGCAACTACGAACATTCATTAAACAACACTGTAGAATCAATAATGAACTGGTTAAAGGACAACAATCTAACAGCTAATATTTCTAAAACTAAAATTTTACAATTTTCTAATTATAACAATTCTCAAATAAAACCCTTAGACCTATACTATAAAAACACGAAAAGTGAAGAAGTACTTGATACAAAATTTTTAGGTATTATCTTAGATAGACATTGCAATTGGAAAGCACACACAAACCACATATGCTCTAATCTAAACAAATTTGTCTTCGCTCTAAAAAAACTTAAGAAATTGTCAAGTCAAAAAACTGCTATGACTGCGTACCATGGCTACGTTGGGTCAGTTCTTAGATACGGTCTTCTTTTATGGGGTAATTCTTCTCAGGCTAAAAAAGTCTTTATCACACAAAAAAAATGTGTCAGAGCAATCTGTGGGGTTGGACCGTTTTTATCTTGTAGACCTTTATTTAAGAAATTAGGATTACTAACTCTACCTAGTCTATATATATTAGAAGTAGGTTTATTTGTCAAAAAACACTCTGAGCGTTATACTAAAGCCATAGAAAATAAAAAATTCCTTTCAAGAGATCCAACCCGACTGGCTGTCACAAGATGTAGAAGCACACTCTGTCAGAACAATTGTTATAATATGTCTGTCAAAATCTACAACCAAATACCCAAACAGATCAGAGAGCTGCCACTAAATTATTTTAAAAATAAACTTAAGAAATGGCTGTATTATAATGCATTCTATACAATAAATGAGTTCTTAAATTATAAGCAAAGTTTGAAATATGATCTCACTAGTAATAGAATTTGAATGTAATTTTAAAGATTTTAAATTTTTATGTCATGATGATCTCAATAGCAACAAATGTTTTTTGTATAAGTTTTTATAAGGTATTTTTTTCTTTTTTTGCATGTTGAAATGTATAAGTAAGCAAAATATGTGGGACTTCTCATATTTAAGACCTTTTATGTACCATATTTTATGCAAAATAAAGTTATTCTATTCTATTCTTGAGCAAGAGTTTATGCTAAGCAAACGAAACGTGGTTCGACTCCTGGACTATGGATCGAAGATTTAATTGAGTGCGAAGTACGAATAATAAGGTGTGACTAAAAAACTAGTGCACTTCTGGAGAAGTCTAAGTATATCCAGCAGTTAACGACAAAACTTTATTAATCAATACTAAAGAGTCTAACGATAAAATCCTCTAAACCGACCCACAATCTCTTAAAAACCCCCGATCTTAACATTTTAAACAAGATCGATAAATCGTTAGCCCCGACACTCGGGAACTCGACTCGGGAAGTTTCACCATAGAGTTTGCGTTTGTGGTACAACTTTTAGCGGCATCGCTAATGTGCCCTGAAGAATTACAACCCCGACATTCTTACTATGTTGTATGTAAACTGTTAACATTTCAACCTTTGTTTTGTGATATATTTGTCTTACGGTATTTCGTTTACGACAGTGTGTTGTTGAGTGTTGGCAAAGAATCGTTGGTGTGCTTAAGAATAGAATATAATATATTATTAGCATTGAAACATGTACAATAATGGTCTTAATAATAGAGTTATGATCTATATGTCTCGCCATGGACTGGCATACAAATATTTTAAAGAAACCAAGTTCCTTAGCATCATTGCACATAATCGTCATGTTAAGTTAAGTGCGAGGAGTATGTTTATTTTTATACAAGAAATGAGCTTAGTATTTGCTACTACAGGACTTTTTTTTGCGAAGACTGACAGACCTTAACTGGCATAATGCATAATCAGCTTGTAATTTGCCCACTGCTGGGACACGGGTCTCCTCCTTGTGGGAGAGAGTCGGAGTCGGAGTCGGTAATCTACCACCCAGGCCCAGTGCGGTTTGGTAGATGTTAAATGTCTTCAAATTTTTGGTTGCAGGATATGCCAGTTTCCTCACGATGTTCTCCTTTACCGTTTTGAGAGCAGTGGTGATGGTATAATTTACCAAAGTAAAGTGTCTGCTTGGGTTCGAACCCACGACCGTAAGTTGCGGCCGTTACCATACTACTGGGCCACCACCACCACCGTTACCACTGGGTCACGGGTTTTTATAATTATATCAGTGGCTCAACCGAAATAATTATTATAATACCCGTGGGTGTTATAATAATTGAGTTAATAAAACAACAAAATTGGACGAAGTTTTTGTACTAAAACATCAGTTTAAAAAGAAATGCGACAGATAACGATCGAAAACTACATACAAAACAATTTCAGCCACTAACCTTAAATACAGAAATATACTCCACAGTAACATAAAACTGGATTCACAATGTAAATTGAACCTCAACAACAAAACATCACTTGACATAAATATTAACAGATAAGCCATAAAAAATAACGCTTGAAACTTTGGCACATCTGAAGAAGAAGATAATAATGATTTTACTAACAACATAAATACAACAACAGGTACAGACATTATCAACAAAACTGATGACAGTCTTAAAGCTGGAAGAATTGAGTCTAATGTCTGAAGCAGAGACATCAAACATTCGTACGCTTCAATGACAGCAATAGACAGCGTTGAAAATATCGTCAACTGTTTCAAACTGTACAATTCTTCACCATTTCTGAACAAGAAAACTTTTAAAAATACTATCCAAGATAGACATGCTGTTGTAAATGTTATTACTAGATCTAAAGATGAATATGTTTCTTCTAATACAGAGTTCAGGAATTCTATATCTAATTTTAAGTTATAGAAAGTAAGACACGTGACCTGTAACCAGCCTGATGCTAAATGCTGCAAAGCGAGGCATCTGTATAGTTCTTCGGGAAGTTTTGAACATATGCTAATATATATGACCAAGGTAGCTAAGAAAACGGTCACCACTGCAAGACTATAAGGGTATATGAAGGCAACGTCTTCGGGTAGTGTAATATTATTTCCATAGTAGTTGTAGGGGTCAAGATTTTGTTCGTCATAATCGTCATCCATTTTGTTTTTCGGTTCGATATCACTGAAGCTTGAGAGTTATTCACTTGTATTTCGTTTTTGTCCATCAACTATTTCCGTAGCTGCTTCTTCTTTCGTTTCGGAACAAACTATTTATTTGGATATTTGATCATTTAACGATCCCAGGCCATGTGTATGTTATCATACTTTTATTACTGATTTATTTTCTTGTGAACTTTTGGAGAACAAAATAATAATAATATAGTTGGTAGTTCTCACAAACACGTGTGATATAAACACAAATATGAGTTGAACTGCTTTAAAATAACTGAACAATATTGATAACAGTACTTATTAATTAGATCGACATAAAAGTTAATTTGATAACATTAATGATTAGTTTTTTCTACATAAATTATAAGCAGGCAAGGTCATTCATCATTACCCCACTGATTGCTGTATCTGCTGATTCATTTACCGACTTCAAAAAAGGAGGAGGTACTACGTTCGGATGATTGTTTTTTTTTTTTTATGTATGTTCACCGATTACTCCGTCGTTTGTGAACCGATTTTGAAAATTCTTGTTTAGTTCGAAAGGGTATACTCCCGAGATGGTCTCATATAAATTTTATTAAGTTTGCTTGCGTAGTTTTTGAGCTAGCTTCAATATTACGTATTTTTCCCACAGTCTATGTAGACGATATAATTATTAGACTCCTTCACTGTTATTTACATAGCAGGTAGTAACTTGTGTGGGGTAGGTACCACCACTAAAAAGTGAAAAATTAAAACTTTTTACAAAAAAAAACAACCGACTTCAAAAAAAACACTAAAAAAGTGAAAAATAACTTTAATTTTGGAAGTCGGTGGCAAAAAACGAAAATTAAAAAGCAAAGACACCGACTTCCGAAATTAAAGTTATTTTTCACTTTTTTAGTGTTTTTTTTGAAGTCGGTTGTTTTTTTTTGTAAAAAGTTTTAATTTTTATCTTGTATTTGTCACCATATAATAATGAACTGCGTTAGTTTATTTCTGTTAGATTATATAAAACTGTTGAAAAATTGTGAACTGCAACAAATCATTTACAATTGAACGCTTTATTTTTCGATAGTTTTTAATCTATCTGTGGGTAACCAACAAATATTGAACTGGTATCAAACCTGCTGGCGTCGTAACGGATCTGCGCTAATACTAAATAGCCTGCCTAGCTGCGCGCAACTTGGAAGTAGCGCTCGCCGGCCGCTGCCGCGGCACTGCTCACTTCGGTCGCTCGGCTCACACATGATTGGCCACAGTTCTAACCTAACCTAACCTAGTTCACAAATTTCAAGCACGGCATCCAGTCTAACCGGATGCAGAGCTGAATATCAGTATTTTACATGGAGCGACTGCCCATCTGACCTCCACAACCCAGTAACTGGGTAATACGATACTCCTTGATACGACTGGTTGTCAGATTTCCGGGCTTCTGACGAAACCGTAACGACTGTTAAAGCTCCACGAATGACAACCGGAACCAACGGCTTTACGTGCTTTTCGAGGCATGGTGAATTCCGGTATGTAAAGATTGTCACCCATCTACGGACTAACCCCGGCTAGCGTAGCTTAACCTGATGGATCGTCCCATACGGCTGTTATTACTTAGCCACGAGCTCCTTCTATAATATCAGAACATGCATAATAATTTATTACATTGGTAAAGTCCGCTACAAAAAGTACCGCTATAAAAAGTTTATCTTATAAACGGAAATCAATATGCAATCCGAAAAAGGATGTTCCATTCAAATTAAAACTAATAGAAGCGGTCCATTTAAAGCGAATGGAGGCTGTTGTACCAAAACATCGCGGTTGACACAAATTTTGTTAGCGTTGTGAAGCTAAGCTGTTTTGCAGAAATATTTTCGAAATTATTTTCTTAGATTGGAGGTCGTGGCTAAGTCATAACAGCCGCACGGGTCAATCCATCAGGTTAAGCTACGCTTGCCGGGGTTGGAATGGGTGAGCATCTATATATATCGAGACTCCTCCATGCCTCGGAAAGCACGTTAAGCCGTTGGTCCCGGCTATCATTCGTGGATCTTTGACAGTCGTTACGAATCGTCTGAAGCCCGAAAGTCTGACAACCAGTCTTACCAAGGAGTATCGTATTACCCCGTTACTGGGTTGTGGAGGTCAGATGGGCAGTCGCTAGTTGCAGCGAAAATTTTCGTCGATCGGTCCTTCCGATCCGGTCCGGTCTGGTTTGCGACTGGTCAATCGTCATCCTGAGGATGCCTCGTTAAAAGGTGAAACACGTGTCGATTTCTTACAGGGTTTTTTATGACTCTTGAAGAATAGTTAAGCGGAATAGGTTACTAAATATATCTACGTCTATTGTATTTTTTGACCAGTCCTTGTTTAAGATTGGACAAATGAACAGCATTTTTCGGCATTGCCTTTTTAATATGTGCACGGCGACCTGGACAGAAGGTTCTAAAGTTACTTTGTGTCTGTCTCAAGGAATTGTGATTACAGCATTGATTTCCCACGACCATGCATTATAGTGGTTTATGATCAGGTCTATGTTCAGCACAAGACATTTTATAACCCTATATTATGCCCCACTCGTGGGAAAACAGCCAAACAAAAAAATAACCATATCTACTTAACTAAGGACAACATAATTAAAATAACGAAAAAACAATTCATAATTGGCCTCTACATTACTGTTAGTAAAAGAAAACAAATATGGACTCTACCATTCGTAGCTCGCTCACGCTCTACAAATTTGGTAGAGCAATAATTCGTTGGTAACTACCGAGCGTGTATCAAACACGGGACCTTTCATTTTAAATTGTAGAGTCACATTTTTTGCTGCTCTACTGTTTTAGAGATGCGTATGGTAGCTCTATGTACATACATATAAGTAAATTATGGTTGGATTGTGTGGAGACTGCTTGGTATCTTTAAATCATATTTTAAAAGAGTAACGGTGGAGTTTCTTGCCCATTCTTCTCCATATGAAAACTACCTTTGGAAGGGGCTGACTCCACTCAAGAATACGTTTATCTCAATATCAGTTCAATGGCAAATTGAGCCGGCGCATTGCCTTGCAAGAATCAGAAAGCCTAAGGGGCTGCCTCCAAGATCCAGATCGCTTCTACGTCGGGTATATTATATCCACGAACGAGCGATTATTCCGCCAGCGTATCGTCGCGTCGCGACTCGTAACGGAATCGCCGCGTTTCCATGTTAAGATTCCTGCGGCTCGCCGCGCTCTCGCTGCGAGAGCGCCAAGTTCCGCGACGAGAGCGCAGCGGGCGCGCCGCTAGTAGCGAGTAGCGGCTGGCGATACGATGACGTTTCGCTCGCACTCAGCCACACGTCACATCGCCGCGATTCTTTTGCTCGTGGAGACGGACCCTAAGAGAGTGTATAAAAATACGTGACACGACAATAATATCGTCATGATTTTCTCGTAGGTTAAGGCGGCCCCTAAGAAGAGCCTCCTGAGAGGTGTAGATCGAGCATGTGGTGGTATCTATATCGCACACGAAAATCCTGACGTCACATAGATCCTCCATCGCGCAATTAAAGTTTACCATGCAGTGGACATATATACAAGAACCCAACATCAATCGTTGGGCAGTTGCCCGCCAGACACAACACCAGTCTGGTCGGAGGATCCTCCCTTTTCTATGGTGGATGAGTGAACTTGACACCCTGTTGCTCAAACCCGTAAAAGCTCTTGGCTATTATGCCATGGCCGTCACGTTCTCCTTTGTTCATTAAACACACATAGATTACATGTTTAAATATTAGATTATAAAAATGTATAAACACTTTTGAAAATAGTAGCACACCGGTATCGGGAACAGGGTCCAAGCTACGGTCAGGCTCAAGGCTCTAGAGCCCTAAACGAAAAAGAAATTGCTCAAAATCTTAAAATAATCTATCTCCACACTTCTCCACCACTTGCTTAAGACTCAGCGCGCACTAACGACGCGATTTTCGGCCGAACATCCGGCGATTATCCACCGAGCACGGATGTTAACTATCGGTTTCGAGATGACCAAAAAAACCGGAGTCTGTCGCGGACGTAAATAAGATACACCAGTTTTTAAGACACGACTTTGTACGGAGATTCTTGGTTATGAAAGATTGATTTAAAAATTAGTGGTTAATTTCTCCGCATGGCTGTATTATGTATGCGAGAAGCACAGTTGATGGGCGAATATCGATCATGTGATGAATGGAGATGCCTATGATAATGCTTATGCCCAGCAGTGGACTCTTCTAGGCTAACTATCTCAACATTTCATTCTTGTGTGCTCCTATTCCCCATAGAATGCACATAAGTCTACTCCAAGACTCACAAAACCCACTTTACATAATCCGAAATCAAATCCATTGAAACGCTTACCAAAATGAATCCTAGTTACAACACAGCACTATAATTTTAAACAAATACGCACATTCCTTTTACAATGAAATCAACGCGTTAATCTCATAATTCGATTAAATCCAGATTTTAGACTATCAACTGAACGCGAAACCCATTATTCATCGTCGAGTGGACTAGAATACCGATTCCTGTTTACGATAAACAATCGGTATTAAACTCGATACTATTGGATGGTATCGGATCGGTATTTAGTCGATTTAAATGGGTCATTCGATCATTCCGATTGTCGCACATTTGTCGAGATAACTCGATATTAATCGGAAACGTTTAGTTTTGTTTTGTAACGGGTTTAAATTAATGAGTGGTGTAGAGTTATGGATTATGGGTGCTATCGTTCGTTGGATAGTGTTCAAATTAAGTTTTATGACGTAATTAACCACATTTGGACTGCTCGTTATGACGAAACTAATGTAATATTTAGGACACTATAAAAGCTGTATGAAACTAAAACATAAAAGCGAGAAAATACAATGTGCCCCTGTAATCTTGTTTTATATGAGACAATTCTTTCATTTATTTATTTACTTTCTTATATAATTACATTTTTAAATATTTCTTAAATTAAAATGATAATATAAAAAAAAACATTTGAAAATAAAAAAAATAGAAGTCCGCCGGTGTCGGGAGCAGGGTCCAAGCTACCGGTGGTTAGGGCTGCAGAGACAGGAACCTCCTCACAATGCGAGCAAGGAGTACTGCCTCCTGAATCAGGCCCTTGATCCAACCGCCTAACAAGAGCCTCGAGAGATGTTGGTCGAGCCTTTCGGCCATCAGGCCATTTGCCGTTACGGCAATCGGCACAATGATAGCCGAGCTCATATCCCACATGTCGACAACCTCGTGTGCTTGGTCGAGATATTTTATTTGTTTCTCTTTCTCAGCTTTCACGAGGTTCACTTCATGTGGGATGGTAACATCGACTATCATTGCGCGGCGCGCTAATCGGTCTATCACTACGATATCAGGTTTATTGGCAACAATAGTCCTGTCAGTAATGATAGACCGATCCCAGTAGAACGTGACATGGTCATTGTCGAGAACTGGGTCGGGCACATACTTGCAATACGGTACCTCAGAGTCCACAAGTTTATATTTCAAGGCAAGTTGCTGGTGAATAATCCTGCCCACTTGGTTATGCCTGTGCAAGTACTCGCCGTTAGCCAGACGAGAACAACCAGAGATAATATGAGATACATTTATTATTATAATACTCGAATTTCTACTTTTGAAAATTAAAACAAACTCCAAAACCGCATCCCTTTATGCAGTCTCGTCTTTTAGTTCAAAGAAAAAGTAGTTAACTAATTGCATATCATATTTTTGTTTCATTTTGACAGTTCAACAAAATTCATTGCGTTATTTACATTGTTGAGCAGATTTTTTTTTCGAACTAATTACACATTTGTTTCAAACAGATTGATCGTGTATTACGCTAGGTGCTGTTCCTTTTCCCAAAAAATCGTGAAATAAAACACACCCTCTTTAACTTCACCGTAATCGGGTAAAATGTGTGCTCAATGACTTTAAATACACACTTGATTGAACAATCAGGATAAATGCCATCATTTATGTGCTATCTATACTAATATTATAAATGCGAAAGTAACTCTGTCTATCTGTATGTTACCTTTTCACGCCTAAACCACTGAACGGATTTCGATAAAATTTTGCATGAAGATAGGTTGCATCCCGGGGAAGAACATAGGCTACTTTTTGTCTCAAAAATAACTCTAAGGGGGGGGGGGGGGGATATAGGCGATGAATGTTTGTACACTGGTAATCTTTCAGACAGTTTCATATTTCCGCGTCCATACTTTCCACTAATCTACACTAATATTATAAAGAGGAAAGATTTGTATTCTTGTGTGTATGTTTGTAATGAAATAACTCAAAAACTACTGCGCCAATTTCAAAAATTCTTTCACCATTAGAAAGGTACATTCACCCTGAGTAACATAGGCTATAATTTATAAAAATTACACGCGGACAAAGCCGCTGGCGGCAGCTAGTGTTATTATACGAAAGTTACTGGCTGTCTCATGTCTGCTACCTTTACGCCGTTACGCCTAGATAGATAGTACTATGACGTGGGTTATGGGACATAGGATACTTTTTATCCCGGTACGTTCCCTTGGGATAAATTCCGACTTACACGCGGGTGAAACCGCGTGCAAAAGCTAGATAAAGGAAAGTAGGAGCGAAGATAAGGGAACCATAGTAAAGTAAGTTATTCTCAAAGATATACCCAATACCGGGACATTAATAAGAACTTGTTACTATTCGTATCACGAAGCGTTGTTACGTAATACTGACCTCCCGTCCTTTTATTTCAATTGAAGGGTTTTAGTTATTTTCCTTTGTGTTTGTTTACTTTTATATCCGTTACTATCATAAAATAATAGCCGTGTGTAGTTTTTCATAGGAAGAGCTCGTGGCTAAATGATATCAGCCGCACGGGTCGATCCAAGGGTTAAGCTACACTTGCTGCGGTCGGTTCGTGGAGCATTAGATATCGAGACCCCTCCGTGCCTCGGAAAGCACGTTACAAATAAAAATGAGAAATAAATGAAAGAAAAATTTATATTACAAGATTGAGCATTCATAATAAATATTGTTTAGTACCGGAATACGCGCGATATTTCGCGGATTTTAATACAGTATGTTTTCTAACGAAGGGCGTTCCCGTTAACCTGCAATAGTATAGCGTGTAAAGATGCAAAAAAAAAACCAGTAAAAAAAAAGTTTTTGAATTTTTTTATAATCATATTGTCATTCACAAAAAAGATTAAATTGATACGGAAAAGAAACACTCTGTACACGCACACTTATCACACTTGTCTCTCTACGTTGAAATACAAGCGTGCGTATAATGCAATAGATAGTAATAATAATTTCACATTATTACAACTCAGGTCCCCAAGATACAGGCACTGCCTAGTTTGGGGACCATCGCTTTAACAAAATGAATGTTACCAACAGTTACAGATAGAATTACTATGTTAATAATCTAAGGTAATCATTGTAACAATGTTTAAATAATTTATCTTATGTTATCTTATAACAGAAGAAACATAGTTACATACAGCACGACATAACTTAGATGTAGGATCGGCAAAATTCCTAAAACCGATCACCATCCGAACTGAGTGCGCCTTCAAAATCTCCAAGCCCTGCAAACGCAATTATTTGTAAAGTTTCTTCTTCTAACTAGGCTTCCAGTCTAACCGGATGCAGCTGAACAGGTACCAGTATTTTACATGGAGCGACTGCCTATCTGACCTCCACAACCCAGTAACTGGGCAATACGAGGCTTATTCCCAAAGTACTCCAAAAAGAGTTCCCAAACTACTCCTTGAAAAATATAATATTTTTGATTAGGTTTCATTTTACTCCATGATAACATTAAAATGTTCTCAAAGTACTTGGTAAGACTGATTGTCAGACTTTCGGGATTCTGCCGACCCGTAACGACTGTCAAAGATCTACGAATGACAGCCCGGACCAACGGCTTAACGTGCTTTCCGAGGCACGGAGGAGTCTCGTTATGTAAAGATGGTTACCCATCCACGGACCAACCCCGGCAAGCGTAGCTTAACCTGATGGATCGACCCGTGCGGCTGTTATTAATTAGCTACGAGCTCCTCTCTGAATTATATGTAAAGTCATTTAACCATTTACATTCGTATAATTGATATAAAAGATTACAAACTTTCGAAATGCTACATCTAAGTTGTGTGTCGTTGCGTACTTAGTTATTTGCGGTGCTATTGATTTTCAAAACCACTTGGTTTTCTTCACAAGTAAACCCCGTTAATTTCCTGGTTTTCTTTTGTTTTGTTATACTTTCCGTGTTTCGTTATTAATCACTTCTTTTGTAATCTTGCCTGAGCTTCGATTCCTCACACTAATAAGCAGTGCTTCCTATTCTCTTCACGTGCGCCATTTTGTATCGCATTTCCTTCTATTCTTTTATTTCTATCGAAGATTTGTTTTCTTGGTCTTTGGTGGTTATCCCTAGAAAGATACAATAGACGAAGATATATTTAGTAACCTATTCCGCTTAACTATTCCTCAAGAGTCATAAAAAACCATGTACAGCCTCTCAATGAGGCATCCTCAGGATGACGATTGACCAGTCGCAAACCAGAACACGACGTGTTGCCACACCGAGTACTGTACGCAGAGAAGGATGTAGGCTACTTTTCATCCTGGATCGTAGAGGAGATCACGGGCCACAGCTATTAAACAATATAATCTAAGATGCCAAAAGCCTCGTATTTGACAATAAGGAAAATTAAAAAATGTTTTTTAATATTGTCTATTGCTTGATGTCACGAACTCTTTCTCTAGAAAATTCAACATCAGAAGAATAGTGTTGTAATTGTGTTGCTTTCAGCGTGGTGGCTATTCCCTTATTTTTAAGAATTCCCGTTCGCATTTGCATCTCAATCGCAATCTGTCAAAAAAAAAACTATCGATTTACCAAAATTTTTGTCAAGTTTGACAGATTGCGACTTATATGTGAACGTTTTATAAGTAAGAGAATTGGCCCTCATCAATTCCCGTATTTTTTAAGAACGTTCGCATTCGCATCTCATTCGCAATCTGTCAAAATTACTATCAGTTTACCAACATTTTTGACACTTTGCGACTTGAATGTGAACGTTTTTTAAGCTAGAGAATTGGCCTTGATTGCTAACACAACCCAGCCTTGTTATATATACCTACCCGATAGCACCCTACCGTCATTAATAAAGAGTACTAGATGAAGTACTTACTATTCGGCTCACGACCTCCATTTTTCCTTAACACCCTGACCTCGTCTTTCAATCGAAGGCCACTTTATTTGTCTTAGTGTTTATCGCAAGTCTTTCTGTCCCTTATCACTAAATTGAATTGGTGCGGGACAAAAGGCCTGCTAGACTTTTGTAGGGTTGCTGCTTCTTTATTTTTAGATTGGTTTTTGAAGTGGAAACTTCTATAGGCGCGTTGAGCACTTTTTGGGTGACCAAAAATCATGAAACTCGCGTCATCGTCACGGAACGCTTGTTCATTATCATCATCAGCCTATAGCAGTCGACTGCTGGACATAGGTAATCAGGATGACAACCAACCGATTATCCTTTAAAATTAAAGTTCGAGAGCACATTCGCAAGAAGCTGGCAGTATCATCACAACATTTGTTTTAGTATGTTCGTGTAGTTATGTGTATTTATTTGTTCTCATATTTATATATAGTTTTAATAGGTTTACGTATTTAAATAATATTTATTCCACAATTTTTGCTATTGCACCTACCACTGTTTGTCTCTGCATCACCCAAAGATTGACTGGTAGAAAATGCCTATGGCATTAAGTCCGCCTCTGTACATTTGTGTGCTTAAAGTATTAAATAAATAAATAAATAGGCCTCTCCAATTGCACGCCATTCAGCTCGATTCTCGGCAGCTCTCATCCAGCTGCTACCAGCCACCCTGCGAAGATCGTCGCTCCACCTAGCCTGAGGGCGTCCTACCTTACGTTTGCCGAACGCTTGTTGGGTGAACAAAAATCATGGAACTCGCGTCATCGTCACCGAATGCTTGAAGAAATGAATGAATGTTACTTAGTTTTCACTTCTGTCGGCAGTCCCCAAAGCCCAGCATGTTTTTTTTTGGTTTTGGTCGGGTTCATGGCTAACTGTTAAAGCTCAAGGCGGTTGCGTGTCGGCGTGGGTCGGGACGGCTGTACGACGTGCTGTATGCTTTGTATTTATATGGATGTCAGCACCCGTAACGCGTGCGCTTGTCGGGCGCGGAGCTGATCGGGGAAAACGACGGCCCGCGCCCGACACGCATTCTAGATGTCATGTCATAATGTATGTGTGACGTAGTTTAGTTATCTAGACCCCTGTGTGCCTCGGAAGGCACGTAAAGCTGTTGGCACCGGCTGTCATTCGTAGATCTTTGACAGTCGTTACGGGTAGTCAAAAGCCTAAAACTCTGACATCCAGTCTTACCACTGAGTATCGTGTTACTCAGTAATGTGTCCCAGCAGTCGGAATACAATAGGCTGATTATGCAGCGACACGAAGAAGATAGGATCGATTTATTTTATCATGCATGTAGTAGTATGCAAATGCATAATGAAGTAATTAGTCTCATGGTTATGAGAAAATCACTGTTCACTGAAACCTAAATCACGTATGAAAACCACATTATCCTTACATATTATAAAACAAAGTCCTCCGCTGCGTCTGTCTGTCGTCTTGTTCGCGGTAAACTCCAAAACTACTGCACCCATTTTCATGCTGTTTTCACCAATGGATAGAGTGGTTCTCGAGGAAGGTTTTAGTATATAATAACTAACATCCACGCGGGCAAAGCCGCGGCCATCAGCTAGTACAAAATATAATATCGTAAAAAAGGATAAGACCAAAACATGCTAGCATCCTTTCGTAAACATGCAGTGTCAACCCTCTTCTTGCCCAAATCATACTGTCATATCAAATTAAGATCAAGTGGAACTTTCAATCGTAAAAGGACTCACGTGAACACATACACAGACTCACGCCTTCCCAAAGGGGTAGGCAGAAACTACAGAAGGCCAGCAGCTACGATCTGCACTGTGAATGACCGAACACAACAAAAAAAAAACGTCATTTTCATTAAAAGATTTAAAAAAGTTTCTATCCGACACCGTGCTCTCTAGCGAAACAGCTGACTGACTGAGGGAGGGGTCGCGCTCGCGGCCGGTCAAGTCACATCCCGTACCCCCCGCCCGTGTTGAGACGCAAGTTCATTGCCCTAGCGCATAGGACAACGAACTTGCGTCTCTTGTGGTAAAATGTAGACTTAAAAAAAAAAAAAAAAGTTGTAATTTTCCATTGATTTTACGTTCTATAAATGAAACCAAACCACTGGTTGCAAGGATAACGCTGTTTACCCTAACACCCTGTATAAATATCTTGTATTTCATTTAATTTCGATCCTTACATACTTCTTTTGCTTAGTTTACGTTCATAGAATTGCGTAACGCATTTTCGTAAACGAGACTAATCTGTTTCATTTTGACAGTTCAACAAAATTCTTTGCGTTATTGAGCATTTTTTTTTTAACTTATGAACCAATGGATTAGCAAAGCATGTGTGTTATGCAATTAGGGTGCAGGTGCCGTATTATGACGTTTTAATGCCATCATGATTCCAGTGCAAGAGAGAGATGGAGCTATACATGACCGCTAGCACCAACCCCTTTTCGGTCCGAAATAATAATGGCATTTATATTATACTTCATATCATACAAGCATGCAGGTTACGAGTAATGCGAGTACTAAGCACCTGATGTTTCTGAAGAAAATCATCAATAAGGTCACTGTTTTAAGTTCTTCTAGGGAGCCCAGGGCTTGTGTCAGGGTTGCGGGTTAGTCCGAAAGGGATACCGGGACCTTGGCAACAGGCAACTGAAGGAACACGGGTGGGTTTTAGTCAGTAAAAGTCTGACACGCCCTTCCGCTCCGCCCAGAGCGGGAGAAGTCATTGGATGATTTCCAACCCAAAAAAAAAAAAAAAAAAGGGCTTGTGTTTCTACTGAAAAAAAAAATACCACTCAATTCACTGTAAAATGAATTTATCTACACATTTTCCTCACTTTCAAGTGCTTTTTACATGCTCATGGAAACCCAATGCTCAATCTTTTAAAAGGCACAATAACAAACTTATAATGTCTTCCCTTATCTAATCGTATCAACATAAAAGTGACAACCCTGACTCGACCTGCTTATCTTGCGCATGATTAAGCTCTCAAGCTTCTTGCACAAAATACAGGAAAACGCGCACTTTTCTTCCTTGCACTACTTTTTTATTTATTTGTATCGTAAGTACGGATAGCAAGGCAGTTTGTATTTAACTTCGTTTTGAGCCAATCTTTCATAATGCTGACAAATAATTGCCTTGATTAGTACGTTTGTTGTTTCGTCAGAATTGAGCCATTGTACCCTTTTTACCCGACTGTAGCGAACCCTAAAAGGTGGGTTTAGTTTTAGAACGATGTTGCTAGCTGATAGGAACAAATACCAGGATGAAAATAATGTTACTGCCTTTTGGGTTTCTCATTTAATAACTAATAACGGGGCTTTTTGGTAGTAGTTCGCACGTCAGGTGTTAGGGTGCCGGGGTCGCAGGAAGTCCGAAAGGGATACCGTGGCCTCTGGCAACTTACAGGCAACTGAAGGAACACGGGTGGGTTTTAGTAAGTAAGAGTCTGAAAAGCGGCAGAAGTGATTTGATAATTACCCAAACAAAAAAAAAACAAAAATTTATTCACAAAACCAGCATAACCCGGCCCCGCATTGTTTTGGCCCGGTCCGTAATTCGCTAGGCTAACTCAAGACCAAAGGCGAGCGGTCTACTGTAGGTACTATAAAGTGACAGTTAAGTTTATTGCAGGCTGAGGGTGACCATTTCTACTACATTTTTGTCCTCTGGGCGCCTCAAACATTCAAAAGTTAAAAAAAAATGTCAGCTGGTGTGGAATCTTATCCTAACTAGTCCACACTAATATTATAAATTCGAAAGTAACTCTGTCTGTCGGACTGTCTGTATGTTACTTTTTCACGCCTAAACCACTGAACGGATTTCGATAAAATTTGGCGATAGATGGCATCCCGGGGAAGGACATAGGAAATTAAAATTAAAATCATTTATTTGGAAACACGGGTAAACAGAAATGCGGATGTTATACAGTTATAATTGTATAATATCACAATTTAGGTAATACCATATTTTACCTTTCGGCATGCGGGCTACTTTTGATCGACATACCACGCGAGCGAAGCCGCGGGCGGTAGCTATACATATGTAAATCGGCAACAATTTTTCTGCATGCCGTACATTTTTGTCGCGTCTCGTCTCGCAGCCGTCGCAGCATACTATTACGTAGTGATATTGTTTAGCTACGCGGCTTACAACGCTATGTTTACACTTAAACTCGCGACAATCTAAGAAGTCCGTTTTGACGTACATGTAATCAAACGTTATGCCTTGAGAATCAGTTAGCAATGTAGATAAGACATCAATTACAAACTCTCTAAGTATGTTCAATCAATATGTCTCGAGGATCAGTTCATAAAAAACATTTTTTTTTCATCGCTACAGAAATCATTTTTATAGTTGTCAAAACGGACTTTACCGATATCCCACGATCCGCAATTTTGCGGACGGAGCCCGGAAGACGGACCGTGGGAAGGTGTACGTTCGGGGTATCGCAGACATCGGAAGTTCCTCGCCGTGCGTGTCCGTCTGCAATATTGCCGATCGTCGGATTCCACCATTAGATTGTCGCGAGTCTAGTTATAGACATTTGTATAAATTTTCCGCCATAGGTATATGTAAGTTTTTACAAAAAAAACATCAACCACATCTTCAGCAGCATTTTAATGTAGGTACAACTGCCTGGTACTTTCAACTTTGGCTTTGGACTTTTTTCAGCAAATCTTTTATCGCAAAGAAGATCAAACACACAGATGTGCTTTCATCCTTTGATGATCTTGTCGATAAGACATTTTTCATTTATATACCAACATCATTAGCTAGTTCATAATTATCTGTCATATTTTCGAACATCTACTTAAAAGAAATGACAGATATATTGGTAGGTATGTTTGTAAAAGCAATTTTCTCAAAAAGCAATGAACCGATTTGATTGAAATTTCAAATTATGTTTTTTTTCTTGATGTAAGAAAGTAGGTATTTTAGATGTGGTTTGATGATTTGATCTCCTATTAATTTATAATGGGAATTTCTAGACTAATTCCGAATCCTTCTAATTTCCGATTGAAATAAGTACGTATAATGTGATTAGAAGAAGATTCAGGGGGCTTATAACGGCTACTTTGGCAGAATCATAATAGCAAAATATTATGAATCATCGTAAAATGTCACAAACTGACAATTCATAATATGATCTGCGTGCAATTCATATTACGAAATAATTCATCTGTTTGACAGTTTTCTATGGAGATTCGTAAAAAATGGTCCAGAGATTATGAATTGCTTTTGTGTCAAATTACCCAGCCAGAGGAATTGCTAATGACAGCTGGGAATTCAGGAAATTAATTGCTTTTAGAGGAATTGCTAATGTGGCCGTTTTAGACCCATTGAGCTTTATGAAATTTCATCATCATCATTATTATTTCAGCCGAAAGGAGTCCACTGTTGGACATAGTCACCCCCCAAGCTCCGCCACTTCCAACGGATTCCTGCGGCTCTCTTGACATCATCTGTTATCAGAGGACAGCCGCCATGGAAACAACGATGTGACACTTTGACTGTCACCAGCCAGTGTCATTCTTATCCGACCGTTTCGGTGAATCCAGCAGCGCCGTAACAAAACACAGAAATCACATTACTGGACTACTTATCCCGAAATACACAGTTGATACCAGGCAAGGCTGATGATTAAGAGGAAAAAGGGTCGCTCCACTCTCCATACAAACGCTCTCACCTGTTTTCTCTCCGGTTTATGAACTTAGCAACGATTTTTTAAAGTAAAATAAATGTCAACTAGTTCTATGCCCCTATGTTTTCCGTTTTGATGATACTAGAAAGAGCACTAGAACCCTAAGAAAATGCTCAAAATTACCTGTTTAGACCGTTGTCATCAGAAGCCTATTGTACAAATTTGACAACTATTAATGAAGAAAAAGAAAGAGGCACCGTAAATATCCTTCTTAATAAATTTATAAAATATCTTTCTAATTGGTCCAATATAGGAGGGGGAAATAGACGAGAGCCGAACCTCGAATGATGACCGACCCTATTTCCTCTTAAATGAGAACTGTTACATCATCTATTTCTGTAAGTAGGTTTGTACTAACACTTGTACAGTGTACACGGCAATCATATTTTTTTTTAAACCAGATGAGGTCGGCGTTTCCTATCCGACTACTCTGAGAAGAAAGGCCGAAATAAACTCAGAGGTCGCAGTCTCTTTAAAGTCTAGACATAACTTGGTTGTGTAGGATACGAATTCAAAATACCAATCCAATGTGAACGTAAACCTATATTATTTTAATCACACTACACTACTCTAGTTTACGTACGTGCAGAAATGCGAAAACATGACAACATGCATATTAAACCTTCCTTGAAAAAAAAACATAAACAAAAAGCGATCGGGAATCAATTTTAAGGCGTTGTTAATAAATTTTGATTACATTGCGTAGTCGTTACTACAGTAATTGTTGAGTGATGCCTCCGAACGGCAATGTATTACTTAAAGGTACACCTAATATTTATCATGAAATGTACCCGCGGCGTGTAATCAGACTTGTTGTGTGGTCCAAGATTGAAGTTAGCAGCGGTGAGAATTTTGTCACGGATATTTTGAATTCTAGATTGGAGACTCTATCTACTCTTTAATAGATCAAGAAATATAAAACTGCGTAAATTCGACAGCAAAACAGTTAGATTCCTATGAACCATGTTCGATTCCCAGAGACAGTTAAAATAAGACAGCATAAAACTGAAGATGATGTTTATCCCGTGTTTATATGAAAAAAATCCTTTAATTAGAATCTGCAATTCGTACCTATATCTGCCTAGCCTTTTCCCAACTATGTTGGGGTCGGCTTCCACTCTAACCGGATGCAGCTGAATACCAGTAGGTATTTTATATGGAGCAACTGCCTATCGGACCTCCACAACCCAGTAATACGGGTAATACGATACCCCTTGGTAAGACTGGTGGCTTAACGTGCTTTCCGAGTCACGTCACGGAGGAGTCTTGGTATGTAAAGATGGTCACCCGCAGTGGCGTGCCTAGGGTTCAAAACCAGGGCAAGCCGACAGATTTTTAACGATTTAAAAAAACAGACAAGTGAGCGATTTACGGATGAAGAAGAGTTCTACATATTATTTCATGCTTCAGTACGGAATTGTCGTAAGCGCCATCTATTAACGAATGCGCGTAACCACACCGCTTCGCAGGACCTTTTCACCATAATAACTTTGTCAACGCTTGTCACATAAAAATTATTCTATCAAAAGCCGCTAGGTGGCCCCAAATTATCGATTTGTTGTTTTAACAAAATTTAAGTTTTAAGTCGATTGAAAATGAATAAGATATTACATTGGGTATATAACATTTTATAATTAATCATAATGACAATAACCAACTCTAATCTTTATTTCAAAACGCCTTTATTTCAAAGAATATCTTCGATACGAAAATTATTGTGTTTTGTGATCTTGATGAGATGTATTCTAATAAGTGGTTTGTTTTTTAGTGGTTTACCAAAACTACAATTGCCATACAAACAACACTATACAAATTTTGATGTCTTTCTTACCTAAGTTTGGTCATACTCTTAACTTTATACATACTAAACAATCGAATGCCAATTTCAATATATTCTTCGACTGACAAAAATACCTACCTAATTGTTTATATTTCCGAGTTATAGTAATTTGGGGTTGATTACGGTGAAGCAAAGAGTTACTTACTGTCAGAAAACTCAATGTATTTACATACCTTTTCGAACACAGTTTCCAAATTCACATTTTGATGATAAAAAGTAAAAACACTACTAAGTATAAGGAATGACATAGCCGCAATAACTATCACATCATTTTAAATAATAAAACTAGGTAATTCATTACCTCAATTGAAAAATAAAATACTGATCTCAAAATATTATTTCAAAACAATAACAAATTGAGTCGCTTCGCGGACTTGTAACTCACTTTACGCGGGTCAACATCGCGGCTAGTGCATTTGCGCGAACTTCAAACACACGATTCGTTCCATTCATAAAAACTCAAAAGCCGGGCTTAAATATTAGAACATTTTGCAAAATAAGTACATTCTAATAGTATCAACAAATTACGCATTTTGTATGGAAAGAGTGAGAGGTCTAGAAGCTGGCTTTTGCACCGTTGCCGCAAGCGAGTGTGAGCGAGAAAGATGCAATGTACTACAGAATTGACGTTTTCATTCATGGATGCGATCTCGGCTAACGCTATAGTGTTAGAGCGAGATCGCAACTGTGGCAGTTTGGCAACGGTGCATCGTTTGATTATGTAAAGCTGGCAACAGACGTACGTAGCTTGTACTTATAACGCGCGGCTGGTGCAGCGCGAAGTTTTTATGTTATTATTCTTATCAATTCTTGCGACATGAAGGATTGACTTGGAAGTTTATATTTATAGGATTAATTTTTTTTTTTTTTAATTGATTGGCTCAGGTTTGAAGGCAAGCCGGGCTTCTCAGCTTCTAGGGCAGTACCGCCACTGGTCACCCGTTCATGGACCAACCCGTGCGGCTGTTATTACTTAGCCTCGAGCTCCTCTGCAATTCGAATCTACTAAACACATTTGCAAGAGGAACATGACCTCTTGCATATGACATGTGTCAATAGTATGCAACTATGCACTATTGACATAAACCCTGTTAGCATAAATACGTTTGGAACTTAGTTGAAAGGCTCTTGTAATCTGCAACCCATTTTTATAGTAATCTTTATGCAACTAAAATCAATTGCAAACTTCGCTCCCTCGATCTCTTATAACTTCTCCACAAAATCCAAAGTACTAATCTGGCAGGTATTACGAGCATCGTGATACGGCGCCATTACAGTAATGCGTCCAATTGATTTAACTCTCACACTATAGGTTTGGAGGTTTATTGTTAGCCGCCACCGCTGTAAAGGGTGGAGCCGCGTAGACTTAATGTAGTACTTACTAGGCGCCTTATTTTAGAGCTTTGCATAATCAGCCTATAATGTTCCTACTGCTGGGACAAAGGCCTCCTCTCTTAGAGAAGGAGTGGGCTGTAATCTACCATGCGGGCACAGTGCGGGTTGGTAGATGTCATGTCTTTGAATACAAGAAAGTCCATTGGCAGACTTAACGGGAAGGGATACCTCACCCTTGGCAACAGGCAACTGAAGGAACAAGGGTGGGTTTTAGTCAGTAAAAGTCTGATACGCCCTCCCGTTCCGCCCAGAGCGGGAGAAGTCATTTAATGATTCTGTACCCTCAAAAAAAAGGTGAATTAATTGTAGTTGAATAAACCATAGATGAAGTTTCGTCTCCTATATGGATTTCGTTCATTAGTTATAACAAAAATCGGTGAAACGACCTTTGTACTTTAAACGGTACGTATTTGACCGTAGTTATCTTGAAAATAGTTAGAATAAACTTAGGTATTATATTATGTAACCTTATCGAGATAATTATAATAATTAAAGATAAATCCAAACGGCAAGTCTCAAGAAATAACTTCAAAGCTCCTCGCAGATACTGGAAAATAGTTAACCAAACTGGCTTACAAATCAACTCCAATTACTTGCCTTTCAATCAATCAATATAACAACTTGGTCGGATATCGCTTCCACAGAAACTCTACGAACCAACTAAGATCAGCTTACGTTAGTCAATACATTTCTAGTATTATACCGAATTCAGTCCAACTTGAAACTTCAACCAAAGAATAGATAGATACAGAAGGCCAGCTTCTAAAAACGAGCAAAAACAGAATCACGCACAGATAGGCGTAAACTGTCTCTCATCAGATAAAATCAGACAAAATTTATTCAAACTAGGTTGAGAATTAGCACTTCGTTCATCAAAATTACATAAAACAGTCCTCCAAAATACCCGCCCTTCACCATTTCCTAGTGCTTTAGCTGGGAAGAAGTGACGCAACAAACTCCCCAGCAGGACACCTATACCATATGTCCCAATATTCCAACATGAAAAAATCGGAAACTTTACTCAAGCAGATATAAAAAATAAAAACGTAAACAGAAACACAAACAGACCATTACTCACAAGGCGCAATCAAATGTAAGTCACGAGTGCGCTTGCACTCGTTGTACGTGAGGCATGTGTATGTGTGCGTGCGTTTTCACACGTTCTATGGAGCTGACCTTCTGTACTAATCTATTCTGTGCTACAACTTTACAAACTGTACACCCCTTCATTCAGAACCGAACTACTAATTCTGTCTAGCGCGAAATTCTGGCTAACTCAATTACACCGAAATAGTTTTAAAACAGAAAGGGACTGCAAAGTTTTGAGTTTTCCTATAACAAACACTGTGTTGTAACTTCCTTTAAAGTTCTTAACTTTGTGGTGATAACCTTAGACACAGACGAGGATAATTTTGGAGTGTTCGGTGATTGAGTTTTAGTAATGATTGCTATTATGTTTTTTGCGTAAGTGTCGCCATAAAAATTATTAAAATCCACACAAATTTTGTAAATGCGTAATTTAACTCTGTGTCAGACACACAGAGTTAAATTACGCATTTACAAAATTTGCACGCCAATTTTTACACGCCTTATCGGCTGAACAGATTTCGATAAAATTTGGCAAACAGTGTTGATCAATGCTCATGCCTTCTCTGAATGAGAAGTGGCTTTGCCCAGCTGTGGGACATTAATAATAATATGACGGACAGGTTAACAAAAAACTCCCTTTCTCTCGGTATCGTCAGCTATATTTTAACTACTGCGGGGCGTACTATGGGTAGTGTTGGTCATTGCGCAAAAGAAAAACCGTTTGCAGTTCTGATCAAATTATAATTTTATTTACGATCAATTAATTACACTAGCAGTTCACACACTGTAGGTGCACGACACAAATATACGGAACGCGCGACAGTTTCTAAACGTGTTCACTGCTTAACCGCCACCGAGCAACTATATGTCACCGGTCCAGCGTTATGTTGTAGACTCTGTCGAGCGCCGCTAGGCGGCGCTGGCACCCCGATTAGTCAAATCTGTGACGTCTTTCACATAATCCTAACTAATATTATAAATGCGATAGTGAGTTTGTTTCTTTGCTTGTTACGCTTTCACGCTAAAACGGCTGATCGGATTTGGATGAAATTTGGCACAGAGGTAGACCTTGACCAGGAGAAGGACAGAAAACATTTTTATGCCGATATTCCCACGGGATCGAGACTTATGCGGGTAAAACCGTGGGGCGCAGCTAGTAATTAATAAGCTGGTATCTTAAACATATCCAAATGGACTCCGAGATCTCCAATCTCAGTAAAATCAAACAGACCCTGGAATAACTCGAATTAATAGAATATCTAGTCAAACAGACACATTCAGTCTAGCATTATTTGCCTTCTATTCTACGACTTCGATAACGTAATCAGACTAACATAGTGACTGAGTAAACTTTATGTGTGGCCATTAAAATAGCGGCGTGTATCTTGTGAGGGTATAATTTTAGTAGCCATTTTGTGTTTTGTGGCGGCATCTACATCGTCACACGCGAACTACGCATCAAAGACCTGACGTCACACAAATCCTGCATCGCGAAAACAGAGTTTACTGCGCGATCGACATTATTATCCATACTAATATTATATATTCGAAAGTAACTTTGTCTGTCTGTCTGTCGGTCTGCCTGTCTGTCGGTCTGTCTATCTGTCGGTCTGTCTGTCTGTCGGTCTGTCTGTCTGTCTATCTGTATGTTACCTATTCACGCCTAAACCACTGAACGGATTTCAACAAAATTTGGCAAGGCACCCTGGGGAAGGACATAGACTACTTTTATCAACCTACCGCGCGGGGGAAGCCGCGGGCGGAAGCTAGTATTTAGATAACTTCCCGACATTAATTCGTCCGAGGATCCTCTCTTTTCTATATTGGGCGATATATTGGGCGAGTGACTACACTTACGACTACGACTTAACTACACGCTAAAGATCTAGTAGGTACTTTTGGATTGACCCATACGGGTCGGACTTAGAGAGTGGATTGCGTCCGTCGTAATGACGTTGAAGCCAGCAACAATTTAAGACTAAAATCTTTCTACGCCTGTTTAGTAGCTACACACGTAGCTCCTGTTTCCGTCGAGCATGCGCCTTAAACGTACGTAATTTTAGAATGAATGTAGACATAGTGTAGGAGCTAGCTACCACAAAACCGTTTCTATTTCGGCGGTAAGTCAGACTCTCTGTTGAATTTCATCATAGCTGCGATTGGATACTTTGGTTAGTCAGTTCTGGGAAATTGGCTAAATTTATTTGTTTTGTTTGGTCTTTGTTCTGTTATAGTCTTAGCATTGGTTTGGATAAAGTCTTTAATAGTCTTAGCAAGGTGAAGGCCGTTGGGAATGAAGTTGTGGCGGTATCTTCATCGCCACATGCGAACTACGCATCAAAGACCAGACGTCACACAAAAAATCCTGACGTCACATAAATCCTGCATCGCGCAATTAGAGTTTACCGCGCGAAGGACATGTATACGATCCAACACCAATCATTGGGCAGTTGCCCGCCAGACACAACACCCGTCTGGTCGGAGGATCCTCCCTTTTCTATGGAGGATGATTGAACTTCACACCCTGTTCCTCATACCACTAAAAAGTAAAGGATAGGCAACGCCTCTGTGATTTGTTAGGTCACTCGGGGATTATGTCAAGAAGATTAACACTATCGATGGTACAGTCACGGACTTTAATTGATGAGCCACCTTCAAACTTTTCAATTTTGCAGTTTCATACATTCACGAGATTACATGATTAAACACGAACTCATCGCAAGCTCGTAAACAAGATGACAAATAAATTATTTTTAATCGGAAATATCCATAGAGGTTGACTAATAAGTTCTCAATTATAAAAATAAATACAATGTTGCATTTAGTTTATCCAATCTATTTGATACCGACCTCCTTTGAATCATAGCTCATTAGCTCGATAATTATGAAAACATAACTGAAGACAGTGACAGTTGAAATATCAAGATGACAAATATATTATTTTTAATCGGAAATATCCATAGAGGTTGACTAATAAGTTCTTAATGATAAAAATAAATACAATGTTGCATTAAGTTTATCCAATCTATTTGATACTGACCTCCTTTGAATCATAGCTCATTAACTCAATATTTTGAAAACTTAACTGAAGATAGTGACAGTTGAAATATCGATGTCAGAGAATTTCTCCGTACGCTAACGTTACTATCGCAACAGTAACCTAGCAACAATTGTTTATCGTTGCTAGGTTAGTGTTGCTGGACCTGCAATTGGTTGACTTTGAGTAGTCACTCTGCTGTCAAGTTTGTAGTTCTGGCTCTCAGGTTAGCCAACCGGTAAAGATATGAAATATAATTTTCTTCTTCTAACATGAAGACATATGACTTTGCCGACACGCAAAGTCATATGTCTTCACCGAATAAACCCGATTTAGATTACACGGCTAAAATACGAACAGTGCCAGGTGGCTCATCAATTAAAGTCCGTGACTGTACATAGTACCTACAATAGCTGTCTAAGTGTCCCATAAAGAATCGATCTTAATAGCACCCTTTCTAATTAAACCTTTTGAGATCACAGTTTTTGAGATGTCCATGTCGGTAGAAAATATAATGAATAAATAGGTAGTGTTAGACGTTTTTGTCAAACACATCGGAATAAAGCCTCGCGTAGACTGGCGCGACGCGACAGCGCGACACGACTCTAACTATTACTAAGAAAACTTCACGGTGTAACAATTACCGGTGTCGCGTCGTACCGTCGCGTCGCGTCGCGCCAGTCTGCACGAAGACTCTTCAATTTCTTGGAAATATTTTATAACCATTATTTAGGTACTCTTAAAGACTGCTTTTTTAGCATAAATTATGAATTATCCATCGCTTTCTAATCTTAAGATACACGAACTTTTGAGTAATTTCTTCTCAATCAGTTTTATTTTTGTAAAGGTTGGCACACATTATGTCGAACCACAGGAATCTTGTCAGACATTTTACATTTATGAATTTATGAACTACTTGTTTTGCTCGCTGTGTTTAGGTGGAGCTAGGCAATTTGTGCGTTACGTGTGCAATCAGGCTTGTTTTCGACAAGATGTGGAATTGTGTAAATAATAGAATACGTTGTTGCAGCTACGTTGAAATTGTTTTTGTTACACAGAAATAATACAACTAACGAAAGCTGAATTTTTCAAAAGACTGGATGGCAATGTAAACAGCTGCCTTAAAAAATAAAAACCTACGTGAAACCAGAGCGTTGAAAAGTGTCAGATATCGGCTAAAGCTAAACAGAAGGATATAAGCTGAACCAAAGGTCTAATAAAAAAACATTTAACACACAATTATAGAGAACAGCAGTGGTGGCCCAGTGGTAACGGCCGTGACTTACGACTTGTAGGTCGTAGGTTCGAACCCAGACAGGCGCTTTACTTTGTGTAAATAATTTCATCACCACTGCTCTCAAAACGGTGAAGGAAAACATCGTGAGGAAACCGGCATGTCCTAGAACCAAAAATTTTAAAGACATGTGACATCTACCAACCCGCACTGGGCCCGTGTGGTGGATTACGGCCCACTCCCTCTCACAGAGAGGAGGCCTGTGTTCCAGCAGTGGGAACAATATAGGGTACTGAATATATAGATATATAATTATGTATTTATATGATAAATACATATATTAATGTTTTTTTCATTCAGGTCAAGCCAACATTATTACCAATATGAGACTCAACAGCAGTTTTACTAATCGGAGACTTGATCAGGCTTTCAGAAATTGTAAGTTAGTTGATTGATTGATTATAACGGGCTGACACACCAATTCCTCGCCCGTTGCACACCGTTGCGGCCCGATTCAATGAGTGAGTACCCTAACGGTGTAAATCTACTATTTATTTACAAAGTACCATAAAATTTCGTGTTGCAAAAGGTTGACTAAATAGTTCTGACCGTTTAGTTTCTAATTAGATATGCCTCAATGGTTAAACAATCATTGGCAAAAAACGTGATCATAATTTATTAACTGTTACGTCTCTAACTTTTGTTATGAACTTTATAACTTTGGTTTTAAAGCTTTTTTTGCTTTGGCATCAAGTTATTTGACTGTAAAATTAATGTTGTCGAGGTCAAATTCTTAGAATACTGCCAGGCGAATTTTGTGCGTATTGCAATGGAATAGAGTCATGTAACAAATTGATTTTAAGCTCTCAGAATTTTAGTGAGCTTCGTAAAATGTTTAATGATGATCACTGTCACACTTTTTCAATTATTTTGCACTTGACGCCCGATTGAGTTGTTGCGGATACGTCTGTATTTTTTTTTTTGTTTTAGGCAGCTTCTTTTGCACGCCTTTTATAAATAAATATGATTAGTACAAAACAAAGTACTTACTTAACATTTTAAGTTAAATTATTAACAACTAGCTACCGCCAGCGGCTTCGCCCGTGTCGGAATATGTAGAAGAACATAATTATCTTTAATTTCCTTTCCTAAAATTGCATGGAATTAGTATGTACTTATGTTCCGTCAAGACTGTAGAGTGTTTCTAGACGAACTAATGGATTCCGAACGAAACTAGTGATCTGTGATTTGGTCTAAATAAATACAAAAACTTATTTTATTTTTACCTAAAAGGGCCATGGGAAGAAACGTCCCCACCCACCAACACGCTTGAGACTAGTGTCATTCGAAGCGTCTGGTGGGTTCGATACTTTTTTACTATGGCGACATTTTTCAAAAATGTGGGGTTTTCCTGGAATATTACTTTTTTATTCAATATTAGCATTATTTTACATTTATATATTTTCTTAGTTTGCACTTAAGAGGCATAGAATATAGCGACCTAAATATGGTTCTCATTCATGACAACCTTTCTTTTTATCAGGGACCATTTTTTTTTTCTCTGATACCTTTTTTTAAAGTTAGGTTCGGTTAGGTTATGTTTGGTAAGGATAGGTAATTATAGCTTAGGTTAGGTTAGCTAACCGAAAAGTTTAGGTTAGGTTAGGTTAGCTAACCGAAAAGGTTAGGTTAGGTTAGCTTCTGTGCGCTGTCAACGCGGCTCTACGTGGGAATCGTGCGATCGATGGCCCTTTACGGGGCTCCGATCTGGGCGGCTGACCTGACGGCCGGTAGTATCGCAGTCCTGCGCAAGCCGCAGAGAGCGATGGCCGTCAGAGTCATCAGGGGGTATCGCACGATCTCCTACGAGGCGGCTTGTGCACTGGCCGGATCCCCGCCCTGGAACCTCGAGGCGAAAGTACTCGCGTCATCGTATCGGTGGCGCGAGGAAGCGAGAGTGCGGGGTGAGCAACCGATGCAGCGACACATAGAGCTGCATCGGTCTCAGCTTCGCGAGGTCTTGGTGGCGGAATGGCGGGACAGGCTTTCACGCCCTACCGCCGGCCTCGACATCATCGAGGCGGTCCGGCCGGTGCTCGAGCGCTGGCTCGGGAGAAGGCACGGCTCCCTGTCGTTTCGGGTGACGCAGGTGCTCTCGGGGCATGGTTGCTTCGGGAAGTACCTGTGTCGCATAAACAGCGGACGGAGCCGGACGCTCGGTGTCACCACTGCGTCGACTGCCGGGAGGACACGGCGCGGCATACGCTGGCAGAGTGTGCCGCTTGGGAGGAGCCGCGCCATGCCCTCATCTCAGAAGAAGGCAGTGACTTGTCGCTGCCGGCCGTAGTCGAGTCGATGGTCGGCAGCGAGGAGTCCTGGGACGCAGTGGTTTCCTTCCGTGAGACAGTCGTCTCGCAGAAGGTGGCTGCGGAAAGGGAGAGGGAGATCTCTTCCACTCACCCGGCCCGCAGCAGGCGCACAGGGCGTCGGCGGAGGGCGGTAAACGCCCTCTTCCAGCCCCCCTAAATGGGTCCAGTGACGACGGACTCGGGGACGTCTGTCGCCCCCTACACATCAGGACCCGAGGTGGCGGTGCGTAGTGTTCCACGCGCGCCCCTCTTAGACGTCACGGGGGGAGTCAAACACCTCACTCCTCGGGTCACGGGGGGGCCCCTGACCCGAGGAGTCCCGCAATGGCGGGCCAGTCTGGGGTTGCGGAAGATTTTTACGTTCCCGTGACCCCCGGCGAAGGTGTGAGCTGGAACACTGGGGTGGTTTTTAGTCAGTAAGAGTCTGACAGACCCCTCCGCCCGCCCCAGGGCAGAGGTCATCCATGAGGATTTAAAAAAAAATAGGTTAGGTTAGCCGTTTTTTTTTAAGTTTTTTGTAAAATTATCCAATCACAAGAATACACAAATGCTGTTCATCATTGAGGCGTTCCATTTGACCTTCAAAATCCAAGATCAAATTATCACTGTTAGGTTAGGTGAGGTTAGGTTATGTTTGGCAAGGATAGGCAATTGTAGCTTAGGTTAGGTTAGCTAACAGAAAAGTTTTTTGTTATTACAAAAAAACCCCATTGATTTTGCAATGGAGCAAGACAGTAAGTCTTTCTCGGGATCCCTAAAAACATATTGACACGTATCCTATGACTGTTGGAGGGTGGGGACGGAGTCCATACAAAATCCCCCATGGTCCTTTAAGCATAACAACTTGATATTATTGTATCTAAATTATTCTCTTAATTTCATGTGTTATTATATATGTATAAGCTGTTGTGAATAATAAATGTGGTAAACTCAGTGAATGTTATGTTTAAAGGATTTCATCTAATTAAAGTCTGATAAATTGTTATAATAATACATTCCCTAACTTATAAGGTTTTAAAAGAGTTCTGCCAAATTAGATTTACTTAAGACTATCAATATTAAAAGTTATTTAGTCAAAATGTATGATTGGTTAAAAAAGGGCGGCATAATGTGAGGCTGCTGGGGAAGGGATAGAGAAATGAGGGAAAGGGGCTAGGAGGACTCTTCCTTTTTGGGGCGACATTCCTTGGAAAAGGATCGATAATTCACCGGAATTATATTGGTCTCACAGATTACCATTATTTTTAAATCTATTATTGTCTGCTTGAAAATCTTGATACAGAAATAGTAATCGGTGTGATTGAAGGAGCTAAGTAAGTTAAGTACTTTAATTAATTATAATAATATTCTGTAGGTACCCTCTAAAATTGTTCCTAAACAACCGGTACGTAACTGGCTTGTTCCTGCCAGTAATAACTTCTGTAATAATACTTATTTATACCATAAACCTGTTATGTACCTTAAAATGTTATAATGTTGCTCAAATGTGTGTTAATATAAAAACACCATTTTGTTGTACATCCATGTAGTAGTGCACTATTGAGTTTGTGTAGATAAAGTACCTATTGGATTCCTGAAATGATAACTCTTGATCTTAATGATAAACCGGGGAGTTTCTTGCTCGTTCTTCTCCTGTCAGAGTTAGTTTTGGAATGAGCAACTAGCTTTTTCTCTACCTTCCTATCTAGATAATATTATAAAATAAATGCCTAGTCTTGCCTGTACTGTTGTTTTTTATGATATAATCCCTTCGTTCAGGTACACACGGCTACACATCAACCTAGACTGTTTGGACTTTGATCTATTAGAAGTTGAACGCTGCGAATCGTGCGAGAGGGTGCGTTATATTTTTGTTGTTTCATCCCACTCACGCACGTCGGCGTCGTCTGTGGGGGTGCGTGCCACGCGACGCTGCCGCCACCATGCGGCACTCTGACTTTACCTTTATGAATCATAATTTATTATTATTTTGTAAGCAAGTGGTGCTCGTTGCGTTTGGATAGAATAATTATTATTATGAGTTGCTTTTTTGATTTGCGCTATGCCTGCGAGTGTGCACCAATTCATCCATTAGTTATTATCATTTAATTAATAATTATATTTCTAGCTTTTCCCCTTGGTGCGCACGCTTGTAATTCGGATATCTACATTACGTCCGATTTTAATACAAACTTGCAACCGCTATTTTACCACCAAGTGAAACACGTATTTCTTCATTTTTAACCAAAAATATCATAATTAATTATTTATCAACATTTTTAACCTGTTTTTCCGTTCTTAACGACACAAAATATTGTGTCGTCAATAGGGGGAAAATCGACGTGATTTTGCAGATATTTATTTATTTTAAGCACAATATAACACCTTTACAGACTCATCTAAGGCGATGTTATTTATAAGTCACACATATAGTTGGAAGCTTGGAAAATTTCTCATTCCCCTAGAAAAAACCTTACCTACTAATTTAAAATGTATGTTTGTTTGGCTGTAAGTGTTTGATTAGTTGTTAGGTTGTAAGTTTGTAACTGTTTGATGCACTTTCACAGCAAAACTACTAAATCGATTAGGGGCTTGAACCCATAGGATTGTTTCCAAATGGATTAATGGTTTTTAATGGATTAAAGGTTTTTTAATGGATGGATGGAATGGATGGACATTGATTACCTACTTCCTTTATTTTTTATAGTTAGGTTAAATACTAAAACAACGTTTTAAAAATCAACTCTTTATTTCAATATAAAATTACCACAACACACACCCAACAAATTACATACAACAATTACCTAAATAGAAGGCAAATAAAACTTAATACTAAAAACAATTAGATAGAGTCCTATTCTATTCAGATACCAGCGATATTCGATAGATATACCGTTGTGGGTAACGAAATACGAATGGTATTTCGCCGGCTATTTGTATTCCATAGAGATATATTATTAAATCTCTATGTTGTATTCAGACGCTCTATTGTGAGTTTCATTTAAGGTTGATGCGCTAGGGTGGCCCGCGAAATTCAAATTTTCTTACGTTTTTTGCAATTTGCAGGTCAGTATCAGGTTGTATGTTGATCTAAATATTATTAGCGCTCGTAACAAATATGGATTTACAGAATTATACACATTGAAACCAGCAATACAACTCTCTAAGCTCATGTAAGTGTATTTAATGACTATTTCATGAAATCATGACATTTGGCACTTTCACTCATTGCATGGGTCATCAATATGATGAACCAACAGGAGAACAAATCAGTCGAAGAAAGCCTAGAAATAATTATTATATCTTTTTATAAATAGTTTTTACATCGTTGTGGATAATAATTTTACTAAAAATCATCAGTTATGATGACACAAAAATAGTGCCGTAATGCACTGGTTGTGAAAAAAATGTGTCTTGTTATTTTTTTATCATAAATAGTGATTTTTATATATTATTACCCCGACTATTATTATTATTATTATTAAAAAACGACATAAAACAATATTTTTTTGCCAAAATATACACCGGTCACTTCAACGACAACATCTACTCATATTTCTTAATCTTTGTGTTTTTATTTTCTGTTATTGTCTTATTGTTGTTAGATTACTTATCTATTCACAATGCTACCTGCAAAATTTCGTGACAATCCGTAGTTTTAACAGAAATCGTAATAACAAAAGAACGAAGACACTACTGATACCATTCTTTATTCGTAAATACAATTATAGTCATCTGCCCATTGTTTATAAATAAGTAGATAATAATATGTGGTCTGTTTATTCAATAACCCAAACTAATTAACGATAACAAGCTGCGTTCAGTAAATCTCAAGTGTTTGTGTTTCTTGTGCGTGCGCTGATACCGCGAGCGGCGCGTGGCCTCACGGCCGTGCGGCGCGGTTCTAAAGAATAGTGAAATAATAGCGGCGCGGTACTTTTTGCACTTGAAAGGTTAATATTAAATAGCTACCTACTTATCATAATCTAAACATACTACAAGTTACCTCAGGGGCTAACAATAGCTAAAAATATAAATCAACAATAAACATAATAACAACACAGTTGAGTTTCATCAACAATATACGTATTTAAAAAAATATTCATCCAGTGACAACCCTCTATATTCAACTAAAAATAAAACTTGACTTGGTTTATTGGTCTATGCTACTAGGTAATGATGCAGCAGATAAGAAATATGCTCATGCTAGAGTAATTTTATATAAATACCTAGTTAGACAAATTAAAAAACAATTATGGCATGCAAAAGAAAAGATATTAACCTTAAAAAAAATATAAAGTATTGGCATTTAACAATCAAATATTATTATAGATAGGTAAGCGTAAGACAGATTATTACCTATCAAAATTAACATAGTTCGAGTTTCTTCGGGAGCCAACACTAGTAACAAATATAAAACTTGACAATAAAAATAGTTAACAACAGTTTAAAATTTAAACTCAACTGAGTTATACAAATCAACATTTAGAGAAACATTTGTGTAATTATAATCATGACTTAGGGCGAGACGAATAACAACATAATCCTCAAAAGAAACAAACAAGAAAAAACAGAAACAATTTACAGTTAACCTAATCAGTTTGCCTACGAAGTAACTTTGCCTAATATCAGAAGTGTGCAAGGTGGTATTATGGCATTGGTGTTTTAAAACGATTTATCCTGAAAATACGCCTAAATATAGCTGGAAATTGGTTAAAAGAATGAAAACCACAGGTATTCAAATGCTAGATCGTTAATATCTGGTGGGTCCACCATTAGCGTCTAGCACTGCATCCAGCCTGGCTTTCATTCCAGTAACCATGTTCCAACACATATCTCGAGGATCCCCCCTCATCAATTCCCACGTTTGGATTGCCGCTTGCCGCAAGTTTTCTACGTTGCGCACTTCTGATACATCCTAATTGAGAACCATCTGTCCCCAAAGGTTCTCAATTGGGTTGAGGTCGGGGCTCTTCGCAGGCCATGGCATAAGCTGAATATCTGGCTGAGCTTGGAGCCACGCCTGAACTACTCTGGCACTATGGATAGAGCTGTTGTCCTGGCAAAGATAAATGGTGCCTGTCGGATGGTGCAATCGCACAGTCGGCACCATAACATCTCTTAGAATGTCGATATACTGTTCCGACGTCATGCGGCCTGATATTTCAACAAGTTCGCCAGGACCAACCGAACTCATCCATCCCCAGAATCCCAAGCTCAGCCGACCACTCGACCTGTTGGGTATGACGTTTTCCACGTGGTATCTTTTATTATCTCGACGCTTTAATATCTTCCTTCCATCTTTGTCCGATTTAAAAGTTTTTTCGTCAACAAATATGACGACATTGTTTTCCCAGTCAAAATGGTAGTATTCTAAACAAAAAGCTACTCTAGCCTCAGCATGGGCCGAGGAAAATACAATTTTTTTTGCCGGGATTCTTGTCTTCATGCCCACGGCCTGCAATCTGCGTCTGATTGTTTGGGTTGATACCTGAAACAATAGTTAAAAAAAACAATTCTTCAAAAACAATTAAAATTAAGAAACCTACCTATTTACCTAATGCTTTAATAACCTAAAATTTTTCAATAAGTACTCTTGCGATACGATTACGATGTAAGTTAATGATAATAACATTACTTTTAACAAGTCGCACCGCCTCGCAACTTACGAACTACCTACGTGTCAAATGGCTTTCGCGCCGGCTGAGCCTTGACGCATTAAATAATAATAATACATCTGTCTATCTATACTAATATTATAAAGGGGAAAGATTTGATTGTTTGTTTGTTTGCATTGAATAGGCTCCGAAACTACTGAACCGATTTGAAAAATTCTTTCACTGTTGGGAAACACCATCACCGAGTGACATGTTATATTTTCAATAAAATTAGGGATCCTTACTAAAACTCCAATAATGTAACCCAAGGCGTAAAAAAAATACCTAAAATATTCTTTACATCGCGTGCGCTGCGAAAACTATTGATGTTAGAATAACATAACTACGACTTTGCAGGACACATCATTTACAAAAAGTGTCGACAGCATATTATGTCTTACTTTACGCGTCAACACACATTGCACATTGCATTAAATTTTATTTCCCAGTTATTACACTGACTAGTTTTATTGCACAAAAATGTCTGCGTCTTACAAAAATATTAATTACTAGCTGTGCCCCGCGGTTTCACCCGCGTAGGTCTCGACCCTGTGGGAATATAGGGATAAAACGTATTTATGTCCTATTCCAGGTCATGGTCTACTCATGTGCCCATCCTCTCCTCTCTAGAGTAGCGGCGCGGCGCGGCGCCGCCGCCGGCGTCGAACGGTTCGCGTATTGTATTTTAATACTCATGATAACTTCGAAATTAAATGTCCGATTCGAATGAATTAAAAAGTATTTTATTGCTACATAAATACCCTTGGTGTTAAAACTATTCGTTTGAATAAGAATTAATATTATGCTGATAATACTCGCAATTATTGCATTAATTTCGAACAAATTTGATTACCATAAAAAGTTATACCTAGTGAGTCAATCTTACAAGATAGACATATGCTGTCGTGGAACTTTTAATAAGGAACAATTCCATGATACATGATATTTGCGTAACTTAAGGGGGATGCGCTAGGGTAGCCCGTGAAATTCAAATTTTTTACGTTTTTACAATTTGCTGGTCAGTGTCAAGTTGTATGTTGATCTAAATATTATTTGCGGCCGTAACAAATGGGTTTACATAATTATACACATTAGAATCAGCAATGCAACTCTCATGAAAGTCTCAAATGTTATGATTTCATGAAGTAGTCATTCAATGCACTTTCATGAACTTAGAGAGTTGTATTAATTTATAATTTTTCAATTCCAACCAGTAGTTCTTGAGATTAGCGCGTTCAAACAAACAAAAGAAAACAAACAAACTCTTCAGCTTTATAATATAAGTATAGATAGATGAGGAAACGAAACGTCCAAACTATCAAACATACTTATTATTCCCGAAGCTATCCGTGCGTGTGTGTGTTTGAGCTGTGTTAATGTAGCGGTGCGATTTTTGCGATTCGATAACTAAACATTTTGAGAACGCGTTCATAAGTGTTAGTAATCTAATTATGTATAATCTATCCCACCAAAAACCTCTAGACCTTAGTCAAAATATGTGGCTTGGTCGTTTCGCTAAAACGGTTACGTCACATGGGCGTAAGGTGAAAAATTGATTCACTGTTAATTACTTTTCTGTTATACAATACCTATACTCCATTTGAAATAAGATTAGACGTTTAAATAAACCTTTTTTACAGTCCGTTCAACCGATTTTGACTTCTATTGCGTTGGTCGCATGACAAATGGCAGCTGCAGTAGACAGTTGGTATTGTGTAACCTTTTTTGCTTTTAATGCCATCCTTATGCCTACGGTATAGAAGTCAAAATCGGTTGAACGGACTGTATAAAGGTTTGTTTCAATGTCTAATCTTATTTCAAATGGGGTATAGTTAATTATTAATTCATTTATAAGTGTAGTAATTGATGTATAATCTATCTACAAATAAATCAAATTGAAGTGTCTGTTTGTAATGTCAAAATAACAGCTTTTTACTCATCATCTGCCTAGCCTTTTCCCAACTATATTGGGGTCGGCTTCCAGTCTAACCGGATGCAGCTGAATATCAGTATTTTACATGGAGCGACTGCCTATCTGACCTCCACAACCCAGTAACTGGGTAATACGATACCTAACCTAACCTAACCTAACAGCTTTTTACGAAATGCATGAATATAACTTATTACAAAAAAACAAAATATTAAAATTGTTGTCTATCTGTCTGTTTTTTTCGTTTCCGCCTAATCTCCGAAACTGCTAGACTGAACGGTTATTTTTACATTACAAACAGACACTTCCATTTTATTTATTTGTAGGTATTTATAAAAGCAGATAAATAAGTATTCAACTTACGCTATACTCTGTGGCAGTAATCTGCGTGTTCAAAAATGGCTGGTTAGTATGCTCTGCAACAATGGTAGCATCTTGCTCAGCAGTGGTGGCGCGCTGGTAGAGCTGCCGGTGGTGAGCCGATAGGTCACCCCCAGTCTCCTCATTCCGTCGCAACCAAAAGTTGATTGTTGTTCTCTAAAACATTGTTACTTAACTTTAATTTTACATCATCAATAGATACCCAAATATTGTTCCACAATAACATAGGTAATACCTAACGGTCTTAGTGTAAAAGGTGACACTCTGATTATTTTTCTCAGATAACTCATAAATCAGTGACCTACATCCTCGACGTAATCGTCACTTATCATCAGTTTTACCCGCCTTTGTTTCGATACCGTGGGAATATCGGGATAAAAAGTATTCTATGTCCTAATCCAGGTTATGGTCTATTCATGTGCCAAATTTCATCCAAACCTGTTCAGCCGTTTTAGCGTGACACAAATAAACTCACTTACACATTTATTTTTATTATTAAGTTAGAATTATTACCTATCGTTATCTTGCGCGGTCCTGGGTGCAACCGTGCAAACCGGTCGACAACGGCGCGTTGCGCTGTGGCCCTGTCGCGTAAATTTAAAATAAATAACATTCAAAACGTTAACTACTGAGAAACAATTAACTAATTACCTATCTTTTGATGCGCGGCCGGTGGTCGGCGCAGCTTTGTAAAAAAAGGTTTTTAGTAAAATGGTAGCCATTGTCTTGAATGCAATGAGTCTCTTGGGTAATTCTAATCCTAGCTAACATTATTAATGCGAAAGTGAGTTTGTTTGTTTGTTTTTACGCTTTCAGGGTAAAACGGATTAACAGATTTGGATTAAATTTGGCACATGGGTAGACCATCACCTGGGTTAGGACATAGGATTCTTTTTATCCCGATATTCTCACGGGATCGATACTTATGTGGGTCAAAGCGCGGGTCGCAGCTAGTTACTAAATATTATCTATCGTCATGCGGCGCGTTGCCGCAAAACACATAATTAATTAATAAGTATTAAAACTTATATCACTCACCGTTATCCCCGTCCTCCTTTCAATTTCTTTGATGGTATAACCATTAATATTAGTCCACCACGCAGAGTAAAAAAACTAAATAGGTAGAACTAATTATGTTTATAAACAATAAACAACCACGGCCACGGAACAAAAAAAAAATCACTGTCAGTGAGAACAACAGCCCCGGCCGCGTTAAAATTATGTGTGAATCCCGGACGATATTTGGGAACTGACTGAATTATTAGATATAACATTGAACAACTAGCGAACTTTTTGGCCAAAAAAAGTGCATCTGTGTGCGTAGGCGTAACGCAGCAAATGCGGTGATTGGTCGATGCCACGATACTCAGTCCCTGTCCTACAATTTTCTGTATCGCTGGTAGCGTAGTTATGGGTATATAGGGTGTCTAACTTGATGTGTAGCCGTGTGTACACACAACCCTTTTACACACAGTGAATATACTTTAATAGATAATATACATCTCTCACAAACACTAAACCCCATTTAAAACTTAGTCACCCTAACACCCGCGTGTTATTTTTATAAATTATAGCCTATGTTACTCAGGGTGAATGTAGCTTTTTAATGGTGAAAGAATTTTTGAAATCGGCGCAGTAGTTTTTGAGTTTATTCATTACAGCCCAAAAGGCTGGCAGAATTGCCACGTTGAATGGCAATGCTGATACTTTGGGCTAAATATAGGCCAGCCCTCTGGTCACGTGAAGAGTCAACCAATCGCTTAGCGATGTCCCGAAATACTTGATGAGCACTTGGACCCCACGGCCCTAGTGTTTCAACCCCAAAGGGCTCAAAAATATAGCTCCTAATAAGGTAATAAGGTTAACCTTATTAAACAACAACCTTATATAACATCCTCATTGTTGTTATATTTGCGCCGTTTGAGGTTTTCTGCTTCTGTAGCAGCTGCCCCAGCACAGCCCACCGTGCTAGGAAGATGGGATGGCGCGAGGTATTTTTTTTTTTTGATTGTGGGAAATCATCAAATGACTTCTCCCGCTCTGGGCGGAGCGGAAGGGCGTGTTAGACTTATACTGACTAAAACCCACCCGTGTTCCTTCAGTTGCCTGTTGCCAAAGTCCCGGTATCCCATTCGGACTTTCCCGCAACCTTGGCAGGGCGAGGGTGTCGACACAGGTTGTGTCCCACCTGTGATTTCTTACATAGTCCTTTTGCTTCGTCTGGAACCTTCGTAGCAGGTGGCGTTCTGCAGTTTCTGCCTACCCCCATAGGGAGAAGTCATGAGTTTAATGATGTGTCTGTAGTAAGTACAACTTGACTGCCTTGTTAAGTCGTTAGCTTAGTCGCAAAGCGATTACTGAGGCTGGTCCTATATTCGATCTCCACATCGAATTACACTAGGTAATTTTTCTATCGGTAAAGTGTCAGTAATAAAAAAAAAATCGTTAAAATCGGCATAGCATAAGCATAATCAGCCTATAATGTTCCCACTGCTGGGACACAGGCCTCCTCTCTGTGAGAGGGAGTGGGCCGTAATCCACCACGCGGGCCCAGTGCGGGTTGGTAGATGTCGCATGTCTTCGAATTTTTGGTTCTAGGACATGCGGGTTTCCTCACGATGTTTTCCTTCACCGTTTTGAGAGCAGTGGTGATTAAATTATTTACACAAAGTACCTAAAGCGCCTGGCAGGGTTCGAACCTACGACCTACAACTCGTAAGTCGCGACCGTTACCACTGGGCTACCACTGCTCTCCAGTTAAAATCGGATCACTCATTAAAAAAAATATACGCATCGACTTGAGAACCTCCTCCGTTTTTTTTCGTCGGTTAAAAATAAAATAGTCTTTTATTGCAGGCATAATACTCATATACAAAAAATAGAGAGACAGACAAATTAAAAATCCGGAGTCACATGTAATCTGTATGATTTATATATTTAACACGTATGACTCCGGATTTTTTAACCGACTTCTTCAAAAAGGAGGAGGTACTATGTTCGTTTGTATGTTATTTTTGTGTATTTATTTGTCTGTTTGTGATGTCTTGTTAATTTTATAATTACTAAATGCATTTGAAAGCTTAAAAAAAACAAATTTGATAATCATTGTCTGTCTTTCTGTTTGTTCCGGCTAATATTTTTTTTGGCTATTTAGAAAAATAATTAGAAATATTAAAGTCGCGGGCAACAGCTAGTCAATAATAAAAGCTGCTACCGCTGCTTATCATTCAGAACATCCTTCTACTTGTCGAGCTGAAAACTGTGGCACTTTCCAACTTGTGGCGCTAGTGTCGCTGTGGCAAACGAGACGACTCTAATGTTACTGGACCAACTTTCGTGCACGACATTACATAGATTTTAAGACGATGGATAAGGAATGATGGTGCTTTGGGGGTGGTACTGGGGGTGGTGGGGGTGCAACTACCTCCTGCTCAATATTATATTATATAATATATATAAATATTATAATAATATATTGTGTGAGATACATCAGTTCGTTTGACCATTTATTATGTTTTGTGCTTCGTTCTCGATATAATATTCATCTCATCTCTCTAAACTGTAGGTGTTCTTTTCCGTCCTAATTCATAATATTTTTTGGCTTTTTGCCAATTTTTATAGAGTTTTAACATTCTTAATGGCTATGTAAGTATGTGTAATTATTGTTGTCTATTATCTTGTGTGCAGGATTTGTGAATATAGTCAAAAACATATTTAGGGTTATGTGAAACATAATATATTTTTCTGTACTTTAAATTAGGTCCCTAATTAAAAATATATTTTTGTCATTATGTTGTTACTTAAGTACCTATAGTCAACTTCATAATTGCTTTACCACCCCTAGGTTTAATGTCACTTGCACGTCACAAAAATGCAAGGTCTAAGTCTATGAGACCGTCAAGCGCATTTCATATTTGTCTATGAGAAGTTACTTAGAGAAGTTTCAATTTACTGGGAATTGTTGTCAAAAGTGATAAACCAATTACAAGGTCGAATAGACCTATTCTACTTAAATCTCTAAATACTTATCCAAACTCGACCTCATCCAGGGCACCCTTATCACTGCAGAACTAATTTGACCCGGGTTAAGCGGTCAAGCGCGAACAGTCACCAGCTTGTTAAGGTTAACTTACATACACACCGCAGCTAATCTAAGCATTTTCGGTATTATTATAGACAAAACTGCGAATCGGCGTGATGCGAATTCGCAACGCAAGAAGCTTTCTTAAGGGGTCGGCGGAGCATCGATCGCAACTACGAATCGAATACTACAAATGTTGCGCTAGTTTGCCTGTTTTAGCGATACACACAGCAACCGTGAACTGTACGACCACGCACACATTTTCATAGACATGACATATGCTTGACACGATAGCACTACTAGCTATTGAAAAATGTCAGTCTGTAATACGGAAAAAACAATATGAAAACATGTCATTTACGCTGTAAAAATGTGCGAAATTGAATTCGCTACAGCTTCATTTAAGTTAGGTTTATTGGAAAAAAAAAATATGTAGGAACCTAGATAAATACTGTCAATCCGAATAACAACACAATATGGTGGAAATATTCTCATATTGCAAATGATTTAGGTATTACGTTTGTATGTAGAATTCATCCGTCGCCGCGTTCTTGAGAAAGTCTTAGGGTACCGTCGTCGCTGATTTTTGCGATGCGACCACGTCGCAACGCAGTTTTGTGTACAAGCCCCAACTCACTATACAATTTATTACTTTGCATGTTATTTTGAATTTAAAAAAAAACAAAAATTTGAGAAAAAAAAATGTAGGCTGTCGGTGTCGATACTCAAATATGATCACACCCAGCCCAGGAATCAACAAAACATAACCACAAACACGACACATTAATCAATTAGCAATACCAGTATCAATCATTTTAATAGCCACCCGTGACGTCATAACGCTTACAAATGACGTCACGGCACAGTGTCACTTCATAACTCGAGTGTACTATGTTCTATTGACAGCCAGTGTACTCCGGTACTAATCTCGACAAATTGACTGCAGTACAGTGGCGGACGTAATTAATTGGCATCTACTATTATTGCATAGGAAAATGTAGGGGATTAGATTTTAGTTAACATAAATTATTATTTAAGGTGCTTTTTAGCACATTAGCTTAGCACCTTAGCACCTAGCTTTTTAGCACATTAGCTTAGCACCTAGCTTTAACTCATTAGTTATGAGGTCGATTCTTGAGTTAGGCCAAGCGTTATTTGAGTTTTGTATTTGTTGCCTCAATGTATTGACTTTTCTTACCTAAAATTTGTGCAGAATAATACATTTTTCTTTCTTGCTATTTCTCTACTTAAGGCTCGTGCAAACTGGCGCGACAGGCAGCGCTACCCTTGTCGCACCCGCGATATCGCGCCTGTTTGCGGAGCCTTAAGACTTTGAAATTCAGTCCAGTTCAATGAGATTACAAAATTTCGTGCAACTTAATAAGTTTACGAAACTAGTGCACAATGACTGATGAACGTAATTTTATGAAAAACATTAAGCTAATATAAATTCCCAACACTATTTTGCGTAAAATTATCCCATCAGGTAGTCCTAACTAACCTCAAATAACCCTTTCCCGAACAACTGACTAACCTAATAAACTGATTATAACATAAAACAACTAAAACCAACTCAATAATTTATTACACCATCGTTGAATAATAAAACAGTTGGACGGTTTGTCAAAAGTTTGTTGGGGTCAGTTACGTCCCGAAAATGACTGTTTATTTTTCGGGTCATGTAGGTACCGTATTTGGGTCGTATTGTTATTTGCCGCGTGTCAATTATACTCGGGCGACTTGTTTGGCGAAATTAATTTGGGCTCATTCGCGCCTTTTTTTTACTCGGAGGTGAGCTGAATTTGAAGTGATAATGGTGTACGTGGGTGCTTGTTTAAAAGGTTTTTTTTTTTGGAAATTGTGGGGTACTGTTTTTGGTCGTGAATTTTGATTTTGGCAGTAATTTTATTAATCCTTATTATGTAGGCATACTGTATTGATTACTTGAGGAGCTCGTGGCTAAGTAATAACAGCCGCACGGGTCGATCCATAAGGTTAAGCTACGCTTGCTGGGGTTGGTCCGTGGATGGGTGACCATTTTTACATACCGAGACTTCTCCGTACCTCGGAAAGCACGTTAAGCCGTTGGTCCCGGCTGTCATTCGTGGATCTTTGACAGTCGTTACAAGTCGTCAGAAGTCCAAATTAATAACCAGTCTTACCAAGGAGTATCGTATTACCCAGTGACTGGGTTGTGGACGTCTGATAGGCAGTCGCTCCATGTAAAATACTGGTATTCAGCTGCATCCGGTTATACTGGAAGTCGACCCCTATTATAGTTGAGAAAAGGCTAGGCAGATTGATACTGTATTGATTACTTAATTATTTGGTCAGCGTTATATTTAGTACCCTTAAAAATGAATGTCCACTCGTCTGCCATCGTTCAAGTCCACGTGTTACTATTTTGAAACCCTTTATCGGTGACCAAGAACAACTTACGCTCCATGCAAAAATCAACACCCAAAAAATAACAGTTACCTAACTTATAAACTTATCGTTTTCATGACAAAGGTAAACCTTTCACTAGACAAATAAGGGTGGGTGATTAATTTGCACGCACGTGTATCTAGAACAAAGCTCGCGGCTGGTACATTAAGCATGAGAAGCTGTTCTGTTTCGATCATCGTCATGATGCTGGGGCTACATTGTCGCGTTATCACACCGCTCGACGTCTCGCTAAGCAACAATGAGTACACTAAGTATAGTTCGCGATAACGCGACAATGTAGCCCCAGCATTAGTAGGGTTTTAAGCGATAAGACACACACATGATTGGAGCTTTCTGCTGGCCTGTTCCTATTTCTTACGAAACGTTAGTATTTAGTTACAAGTCGTAAGGTTTTGATCTCTAACTGATTTTTGGAAACCAGTCTTACCCGATGCAGCTGAATACCATTATTTTACATGGAGCGACTGCCTATCTGACCTTCACAACCCAGTCACTAGGTGCTTTCCGAGACATGGACGGCTCTTGGTATGTAAAGATAGTCACCCATCCACGGACCAACCGCGGCAAGTGTAGATTAATCTGATCGATCGACCCGTGCAGCTGTTATTACTTAGCCGTAAGCTCCTTACAATTACTTAGGTATCTTTGTTTAATGAATGAAAGTACCTAAAAAATGAAATACAGATTTTTCTACTTTTATATATTTCATAACTAGCTGCGCCCCGCGGTTTCACCCGCGTTAGTCTCGATCCCGTGGGAATATCGGGATAAAAAGTATCCTATGTGTTAATCCAGGTGATAAACTGGTGCCAAATTTCATCCAAATCCGTTTAGTAGTTTTTGCGTGAAAGAGTAACAAACATCCATCCATCCATCCATCCTCACAAACTTTCGCGTTTATAATATTAGTAGGATCTTAAAAAAGCCTAGTGTTATTTGAAATCGACCGGGAAATATTACGCCTGGATAAATATTCTCTGCATGAATAGGGACGGTTACAAACTGATATATTAATGAAATATTTCAGGAAAAATGTTTCAGTAACGTGGAAATTATAAAACCGAGGACAAATAGTGCCAAAGTCTTAAGTTACAGTCATTTTTAGGGTTCCGTAACTAAAAACGTGTATATTTTGTTTCTGAATTTAGGATGTGCCTTCGGGTCTTCGTTACTATGTCATTTTAAAAGAAGTTAAAGATTGTAAACGCCTATTTCTGACAAGTAAGGAAAAGATAATCTTAATAATTAGATCAGACGCCCTAGACAAAGTGACATTCTATTAGCGATAACGATGATGGAAAAGGCAAAAATGTATAGGACTGACATAAGCTATCGAAAAACTTATGTCAATCCTGTTGAAAGTCTTTGTAGAAATACGAGGCTCCTTCGATTTTTGATTGTCATTTGTCTAGGCCCTCTGTTTACAGACCTGCTTATCAAGACCTTAGAACGCTTATACCTACCAAAAGCTGCGGTGAACAGTCAGTGACATTGGAATCTGTCTCTTGATATTCCCTGGTCAGTATAACCACACCCACTGTTGCTATGGTATATTTTTACACACTACTACCAGGGCCCCAACACCAGCTCTTACAGCAGTATTATTTTAATATTACTTCAGTGTAGGAAAGAGATGAAGCTCTACAGGACGTATAGCTCCATCTCTTTTCCCCACTGAAATAAGATTCAAATAATACTGCAGTAAGCGGTTGTGGTAGGCTCCCTGCTCCCTAATTGCGTAACACACTATCAATTACAATCCGAGGGTTTTGAAGGTAATTCCTAATACATTGCTTCATGTGTTCGAAAAGTTCGTCTGCTCAATAACGTAAATAACGCAATGAATTTTGTTGAACTGTCAAAATGAAACAGATTGTGATTAATCGTGTGTTTTTTAGAGTACAGGACTCGTCTCGTCCTCAGCTGAACTGTCAAAATGTAAGGCATTGCGATCGATTGCCACTTTATGTGTGTTACGCATTTACTGCTCCTCTGCGGCGTAAATGCGTAAAACACATAAAGTCTCCGTATTTTTTAAAACGGTCGCTTTCTAATGTCTTATTTATCAATCTGTCAAAAATATCACTAGTTTGACAAGTTTTTGATATTTATTGTCGTTGAAATAAAATTAGAATAGATTTTGAACGTCAGAATTGGCCTTCTGATGTACGGAACCTCAAGAACAATACAAAAAATCGCGTGTCACCATTTTTAATATTAAATCTGTGGCACGGGTAGCAACTATGAAATTCCGGTGGTCAACGCCGCAAAGGTTAATTTGTCCGGCTTCGGGCGACCGTACAGTGTAAATACCTCTCATATTTTTGCTTTAATGGAAAATTTTATCACGGAACAGTGTGTCAGGACTTTTGGAGAAGGCATTTTGAAGACTGATTTTGTATAAGATACCTAATTAGTGGTTTCTGTGAAAAAATATAATTATAACCTTATAGAGGTATGAGAACTCGGGCAACTGCCCGAGGATTGTGATCGGGACGTTGTATATATGCCAGTCGCGCGGTAAACTTTGCTTGCGCGATGTAGGATTTTGCGTGACGTCAGTGTGATGTGTAGCTCGCATGTGGCGATGTTGATGTCGCCACACCTTTCTTAGATTATGATTACAATTAAAGATGAACAATTCTAAATGTAAGGGTTTGGTCCATGCACTGTTGAAGCTTAAATCCAAGATCTTCAAAAGAAGATGAATCATGAAATTGAGTTCATCTTTCTAAGTCCGAAGTTTAGTGCTTGAGTACTAAATACCCTACCCTTTATTATCATCTGGTGATGATCTTAGATCCAATTCAGATATTATACAAAGTCAATTATACTGTTCATAAATCGTGATCCAGTGATTTGTCAATATGCATCATATATGAGTAACGAGTCTGTCGTCTAAATCCGCTAGTTTATAGGTTATCAGCTATCATGCATGACAGTTTATTACTCGCTACGTAGCGCGAGCAAAATACAAGGTAAGTAGGTACACGAGTTGAGAGATTTCCATTGATTTGAAATCTTAAAAGAGACTTTTATTACTTCATTTCGGTCATTCTTCTACTTCATCTCAGTCTTCTTCGTACCTGGATAATACCATTATACCTAATTCTGCCACCGTACATCATTGCTCTATTAAGGTTTGATGGGTGCGGGCGCATGAGATATTTCATTTTTGGCTCTGGGATAGCAACACATCTCTGAAGGCCTAATGGCCAATGTGTAACTGAATTATTGCACATTATGAAAGTAGTTTATTCAGAATCGTTTACTGAATCGATTTCTGTAATGTTTCATAGGTTTTTTTTATACCAATATTGTACCCGATTTATGGCATAAGAGGCGACCCTATTTACAGTAATATTCAAATAAAATTATGTGGGGCGTAACATAGAATAAATAACATGTCCAAGTTTTAATGGTTTAGTACATCTTTGTCATGTCGGTCGGTACGACTTGCGTTTTGTGCGGCTTCTGTGCTACGTAAAAGCCAGAGTTTGTTCTCAACATTATTATATTTTACTACTTGATAACAAAGTGTGACCTGGTTAAGTATGGCAGTGCAGGCCGCTCATTCGTCAACGCTGACGGCATGCCGCCGCTCATTCGTCAACGCTGCCCCCCGGCTCGCCGTGCATTCCTAAGGCGCGGTACAGCGGTCTTGGTAAAACTATAACTTTCGATATCTAGTAATAAGTAGTAAAGGGGGTTGTGGCTTAATTTAGTCCTAGGATTTTTCGTATTTTATGTGGTCTGACGGTTTAAGAAGAGATATAGGTATCAGAAAAGAAGAGATCCGCAGGAGAATTAAGGTAACCGACATAGCCCGAAGAATTGCCAAATTCAAGTGGCAGTGGGCAGGCCACATTGCTCGCAGAACAGATGGCCAATAAAAACAGAGGGCCGCAGGGTTCCGGCGACCGCGTACTGGAAGACGTAGCGTTGGAAGGCCACCCAATGATCTTGTATAGGTCGTTTGATAAATCCGCTTGATGCGAGAAGCACAGAACCGGTTGAATTTGTGCCTGGAGGAGGCCTATGACCAGCAGCCTATGTCCAGATGATGATGATGAGATATCTGAATGATGGTCGTGTGGAAAAGAGAGAGGCCTTTGCTCTGCAGTTGGACAATACAGACTTGTTAGTAGATTCGATCCTATTTTTTTATAAATAAAACGATTATTGACAGTCCCTAACAACTTAACTATAGCTTTGTAGAAAGTTAACGACTGTCAGTTCATGGATTAGCATAGTGATAAACTCAAAGCCTTCGTTAAGTATCTACTGACCGCCATAAATACGATAAATTAGTTCTAAAGAGAAATAACTACCAGTTCGTTTGAAAAAATCCAGCAAAGCGTCGCTTAAATACCGTCATTTAATTATAGCAGCGGCAAGCGGATCCAAATAACCAAATTACTTATCAACGTCATTTTTCCTGCACAGTTTGACGGTTGAAAACGCTGTATCAAAGTTGTTAAAGCTACTAATACACCGATAACTTCCGTTCACAGCGTCAAAACAGCTTGAAAATTGGTTTAGCCACAATTTCCGTAGTCCAGCTATACGGCTATATATGGCTATATGCGCTAAATCGTGTAACATTATTATGTGTCGGGGTGGAACTTGAGCGTCCCGTGTGCACTGCGCCTTGCTTAAGTTTAGGGTGGGTTTACACATGCAGGGAAATGTATGTTAGTGAAGTTGATTACAATAATTATGTACTGTAAATTGTCTACACCTATATCTATCTATATTTATAAAAATGAATCCCTATTTCCCTTGGTCACGCCATCACGCGTGAACGGCTAGACCGATTTCGCTAATTCTTTTTCTGTTGTGTTTGTTATTGACAGGAGAAGGTCTTATGAAAGAAAAAATTAAGAAAATTGCGCGGAAAATTAGAAAATTTGAGGCAGGACAGCGTCTCTTGGGTCAGCTTCCTAATAATTATGAAGATAATATAAACTCAAAAACTACTGGACCAATTTAAAAAAATCTTTCACCATTAGAATGTTATACTATCATAGATCAAACTATTTACCTATCAAACTATGTATGGGGTTGCAATCTATACATAATTATTATAAATTAAAGTCGCTTTTCGTGATTGTATGTATGTCAACGTTGTTTTTATTAACCACGTAACAGTTTTGATGAGGTTTTCACCATCGTTTAGAGAATTTATTCCGGAAGGCTTGTGTGGTTTGTGTGTGTGTGTGTGTGTGTGTGTTATGTAGGTTTGTATGTGTAGGTTTAGGTGTGTCTGCGTTAATATTAAAGTTACAAATAACTAAAAAATCTCGATGTTGATGTCAAGTCACAAAAACCGTGCGAGGCAGGAGTGGGTCGCTAGTATTATACAGGGTGTTAGGGTAAACACCGTTATCCTTGCAACCAGTGGTTTGGTTTCATTTATAGAACGTAAAATCAATGGAAAATTACAACTTTTTTTTTAATTTTTAAAGACCTAAATTTTAACACAAGAGACGCACGTTCGTTGCCCTATGCGCTAGGGCAACGAACTTGCGTGTCAACACGGGCGGGGGTACGGGATGTGACCTGACCGGCAGCGAGCGCGACCCCTCCCTTAGTCAGTCAGCTGTTTCGCTAGCAAGCACGGTGTCGGATAGAAACTTTTTAAAATCTTTTAATGAAAATAACGTTTTTTTTTTGTTGTGTTCGGTCATTTATTTTTAAATTTAAGTCAACTACCCATGGTTTGAATGACAAGAGTGTTTACCCTTACATCCTGTATAAATAAATAAATATTTCGAATAACAATCAGTGTACACACATCTTTACCTGGCGCATAAATCGGACCTCAGTGCAATTTCTAGTGCCGCTCTTAGATTCGCACTACGGGACGATAAATCTGAGCGCTACGTCTTACACAGGTGGTAATTATTACAACGTGGTATCATTACTAATTAGGAAATTCTGTTTGCTGCTGTTTTTAACCGACTTCTTCAAAAAGGAGGAGGTTCTCAATTCGTCTTTATGTTTTTATTTTTTTTTGTGTATGTTACGCGATTACTCCGCCAATTATGAATTGATTTTGATGATTCTTTTTTTGTTCGCTTCAGAGGTAAATAATATAAATTTTATTATTTTTGCTTGCGTAGTTTTTGAGTTAGCTTCAATAATTACGTATTTTTCCCAGTTTGCGTATGTAGACGATATCTTAATCTTCATTTACATAGCAGATAACGGTATACGAATTTGTATTTGTGTGGGGTAGGTACCACAACTAAAAAGTGAAAAATAAAAACTTTTTACAAAAAAAAAAAACAACCGACTTCACAAAAAAACAAATAAAAAAGTGAAAAATAACTTTAATTTCGGAAGTCGGTGGCAAAAAACGAAAATTGAAAAGCAAAGACACCGACTTCGTATTAGAAGAAGAAAATTATATTTCATATCTTTACCGGTTGGCTAACCTGAGAGCCAGAACTACAAACTTGACAGCAGAGTGACTACCCAAAGTCCACCAATTGCAGGCCTAGCAACAGTAACCTAGCAACGATAATCAATCGTTGTTAGGTTACTGTTGCGATAGTAACGTTAGCGTACGGAGAAATAATAATAGTCATTTCGACAAGTTCGAAAGTAACGTCTCTGACATCGATATTTCAACTGTCACTGTCATCAGATAAGTTTTCAGAATTATCGAGCTATTGAGCTATGATTCAAAAGAGGTCGGTATCAAATAGATTGGATAAACTAAATGCAATATTGTATTTATTTTTATAATTGAGAACTTATTAGTCAACCTCTATGGACAAGACTATTTCCGTTAAGTAATTTATTTGTCATCTTGTTTACGAGCGTGCGATTTGAGTTCGTGTTTAATCGTTTAATGTCGTGAATGTATGAAACTGCAAAATTGAAAAGTTTGAAGGTGGCTCATCAATTAAAGTCCGTGACTGTACACCATAAAAATACCGATATAAATGTAGAAATTAGAATTGCATCGGACATAGTTAGAGATTTTAGGAGTATGAGGAACAGGGTGTAAAGTTCACTCATCCACCATAGAAAAGGGAGGATCCTACGACAAGACGGTTGTTGTGTCTGGCGGGCAACTGCCCAATGATTGATATTGGATTCTTGTTTAATTGTCCACTGCACGGTAAACTTTAATTGCGCGATGCAGGATTTATGTGACGTCAGGATTTTTGTGTGACGTAATTCGCATGTGGCGATGTAGATACCGCCACATCACTCCCCTCCGGAGACCGGAGGTCGATAGTGGGCTGAGTCTTTTATCTTGCGATACTTGGTGATTGAGGTGATTCCCTAGTGGGTCGGGGTGATGAGGCTGAGGGTGAACCACGAACTCACGTTCGCTGCATGCTGATGGTCAGGATACCCGTTGACGCCTCGGGTGTTGGCTTGGCTGTGTGACTCGCCTCGGCTGATTGACTCAATGAATTAATTGATTCTAATCCGATGAATACAATCAATAAATTCATTAAAGGAAACATCTTAATGATTTTTAAGAACTAGATACGTAGTTCAAACAACATAATCACTTCCCCAAAGTGATCATACAGTACTTGTATAACCTAACGACGCTTAAAATTTACACACCCAAACTTGGTACTACACTAGTTAACCCGTAGCCCGGCCAGCAACTAAACCCTAAAGTTTTTCTACTTAATCTTCGCGTGGGGGTCTGGGGTATTAATCTATCGGACCGGAGCTGCTTATAAGGTTTCACAGTATACCCGACTCTTATTTGCTGGGTGTTTAGGTTGGAAAATATAATTGAGAACCTTTTTTCTATTTTTACCTGTAGATTTTCTTAGTTAGAATTAGTTTCGGTTGTAAGTGAGGTCCCGTAATTTCGGTAAAATCCATGGGATTAAGCTAAAATGGTGGATGGATGCGCTAAGGTATCCCGCGAAATTCAAATTTTCTTACGTTTTTTCAATTTGCAGGTCAGTATCAGGTTGTGTTGATCTAAATATGATTTGCGAGTGCATTGAATGACGATTATATGAAAGGATATTGACCAAGCGACTAAGGAACCTCGTATCAGTATGAAACATGGCGTGACCCAAAGATTTATGGTTTAAATTAAAGCATGATTTTAGGGTTTTCAAATGTAATTTACCATTTTATCATAATTCTCAAAATCTTGGTTCAGAAGCGAATCTCTTAGTGACTTTGTCACAATTTATATCAGTCACAATTTATGTCAGTCATTTTTTGTCACAATTTATATCAGTCTTGTGCTGTGCTCATCCAGTAGATTCCTGGTCTTTGACTTTGTGGCCACAATTTGGACCGAGCACCACGTATCAGAAGGCGCATCGTGCAGTGGAAACCTCCCAGGAAGTGCCTACCAGTACGTGGTCGCAACACGAGAACCTCTCGACCACATCGGCCAACCGATGGAACCTTCCTTCTTTTCTCCGCTGACGATTACTTATTCTTCTTATTTTCTGGTGGTGACTAACCTGGTGTCAGAGTTTTAAAGCCGCCCATGGGCCTCTGACTTGGCTTCACATGCCGTCGAGAAATATCTCTCAGGCATTCGGTTTCCTCACGATGTTTTCCTTCACCGTTTTTAAACAAGTGATAATTATACAATACGCACATGAATCCGAAAAGTCAGAGGTGCGTGCCTTGGGTTTGAACTCGAGACCTATGACTTGGTAATCTGACGGTCACACCACTAGGCTATCACTGGTAGGCAGCTGGTCCTGTTGGTTACTTAAAACTCAAACTCAAAACTCACAGCATTTATAATTAAACCATTTACAGGCACTTTTGAATTGTCAAGGAATCGGTCAGTCAGAAATATGAAGCTAGTTGCCCATGTGAGAACAAGGTAGAAAGTACGTGAAAAGCGTATGCAATTATAAGATAAAAACAAAAATCAATTAAAAAATTAAAATAAGCCGTGGCAGCTAAGAGATGACCAGTCACAACTGACGGCGCCAGTTCACGAACAAGACGCATGGATCAGCACCGTTCAGCTTTTTGAAGGGACCTAAATGATCCAACTTATTGGTTCTAGCATTCATTACCTACATGATGATTATGTAAGACCACAGTCTTCCTTTTCAATAGAACTCGCATAATAATAACGGTAGGAAAGCCTTTCTTCAGATAGCAATTCTTAGCACTAATGTCTACCTAAAGTACCCATTACAGTAACCATCCTATCTGGAAAACATTGAGGAATAAGTACTGAAAACCAAGGTTTGCCATTTGTTCGTCTCTTGGATTTGAATGAGGACAAATTTGAAATTTAAATCGCACCGTTTGAGAGAATTGATGGCGGCGTAGTCCTTGGAATTTCACGTGATGTAGGCACCCAATTACTCCTGATTGCTATTTGGATTATGTTTTTTATCTGATTGTGTGGCTTGGAGATAAAAATAGAATGGAATACCTTTTTGGAAGGTTTTTTGGATGTAAATGAGAATCCGCGCGTGACGATAATTGATTTTGGTGCATCCTGGGCACTGGGCAGTCAGTTCTGACATCTATCTTAGCTATTGGTTTATCACAAACCTGGTGTTTTGATAAACCAATAGCTATTGCGTCAATCAATCTGCCTAGCCTTTTGCCAACTATGTTGGAGTCGGCTTCCAGGCTAATCTGATGCAGCTAAATACCAATATTTTACATGGAGCGACTGCCTGTCTGACCTCCACGACCCAGTAACTGGGTAATACGATACCCCAAGGTAAGACTGGTTGTCAGACTTTCGGGCTTCTGACGACCCGTAACGACTGTCGAATATCCACAAATGACAAGATCTACGAATGACAGCCGGGACCAACGGCTTAACGTGCTTTCCGAGGCACGGAGGAGTCTCAGTATGTAAAGATGGTCACCCATACATGGACCAACCCCGGCAAGAGTAGCGTAACCTGATGGATCGACCCGTACGGCAGTTACCTATTAATTAGCTATGAGTTGACTGCCTTGATATTTTTTGATATTTCTTTATTTACATAATCCATACCGGATAATTTTCTTAACGCAATGTAAATTGTGATTGGCCCGGATATCAAGCAATAGACAAAATTGACAAACTTACTTTGTTTGAATAAGAGGCTTTTAGCTGCTCTGTATGTGTGTATTTTAGTATTATCTTTTTTGTAATGTGCGTTTTGTTTGTGCAGAATAAACAATCTTTATTTCTTTCTTCTTCTTTCATAATAGGTAATCGAGTAATTCGTCAACACGTCCTACATGCCTACAGCCCATTTAGGACGTTCTTTTGATTTTCTGCAAGTCTTCTTAAATGGGCCATAGGCAGGTACTCGTAGGTCAAGTTGACAAATTACTTAAGTAATCTTTCACTTAGCAGTAGAGGTAATCAGTCTGGCTGATATAGTCTTCCGACCGTATTTCGGCCATGGCGGTCAATCTCAACGGAGACTAGCCTTCAGCGGGAGATATTATAATGCACAAGTGGGTGTAACGTAACTTATAAAATTACGTTTCAATAGCATAAAACTGTTGTAGAACGGTCCCACCTATTACACAAAGCCGGCGATACGTCTGACTTGCCCCGGAGCTTTTTACTGCGCTCTACTAAAAATATTTTTCAGTAACCACGCAGTCACGGCTAGTTGCCCACTTGCGTTATATTTATTAGAGGTTTATTGTTACCCTCTTGAAGATTTTAAAAGAGTTATTCTTAGGCTTTAGGCGCTTAGATTAACTCTTTTAAAATCTGTAATAAATATGCCACACAAAGGATGCGTAATGTGTATCTACTTACGGCCAGTTCACCGTGCCGGCCCACGCTCAGGGTCGTGGCAACCAGCTGCCAGTTGATCTTCAAGAACGAACGATTAGTACGATTAGTCTTATCTCAATAGATATCTACATCTTTATTATAATTAGTTTGATAAGTAATGTTATATAATTAACAAAAAATGCTTCCTCTCTCCAAACTCACTTATTTTGCTGTGCCCGACAGGGTCCATATGATCTAATTATAAGTTTACCACCTAAGAATACCTACATGTGGAATGCAATAAAGTATTGAGTATTGAAACGAAAATCAAATTTACATGTAGACTCGTCACAACAACTAAGGTATTAAGATATTTTTGCCTGTCCTAAGCCCTAAGTAGGTAGGACGGGCGGCGACCGTTACAGTAGCTAATTACCTACGTCACTCGGGCGCATATCCATGAATTTGCGGACGGTGTCGGATAAAGCTTTTTAAAATCTTTTAATGAAAATAACGTTTTTTTTGTTGTTACTCGGTCATTTATTTTTTATATTTAAGTCAACTAACCATGGTTTGAGTGACAATGGTGTTTACCTTTACACGCTGTATAACTCCAAATGGGTGACTGATAAGGCGTTTTATCGGCAACCATGCAGTCACGCCTGTGAGTGCTTGGTCGCTGAAAAAACGCCGTATGCATAAGGCGTGGGCTCAGTGGCGTATTAACCCTAAGGCAAACTAGGCAGGTGCCTAGGGGCGCGAGGAATAATGGGGCGCCGCGCGGAAGATTTTTAACAAAAAACATGAAAATTAATATAAAATTAATTTTACACAATGTGATTGATTAAGATGATTATTTAAGATGTAGATGTATTCCCTGGCGTACCTAATTATCCCTACTAATATTATAACTGCGAAGGTGTGTGTGTGTGTGTACAGGTATATCTTACTTTTTCATGCTAGAAACTACTGAACAGATTGTGATGAAACTTGGTATGTAGGTAGAGAGATAGAAAACATTTTTTTTAAATATATATGGCTACTATGGGGCGTCGATTGGGCACGCCACAATTGCGGCGATCAGTCACCCCCTCTTTGAGGAGTGGCTAGAGAGGCGCCACGGCGTCCTCACCTTCCGCCTGACGCAGGTCCTCACCGGACACGGCAGCTTCGGGAGGTTCCTGTGTAGGATTAAGCGGGAGGAAACGCCCGGGTGTCACCATTGTGTGGATTGCCTGGAGGACACGGTGGAGCATACGGTTGAAGTCTGCCCTGCTTGGGCGGACCAGCACCGTGTCCTTGTGGAGGCGATTGGAGGTGATGACCTCTCGCGTCCGGCCCTGGTCCAGGCCATAGTGCGAAGCGAGAGGGCATGGAAAGCCGTTACCTCCTTCTGCGAAGCAGTAATGCTCGCGAAGGAGGAGGTGGAACGCGTGAGGGAGAAGCAAAATTCGCGCCCTCGCGCCCCTAACCGCAGGAGACGCTCTGGGTGTCGGGAATCCCAGGCGGATAAGGACCAGGCCCTGGTCGACGGGGCGTTGTTGAGGCGCGCATGGAACCATGCGCGCCTCAAAGAGATGTCAGCACAATTGGCGGGGTCCGCTAGGACCGATGCCTGCCAGGAGTGCCAGGGTTGCGGGAAAGTCCGAAAGGGATACCGTTGGCAACAGGCAACTGAAGGAACACGGGTGATTTTTAGTCAGTAAAAGTCTGACACGCCCTTCCGCTCCGCCCAGAGCGGCAGAAGTCATTTGATAATACCGAAACTAAAAAAAAAAAAAACAGGGGCATCGATGAGTTGCTTGCCTAGGACGCTCTCGACATTAATTTAATCCGCCACTGCGTGGGCTAAATATTTCAGTCTAGTATAATGTAGGTACTGAAAAAAAACAATCACGTAACACGTCAGGAATCATTATTATGAAACCTCAACTACAGCAACCTTCAACTCTATATTGAACAGTTCATACTTTTCTATAAGATGTAAGTTATTTTTAGGAATACCAAGAAAACTACCGTAAAAACCAAAAAACATAATTAAACAAAACAGACAAGTTGCAGTACACAAAGTAGATCGCACTGTAAAATGCAATTTGTATACTCCACGTGCTAACTTGACTGTGCTTCACAAAAGGCTTTGTTAACAAACGAGACTAAAACTGTGTGAAAAATAGGAACATGGTTTAGGACATAGAGTAGAATGTTTACGGAGGGATTAGCAAGAACTGTAGGCACAGAATACATAAAAGTACAAGTAGGTACAGAAGATTAAATCTGCAAAATCATTTAAATAAATAGCGAGTCTTGCTATGACACAATAAAGTGCATTCAGTGTGGTAATTACCTACAGTTGTATTCACCTAGAAATTGTCTCTCTTTCTCAATAAACAATGCTTTTATTGCATTCCACGTGTAAAAATACCTACATCATTATTATACTACAGTAGTTCGCTAAATAATCCTTATTATAAATGCGAAATACGTTTGTTTGTTTCGCTTTCACGCTAAAACGGCTGAACGGATTTGTATGAAATTTGGCACATAGGTAGACCATGATCTGCAGAAGGACATAGTATACCTTTTATCCCGATATTCCTACGGGATCGAGACTTACGCGGGTGAAACCGCGGGGTGCAGCTAGTAATACTATAAATTCAGGTTTCCTCGGAATGTTTTACCTTTACCAATCTGAGTTATATCCAAGAAAAAACTAAAGCTTGCTATATATAAAATAAAATATTTATACCTTTACTTTAAAGAAATTGTAAAGTCTTTTCAAACTTACAGATTGCAATCTATGGCATTTTATAAAATGAATTCTGTTCAAAAGTCGTCAGTCGTTCTATTAATAACTTCTCACCTGTAAGATTTCTTCAGTGGCAGCCGATGGAGGGAAAATTGTAAAATATTATTATGAAATGGCTATTTTTCAATTTGAATTTATTGCTCTTGAAGAACGTACTCATAAACTGGGGATTCTGGTTATTATTTTGCGTGAGTAATTTTGAACGGGATGTCAATGATTTTCATTTTCTTTTCTAAGACCATTATTTTTGTTCTAAATCTACTATATTCGATCGACACGAGCTTCACGTCTCAACGAGGCATTTTACTTGATTGATGTATTCTGGTATTCAGCTGCATCCGGTTAGACTGGAAGCCGACCCCAACATTGTTGGGAAAAGGCTAGGCAGATGATGATGATGATGTTTGATTGATATAACAAGTAGTCATTTTGATTGCTTATGCAACACGTCGTGTTCGGGTTCGCGACTAGTCAATCCTCATCCTTTTTTTTATTTTTTTGAGGTTGGCAAACCATCCAATGACTTCTCCCGCTCTGGGCGGAGCGAAAGGGCGTGTCAGACTTTTACTGACTAAAACCCACCCGTGTTCCTTCAGTTGCCTGTTGCCAAGGTCCCGGTATCCCTTTCGAACTCTCCCGCAACCCCGGCAGGCATCGGTCCTAGCGGACCCCGACAGTTGTGCTGACATCTCTTTGAGGCGCGCGTGGAATACGACGCGCTATCGACCCGGGCCTTATCGGACGGCGAGCTACCCATTGCTCGCCGTCCGCAAGCCCGCGCCTATGGTGGCCGGGAATCCGCCAAGTCAATCCGCATCCTGAAGATGCCTCGTTGAGCGGTGAAACTCGTGTCGATTTCTTAAAGGATTTTTATGACTCTTTAGAAATAGTTAAGTGGAATAGGCTACTAAATATATCTACGTCTATTGTATTTTCTATAGAATCATTAAAAAGTTTAAAAAAAACGGAGAAAATTATTTGTTACTAGCTGCCGCCAGCGGCTTCGCCCGCGTGTAATCTTTATAAATTATAGCCTATGTTACTCAGGATGAATGTAGCTTTCTAAAGGTGAAAGAATTTTTGAAATCGGCATATTCGTATTTGACAAACATACACACAAAAATACAAATCTTTCCTCTTTATAATATTAGAGTAGACAAAGGCGCGTTCATATTTTTATTTTTATTTTTTCGTTTATTTATTTCTTTTCTTATATAGGTAATTACATTTTTAAATATTTCTTAAATAAAAATGATTCTTAGTATTAAAAAAAAAATATATATATGTTATGTAAGTCCGTCAGTGTTGGGAGCAGAGTCCAAGCTACCGGTGGTTAGGGCTGCAGAGACAGGAACCTCCTCACAATGCGAGCCGTATCAAGGAGTACTGCCTTCTGAATCAGGCCCTTGATCCAACCCTTATCCGATCCATCCCTCGAGGATGATCCCCAAGATAAACTGGTCGCAGCTTCCTCAGGTTCAATTTAACGGCACTGCTATTCCAGTAAGCGAGAAGGTTAAGAACCTTGGAGTTTGGATCGACAAAACCCTTTCTTGGGGTCCCCAGCTACAGGAAGTAAGTCGCAAAATTTTTGCATCCGGTAAGTCTCTGAGACGATTGCGGAACTTTCTTCCTACTGCCACAAAAACTGCGCTTGCACAATCCCTTTTACTTCCTATCCTTGACTACGCTGATGTCAGTTATCTCGATCTCACTGAGGCACAACTAGATAAACTTGAGCGACTTCAAAACTTTTGCATAAGATTTATATTTGGCTTGCGCAAATATGATCACATTTCTGATTTTCGTACAAAACTCAAGTGGCTTCCCATACGTCTTCGCCGGAATGCCCATATCTTATTTCAGCTTTACAGTATTCTGTTCAATCCTACAACCCCCTCTTATCTCAAAGAACGTTTCAAGTTCCTTCATGACACACATAATAGATACCTGAGGTCATCGGAAAACTTGAGACTAGAGATGCCGATGCATTCCACCAGTTTTTATGACAAATCTTTTACTGTCCAAGCAGTACGGTTATGGAATGCCTTGCCCGTGTCGATTAGGCGTGCTCAATCTTTGTCCACTTTTAAAATTCTAGTGAAAAAACACTTCCTCTCTCCTTAAACATGTTTATTGTTATATATATATATATATATCTAACTATGTATATATTATATATATTTATATAGATAAGATAATGCTTTATGTGTGTATGTATTTATTGTATATGTAAACGGTACACCACTGACTACCTGCAGTATTGTCTCTCCTTCTTACTTTAATCCATCCAAAGGTTGTCTGTAAAAGATCGCTTTTAGCGATAAGACCGCCCATTGTGTCACCCTATGTAAAATTTCTAATTTATGTCTGTAATTTTTATGGTGTACATAATAAAGAGTATTCTATCTATCTATCTATCTATCTTATTTTATTTTTTTAATTATTTATATTAATTTTTTTGTATTTGGTTGTGACACGAGAAACACTTTCCATCGAGTGGGTCATCGTTATCCCTCAAATACGAAGAAGGTATTTCATATACCGACTCATAACTTTTCAAACAATTTCTTCACAAAATGTTCTTCGCTTGGCATCACTCTTTCTACTCATCCCAAATGGTACTAAGCGCGATCTTTTGGAACACATCTAGATTTTTATGCCTCGTATAAAAGTACTGATCTTATTATTTAAAGTACGACGATTGTATGGTTTGCATAAAAGTTGGGAGTTTTTTTTTTTCAATTCTTTTTTTAGCAGTTAGTCTGTGGTAGCTAGTAGAGATCTGAGTTTCAAATACCTGGTTTTCAGATTTCTCATACAATCTACGAAAGTATGTCAAAGAACATGTAGCACATCGTTAATAAAAAGCCGGCCAAGTGCGTGTCGGACCACGCACAATGAAGGGTTCAACTTGATACCTCCACGCGTTCCTAAGAAAAAGGGTCTTTAGACGACAGACGACAGCCGACATACGGAATGACAGCGAAGTGATCCTATGAGGGTTGCATTTTTTTCATTTTGAAGTACAGAACCCTAAAAAATAAGCCAAGTAGATGCCTCCATAAAAAATTGTATACCTAACATTAGCTTATTTATTCCCAATCCACCAACAAAAATCAAATTACTGCATTTTCGTTTCAACAAAAAGAACATGTTTCCAGGAAAGAAAGAAACTTTCAGAAACAACTTATACTACAACAACTCAATTTAACACAACTTTTTTGCTAACGTTACAAAGGTAAGAGCGTTTTAATATGCTAATGGTCTAAAATAAATTTGGCATAGGCATTTTATGGGGGAATGAAGTATAAATTCAATTTTGCCCAGGGGAAGGGGATTGGGGGATTTCGATCTTAGGGGTATATACGTCCCCAGAGTTTTCGGTCCCCAAGGGTTTATATCTCGGAGATAATCATGGTTTAAGGCTTTCTGTCTTTCAGATTATCCAAGTAAGCGTAGCATTTGATAGGCCCGTTTTGTAGTTTTATTTAAGAAGGCAACGTAATTTTGTCTCTTGATGTACAAATAAAAATAAACGATGTTAGTAAAAGTATGTTTGTGTATTTTTTATTTGTGTGGGACGGTTTTTGGGGTTCCGTGGTGAAATTGTAGTATTTCATCACCACTGCTCTCAAAATGATGAAGGAAAACATCGTGAGGAAACCGGCATGTCCTAGAACCAAAAATTCGAAGACATGTGACATCTACCAACCCGCACTGGGCCATCGTTGTGGATAACGGCCCACTCCCTCTCACAGAGAGGAGGCCTGTGTCCCAGCAGTGGGAACATTATAGGCTGATTATGTAGTGAAATTTAGTAATCACTACTATTTAGTTTATTTAAAAAAATAAGGATTTATTTGATAGTTCCAAAATACTCTTAAAATTATTGTCAGTGTTTTCATAATATTGTCAGTAATTTATCGAATTGTTGTCTCCATATACAGTTGCTTCGAATAGTAATTAGTTAATTACCCTACGGAACCATTTATAAAAATGTGACGACCATACTTGACTGATTTTTATTTTATATTTTATTGCAGCAATAATTCTGCTTGGCCTGTAGGTATGCTGTATACCTATGTTTATGTATGGAGGTATGTGTATCGAATGACGTATGCGGTTTATGTGGTATACGTATAACATAATATACATGAACGGCTCTCTGCATATGATATTGATGCTGTTAGATGTCATATAGTAGAATATAGGTATTCCACTTGGATATTGCGAATTGCATTTGGGATTATTATAAAAATATAATTGAGCTTTGATCGATATCAGAAAACCTTTTGCCTCTACAAAAACCAATATTTTATTAGTTATTAGTAATATTATTATTTTTCTTTATTTCACTTTTCACACATATAAATTATATTTTTAAATATTAGAATAAAAAAATATATAAAACATTTAAAAATATAATATTTATAAATATAATTTTGGATGTCATGGATGTTTGTTGCTGCTCAATTACGCAAAAACGGCTGAACGGATTTAGATGAAATTTGAAACACAAATAGTGTATAAACTGGATTAACCCATAGGATACTATTTATCTCGGTAGTACCTACGTTCCCGTGGGATAATTTCTGACCTTCACGCGGGCGAAACCACGAGCAAAAGCTTGTTCTAAAATAATGTTACAATAATCAACAGTAACGAATTTAACTGGGTTAGAAACGGCACATAACCTATTCAGGTTACAGTAACCAAAGCTACAGAAATAACTATAAACAAAATGGAAGAGAAAATAGTAGGTAAGTAAAAAACAACAACTTGCGTATCATCAAAACTCAAACTTCCACAGGCGAAATATTATTTGCAAAATACGCCGGCCATATTGAATTCCCGCCGAAAACCACGCCAGTTCTAATTAAGTCAACTGTCGGAATCTAGAACAGTATGGCCGTCATTATTTACTAACCATCGATGAAATTGTAAGCCAGTGAATGGGCATCACAATAGCGAAGTTTGAGTAATTAGCAAACAGAACTTCCAATGGTTAGCTTGGAGCTATTCATGGCCCGTCAAATTAGGAGCTGTTGTGCAGTTGCGATTAATAGTCGCAATGGGTTTGATTCACTTGATTTGAATTACGTCCTTACATCTAGCCACGTGAATTGTAATCCTACTAATATTATAAACGCGAAAGTTTGTGAGTATGGATGATTATAAACGCGAAAGTTTGTGTGTATGGATGGATGGATGGACGGATGGATTTTGTTACTCTTTCACGTAAAAACGACTGAATGGATTTGGATGACATTTTGCAACAGATAGTTTATAACCTGGATTAACACATAGGATACTTTTTATCCCGATATTCCCACGGGATCAGGACTTATGCGGGTGAAACCGCGGGGCGCTGCTAAATATAATATGTATGGTCCTTTACTTTATTAAGTATGTACACTTCTTTATAACTGATCATGTATGCTGAGTTGGCACTATATCTCATAAGCTGTTATTTTATAATTATTAATTTAGTTATTAAATAGTAATTAAGGCTGTAGTTACCTCAGATTTTAACTCGCTCGCACCATACCACTCGCGACCTAAGTGACAGCGAGACGGAGTGTTGCTAGCGGCTCTCAAGCTTCAAAAATTTTCATTGTCAAACAGCCATATGGTTTAATTGAAATAAAAGCAAGGAGTTTGATAACGACTATTACCAAACACAATTATCTACAAATAGGCGTACTGTCAAGGACAAGGAAAGCTTTGATTTAGAAAGATATTTTCACCGCAGTATACAAAATTAAGCGACCAAAAGTCGAGTCGAAAATGTGAGCCTACACTTCCAAACTTGCCGATTCACGTCAACATAATTTCCTGGATTTGATACGTACCGCAACTGTTGTCGGCGCGATTTTTCATGTGGCGACGACGGCGACGTCTTAATAATGTTAGTGTTCGGCCGTACTATCATATTTTAGTAGCCTATATATTTTTATCTACACGTTCTATCTCTAAAAGTTTCTGAAACAGTTAGCTTATTGCCAACATTATAACAACCACTGTTATAGTAACCATAAAGTCAAAGTCAAAGCAAGGCACTTTTGAACGTCAAAACAAAAAAATAGAACTGATTCTAGTTGCCTCTTCCAAAAGGTAGTTTTCGTATGGAGAAGAATGGGCAAGAAACTCCACCGTTACTCTTTTAAAAATATTTTTTACAATATTTTGTGTACATCAATTATATAATTACATATGAATACGATGCACCTAGAATACGATTACTGTACCACAATCGATAAAAAGAATTGAAAATGGAGCAATGACAATTAAATTAAAGTATGTGATAGATACATAGTGCTCACATGTTTACAAACATTATAAGTAAAAATTTACGATATCACAATATTCCTAAAATTTTACAAGTAATACTAATAAGACAGTGCGTGAGTTTAGGTAATCACGAACTGTAGTAAGACTGGTTGACAGACTTTCGGGCTTCTGACAACCCGTAACGACTGTCAGAGATCCACGAATGACAGCCGGAGACTGTTAGCTTATACATTATGAAAATAATATTATCTTGTTTGAAAATAAGGTACCTCTAGGTAAATACACTACAAATGAACTCGCAATCACATTTAAGGGCGTACCCTACCTCAAATTGCTTAGCATGATCCTGCGTTATGCCGAAAATACTACAGAATTAATTTTGAAATAAATATATGTTCTAGTTGAGGATTGATGCTAGGTCCTATGTTTGGCGAAAACACGATTACCTACATAACATTTTCTCTATAGAAAAAAAATCCAAAGTTACCTCTAAACAGAACTATAAACCGCTGCTATTAAAAAAATACTTCAAATTAGATCATGAAACTTTTTATAATAACTGAACTATCTATAAAGCAGGTCTTATGTTTTCTACTTTTTTACCATCATTTTCAGCGTAAAAAGAAATAACCTAAACTTTTCGAGGCTTGAAAGCCACTAGCGCCCCACTCCGTCTCGCTCTCACTCAGTTCGCGAGTAGTATGGTGCGAGCGAGATAAAATCTGAAGTAATACAGCTTTAAACAGAGGTTTTTCCTCAATTTCCCTCGTTGATTACAAAACTGCTCATCTGATGCCAACATTAAGTCATTAACATCCTCATATAGGTACGTGGGGTACCATTCCCCACAATATACATAATAGGATTGCATTTCAGGATCTTTTCCTTGCTCTAATAAGTGCTGGGAGCGCGTATCAATTCAAATGGGTGATTCTTGTGATTGGGGCCATGAGATGAGAGGAGGGGAATTTAAATATGTCGATAGACATTAAATAAGAGCTCGTGGCTACGTAATAACAGTCACACGGGGCGGTCCATCAGGTTAAGCTACGCTTGCCGGGGTTGGTCCGTGGATGTTTGACCATCTTTACATATCGAGACTCCTCCGTGCCTCGGAAAGCACGTTAAGCGGTTGGTTCCGGCTGTCATTTGTGGATCTTCGACAGTCGTTACGGGTCGTCAGAAGCCCGAAAGTTTGACAACCAGTCTTACACAGGGGTATCGTATTGCCCAGTTACTGGGTTGTGGAGGTCAGATAGGCAGTCACTCCATGTAAAATACTGGTATTCAGCTGTATCCGGTTAGACTGGAAGCCGACCCTTACATAGTTGGGAAAAGGGTAGGCAGATGATGATGATGATGTTTGATTGATATAACAAGTAGTCATTTTGATTGCTTATGCAACACGTCGTGTTCGGGTTCGCGACTTGTCAATCCTCATCCTTTTTTTTATTTTTTGACATTATTATGTAAAAGAATACTTAATGGTACAGTCAATTATTGATAATAACATAACATCACGCTTGATTTCCCCAAAGGGTTAAGCACAGGTGTACCTATACAAGGTTATAGGTTATACGTCGGCAATCCGATAAGGGGGTTGTAGGAGAAGTCATTTGCAAGCAAATTACCCCTGATGACCCCTATGTTTTTGTTTCCGGGGTGGAAAATCCTCGTGGATGTCCTGGAGGGGTCTGTCAGACTCTTACTGACTAAAAACCACTTCGGTGTTCCTTTCTCATACTTGCACCGGGGACCATAATGGGAACTAGTGCGCCTTCCACGATCCCCGGCTAGTGACCCCTATGCCAATGTAAACCATTTTCGAGTAATTTTATATTTTACTAGCGACTCGCTCCTGTTTCACACGGTTTTTTGGCCTTGGCAAAACATCGAGAGTTTATTAGTTATTATGTAACTTTAATATAAACGTATTATACACATAAACCTTTCCGGAATAAATTCTCAAAACGATGTTGAAAACCTCATTGAAATAAGTTGCGCGGTTTCTCCATACAAAAACTGTCAGATGGCAATTTTATTCCACAGATAAAATATATTTGACTTTGATAAAAATCAACCCTAAGTAATTAACTACAAACTGCAAAGGTTTTCATTTGTTTTCCTGAGTTTCTTAAACCCGCCAATTTTGTCGCCCCACAAAGAATCATGCGGAGGTGTCTCTCGCCGGATTCATTTTTAAATTCAAATTAACTTATCGCGCGTTATCGGCTCTTGCGCCGGTTAAATTTTACGAGTCGCCTCGCCGGTTCTTCGGTTCTTCCTACGTGTGTGAACTTAACAACGGTTATGCGGTGAGAATGAGCTTTGAAGAAGAATATTGGAGAATCTTTTGCTTTTGCGTTCGTGACTGTTTTTGATTCGTTTCGATTTCGTGTTTTTGGTTTGCGGAAATGAGAAGAAAATATTTTTTATGAAGATTACTTACCTTGTTTTTATTTCATTGCGGATGTTCTAGAATCTAGATAGGGTTTCTTAAGCATAGTCTTATTCGTCGTCTCGATGGCAGGAGAGTGTATTAAGGCGCTGGCAACATACAAACGTGTATATCTTAATCTTGAACATAGGTATCTCACTCAACACATGGTTGTTAACAAAACATGTTTTGAAAAAAAAAAACTCGATACAAATTAACGGTAAACTAACCTTTTAAATAGAGTTCTAATAAAAAAAATATCTGTATTAAATATCAACGTACGTTGGTATTTTAATTAATAACATGAACGTCTTATTTGAATACAGAACTTGGTCGTTTTTAATTTTCGATTTTTAAACTAATAATTGAATAAATCTTTGCTTCATATTTTGCAATGAGTTATTAGTTATAACAAGCATTTAGCAATATGTCATCGCGCTTCTCTTTCTTTTCTATGCAATCCGAGAGTGACCGCGGTTTATCTGTTGTCAGTCTCTTAAATTTTGTTGGCCCAAATCTTCACCACTTTCACGACATCGTCGGTGGCAGGGCAGAGGTTGCTATGGCTGCTTTTTTTTGGGGCACAGGTTTTTCTTTAGCTTAGTTGGATGAGCTTGTGATAGGAATGGATCAGGGGTCGAACTCACGGCCTCTTTGCGAGCCAGCCGAACACAAATATCTCAGCCGATAAACTGGAATGGCAGAAAGTATCTAAATGCAGAAGAACACCGTTCTTCAGGCATAAAATGCTTAATTATGGTTAATTATAAAAATACCATTATGTTCCTACTGTAAAATATATAAATTTAGTAGCTACGGTATGTATAATGTTAAAAATAAAGGATGAAATCTCATAACACGAACCTACATTATAAAAAATAAAAATCCGCAATTTCCGCGAGACAATATTATTGTTAATCAAAAACATACCAACGCTTTCCTCCTTCCATTAAAATCTATTTTAGAGCCACCCACACAATAATTATCGATAATCCCAGGTTTTATCGATAAAAATAATCCCGCACTAATACGGGTAAAGATTTACAAGGTGGGCGGATAGAGGTGCGATTTAAGCTTTAGGTGCTTGCATTAACAAGATATCGATCAGTTTGCGGTAGATACCTCTAGTAGGCTTTACATCACGCATAACAACTTATTGGAAAATAAACTGTATTGTTTAAGGCATAAGATGTGAAATTCAGTGTGGCATTTTTGTGTATTTACTTTTTGCGTGTGCAGAAACGTAATTTGCTGAAATAAAATATGGATATGTCTACCTTTTCCCAACTTTGTTAGGGTCGGCTTCCAGTCTAGCCAGACGCAGCTGGATACCAATGTTTTTCATGGAGCGACTGCCTATCTGACCTCCACAACCCAGTTACGGAGTAACACCATAACCTTTGGCAGATAAGGTAAAATAAATAGTCAAGTCTGCTGTTCCCTACATTTATGTTCGCGTAGCTCGTCAAAATGTAGGGAACGGCTGATTTATTTAGCGATTTCAGGTTTCGTCTCATAGTGAAAGTTGTTCATAATGATGAGTAAAATGACCCCTTAAGAGGATTAAAACGAATAATAATAATAGACCATTTATTGCAGGCGACACAGGCCCATAGAAAAATACCTTAACCTAAACATACATAATCTATATACAAAAACTTGTGTTAATAAATAAGGCTTAGACTATGTTAGTAGTACTTCACACTGTACTAGTTAGTCTTTGTGTTGTCCTGAGGAACTAAAAAAAAAAATTTCATCCTGTAGATAAGGCTGGTGGAGCCCTGAGACAGCGAGTCGGGGTCGCAGCATACCGCAAAGAAGCTGGTGGGACAACTTCCATGAATGATTTCCTTAGGAATTGGAAAGATGAAGAAATGATTCTTAGAAATGGAAGTAATAGAGCGAGGTCTTAGCCCAGAAATTTATTTATTTATTTATAATTAATTACAACGGCTTGCGTCAATGACAGAAATGGGACACCTAGCCAGTATTAACAGTTTTTTGACCACAGACGGGTTGGGTATAGAAACGTGCCGCCTCGTTAGAAATCATCACCTGCCTAGCCTTTTCCCAACTATGTTGGGGTCCGCTTTCAGTCTACCCGGATGCAGCTGAATACCAGTATTTTACATGGAGCGACTGCCTATCTGACGTCCACAACCCAGTAACTGGATAATAATAGGCTTTCGGGTTTGTGACGTCCCGTAACGACTGTCAAAGATCCACAAATGACAGCCGGGCCAACGGCTTAACGTGCTGTCCGAGGCACGGAGGAGTCTCGGTATGTAAAGATGAATGCCTCGCTAGATATATGTGTGCTTATTTGGGGGTTCTAGAGGGTCTCCTGAAAACGCCACAATATTTTTTTTTGCAGGACATTCTTTAATTTTTTTTTTTTAACTTCATAAGTTTTCTGATACAAGAGCGAGTTTGCAAGTGAACTAAGACTCTGGCATCCCCTTCGAACCTAACCTGCCTGAGTCGGGAAGCCCCAATACCCGACACTTCTAAACTTTAACCACATTATATTTCAACTTTTATTTAACCCCATCGCAATCGGTAGAACGCAACGCTTGTAGGTAATTAACGCACGCAACGCCGACGGTTAACGTTCGGTGGAAACTTTACAAAACGTCCGACTTTGCCTGTTAACTAAATTACTTCTATCCGGTTTCTACTGTACTTCACTGTACTGTGGGGGGAATTGAGTGGAATTTATAGTGGTGTATTGACGTCATCTCTGTGGAGGTACCTTTGTATCCTCCACACAGGATATATATTCTCTTTGACTCGAAAATTGGCCATACTTTTTTTTATTTTCTTTATCGAGAGACAGTGGCGTAGCTAGACGTGGCGTACTCTTTTTACCTGACTACGGTGAAACTCAAAAGGATTTTAAATTGACTCGGGAGATCAAGCTGTGATTGTGGCTCTACTGAGAGAATGCAAGAACGAGCAAAGCGAGCTATCAATTAGAGTGTTCTGATTCGGATGCGTTAAGGTTTTCGTTGAAGAGTGAGCGAAGCGAACGAAAATTGGAGCATTCTCATATAGGATAGGTTAAGTTTTTATTGTGATTTTATTAAGAGAATGCAAGAGCGAGCGAAACAAGTTAACTTATTATAGCTTTATTACATTTGATAAAAAATAATTCCCATCTGGTACAGATAAGTAGGTGAAGGTCGAGCTTACTTCGGATTCTATACAGTTAAGTCTGAACGTGTCCGGGATATCCCTTCATCTTTCCCGTATCCGGGATTTCCTGGTGATTTTAACACAAGTTGCGATACATTGTACAATCAACCGGATGGCGTGACGAGCTGGATAGGTTCCGTCAAAACTGGAAGGAGGACGCGCGGGCTCGCGAAAATTGCAAGGAGTGGAGGGAGGCCTTTGCCCAGGAGAGGGACAGCGTAAGCTAAGAAAAAAAAAATAACAGCATAACAACAATTGAACACTAACCAATAGCTTAACAATAAACGCCCGCTAACACCACACAAACCGAGGATTAAAATAATAATTATCCTACACGCATAACCACGCAAAGACGTAGAAACTTTCAAGGGTTTGGGCTTAATCCCTTCATAATCTGGGATTAAATGCAAACTGAATGGGTTACGGTACAGAATAATTTCCATACATTTGTTGGTGGTGTCGTATTTAGTGGCTGTAAGCTGGTCGATAGTGCGGGGTCATGTGGAATGTACGGGACGCTATGGGTGGGGGATTAAGAATTTAAATGAAAAAATAATGTGTTTTTCAGTTACCTTTATTTATTTTGTAGCAAGTAGCTGTGTTTGAATTTTTGTGAGTGTATTTCATTGTTTAATGTCAATTTGACTTTCTCTTAACTCGATTAAGGAGTTTTTAATTGCGACAAATGTTGTCACAGCCACAACTTCTAGGTTTGTTAGGTAGGTACCTTAGATATTTTGGCAGGTGTTTTGGCATTTGATACTTCTCAGCAGAATAATGGTCATGATGCTTGAATAGCAACTACTCACTGAATAAATTAAAAAACAGAATTTGTATGAAATTATCTGCCAAGCAAGTTAACGGAAACTTAATCATAGCTTCACTATTTTCTATGTGCTTGACAAAACTATTGAGCTGCTTCTAAAATAGTTACATTCTTAATTAATCAATCAATCTGCCTAGCCTTTTCCCAACTATGTTGGGGTCGGCTTCCAGTCTAACTGGATGCAGCTGAATATCCGTATTTTACATGAAGCGACTGCCTATCTGACCTCCACAACCCAGTAACTGGGTAATACGATACCCCTTGATAAGACTGGTTGTCAGACTTTCGAGCTTCTGACGAGCCGTAACGACTGTCAAAGACACACATTCACATTCTTTCATTCTGTTTCAAGACTGTCGAGTAATCATTGATTAGGAATCAATGATTACTCGAAATATACCCCACTCCGAACCAAGCCACATCCTCCATCCGAAGAACAAACGCCAAAGTCGCAGCCTCGTTTTCACATTCATTCTACTTCGCCTGCAACATTTATAAACTTTTTGAAAATATTTCCACGACCATTGTTTTCCCTGTATTTCTCGGTGTGCCACGACTCCGTAGTAATTTCAGCTAAGCCGAAACGCTTGGATGGCTTAAATAATATTTACAGCGAAGTTTGGGGAGTGTGATCCTTTACTTATAGAAGTGGTTGTGGTTATTGTCATAGTTCATGGAGTGGTATGGTGACGTTAAACTAAGATTAATTTTAATGGTGGAACCAGCCTTGGAAATATACCTAGACTCGCGACAATCTAAGACGTCCGTTTTGACAGTTTTAAAAATGCATTGCGTAACGATACAAAAAAATGGTTTCTTATAAACTGATTCTCGAGACATATCGATTGATCATACTTAGAGAGTTTGTACCTAATCGACGACTTATCTATATTGCTTAAAACTGATTCTCAATGCATAACGTTTTATTACATGTACGAAAACGAAACGTCAAAACGGACTTCTTAGATTGTTGCGAGTGTAATAATTGTTTTTTTTCTTTAATTCGTCAACAATAAACCATGAGTTTGAGATTATAGGTTCTGATTCTAGGTCAGGCAAAAGATTTTACTTGGGGAATCCGTAGCAGCCTGGAGTTTATAATTTAATAGTTCTCAAAAAGTTTCAATTTTTAGTTCTTAATAGGACAATCGTCTTATTTGCTACGAAGGTACTCCTTTGGTTTTTAACTGACGAAAAACGAGGAGGTTCTCACGTCGAGCGTATATCACTACATTTATTATAAAACAAAGTCCTCCGCCGCGTCTGTCTGTCTGTTCGCGATAAACTCTAAAACGAATGCACCGATTTTCATGCTGTTTTCACCAATGGATAGAGTGGTTCTCGAGGAAGGTTTTAGTATACTTTATTTACTTTGTAAAGTATTATATTATTTTTAATTATTATGAATGTGAAGATTATGTGGATCTTTCTTTTCTTTTTTATTATTTATTTTTTCTTCATTTTAATTAATCATAGTCTGGCAGTTTGACTAATTTATGCGGCCTAACCAAATGTCCTTTCTTTGGTATTGTTCGTCAAATCGTTGAGCTCCTTAAATTCGGAGTTGAGCTGCACGATTACTGACAAATGCGTGCACTGACTGGACAGGTCCACTCAATCTATGTGGTTCTTTCCTCAAAAGACCATTTCAGACACCAATCTACATGGTCTTCTCATAATCTGACCAAGATTATGTCTGGACTTTAAAAGAGACTGTGACCTCTGAGTTTGTTTCGGCCTTTCTTCTCAGAGTAGTCAGATAGGAAACGCCGACCTCATCTAGTTTTAAAAATGTGATTGACGTGTAAAAGTGTTTGTACAAACCTACTTTCAGAAATAAATCATTTATAATTTATCATTTATATAACCGACATCCACGCGGGTGAAGCCGCAGGCATCAGCTAGTGTTTTATAAATTAATTTTTCTTTATGTATAACCACGCATAACTTTTTACAGTTTTTAAAGAGAAGTCCGATTTTGATGATTCTTTTTTATTTAAATTATTATTGAAATAAAAATCGGCGATTGTTTAATGCTCTTGCTGCGTGTGCGTAGCGAGCACGCCAAGTGTACGCAACGTGTTCGCCGCGTTTGCGTATCGAGAGTGATAGACGTGAGTGCACAAGAGACAGCTACACAAGCGAGTGTATAAAATTATGAAAACGCGGGGAACACGTCGCGTAGTCGCGGCTACTTCGCTTCGCACCCGCGGAGAGCACGTTCACAAATCGCTTCACTAGAAACGCCGGCAAAATGTCAGTGTGATAACGCTTTACATATAAATGCACATACATACTACATAGGTACGTGTCTAGGCACTCCTAGCGTGGGAGACTCCGTTTGGATCCGACACGGGAAATAATTACCCGTTACCCCGGTGAAGATTTTTTGTGTAAATGCGGGTAGATTTTATTTTTGTATCAAGCTTATTATTATCTGCGGTGGCGAGGGGTTAAGGGGTTGTATCAAATTAAGTTGATGTCTTGCTGGCAGCATCCTTGTTATATTTTTATTGGGGCGGAAACGAGCGTCTTACTTTGAAGGTAAAGTACCTACGTCAGAGGTAAGATAATAATCACGACTGTATTCCCTGAAGGGTTACGCAGAGGTGTACCTATAGTACACACTCATTTTCTATTTTACACACATTCATTCGTCTACTTACATTTACCATAACATTATGTTTCAAGTCCCATATAATAGGGGGCGAGCCCATTGCCATGAACCGGGCACAAATCCAGCATTCAGGGGGCCTAAACCGGTCACATTAGCAATTCCTCTAAAAGCAGTTCATTTCCTGAATCCCAGCTGTCATTAGCAATTCCTCTAATTTGACATAAAAGCAATTCATAATTTGTGGATCATTTGACGAATATCAATAGAAAACTGTCAAACAGATGAATTATTTCTTAATTTGAATTACACGCAGATCATATTATAAATTGAGACCAGGGCTGCGGGAAAGTCCGAAAGGGATACCGTAATGGCAACAGGCAACTGAAGGAACACGGGTGGGTTTTAGTCAGTAAAAGTCTGACGCGCTCTCCCGCTCCGCCCAGAGCGGAAAAAGTCATTTGATGATTTCCCATCCTCAACAAAAAGGTAGGTATGAGAAATTCCAGATGGAAAAACCCAATAACACTTTGCCCGACACAGGAATCGAACCCATGAATTCATGCTCAGCAGTAGCGTTTGCGACCACTAGACCAACGAGGTATGCTAACGATATAATTTCGACTAAACGATACCTCTATCCAGAACAATACCTTTTCACAGTCGCTATTGATCAGGAGGAGAGCTGTGCAAATATTTAGTTCTACTGCGTACTCTATTGTTGCAATGTTCAACTTCGATGCAGCCTCGCGTCAGGTGTGATTGTGGTAGAACTACCGAAGTTAGGACCCAAACACACGGTTTTATTTGGGGCGATTTCAAACGCGTCGCGTCGCGTGAACGCGTGAGTTCCGACGCAGTACGAAATAGTGCAAAATATTCTTAATAAATACATTCTCATTCCGGTGTCGGCACTGAGACACTGACACTGACAAGTTGGGATGCGTTCATAGAGAATGTATGAAAGAATATTTTGCACTGTGCCGGTACTGTGTCGGAACTGTGGCTTCACCGACATGTTTGAATCGACCTTTGTGCTGTACTTTTAAATTAATTATTCATGAAAAACAAATAAATAAATATAAGTCTGAATTGCTGAAGAAGACAGTTACATTGTTATGTAGCTAATACGAAACCTGTTTTTGTAATGCGGCTTGGAATCATTCGTCAAGCTTATTTATTTTCATTTAATTGATGCCCAACAGCTGATAAGATTAAATAACCCTGTTAATCGGATTCAAATAAAATGAAGATTGATATTGCTAGCCATTTATCTTGGCTCTCGTAGAGTTGCGATTTTACTCGATAGTTTCCACACTAGTTCAGTGGCATTAATAGAGACGGGAAGCAACATCGATAGAATTGATACAATATCGATAGGAAAGCGCGTTCAAAACTCACACTTCATCGCGATACTGTCACTTGTCGCGATCATAATCAATATAGGCGAGCTGTGTGTCTGTCTAGTCAATTATTAACTACTGTAGCCCGGTAACTATTATGTGACACTATTAATATAAAAAGCAAGACATATATATTTTTTTGTTTCTGACATTTTAATTTGTATGATAATATTTTAAATTTGCCTGTACTGTAGAGTACATGTAAACAAAATTTGAACACCTCTTATGATTACAATGCAGTGTACTGAATGCAATATTGTAACATTCCTTATACCTGTATAATGCTAATAAATGAATTTGAATAAAGAATAACGAACACAAACCAAATAAAAATAAACTGTTTTTGAATTTTTAGTTTCAAAAACGTTAAATCCATGTCACCTTTTGTCGCGCGTTCTATTTTATGCCCCAAAAATACCCGTGTCAATAGGTCCTTATAAGTTGTAAACCGGTGATTTCTCATTGCAAGTATTGATTGTCGAAATAAAGTGTGTGTGTGTTTGTTAGTTCCTATATCAGTATTGTTGTGTGTGTCCGATTTACATAGTGAATTGGTAAAGGAAGAAATTGGAGATGTTAGCACAGGATTGAGTGTTAACAATAAGGAATTTTACATTTAGTCATAGTTACAGTGAGTGAGTCTAGGTTGATAATTATGACCTAGAATGTAGGTAATATTGACAAGCAATATTGATACCGTTTCTAAATCAGTTAATAACGTCGAGATAAAACGCAAAGTTAACTGCACCTAATCATAGCTTACCGGTATGTATCAGATGAACTAGTAAATCTAATTTACTTGTAACCCAAGAGCCGTTAGCTCAAGCATTATATATTATATTAAAACTAGTGTATGTAATAGTATGCTTCTTGTCAAAGCTTCAAAACGTAAGTTCTCCTGAAACAAAAATCAGAATTTAAAACGTCTTGACTGTACTTAGGTTAAGTTTTCTACGCTTAATGAAAAAAAGATGACCTGTATATTTTTTTTACAAGCGTGTATGTATCGGAGACATTCTTCCTACGCATTCCTTAGTATCTACATACGTCTAGACATGTTAGCAAAGAAAAGAGCAATCTAAATATGTTAGAAAATAATTCTTGGAAAAGAGTGTTTCATCACTTCTATAAAACTAAGTCGAGGCGCCGCATCTGTCTGTTTGAACGCGATAAACTCAAAAACTAACGATTTATATACGGTTTTCACCAATAGACGGAGTGGTTCGTGAGGAAGGTTTATGTGTATAATTCATTAGGGTTTTCTGTAAAATGGCTGAAATATGAGGATGATTGTTGAAGATGTCGGAAAAAAACATGCCGACTGGGAGTTTCACTGGTGTGCGCCGCATAAACCAATAGAGTTATTTGAAAACCATGTATTATGGAATTAATAAATTGTGTACCTGGATTAACACATAGGGTACTTTTTTCCCGACATCCACGCGGACGAAGCCGCGGACCAAAACTAGTAATACAGAAAGAAAGAATGTAATAATGACATAAGTAGTTTGTTTTTATTCGCGTGTCCCAGGTATTAAAAAGTCTACGACGTTTGGAATGTTTTCCATGCAGAAAACTATCTTGTTACTAAGACATTAGAGATGATATTTTTCAAATAATTTCGTGATATTTAAAAAATGGTGGTATTTGATCACCCTGTCTATATTGTAAGGTGGTGCATCAAGTATTATGCGGTGAGAAAAGGTTTTTTAGTTTGTTCGTTATATTTTAATATTGGAGCTCCATTTTATGAAAAGTGTTTTGAAAAAACGTCTCTGTTCGGCGATTGACGTGGCCACCTACTGGGCTCTCATTTAACATTCTCATAAAGGCACATTTTTTTACCATCAGCTTGAAAAAAAGAAAAAGTGTTGTTGCAGTGGGGCATGGATGTCTCCATGGATGAGCCACATGAGCCCTCACCAAAATAATATGGAAAGAAAAAAAATATGCAGTGGATTTAACGCCGTTACAGTGCCTTTTTTATTGGAAAAAACAATATACTAAATCAAATTAGGCTTTTTCCAATCTCAGACAACATGCATCGCTGTCAACAACAGTGACATGAAGCCGTTTTCGTAAACATATCTGAACTTACTTTACTCTACGTTAAGGTGTATTTTGGTTGTGAATGTGTGCTTGTGAGCGTGTATGCACAGAGCGAGGTGTAGTTATAGCATGCTTCACTGTATTGTTCGCAGCGTTATGTCTTGGTTTTTTATTTGGTTTGAGTTTTTTTTTTTCTAAGTAATAGGATTTCGTAAAATCGACTTGATAAAACTAGTAAGTTATTTCCTAAATAATGATTCAGCAATTTCCCTTTTACCAAGAAGTGTTACCACATAATACAAGTATCCTTCGAATTACCATATCTATTACCTCCTAAACGGGAACAAACATAAAATTCCTATTTAACTTCCCAGCTAAAACCAATCATTATGAGTCAACTCAATTCCCAGCCGCGCAAAAACGTATGCAAATAAAATGATGTCTGCATAAAAAACATTAAAGACAATATCTACGTATACCTGTGCTGTGACTATGTGACCATCTGTTGGTGGCTGGACTGGTCAAGGAATTCTCTTCGAGACTTGAGATCGACTTGTTTTTACACCTGTCACTTCTCAGACCAGTTTCCAACGGATGTATCGTGCATTCACCCAGAAAGACAAAGACCGAGATAAAAGCGTGCCGTGTGAGCGGGATATAAAGTAGATTTTTTATCAAGTTAGAAAGGGTGAGGTATACGGTCGCGTGGCGGGAGAACGAGATGGAAAGATAACCCTGCCTTGCTTGTTTTATTTAATAATCCAGTTATAATAAGAAAGGTTGTAAGGCTTCCGAAGGTGCAACGATTTTAAAGGGTTACTTGCAACTTTGTGTTGGTAACTTGGTATATCTTTAGCGAGATTTATATCCTATTGTATTTCGTTTTTGGTATTGTAAACAGTAGCTTGTAATCTTTTGTGTAACTGAATTGACACTAATGTGTTAACATTTGAATGAATGGGTCGACTGAATGGTTTTTTTAAGTAAGGGCGGTTTCTTTAATGTTTATGGTCTGATCACTTTGTGTGTTCATCTGACATGAGTACAGTTTGGGTATGCCTGATGCTGCTGAGCGATTGACGTTGATATGGCATCGTACAGCGCTGATTTTCAGTGGTCACCCGAATCCACCAGCTATAGATCAGCTTATGTCCACTTCAGATGAATAAGTTCGGGGTCCGCTAGGACCGATGCCTGCCAGGGCTGCGGGAAAGACCGAAAGGGATATCGGGGCCCTTGGCAACAGGCAACTGAAGGAACACGGGTGGGTTTTAGTCAGTAAAAGTCTGACACGCACATCATCTGATGATTGTCCACACTCAAAAAAAAAATTAATAAGCTGGGGATAGAGATACGGTGACGAAAAATTGGAAATGCCTGTGTCCAGCACTGCTATTGTCAGATGAAAATTTGCATTCGCCTGCAGGCAGAATACAATGTACATATATCTAGCAAATAAGAGTTTCGATTCGATATGATGGACTAGGTATATTGCATAGAAATACGGGCCCGACAAAGCTTTTTTTTGAAAAATTTCAGATTTAATTTGGCACGTCACACGTTGCACACTTAGAAGAAAAATTCTTAGGCGAATCATTTGCAAAAATTAAAAACCATTAAAACTGAAGATAATTTATTTTACCTTTAGTTTTAATGGATTTTTGCAAATTGTTCGCCTTGCACGTTGCACACTTAGAAGGGCGAACAATTTGCATTTGCAATTTGATTTTTGCAAATGGTTCGCCACTTCTATTTACAATTTACTTTACATTTATCAACTAACATAGATAAATGATACTTAGAAAAGCTCTGCATAATCACCTGCGGATAAAAACACGATGTCTCTGTACCAAATCTGTTGTATCATCATGCTGTATTTAACACCAGTATGCCAATGAGTTTGCAAAACCCTGTCTATTTACTTCTTACACTGAATACATTATTTTTAATGATGTTGCAAATACATTTCTTAGCTTGAAATCCATACTTATATTTTAAATTCGAAAGTAACTCTGTCTGTCTGTCCGTTTGTTGCCTTGAACCAATCCTAACCTTAATATTGTGAATGCGAAAGTGAGTTTGTCTGTTACGCTTTCACGCTAAAACGGCTGAACAGATTTAGATGAAATCCCGACTTTGTATCCCGATATTTCCACGGGACCGCGACTTCCGCGGGGCGCAGCGGGTTGTTAATAAATTTGACAGATACCTGGAGAAGGCTGCAAGCTACTTTATAACCTGGATTTTTGTATTAAAATATTTTTAAATAGAAAATACACACTTAAATATTATAAATGCGAAAGTTTATCTGTCTTTCTGTCTGCCTGGCTGTCTGTCTGTTAAGTTTTCAATGCAAAAACACTGCACCACTAGTAAGTACCTCATGATATTTGACAGATATGTAGTACATTATGTAGTTTGGGATCTGTAGAAGTTTCTGCCTAGACTTTTCTCAACTATGTAGGGGTCAGCTTCCAGTCTAACCGGATGCAGCTGAATACCAGTATTTAGTTAGTAACAGTAGTTAGTTTTCATCGTGTGTATATTTTTATAAAAACTTTTTACAAAAAACTTTTTGTAAAAAGTTCGTGTACCGTTATCTGCTATGTAAATAACAGTGACGGACATAGCAAAGTGGGAAAAATACGTAATTATTGAAGCTAACTCAAAAACTACGCAAGCAAAATTAATAAAATTTATATCGGACCACCTCTGAAGCATGACCTACCAAACAAAAAAAAGAATCATCAAAATCGATTCATAATTGGCGGAGTAATCGCGTAACATACATACAAAAAAAAAAGACACGTACGAATTGAGAACCTCCTCCTTTTTGAAGAAGTCGGTTAAAAAGTTATGAAATAAAAAATATACGCAGACGAAGTCGCGTTAAAAAAATAACTAGTTCTTTATAAATTGCAAGGTTTTCAATCTGTATTAAAAATTCGTTCGTAAGGTTTGAGTCATGAACTTCGATCCAAATAATGAAATTCTTAGAAACATTTTGAAGCACTAATCAGATTACTTACAAGTCATGGTGTATCTGTGTGCATGTCGCAGTAAGGTGGTTGAAGCCGTGATATAGTTATATCCCTAGGGATATAGCTATATAAGCGGTTCATAACTGTCGGAGTGTGTATATTTTGTTACTGCGACCAATTTCAACGTATTTAGTTGGTCACAGTTCTAACTTAACCTATTTGGTTGGAGTGCCCTTTTTTTTTTTTTTTTTTTTTTTTTGAGGGTGGGAAATCATCCAATGACTTCTCCCGCTCTGGGTGGAGCGGAAGGGCGTGTCAGACTTTTACTGACTAAAACCCACCCGTGTTCCTTCAGTTGCCTGTTGCCAAGGTCCCGGTATCCCTTTCGGACTAACCCGCAACCCTGGCAGGCATCGGTCCTAGCGGACCCCGCCAATTGTGCTGACATCTCTTTGAGGCGCGCGTGGAACACGACGCGCCATCAACCCGGGCCTGGTCCTGATCGGACGGCAAGCTACCCATTGCTCGCCGTCCGCAAGCCCGCGCCTATGGTGGCCGGGAATCCGCCTGGGATTCCCGACGCCCCGGGCGTCTCCAGCGGCGGCGGCGGTTAGGGGCGTGAGGGCGCAAATTTTGCCTCTCCCTCACGCGTTCCGCCTCCTCCTTCGCGAGCATTACTGCTTCGCAGAAGGAGGTGACTGCTTCCCATGCCCTCTCGCTCCGTACCATGGCCTGGACCAGAGCCGGACGCGAGAGGTCACCGCCGCCAATCGCCTCCAAGAGGACACGGCGGGGCTCCGCCCAAGCGGGGCAGACCTCCACCGTATGCTCCACCGTGTCCTCCGGGCGATCCACACAGTGGTGACACCCGGGCGTTTCCTCCCGCCTTATACGAAACAGGAACCTCCCGAAGCAACCGTGTCCGGTGAGGACCTGCGTCAGGCGGAAGGTGAGGACGCCGTGGCGCCTCTCTAGCCACTCCTCAAAGAGGGGACTTATCGCCGCAATTGTGGCGTGCCCAGCACTGGGTTGCGACAATCGCACTCTCCATGCCGCCATGAGATCCTGCCGGAGCTCTGTCCGCTGAGCCGCGATTTCTCGCGGCAGCGGAGTTACGCCCCGGCGCTTCATCTCCTCGCGCCACTCCCAAATGTGCGCGAGGACCTTCGCCTCCAGATCCCATGGCGGTAATCCGGCCAGGAGGCTCGCCGCCTCGCGGGAGACCGTGCGGTATCCCCGGGCCAGCCGAATGGCCATGACCCTTTGGGACGCGTTCAACCGGCGGGCTGGCCGCAGCCTAAGGGAACGCGCCCACACCGGTGCCCCGTAAAGGGCCATGGACCGCACGACCCCCGCGTAGAGCCTCCGGCAGGAGGCGTTTGGACCCCCCAGATTGGGCAGGAGACGCCCCAAGGCAGCTCCAGCCCGGTCCAGCCTGGGAGCCAAACGTCGGAAATGCTCAACGAAGTTCCACCGGCTGTCGAGGACGAGTCCTAGGTACTTCATCGTCGACTCGACGCCGATGTGAACCCCTCCTACCGTAATTTGGGAACCCGACGGTGGCGCGTTCCGAGGGCCATGAAAACACATGACCTCGGACTTGTGCAAGGCCACCTCGAGTCCCAGCTGCCGGATTCTATCGACGATTGTCGCAACCCCGCGTGTCGCTAGTTCGGCCGCCGCCTGGTGCGACCTCCCCTGTGCCAGGACCAGCGTGTCGTCAGCGTAGCAAACTACACTGACGCCACTGGGGAGGTCGGCGCGCAGCACCCAGTCGTAACCGATGTCCCACAGATGCGGCCCCAGGACCGATCCCTGTGGGACACCGCACGACATCTCTCGCCGGTTCCACACTCCCTGGTGACCGGGGTAGATGACGGCCCTGTCCGTCAGATAGGCCTCGACCACACGACAGAGGTAGGTCGGCATCCGGTGGTACCGGAGTGCCTCCCTTATGCAATTCCAGGGCAGGGTGTTGAAGGCGTTGGCGATGTCGAGAGACACCGCCAAGACGACCCCACCCCGGGCCACAGCATCCCCCGTCGTGAGGGCCCGTACGCGCATGATGGCGTCCACCGTAGAGCGCCCTCTGCGGAAACCAAACTGGCTCTCCGCCAAGTCCGGCCCCACCCGCACCAGCCGCCCGACGAGGCGGTTTGCAATTACTCTTTCAAAGAGCTTGCCCACCTCGTCGAGCAGCACGATGGGCCGATAAGCGGACGGAGAGTCCGCAGGGCGCCCCGGCTTCTTTATGAGGACCAGTTTCCCCGTCTTCCAACGAAGTGGAAACTGGCCCCTCTCCATGCATGAGGTTGGAGTGCCCTAATAGTTAAACTACTAGATCGTGCTCGTATCATAGTTATATTCCTATTCACACAATATATAATATAGATATAACATTAAGGCTCTTACATACTGGGGCGATTCGTCGCGCGACGCGACGCCGCCGCATTGTTCGCCGTGAAGTTTTCTCAGAAACTGTTTTGTTAAAATTCGCGTCGCGCGGCGAATCGCGCCAGTGTGTAAGAGCCTTTATATTTATTAAATTGATTAATTTTAGGAGTGAGAGGGAGAGAGAGGAAAGCGCTTTACTTTGTGCATAATTATAAAACATCGTGAGGAAACCGGCATGTCCTAGAATTCAAAATTCGAAAACATGTGACATCTACCAACCTGCACTCCGCGTGGTGGATTACAGCCCACTCCCTCTCACAGAGAGGATGCCTGTGTCCCAGCAGTGGGAACATTATAGGCTGTGATGCTAAGGCGTAAAAAGGTAACAGACAAACAGACACATCCTTATTCCTTCCTTATTAAGGATAGTATGGATTCAAAGACTAGATTAAACTTTCAAAGGGTAGAGTCTTCAATCTATCAATCAACTTAGTCAATCAATTTAAGTATATCCCAAAAGTGGAGTACTCCCGATCAATCTATCACAAAGTCCGTCTTATTTCAGTTGTAAAACAGGACTAGACTAACGGGAATAACAAATGGGCATTACAGACAAAAATAGTCTGAAACCAGACTGAGTTATAGCCAAACAGTCTGGCTGGAAATACCTGAATTGGTAATATGTGGTAGGAAAGTTAGACTAAAGGTGTGTCTATACATTGCGCGGCAATCGAGCGCGGCTGCCACGCGCGGCGTGTCACGCTGTGTTTGGATGACTGCTGCGCGCAAACACTTCTGTCTACCTGGCGCGCACAAACATTTCTAGAAAACATTCGTCAGTAATTTTGTTTAGACGAATTATTAGCAGAGCTACAACACACGCAACCGCTTTCATGCCAATTGAAGTGCAGTATGTCTCGGATATACCGCGCAGTACTGCCGCGCAAACATTCGGCGGTTTAGTCCACACTAGGGCGCGCCAGAAGGAATGTGTTCTGCAAATGCCGCGTGTAGCTGCGGCTCTCTTGCCGCGCAATGTTTGGACACACCTTAAGGAGAATACGAGTAGCGTAGTCTTTTGATTTTTTACAGCTTAGCTTGATTTGTGAGGATGCCAATTGGCGTATTGGGTGTGGAAATAGACACGATCTTTATTCGTAGCTACTATTTAAGGCCTCCGCAAATAGACGCGACGCGACACCGGTAGAACTATTTCGGTGAAGTTTTCATAGAAATGGTTTCTCCAGAGTCGCGCCGCGCCGGAACGTCATGCCTGTCTGCGGGAGCCTTTAGCTATCTTTGATACTAGGTAGGTTGTACTATAGCTTAGTATAGTATTCTATTATGAAATAAAGGCGTGATATACACTTTTTTGGATTGGCACATGTACGGCAGTAGTAATTTGTTAAACAAGTAAACCTAGCCTAAACTTATTGTATCTACAGGGTGTTAGTGTAAACACCGTTATCCTTGAAACCAGTGGTTTGGTTTCATTTATTGAACGTAAAATCAATGGAAAAACACAACTTTTCTTTTTTAAAGAAAATCTACATTTTTCCACAAGAATATTTCACCCTACACGCAAGGGCAACGACCGGCTGCGGCCGGCGCTTGGCGGGGGCGGGCGGGGCGCGCGGGACGTTACATGACCGGCCGTCAGCTATTTCGCAGCACTCTCGAACGCGTATCCGTGAGTATCGGGACACTGACGGATATTTACTTTTTAAAATCTTTTTATGAAAATAAGGTTTTTTTTTGTTGTTACTGGGTCATTTATTTTTTAATTTAAGTCAACTACCCATGGTTTGAGTGACAACGGTGTTTACCCTTGCATACTGTATATAAGGTGTATTCATACACGAAATCTCTTAAGGGGTCATTGTACTCTTCGTTATGAACAACTTTCACCATGGGACCAAGCCTGAAATCGTGAAAAAAAATGAGCTGTTCCCTACATTTTGACGAGCTATGCGAACATAAATGTAGGGAACATTTTTCTTCGCGCTTTTGACATTACCAGCCTTCAAAGTACTTTACAATATGTTCTACTACGCAGTGATAGCCTAGGGGTGTGACCGTCGGACTGCCAAGTCATAGCACTCGAGTTCAAACCCAAGACACGCACCTCTGCCTTTTCGGATGTATGTGCGTATTGTAAACGGTGAAAGAAAACATCTTAAGGTTGATGCGCTAGGGTAGCCCGCGAAATTCAAATTTTCTTACGTTTTTTGCAATTTGCAGGTCAGTATCAGGTTGTATGTTGATCTAAATATTATTAGCGCTCGTAACAAATATGGATTTACTGAATTATAAACATTGAAATCAGCAATACAACTCACTAAGTTCATAAAAGTGCCAAATGTCATGATTTCATGAAATAGTCATTCAATACACTTTTGAAATAGTCATTTGTTACGAGCGCTTATAATATTTAGATCAACATACAACCTGATACTGACTTGCAAATTGCAAAAAACCTAAGAAAATTTGAATTTCGCGGGCTACCCTAGCGCATCAACCTTAAGGAAACCGGCATGCCTGAGAGATATTTTTCGACGGCATGTGAAATTAAGACATAGGCCCATGGGTGGCTTTAAAAACTCTGACTCTCTAGGTTAGTCACTAACCACACGAAAAGAGGACAAGAATATTTTACTCGTTCTAACACACATCCCAAAACTTAGTATAACTTCTCGATACACACTGAATTCTAGCCAGAAGCCGTCGAGTCTGCCTGAAAATAGCTGTCTTAAGGCCCTACCCTACCTCAAATTGCTTAGCATGATCCTCCGTTATGCCAAAAATACTGCAGCATTAATTTTGAAATAAATAGATGTTAAAGTTCATTAATACTAGGTCCTATGTTTGGCGAAAACACGATTAGGTACATAAAATTTTCTTGATACAAAAAAAAAACCAAAGTTACCTCTAAACCGAACTACAAACCTTATTAAAAAAATACTTCAAATTAGATCATGAAACTTTGCATAATCAGGGCTTATGTTTTATTTTTTTAAATTACCATTATTTTCACCATAAAAAGCAATTACCTAAATTACCTATTATATATTACAATTACCTATTCGAGGCTTGAGAGCCGCCAGCACCCCACTCCGTCTCGCTCTCATTCAGGCCACGAGCCCGCGAGTAATAATATGGTGGGAGCAAGGTAAAATCTGAGGTAGGGTACGGCCTTAATAAACTCAGGAATAGCTCCAAGTTAGGTGAATGATCGGAGGACGATTATTTATCCTTATTTTGTTTCAGTACGTGTTGGTTTGTTTGTGGGATGAGAATATATGTGCTGTAATTTATGGTGGTTTTAGAAATATGGAAATATATGTAGTTTGCTTTACTTTGGTGAAGATGTTGCTGAATTTGTTTCGGTAAGTTTCTGCAGAGGATAATGTTTATAGAACTAATTACAGGATTCTTTCTTGTAAAAAAAAATATGTAGCTTCGGTAGTTATCAACAAAAGACGTAATATCTCGTCTGTTTTTCACATTTCAGATATCAATTTTAGTTACCTATGTACACAGGCTTGTTTTAAAATTGAAAGTTAACAGTAACTTGAAAACAAACATCTGAAATTAGATTAAGCCTGTAAATGACGTAAAAATATAAAAAAAAATCGTTTCTTTTGAAAACATATTATGCTGCGTGTTCGATATAATAGAAATCGAATCATCAACTTTCGAAATCAAGTAGGGAATCCCTGGGTATAGATAGGTGAAACTTAACATGAAATATAACACAAAGTCTTCCTAATTTATGCAATGTAACATGAAATGGAACACAACAACTAGGCAAAGTTTCAACGTGTATTACATTATATGTAACGTTTCGCCAATCGGTACCATTAGTCCAATCCGTACCCGGCTTTAGTCCAATCTGTACCCAGCATTAGTCCAATATGTACCCGGCATTATTCAATATGTACCCGGCATTAGTCCAATCTGTATCTCTAATGACTTAAAAAGAACTGTATAAACGGAATCAGAGAACTAAACTAGATATACCTTCGGCTTCTCGTCTTGCTCAAACAAAGCGTTTACGCGCGTTTAAACTCAAACAAATACGTGTCTTCTTTCGCTCGGAGAGTTAAATATGCGAGTATTTGAGCAAGTTTCAAGTTGAAGCTCGATGCCTGAGTTGCTGCAAACACACGGAATGTACTGACACAAAGCAAAGCGCAGACGTGCGGGAAACGCTAAGTTTGAACAAGATCTTATGTAAGAATACGTATGGTACTGTACGAACCGATTTCACTGTTAAAAATGAAAGTGTGAAAACTTTTTTCCAAAAAAACACTCTTACGTTTACACTTTATAGCGTTTTATTTTGAAGTCGGTTGTTTTTTTAGTTGTATTACAATAACTTTCATTTCGGAAGTCGAAACAAAAAACAGCTGTTCCGTACATTTATGTTCGCATAACTCGTCAAAATGTACGGAGCAGCTGTTTTTCTTTTCGCGATTTCATATTTGTTCCCATAGTAGAAGTTGTTCATAATGATGAGTACAATGACTCCTTAAGAGGTTGTTGGTGTTAAACCAATAACCCTGTATATTTCCATCACGCGGTAAACTCTAATTGCGCGATGCAGGATGCGATGTCAAGATTTTTGTGTGACGTCAGGTTTTTGATACTTAGTTTGCATGTGGCGATGTACTCGTAGATAACGCCACATTAGCAAAAGAGGTTTAACACAATTATATCATTTGACATTTAATATCAACTCATAATTACTTAAATTAAAACTGCCATTTAAAGTTTTCGTTCATAAAAAGTTCCAGTTTAACCAGTACACTAACTCGATCTAGGGAATGGGTCATAAGAGATTACAACACGATATATACATGTATATAATATATACACGATTATACAAGCAAGAGATCAGACCACTTCACAAAATATCAAAACTTTTAACACAAAATGAAGCGATACTGTATAATCTGCCTAGCCTCTAATGCAAGCGGTGTTAAGATATATGGTTGTACTCTAATTACACGAGTAATTAACCAAGTAGTTTGTAGCTTAGGGCTAACGAACAACCAAAATATAAAGTAGTAAACTTAGGCGGGGTGCACAATTATTAACTTAGGCTTATAATGCTTTCGGTGGGATATTGAAGTGTATGTTGTGGCGGCATCTACATCGCCACATGCGAACTACGCATCAAAGACCTGACGTTACGAAAGCACTACGTACACATTTGAACTTTAAACGCTTTGATGTGCGCTCGAAAAACCGACACCGAATGGAAAAGTTGAAATGAGTGATCAAACTTTGATGAAATACCCAAACACACATGTGTCAAACATGTGATCAAATATAGCTGCTATGTCTGGCGCCGACATTTATGTGTGCTCAAACAAATGACATCGAATGGCAATGTTGAAATATGTGATCAAACTTTGATGAAATACCCAAACACCACTGCCACACATAAGTTCAAACATCTGATCAAACATGTGATCAAATATTGCTGCTATGTCTGGCGCCGGCATTACACAAAAATCATGACGGCACACAAAATTCTGCATCGTGCAATTGGAGTTTACATGTTAGGCAAAGGTTTTCCCAGAATGATATTTGACCATTCAAAAGTGCCTGTAAATGGTTTAATTGAAATAAATGCTTTGAGTTTGAATAAAAATCTTCTCCTAATCCTCAACCAACGCAGGTAAAAAAAATGTCTCTGAAAATTACTCAGCTCTGCAGCATAAAATAATAAAAAAATAATTTGACATGGACATACATAAAAGTAAGTAAACTAAGTACAAGAAATAATTAGGAAATATAAAATGAAAGATACAAAATATAAGAGAGAAAACACAAAGATTCAGTAAAGTTCTATAAGTCTACGGCATTCATTGTTTTATATTGCGATAGTCAGTCTCATAGACTGGCTTGACTCAGTCTGTTCACAGCCTAAGTTTTAGAACTAGTTTGAATCCATACAAAATGATAGACAACAAATTAATTACTACAAACTACATTAGAAGAGAAGTCATTAGAATTAAATCAACTTTACGTGTTTGCTTTTATGTACTTGGTTAAGTTACTATCACGCGAACTTTATTTGTGGGATAGGCAGGGAGGTTGAAGAGTTATGTCGTTCTTAGATCCGAGGTGAAGCTTTATGATTGGCTTTTATGTTGCATATACTCATTTTAAGTTCCTAGGTATCTCTACCGTATTTTATAATAATATCTTGATTTAAAAGAGTGTCCATTGAGTTTTTTGCCTGTTTTTCATCTGCGTTTTGGCATTTAGGTACGAGCTTCAACTTTCAGAGTAACTGACCAAATCCTTGTACCTACATACTTGTTTCCATTCATTTGCAAAATTTTGTAAATATTAATAAGATTTAACGTGTGTTGCTCGTATAATAACACCATTTTAAGAAAGCAAAACAAACGGATTGATTATTTATATTATTACTAGCTGCGCCCCGCGGTTTCACTCGCATAAGTCTCGATCCCATGGGAATATCGGGATAAAAAGTATCCTATGTCCTATTCCGGGTCATGGTCTATCCCTTTGCCAAATTTCATCCAATTCCGTTCAGCCGTTCACGCGTGATGGCGTGACCAAGGGAAATAGAGATTCGTTTTTATAAATATAGATTAATAAACTATTTTCAGGATATTCAAGTATGATAGGAAGTGATTAAGTGATTGAAAGAACATACCTTTTCAATATCTATTTGCTTGTTTGAATCCAAAAATAGACAAAATGATGTCTCAAACATCAGCATAAAAATAACACAAAATCACCCATAGACAACAAATCCCGTCACTGTAAATAACATCTAAATGGGCACAGTAATTCCCGAGATCGATTCGAACAAACGAACATAATCCCTTTGTACTAGATTAACGGGAAGAAACGTTCAATAAACGTTTATAGACATTCGATAGCCATAGAGATCGTTTGATAGCGATACGGAGATAGACGTTAATATAAATTGTTTAAATACGTCAGCGTTCTTGAAATGGAAAAGGTTCCGTAGGGATTTCTTGTTTGGGCAAAAATTTCCTGTGTAATTTGAACCGTGACGAGGTGGAGTCTTTCAAAATGGCTGCGGTTTATAATCATTACTTATTTTATTACGTAAAAAATACGTATTATAGTAGGTATAAAGACAAGTCAGCCCGTCACATTTGTTTGTTTGCAAGCACACATAAACATATAAAAAAAAGCTGCACAGCTTCCATGCAGGCTTTCATCAATTTGATAGTTTCGTAGTTCAAAATGTCAATATGTAATAAAAAAACGAACTTAAAAATGTCAATTAGTACAAAAAAAAAACGAAAGACAAAATTATAGTTTTGTCTTTGATCGACCGAAATACAAGTAGTGTGACTTACAAATAATAGCCCTCCGGCTAATTTTATGCTAAATAAATAATTAAATGTATAAATAGACTAAATGATGTGGTTTTTGTGTAGCGAAATACCTAAGTAGGTAGGTATTCTGTTTCTAGTTTACCTATACTCCATTTGAAATAAGATTAGACGTTTAAATAAACCTTTTTTACAGTCCGTTCAACCGATTTTGACTTCTATTGCGTTGGTCGCATGACAAATGGCAGCTGCAGTAGACAGTTGGTATTGTGTAACCTTTTTTGCTTTTAATGCCATCCTTATGCCTACGGTATAGAAGTCAAAATCGGTTGAACGGACTGTATAAAGGTTTGTTTCAATGTCTAATCTTATTTCAAATGGGGTATAGGTACTATCAAAGTGAAAGACAAATACGTTATTTAAATTAGGCACATAAAAGGCACTTTTGAACGTCAAAATCTTATTACTTTTAACAGTAAAAAATTGTGTTCTATTTTGAAATCAGCTTCTCAAGAACAGGCACTTTAGGAGCATTAAATGAGTTCAGTTATTAATGCAGTGCATAAATGTCACACAACGAGTTGTAGTGTAATTTATAATAAATAATGTTCAGAAGACTAGGTCGTTCTAAATAACTTATAGACAGCTAATTTGTTTGATAAATAACGCTATAGTTGTTGCATTTTAGCACGGCATTAGCGGTCATTGCCCTTCCCATAATTGGGCTTGTACACAAAACTGGGTTGCGACGTCGCATAGCAAAAACCAGCGACGGTACCCTAATATTTTCTTAAGAAAGCTTCTGCGTTGCGAATTCGCATCGCGCCGATTCGCAGTTTTGTGTACAAGCCCTTAACTCTTCGTAGGAACCCAAACAATAAACGATGTTATGGTTTTTCGTTAATGGAACATGTTGAAGATCACAGTAGATATTAATGCAGGACGTTAACGGAAATTTTTCAATGTTTTAAAATAAAATGGTTTATTTATTTATTATGGCACTCCGACGATCACAAAATCATTTACAGAGAGTATATCATATTATAACTTATAAACTACAGCGAACTTCAGCACTTACAGAGTTTGCCTATTTATAATAAACTAGCTGCGCCCCGCGGTTTCGCCCGCGTAAGTCTCGATCCCGTGGGAATATCGAGATAAAAAGTATCCTATGTGTTAATCCAGGTTATAAACTATGATGTGTTTGCTAAATTTCATCCAAATCCATTCAGCCGTTTTTGCGTGATTGAGTAACAAACATCCATCCATCCATCCATCCATACTTACAAACTTTCGCGTTTATAATATTAGTTATATAAAAACAATAAAGTCAATAAGCTAAAAATAATAAAACCAAATAAATTAATAATAATAATATTAATATTTAAAACAATAAATAATGCTAGATTATGTAGGTGGGTCAATGAACGCTATTGCCATGCTAAAATGCAACAGCTATTAATAGATATAAACGGCCCGGGAGCTATTCCATTTAATTTTGTTAGGTTTATGATATTCGACTTGTAATTAATGAAGGTTAAGTTACCTATATTAACGACTCGATAAATAATATTGATATTGAGTTAGACGTGGATAATCTCCTATACATTTATCTACATATTATAATAAATTAAGTCGCTTTTCGTGTCAGTGTGACCGCGTTGTTTTTCTAAACTATGCAACCGATTTTGATGCGGTTTTCGCCATCATTTAGAAAATTATTCCGGAAGGTTTATGCGTATAATATTATTAATATTAAACTTGCGTATAATAAAGAAATCTACAGTTTTTGTCAAGTAGTAAGCACCATGCGAAGCATTGGCGGGATGTTAACCACAAAATAAAATTATACAAATTATTATGCACACAATTTATTATTATGCACGGAGGAGCTCGTGGCTCAGTAATAACAGCCGCTCGGGTCGATCCATCAGGTTAAGCTACGCTTGCCGGGGTTGGTCCGTGGATGGGTGACCATTTTCACATATCGAGACTCCTCCGTGCCTCGGAAAGCACGTTAAGCCGGTGGTCCCGGCTGTCATTTGTGGATCTTTGACAGTCGTTACGAGTCGTCAGAAGCACGAAAGTCTGACAACCAGTCTAACCAAGGGGTATTGTATTACCCAGTTACTGGGTTGTGTAGGTCAGATAGGCGGTCGCTCCATGTAAAATACTGGTATTCAGCTGCATCCGGTTAGACTGGAAGCCGACCCCAACATAGTTGGGAAAAGGCTAGACAGATTGATTATGCACACAATTTTAATTAAAAAATCATAAATATTAATAAACAAAAGGTCCTTGCATCCTGCTTCACATATTTTTTGTCACTTCAGCCATATTTTTTGCGTTGAACGCTTGTAAAAAGTGCAACCCAAAAACATAATATTTTGTGGAATAAAATGCATAAATAATTTGTATTGGGGTTAAAAAACTTCACGGTTAGTCTTTGTTTTATCACATACAAGTTTTAAAATATTAGGGATGAACCACGACTAATAATTTATTTGATACATCACTTTTATTCGATATGCAAATTAAAAAAAAAAAAAAACACAAAATAAAAAACACACACTATAAAGTGAAAAATAACTTTAATTTCGGAAGTCGGTAGCAAAAAACTAAAATACAGATCCAAAGATACCGAATTCTGAAAATAATGTTATTTTTTACGTTGTTTTTTGTGTTTTTTAAAGTATTTTTTGTGGCATAAGGTATAGAAGTGATGTATCAATCACCGCGTAAGTTCACCAAATGAACAAAAATTATCAAAATCGGTCCGAAATTGACGAAAATATCGATGAATATTCATTTTAGTAATAACCTCCTCCTTTTGTGAAGTCGGTTAAAAAAACAACTGTTACTACTGGTGAACGCAATTTGTAGATACATACGTACCGTCACAGATATTATAATACTACGTACCGTTAATCGAACGTAAATGGTAACTTTATGTTGACAGCACTTATTTCGTAGCGCATATAGGGCGTTAATCATAATTGTTACTACTTACTAGGTATTGTTACTACGTACAGTTCGATTCAAACTTAATGGCGGCTCGGAACATGAGGCGAGTCGCTGCGCAGTAACAATTTCATGTGACAGCGGGGGTGAGGGGTGGGGTACTGCGCAGCTAAAAGCTAACTTCCGAGCCGCCATTAAGTTTGAATCGATCTGTACATACTGACTTGCAGTTTGTCTTACTTATAAGGATGTTTCTAGCGATCTGACAATTTTTATAATATGAATATTGTTTGGTAGGTACAGCACTAATTTCTCAAGTTTTATTTATTCATTTTATTATTTATGTACAGTCACAAGCTACTATTAAGTATACACTTATCAGCTTTTAAAAGTGATTTTCTCCTACTGTATTGATTGTAATTTTATATTATAACGAACATAGTGTTTTGGAACCCATATTATTATGAAATAATAATAATAGTTTATTGTCACAAAGAAATATACATTAGTATACAATGTCCAACTTGATGCTATCTAACGCTGTCTAAAAGGTCTAAAAGTTGCAATCGTCCACGAGAAAATCATTGTGAGTATACATATATTTGCGTATACGTGAGTGTATACATAAAAATACATAGTGATACGATACACTTGAGTGCAAAGGTACCTCTGACCGGTTTATCTGACTTTATTCTGATCAAATCATAGCTCATCTTAATCCTTTAGTAGCTGCATCTTTCAACACATCCAAAATAAATCGATCAATTCCTCTCCAGAGACCAAACCACAATTCAAAACCCAAACAAAATCCTAATACCCCATCTGCGCTTACAGAACCCTAAAAAAAGGGTCAGAAAGGGTGTTACGATCTCGAAATGATGGGAAAAAACACTGGGAACCTCCGTTGTTCAAATGTTGAATAAAACAATAGGATCGCGAGAAACGCCGCAGTAAGGAAGTAGATCACCGCTAGGTATTGTACCAAGGTCACTTGGTAGCACATGATCCAGTTCTCATTATAATGTTAATATCACCTTTATCCATACTATATACTATATATAGTAATATATACTATATAATATTATATATTATAAAAATTATAAATTCGAAAGTAACTCTGTCTGTCTATCTATCTGTCTGTCTGTCTGTATGTTACCTTTTCACGCCTAAACTACTGAACGGATTTCAATAAAATTTGGCAAGGAGATAGATGGCATCCCGGGGAAGGACATAGGCTACCTTTTATCGACCTACCACACGGGCGAAGCCGCGGGCGAATGCTAGTGGGTTAATAAATAAATAATCGTCTATTTGCTTAGAAAGTAGGTACATAAAATAAATGTGTTCACAATTTTTTTTAGATCCCTGTACATTCTACCTTGCATAAGGCATGCAAACATTGAAAGAAAATGCATTTAAGTAGGTACAAAAAAAACACGACAATAAAATTAAAAATGTCAAAAAAAATTTTTTTTTTTTTTTTTATTGAAATATACAATGTCAATAATTAAATATAAAGAGGTTAACAGCATATCTTCACCCTTAGATTCTCCGAAGAAGGCAGATGTGTATAGAACACTAACCTTATGACCACAAAATCGTGTTTATGTGTTGTTTAGCCTAAACACCTTTCAAACATGACATTTCTGTATGGAGTTTGACATAAAACTGACATTAGTTTTTGTGTAAGGCCCAAAGATTTTGCCGTCGTAAATCCTATGTTTTAGGGGGGAGGACAGTGATAGCCTAGTGGTGTGTCCGTCGGACTGCCAAGTCTTATGTCTCGAGTTCGAACCCAAGTCACGCACCTCTGACTTTTCGGATTCATGTGCGTATTGTTACACAACAGAATTATAATCATAAGAATCAGCAATAAGACTCCTCAAATGTCATGATTTCATGAAATAGTTATTCAATAGGATTACATGAACTTAGAGAGTTGTATTGATGATTTTGTGATTATAATTCTGTAAGTAAATATTTGATACGACCATGAATATATTTAGAATCAACATACAACCTGATACTTACCTGTAAATTGCAAAAAACTTAAGAAAATTTGAACTTCGCGGGCTACCCTTACGCATTCATCTTAACGTGATTTCCGAGGCACTAATTAGATCCTGTATTATATTATTATTTAATTTTGTTCAAGGTTTTACGTTTAAAATCACGAACCGGGAAGCGAGTTATAAACCTCGGAACCAGCACGAAATCCGTATAGAAACAAACATGTGTACGGCCTACAGTTATTTGCCCTGTCTGAATGTTTGTCTACGTGATTTGTATGTGGAATGGCACCCTCTGCATAGGGTAGTTGTTTTAGGAGTGTCCTTTCCATTCACATAGAGTGGACGTGCCAGAGAATTGACATGCTAGTATTTGCATGACAAAAGACAGCGAGGAAAACAAAAGAAAATCGAAAATAGCAGAAAAATCGTTATTTTTCCTAATAACCCTGTCATTTCTCCATTGCAGGGTATAGGAATTAGGTATGCCCTGCTTGGGCGGAGCACCGCCGTGTCCTCCTGGAGGCGGTTGGCGGCAATGAACTCTCGCGTCCGGCCCTGGTCCAGGCCATGGTACGGAGCGAGAGGGCATGGGAAGGCGTCACCTCCTTCTGCAAAGCAATAATGCTCGCGAAGGAGGGGGCGGAACGCGTGAGGGAGAGTTTGTGCCCTCACGCCCCTAACCGCCGCCGGTGGAGATACCCTGGGCGTCGGGAACCCCAGGTGGATTCCCGGCCACCATAGGCGCGGGCTTGCGGACGGCGAGCTATCCTAGCTCGCCGTCCGAAAAGGACCAGGCCCGGGTATGTCAGCACAATTGGCGGGGTTCGCTAGGACTGATGCCTGCCAGGGTTGCGGGAAAGTCCGAAAGGGATACCGGGGCCTTTGGCAACAGGCAATTGAAGGAACACGGGTGGGTTTTAGTCAGTAAAAGTCTGACACGCCCTCCCGCCCCGCCCAGAGCGGGAGAAGTCATTTGATGATTTACCAATCTCAAAAAAGGATAATTATCTAAGTAGTGTAGGAATTAAAATAGATATTATTGGTCTGCGTCAGGATGACTGGACCAAGAAAGATTTTGGAAGTTTGGGCAATACCAAGTTTTAGTACCTATTTCGTACTATTTGGTACCAGAAATCAAATAATTGGTACCTCGCTAAACAGCGAAAACTATTACGAGGAAAGTGGCCAGCCATTCTTACTTCAGAATGGCTGGACCAAGCAGGTTTCACCTAGTTGTAGGCGTTATAAGTAGTTCATCTTTTCATTAAAATTTAGTACCTTATTGGTACCTCAACATATGTTTTTCCTAGATTTTTTAAACTATTATTTGACGATGTAAACTATCGAATAAAAATATTTAAAAAATACATGCATATTCCCTATTTTCACAGATTGTGTATTTCTGTTGCCGTTGTATAAAAAAATGATAAAAATAAAGTAAAGTAAAGAATTAAAGTATACCCATACAAAAATCGTGTTTTTTTAAACTCAAGTATTTTTTTTTTTATATATGAAAAAAAATATTAATGTATCAATCAATGAATAAATATACGTAATATTTATGTGTGCTATGATTTATTTTCGGTAATTTTCTTTGTACAAAAATAAGCATTATTATATATGCAAAAGTTTTTGTAGGTGTAACTTATTTTTGGCTTATCGAAAAAATCCAAGAAAAACATATGTGGAGGTTCCAACGAGGTACTAAATTTTAATGAAAAGATAAACTAATTATAACGCCTACAACTAGGTGAAATCAACGTGCTCCAGATTACATGCAAAATTTCTTCTAGGTCTAACTTTTTTTTGGCTTATCGAAAAAATCTAGGAAAAACATATGTTGAGGTACCAATAAGGTACTAAATTTTAATGAAAAGATGAACTACTTATAACGCCTACAACTAGGTGAAACCTGCTTGCCACTTTCCTCGTAATAGTTTTCGCTCTTTAGCGAGGTACCAATTATTAGATGTCTGGTACCAAATAGTACCAAATAGGTACTAAAACTTGGTATTGCCCAAACTTCCAAAATCTTCCTTGGTCCAGTCATCCTGACGCAGACTATTATTGAATACACCCTGAACAATGTTCTATACTAGCTGCGCCCCGCGGTGTCACCCGCATAAGTCTCGATCCCGTGGGAATATCGGGATAAAAAGTATCCTAGGTCCTTTCCAGGTTATGGTCTACCCTGTGCCAAATTTCATCCAAATGCGTTCAGCCGTTTCAGCGTGACAGCGTAACAAACAAACTCACTTTTGCATTTACAATAAATGTAAAGACATTTAAAATAAAATAAATGATTAGTTAGGAAGTTCGCTGATCAATTTTCATTTGTACACTACATGATAACTTTATACTAAATTATGAGAGAAGAAATTAATATGGTCTTCATCACTAGCCTAGCCTTCTCCCAACTGTGTTGGTGTCAGCTTCCAGTCTCACCGGATGCAGATGAACAACATTCTAATTGTTTCGCGCTCAAAGGTTGCTATTTACCTACAGAGCTTCAACAGTACATAATACATTGTATAGGGCCTTACCTATACCTAATGTCGATACAAATAGAAAAACGAAAAAATATAATTATATTCTTACATTTTAAGGGATAGGCTTTAATTTAAATTATTTTTATTAAACTATTTAAATAAAATCGGGGACTCAGATACCAGTAGGCCAATTTCTGTGATTAAACACGTTCAAAATCTCATTTTAAGGGCAGTGTCAGAAACTTGTAAAAAATGTTGGGAAATTACAGGCATAGAGATTGAGACTGAGTAGAGAATGTGAACGTTCTTTAAAATACGGGAATTTGCCCACTGTAAAGGCTAGGCCAGCCCAAAATCTTAAACAGTACATTGTCACTTTTCTGCAAAGTCAACATTGATGGCTACTGTAACCCCTTCATCCAGCTTAAGTTCTGTTATGGCCTTGCCACAGTATACCACACTTATAATCCATAATGGGTGTAAAAACAGAACTATTTGTGTCAAAGCACTACTTAGCGCACATGTTTGGCATGCATTCAGAGGGTTAAAAGTCGATAACAATGCACTATGCGTTGACGGGTTGCCAATCTGTCGGTTATTATTTTACTGATTTATCATTACCATTTTTAGGTCAGGAATAACCAACATTTCTTGATGTTTACAAACATAAATTAAAATTCAACAAGTTTCTATTAAGTTAAACATGTAATTATTAAGTTCTCGAAATAGCTCTTCATAGAATTATTGGAAATTTCTCCGAAAAATCGCTTTATGTCAGGTATTTTTTTGGTAAGTAATTAGTTTTACCTGTTTGAATGAAAGAAACGTTTCATTTAGTCCTCTATCAAATAAAATTAGGTACGTTTGTTCCTCATAATATATCAATTTAATCCTCCAAACCCAAAACACATGCCTACATGATTCACAAACACATGTTAAAACATACCAGACTCTAAAATATCCAGAAGGTTTATCAATTATGTATGTATAATATCCAAGGTACAGCCACACTATGCTGCATCCATTGTAATGGACCCAACAGTGTGGTGTCAACTTGGCGCCAACGCGGACGTCTCGTGTCGTTTTGACGTTTCGCGCCCAACGGCTTTCGCGCCGTTTTCAATATACAACCTTTTTACTCTCAATAAAAAACTAAATTGTTGACGAGTGCTGACTTTTTGTGTAAAAAAGTTTAAATTAAATATGGAACAAGTTCGGAGAACAATGTAGAATTGTTTTCATTTTTTAATTAAATACTTTTTGACAGTTCTCAAATCGTGTGTGACGTTTCGTGTTTTTTGATGTTTTGTATAAAATACTTTTTTCTGGAATTGTATGTTTTTTGTGTATCGTAATTTCGTGGACTTTGTTGACAGTGTTGTTTGACTTTGTGACTGTTTTTTTTGTTTTGGATTTTGAACAACTGCTCTGAGAATTTATTCGTGGATGAGAGGTAAGTTTTATTTGAGTATTATTAAGTTAGGTTTATACCGTAATTTCTAAATTAATTTATCCTAATTATTAACCTCATAAAAAATATTAAAATTCTTTAAACTTTTATTTTTTTTACTAATTCATTAATTGGTCATAATGAGCCATTAAAGTACTTATCTTTTATATATACAATTTTGTTCAACCCAAAACAAAACAGAAACATCATAATTTCATGTTTCTTAGCGTGAGCTGTTTGATTTTAATAATGACATCAAAACATAAAACTAAATTCAAATAATCTTATCCAAAAAATGCCATTCAACCCAAAATCTCGGAAAATACAATCAAAATCTTTATCAATGGACTCCAAAATTGGATTACACCGTATCAGCCCTCAGCCTAAAACAGACCGCAGTACACTTTCAATAAAAAAGACATTATAAAGTAGTCGGTGTCCAAAAAACACAAGACATCTCAAGAATCGAGATGAGTCTTCATACAACACAATATCACATGTCAAAAACATAAAACAACTGCGACTTTCGACCTTAGTTCCTCACGCTAAGACTTAAAAATCATTTTAGGAATCGTAAAGATAAGTTGGTATGTTTTTTTTTTATAAACAGGTTTGATACTTACTCGTTAGGGATCGTAATTAGGGCAGGTGTTCAATGGCGGTGGATTTTTTATTATGTATAGTTGATTTTTACTTATTTTTGAGGCAAGATCTGGTTGGGAGGCTGTTTCGGGATAAGTTTTATTTGGGATTTTTGGCTACCTGTATCACAGATGAAATTAATATTATGTAGTTTATTTATTTGTCTGTAGCCTGAGGTAAACTATGATATTACATCAGTTTTCTGCATTGCACTAGTGTGTATAATAAAACGTTGCTTCACGAACTCTTGAAGAAAAGTTGACGAAATAAGTTGTGTATACTGTATGATCTCGTGACTTTTCAAGAGCTTTTTTTGGTTCATTCTCAATTTGACTATTCTAATTGTTACTAATAGCTTCTGTCCACGATTTCGTCTACGTGAAAATTCTTGTTTTAACATAAAAGTACCTGGGCAACCGAGCTCTGATCGGGTGAAAAAACGGAGAAAACGAATTTTCACAGATATGAGACCTAGCTAGATCGATTTTTCGCCCCCGTAAACTCCTATATTACAACTTTCATCGAAATCGTTAGAGCCGTTTTGGAGATCATGATTACAAATATAATTATACACAAATATTGCTCATTTAATAGTATAAGATATATACTATATTTGGTAATACTGTAGCTACCCATTAATGAAAGAATTTTCGAAATCGGAATAGTGGTTCCGATGATTACCCCATAAATACAAATTCACAAATTTTATTTTTTTATAATATTATTAAGTATATATTATTATTCGTTTATTTATTTCCTTTCTGAAATTACATTTTTAAATATTTCTTAAATTAAAATGATAATATTAAAAAAAGTATTTAAAATATATTATATAATATATGGAGAGCAGTGGTGGCCCAGTGGTAACGGCCGCGACTTACGAGTTGTAGTTCGTAGGTTCGAACCCTGACAGGCGCTTTAATTTGTGTAAATTATTTCATCGCCACTGCTCTCAAAACGGTGAAGGAAAACATCGCGAGGAAACCGGCATGTCTTAGAACCAAAACAATCGAAGACATGTGACATCTACCAACCCGCACTGGGCCCGCATGGTGGATTAAAAAAGCCCACTCCCTCTCGAAGAGAGGAGGCCTGTTTCCCAGCAGTGGGAACATTATAGGCTGATTATGCTATATAATATGTATTAGAAGAATAAGTAATAGGTACAGATGACGATAGAAACGGACGCTGTAGCTAATAAAGAGTCGCAATGCAGAACCAGTAAAGCTTCCCATATCATTATTTAATAGCAAGGAGGCTTCGCTTTCCTGTGCTCAGAATAATATGCCTCATGTGAACTTGTTTATTATTCCACACGAGTAAACTTGCCTAGGAAAATGTTTCAATCTGATCTAACTTTTTCGAAGGCAGGCGATAGGCAACCTTTTACACAACTGACTTTTTTTGTCATAATTTGTGTCAGTATGAAATAGGCTTTATGTTTCGCGCGCGCGATATTAGGCTATTTTTATAGGCTATTTTTCATCGACATACCACGCGGCTTCGCCCGCGTGGTATGTCGATGAAAAATAGCCTATGTCCTTCCCCGGGCTTGTCATCTATCTCCTTGCCAAATTTTATCGAAATCCGTTCAGTGGTTTAGGCGTGAAAAGGTAACATACAGAATTACTTTCGAATTTATAATATTAGTATGGATTAGTATGTATCTTCTCTCGTAAAGGCATGGTTTAAACCTGGGTCTAAAAATAAACTTTTTTTTGTAAAAAGACGGAATATGAATAGCTAGCTGGCATAATATGGACCAACTATAGGTACACCTGTGCCAAACTGGTGATACACTTTGCATCATTGATGCATCATCATAATCTTGCCTCATCCCAATTTACTGTCGAATTGGCGTTGCTTGGGGGAGGCCTATGTCCAGGAGTGGACGTCTTACGGCTGAAATGATGATGATGTTAATGATGCCAATTTATTTGTGGTCGGCGCAACATGTCTTTTTTTCCATACTTCTCAATTAGTCGTCATCTCGGTAGTCACCCCCTTTCTAGCCATTATCATCTTTCACACAGTCCATCCACCGTTTTTTTGGTCTACTCTTATAGCCATCCATATTGATTCTCAAAAATTTCCTCATGATATTTTCCTATGTGAATTGATGCAGTCCTAGTATCCTTGCATATTATAAAACAAAGTCCTCCGCCGCGTCTGTCTATCGTCCTGGTCGCGATAAACTCAAAAACGACTGCACCGATTTTCATGCTGTTTTCACTAATGGATAGAGTGGTTCTCGAGGAAGGTTTTAGTATATAACAACCACATCCACGCGGGTGAAGCCGCGGGCATCAGTTAGTATATTTATGAAATATGTAACCGAAGTTTAACCGAAGTACAGAAGATATTTACACAATATACTTTTGTCAGCCATCTACAATGTTAAATGCATGTAGGTTTCTAGAAGGCAAAGCCTTAAAGCCAGGTACACACATTATGCATCACGCTGCGCAATGCAGCACGAAGCTATCTCCATACCCTACATTTTTATTTGCTTCGTGAGAATTGTTTGTGTATATTTTGCGTTTTACTATGTCTGTAGTCTGCACCTGCCTTAAAATCCATTTTTACAAACATAACTTACAAGTATTTTTATAATAGGTTAGTATTAACAAATGTTTTTTTTCGTGCGTATGTGGAAAACGTTTGTGTTGGTGGTGTGACGATCTAATAATGTTTGCGGGGCCAACATGGCCAGAAATCGCACAAAATAGAGAGCTTTGGAAGGAAAAAGGGGAGGCCTTTGCCCAGCAGTGGGACAAACAATAGGCTATAAAAAAATATAAAAAAAAATGTAGAAACCACGGAATAAAAATTAATTATTAATTATTCTCAGGCATAAAGTTCATAAAATGAAAATAATCTTACAATATCTTACAAATCTTATTGTTATTTACTACGGTTATGAATTAACTGAAAAAATCTGTGCACGAAAACCGCATTATTGCTGGAAATAGAGATAAAAATATCTTTATTTATGACAGAATCACGTGCGTTCAAAAATATCAGTTATCAACTCGAATAATAAAGAAAAACAAGCACAGAACATAAACATAGCTGGCAGCTGCGCCTGTGTATACAAGCCTTAAGAATTTCAGTGTCATATCCAACAATGTGTTATGTCCCTTATATTTCATCCATCATCAATTCATCCAAGAAATCCATCAAGCCGCCATCATCCCACTTAGTTGTCATTTGTTTCAGTTAACTTTACAAGTTGTTATTAGGATAAGCAATATCTATCTTCGAATCTACTTTAATTTGTTCTTCATTTGCAAGATGTTGATAAGTCTTTATTTTATGCGTAGGATTCAGTTCTGAAACAGGATTGAATTGACTTGTAGAATTTAATTTGCATCTTTTACTATGCGTCGAAAGATTACCTATATCTGTTATTAGAAGATCTTTGAGAATCGATACGTCACGGACGTAAGTCAGAAGCTCAAAAGGCAGCAATACTGGTATTCAGCTGCATCCGGTTAGACTAGAAGCTGACCCCGACATAGCTCGGCACATTGATTGAATGTTAAAATTTGCGATAGATAGGTTGATATATTGGGACCTACCTATGAAATTGGCGTTTTTTTCTCACAAATAGAGAACCTCGTCACTTCTATGATTTAAAATATTCATCAATTACTTGGTATTATATCGAATGATGACCATCATAGAAAGCTACCAATAGTAAAAAAACCTTATTACTTATAGTTTTCTTAACATAAAAAATACCTTAAAAATGACTCCTCATTTTGTTAGCAGAATTGACCACTATTTTTTTTTTAACTTAGCCAAAACTTATTTTTGTCGCTTAATCTAAGTAGCATACGTTCTTCTTAGTTTATAAACGTTAGTGCATAAAAGTTTTAAAACATTAGTGTTCATGGTTGTTAAATAAATTAAGAAAAAATGTTAGTATGAAAAATGCAACTTCTTTAAAATTCCCCATACAAAACGCTGATTTCATAGGTAATGACTAATGACTAATGACCCAATATAATGTACAATACGGCCGATATAACTTGGCAGTTCCGAACTTCGCGCAGAGGGCTGCGCAATAACATTTTTTAGGAACCAAGTGGTGACATGAGGCGGGTGTTAGTGAGAGAACATGCGCAAAAGTTCGCAGAGCCTATGTTCAGACCTGCCAAGTTATATCGGCCGTATTGCACGCTGTGTTTGTAAAATGTATTCTCGTCAAAGTATCCGGTCTTGGTAGTTGGATCTTTCCTAGAATGGACTTATTTCCAGGGCCTGGTTTTTCCAGAATAAAAAAAATGGTCAAATTCGTAGCATGCAATACGTAGTTAGAGCTGCTAAGATGGAGAGAGAATTTTCATTATATTGTAGTTGAAAGATGAAAATATAAATGAGGCACAATATGTGTTGTTTTATTTTTAAGGCATGAATTTAAAGTTATGATCAATCAAACGACAGTCGCCTGAATGTTGGAGAAATAATTTCTTAATTTTTTTAACTTTAATTTTTTAGATTTTGAGTTCCTAAAAGATATTGATAAAGAATTCAGACAGACAATAACAATACAATACAAATTACAATACAAATTTCTTTATTGACATAAATAATTTTAACAAAAGTAGTGAGGCCCTGACTCCTGTGCTAGGTATAGTACCTGTGTTACAGGAGCCAGTGTCTTCTCCCAATTACATGAGTCGAGTATTATGCAATAAGAATTAGTCAAAAACACATACCAAAAATAAAAATTTAAAAGCAAATTTAAAAATAAGGAAATGACTAATCATGAAAAACATCCGTTTCGAGGAGTAGTTTGTAGGAGTGTTTGTTGTATAGTGTATATGCTGTGTAGTTTTTGTGGTGTCTAGTGTCTGTAGTGTGTGAGTGTGTAATGTAGGTAAGTGGTACGTGTCGTTGTAGATACGTAATATAGAAGTAACAAAAGATAGAAAAGGTAAAAAGGTAGACTATGTTCTATTTACCTAAAAATAGATCTTTAATAACGTCTAGGTATTTTCAATAAAATATAAATTTAAATAAATTATATAATATATTAATTGATACAAACCCTTTCAAACTATTTATAAACATAAACATTCTACAATTTCTTAAGATAGACTTTGCGTTGGTGTCACATCCAGCACAATGACACTTGTTAGAACTATTTAACCATAACAAAACGAAGGTAAACAACTTCACGGACATACTACAAAATGAAATAACATAACATCACGCCTGTTTTCCCCAAAGGGTTAGGCAGAGGTGTACCTTTAGTCCACTCACATTTCACCAGTTATTTATTTATTTAAATCACAATTATGACACCATTACAGAATCATCCAAGACTATGTTATAATTACACTGTTTACACAAATTAACAAAAATAACATGTAAGCAGAATTACAATGAATTATATAGGTAGGTACCAAGTCATATAACAATTAATATAAACATGACAAATCTTATAAGATGGGACTTATGTTAAAATATCATGCCATAGGGGGTATCAACTGGACAAAAATTCGGACTCCAGCAGGCGTAGCATGAGCACCGTTTTGTCGACGGAAGAGTAGACAAAAATGACGTTTCCTTTAGACAGTAGACAGAACGAGACGGCAGCAAAATAGAAAGAGTCAACTGCACTTTTTACGAAATTCACTCTTTTACATAATTCGACTCAGAATTCTTTGTTTTATCATATGATTTATCGGTTGTCAGTTTGATTTTGACAGTAAGGATAGAAAACTTTCTTCCGAAATAGTCTACATTTAATAAGACCTAGACAAAGATCGTTAGAAATGATAGACAAAATGACAGATTGTAGAAAGATTTCTACGGTGGATGTCAAAAATGAAGAAACGAACTGTCACTTTGTATAGAAAAAGCTATGTCTATTCTTCGTAGAGATAGAAAGCGCCATGCTACGCCTGCAGGCTGCTAAAGAGAAATTCCAGATAAAAAAACCCAGTAACACTTTGCCCTACCCAGGAATCGAACCCAGTACGTCAAGCTCACCAGTACCACTTGACCAACGAGGCATTCCACAACAGTACAATATACTACACATTTTATACTCACAATAGACTTCATTGTGACCTTTAACATATTAAAACCATTTTCCAAAAACCAGGCATTTCTTGCCTCCATAATAGCCAACAATACCCAAGAGCTACCATTTTATGTAAAACTCTAGAAGCGCCCAAAATTCGAATAAAAATGACGTAATGTTCTAACTGTGATGGATCAAGTTATAACGGTCGGTCACAATTCTATTATCATTTCAACTACTTGTAGAAACAACTTTGCTAGTGCGTAGGTGTACTTTATTAAAGTTGTTTTGTATACAACACAGGAAATTGAACCTTATGAAAATTAACATAGAGTTTGAAATAAGTAAGCTTGAGGTCTCAGGTACGAAGTATTAAGAAGCAATATTATTATCTTATTCGACGGGTAACGGTCGATTTTGATCATTGCTTTTAATAAGGATGTCGTCAATATAATAGAAAATAACATTAATTTCTTGTTGTTGGAATATAAATAGTTGTAATTTAGTTGTAATTACGATATTGAGATCTCTATGTGTATAGGTACCTATTTCTAGTAAACGGGATCCTAGATCCTAGCTACGGTTCTTGTACAAGTTTTACATCTATGAAGTTGTGTTTTTGCGTATCTTATTCGTATTTTTTGCGTATCGCGACCAGAATATTACAATAATCTGTACATAAAAATAATATAAAATTGAAGCGTCTGTTTGTAATGTCAAAATAACAGTATAAGTAAGTAGTACAGCATTATAAAAGTATTATTACTTATAATCATTTTTTTTTTTTCGATCTTTCTTTTTGTTCCTGCTAATCTCCGAAACGGGTTGACCGATTTTGACGGGACTTTCACTGGCTGATAGCTGATGTTATAAGGAATACCTTGGGCTAAAATAAATTAGGGTCCAAGCAGGCAGCAGCTAGTTAGACATATTTTTGAGCTATTTGAAAGAACGAACACTTCATAATTAAATACATTGCGTATTTACCAAATAAAACTATTCCACATGGTAAGTATTTTTACCTTATTTTTTACCTTTTAAAACATTAACTTAATAAAAAAACTGCCAAAATAAATTCACATTATATCATTCTTCATTCTTCTCAGAATTGTGTGTATACATTGTATGTATATATTGTATGTTTACTCAAGTAAGACAGAAAATTTTTTATTTATCAAACCCTCCACTTCACATGCTGTGTTGTCAAAATGTATGAACATCATAATTATTATGCGTAAGAGTGGTTTCTGAATGTACAACAGTAACATCATGTATGGTTCTAACTTCACCGGATGTTGCTGGCTGCAAATAACGCCATATATCACCAAACTCAACAAGCCGACGAATTCTCGTGAAGTGTCAAAATCATTAGTCATATTTTCTTTGATCTCTTCATAATAATATGCAACATGACACCAACAATGATGATCATTCCAGGAATATTGTAAAGGCTCATTTACACGGCTTCGACGGCTTTCGACTTCGATTAGCGAGAATATCCACGCGAGCTTTGTAGGCAAAACTCGCCAGGCGATAATCAAAATGATGTGTTTGTCGTTTGTCCCCCGGGACCGTCAGGCAACGGGACGTCAACGAGATATAGATGACGGCGCCCAAGTATATACAATATGGCGTCCCACGGATATGCCACATAGAGGGAAAGTACCTTGAACATTGTAGATTAGTATTTTAAAGTCAAATAATGTCTTCTTTTAGTAAAATGTTCCATCTACAATATTCAAGGTACTTTCCCTCCATGTGGCATATCCATGGCACGCCCTGTATATACATTTACTATGGTTAAAGTGGAAGTCATGTTCGGTTCAAATAATCTCGTTTCTCGGTGACGTCCTGTTGACGTTATGCAGTATAAAGCGAAAACCAGGATCTCATCAACAATTATTTCATCCGAGACTCGTCAGGAGATTTTCTTGAACGGTATTCTGAATTCAAAACTTTGGAATACGATTTTTTGTTCACTCGAACGCTTCCATTTTCAAAAGTTTGGAGATTTTCGCCTTTCGACATAAGTACGTCCTGTTTAAATGAGTTGACTGACTGACTTTAATGTCTCCTGTCCTTTTGAAGCGAGAAACTCTCCCTGTGTAAATGATCCTTAAAAATCATACCAGGAATATGAAAAAAAATCACTCAGTTGTAAAACTCTTTGTGAATGAATATGACAATTAAAATGCAGACGGAACAATTAACTGCTGAGTCAAGCTTTCCGTCCAATCAAAATTTTTGGGTATACGTCATGCAAATGCTAATGAAATTGTTCATGTGATATAGTGTAGTGACTGATGAATTATCACTTTGTTTATTCAATTTTTAAACAAAACTTTTAGCACTTCCAAAAACATTTAGAAGTATACTGAACTTTAAACCATCGTGTATCGCTATCAGCAGGCGTAGCATGGCGCTTTCTATCTCTACGAAGAATAGACATAGCTTTTTCTATACAAAGTGACAGTACGTTTCTTCATTTTTGACATCCACCGTAGAAATCTTTCTACAATCTGTCATTTTGTCTTTCATTTCTAACGATCTTTGTCTAGGTCTTTTTGTAGGTAGACAATTTCGGAAGAAAGTTTTCTATCCTTACTGTCAAAATCACACTGACAACCGATAAATCCTATGATAAAACAAAGAATTCTGAGTTATGTAAAAGAGTGAATTTCGTAAAAAGTGCAGTTGACTCTTTCTACTTTGCTGCCGTCTCGTACTGTCTACTGTCTACAGGAAACGTCATTTTTGTCTACTCTTCCGTCGACAAAACGGTGCTCATGCTACGCCTGCAGGAACAGGGTTGAAACTATCGGCGCGCTCCAGACATGCGCATTGCGAATGCGCTAAGGTAGCCCACGAAATTCAAATTTTCTTACGCTTTTTGCAATTTGCAGGTTCGTGTCAGGTTGTATGTTGATGAAATTATGATTCGTGACTTTGACATAATATGGCTTTACAGAATTATAATCATTAGAAGAAGAATCTTTAGTTGCAATTGACCTCAAATATAATTAAATAGTCATTTAATAGGATTACAAAGTTTTATTGATGATTTTAATGATAATAATTTTATAAATAAATATTTGATACGGCCGCGGGTCATATTAAGATCAACATAAAACCTGATCTGACCTGCAAATTGCAAAAAACGTAATAAAATTTGAATGTCGCGGGCTACCCGGACGCTTTTGCCATAAGAGAGAGGAACATCCTAATAATACGTGCCGTGTCTAGGAATAACGTTTTCTGTATCAATCGTTATACCAACAGTCTGCCCTCAGCACACGTAGCATGACCACATGAGGGACACGAAAAACGACTTTGTTTTAAGTACACTATTTATAAATTTTATACTTGAATAAACAAAATACAATAGTCAGTATTTTTTTTATGAAATGGCGATCTTTCCTTTTCGCCAATTATCAGAGAAAACAAACTGCAAGCAGAAATCGAACATTCTAGATCTGAAACACACCCGGATCATACCCGCAGCATACAGTCCCATTTAACCGAAAGACTGGAGCCCGGGTCAGATGAAAATTTAGAAAAAACAACCATTGCGACACACGACCGCTAATTGAATTGTCCCCATAGCGAGCAGTCGTGATGGTTTTATTAACAGGCGTGCAGGTCAGCATCGGTATTAGATTTCCAGAAAATATTTTGGGTTCGTCACGGAAATAAAGTTTGCCACTAAATGGATTTTTTTGGATACAGTTCGTTTATGTGGTTTAGAGTGTTTTTGGTTTGCCAAAATTAAATTTGTGAAAATAAATCTATGAATGTTACCCGCATGCCGGCGGCACCAGAAAACTTAATGAACGAGAGATATAAATTAATAAAAAACAACTAACACGCATTATCTTGCAAAGAACACCAAGAATTACAAATAATTTTAGGTTATTAGTTAATTAACGTCAATGCAACGCCATCTATTATCACAAAACGTCAACATCGGCAGGAAATGACATTCAAAAGACAAGAGCAAAGAGAAAGTCCGTTAATTGGTGCTTGTTTCACCTCATACCCAATATATCTTGACACGTGACAAAATTGTTTAAATGCAATGAATTTGACGTATACAGGGTCAAATTATATTAGCTAGCAAAACCCAATAGACGTGATGGGTTAATAAAACAACAAAAAAAATTGGGGGATCAACGACCTCTGTTCGTGTACTATTTGAAATATGAGTTGAGAAAATTTGCTTTTTTGTTTTATCGTGTTTAGGGCTTGTACACAAAATTGACAATCGGCGCAATGCGAATTCGCAACTTAAAAGCTTTCTTAAGAAAATCTTAGCTTTAGATGCGACGTCGCAACGAAGTTTTGTGTACAAGCCCTTAGGTATCAAAACCCATCACGTCAGTGAAGTTTACACAAAAAAAATACTTATTCCATAATGTCTGTGAAGTTATGCTAGCTATTTTAATTCGAACCTCTTAAGTTGTCATTTGTCTCTGAGAGCCAAGTGAAGGGTCAAATTGTACTAGGCACTCATAAGTTGACAAGTGACAATAGTTTACGGTCCGATCCGGTTTTGATACTGTATTTGTACGAATGATTAAAGATACGAAATAGTTGTTCACGTATGATATATTAGTGAAATGGTCTTCTATTCTTTTGTCACGATGATGTGGTGACCGTTTTGAAATACATTGCTCCATATTGTGCAAGTTTCATTAACACAATGAATTAGGCATATAAAGTAACTTTACAATGTGGAGACGACAATCCTAACTTCCTAACTAATATTACAAATGCGAGAGTGAGTTCGTTTGATACGCTTTCACGCTAAAACGGCTGAACGGATTTCGATGAAATTTGGCACAGGGGTAGACCATGACCTGGAATAGGATATCGGATACTTTTTATCTCGATATTCCCACGGGATCGAGACTTACGCGGGTGAAACCTGAGGCACAGCTAGTCTACTATACATTGTAACAGCGAATCAATTTTCACTCCTGTATCGATATTTATAAAAATATCGATTTCGATATATCGAAAAAAAAATCGATATAAGGGCGGAATTTTTCAAAACACAAATTACTTGTCGTAGTTCAAGTTTTATAATCATATACATAAATACCAAACTAGGAAAAAAAGTATACTTTGAATTCCAGCGGCTTTAGTCAGTGGCGACAACGGTGTTGCTATTGGAAATATATTGTTTTTGATATATTATCGATACTTACTTGATATTTTATATCGAGAATAATAAATATCGCCTAAAAATATCGATATATCGAATAAAAAATATCGATAATTCGTTAAATCGATATTTTTTTTGCAAGCCTAGCTCTGCTCCATCTGCCATCACCACGTCTAACCTAGTACTTGACAAACAGTAACTACCAAATTGAAACGTAGGTCCCTACGTGTAATAAACAAGTTAAATGACCAACACACTAAACAGGAGACATTTCAACAAATAGTTGCGTATGCGTCACGCAGGAATAGACAATTAACGTTTATTAAAATGTTTCATACCACAACGGTTAAAACTTAAATCAGCTGGTACACACGGCTACACATCAAGCTATACATTTCCAGTTTATGCTGATGTCGCATTGTATAGGATTTCCGTAGAATGCGAGGTCAGCTTATAGGAAATGTATAGCATCAAGCTATACATTTCCAGTATAAGCTGACCAGCTGGCGGAATGTTGTACATAATTTTATGCGAATTTATCAGAGATTTTTCTATGTTTTAGGTGTCAGAGAAATATTCGTGAAAATTATCTTTTTAATCTTCCTGCCCTCATTTCAATATATATGAAGCCAGTGCAATGCTTCTTTCTCGTTTTCTGTCATATTTCGCACAAACCGTCTCATATTTTCCATTACGAAAAGATAAAAAAAACAAAATTGCTAAATATAATAATGGTGATAAGTCGAATCGGCTTATTGGTAATTCGCATGAAACGGGCGAATCGACACTTTTAATTTAAATACTATATTTTTTTCTTAGGGCGATTCGCACGAAGTCTTATTTGTAGGCGTATCGACAATTCCAGAAATCGATTCGCCTAAAAATAAAAACTCCGTGCGAATCGCCTCAAGAAAAAATAATATTATTTAAAATTAAAATAGGGTTGTTATTTTAATTTAATCGCTCACCAGTTTAAGCAAAATCTGTTTCATTTTCCTAACAACATACTCATTTTCCTTCAGTTTTCCTACAAGTTACAACTTGACCTAAATGTCTCGAGTCGCATCACTCGACATGTTTTTTAATGCCTTCAGAATTCATCTCTAATAAAGACACACCTAACAACTCTACTACGCTAAAAAGTTCTTTGAGCGCGTGGCCAAAATCAGAACGGCCGCCATTTTGTTTTGTCAGTACAATTTGTGTATCAATTTCACAAATATTTACCAACATCCCCCCGTCAGTCATTGAGGCGCCAAAAGATCCTTGTAGCACTGTATTTACCAAAGGGAAGTCTTTGAAATGTCCGATGACAATATCTTATTACCTTAGTAGTGCAGATGTCTTACAAATGCTAGCTACTTACTTTCTTGGAATTAAGTTATTTTCTGATATCTACTTGTATTGAATTGAAGTTATTTTTATACATCTAATACTTACTTGAACTAAAATTGTTATTATAAATGTAAAAGTAACTTTGCCTGTCTGCTACATTTTCATGCCTTAACGGATGAACGGAGTTCGACGTAATTAGGCACACAAGTAGATCATGACCTAGGTTAGGCCTTAGGATACTTTTTATCCCGGGCGGGAGTACGATTACGTGGGATGATTTCGGACCTACACGCGGGGTAAGCCGCGGGCAAAAACAAGAGAGTTGTACAACCTGACACTAACCAACAAATTGTATAAAACGTAAAAATATTTGAATTTCGCGGGCTGTCTCAGCGTATCCCCCTTAAGTAGGTACTTAATTCAAATGACCATACCATAAACATTTAAACATCGAATAAATAGAGCGACTCGTAAAATCGTAATCTACATAGTCGAGTCGCCGAGGCGAGTCGAGCCAACTGTTTATCGAATAATCGAGAATCGAGATAATCGAGTATTTCACGCCCGTGGGAAGGCATGGGATATTTATAGATTTCATAGACATTGTTAAGTCAGACAATTAAGTTGAGGTAATTGTCTCGTGGCATCAACCTTTCTTACATAAGAATTGTGATTTTGAGAATTTGAGAAAATTGCACGGATGAGGAGCTCGTGGCTAAGCCGCACGGGTCGATCCATCAGGTTAAGCTACGCTTGCTGGGGTTAGTCCATTGATGGGTGACCATCTTTACATACCGAGACTCCTCCGTGCCTCGGAGAGCACATTAAGCCGTTGATCCCGGCTGTCATTTGTAGATCTTTGACAGTTGTTACAGGTCATCAGAAGCCCGTAAGTCCAAGTCCGACAACCAGTTTTACTAAGGGGCGATACCCCTTGTTACCCAGTAACTGTGTTGTCGAGGTCAGATAAGCAGTCACTCCATGTAAAATGGTATTCAGCTGCATCCGGTTAGACTGGAAGCCGACGCCAACATAGTTGGGAAAAGGCTAGGCAGATGATAAGAAAATCTTAAAAACCAGAGGTGCGTGTCTTGGGTTCGTGCTCACCACTGGCCACTAGCGTACCACTTTAAACAATATTAATCAAACATTTTCTTTTTGTCAAAATCTAAGGTGAAAATACCGAAAAATGAATATTTCATAATAATTACAACAAAAAAAATCACAATACCAAAAAGTAACTCGTATTCAGGCTCTTATTACAGTACCCCAAGTCTATGAGAGAAACCAGCGCACACGCATATTCCACATACTCCAAGTACACAATCTTGTATCTTATTAGCCCTTAATAGTTTTAATACTAGTTACCAAATAAGTGAGCTAGTAATATAACTAGTTGGTCGTGAAACTAGTTGGTCTTGTCTATCTTGATTGTTTTCATGGCGCGACGTGTAACCTATTATGGCTTTGAAAGACAGGTTTTTTTTTAAGTAGGGAGGAGAGTAATTATCCATTTTAAGTGTCGATTCTTTGACTATCGTTGACTTTTGAATTTCGAACGGCGGGGACTGTTTTCGATACCAAAATAATGAACGATAGTGTGCACTTTAGAAAAAGAAAGAAAGAAAATATGTTTATTTGCGGCAAACATGACGCCAAGAAAGGACAAATATACGAAAATAACAAGTTGCGGGAAAATATGCGTCACATTCAAGCAAAACGGCCATCGCTGAGCATAATGCTGCGACCCTATGCGAGACAGAGCCCCAGCGCTGGTTTTCAGTGACAGCCGGCGTTGACGTCATGACGTCAATCGTAAATTTAGTGACTTAAGTGCAGGCCACACTAGGAGCAAAGCTAAGTTCCTTTAGCTTCGCTTACGTAGCTACCGCGTGTTTACATAATTCGGTTCACACCGCGAACTATGAACCAAAGTACACTGACGTCACGAAAAATCCGGAATCAGCCAAGGAGAGTTTACTGTGCAACGAGTATTTATACAAGGCCCTGACATCAATCGGCGGGCAGTAGCCCACCAGACACAAAACCCGTCTGGTAGGAAGATCCTCCCTTCTCTACGGAGGATGAGTGAACTTTACACCCTGTTTCTCATACCTCTATACAAGTATGAAAAGACGCGGTAGCTACATGCAAGTTCCCAGTGTAGCCTGAGGCCCTAGACAAAGTGACATTCTATCAGCGATAACGATGATGGAAAAGGCAAAAATGTATGGGACTGACGTAAGCTATCGAAAAGATTATGTCAATCCTGTTCAAAGTCGTTGTAAAAATACGAAACGCTGTTGAAGCGATTGTCACTTGTCTAGGCGCTCTGAGCTGTGGTGCTACCTACTTGGTACAGAAAGCCTGCCTATTTTAGAAACCATTATTGTTTATAACGAGGTAGGTAAGGGTCCACGAGAGCATAAGTATAGGGATTGCAATCAATCACTTCTTGGCACATAATTCGTTCTACTATAGAAGAAAATCATCTCTCTTTGCAGTCGGTTATACATGCCAACCCAATCATATATCATTGCAAATTCTGAGCTATCCGTGAACCAATATGGCGGCTTATTATGAGAACCTGTCTTTTAGTAAGCCGCCATATTGTTTCACAAAAATAATTAAAGTAATAATTAATCATTACACCGCGTTATTTAAACCACTTTTTTAACCCCTATTTGCTCACGAAAAAAACAGGCGTGTACTTTCATAACTGTACTTTATTTTGGAGCCAACCTTTTCGTGTCATTTCCACCTTGCACTAAAAAGTGATATCAGAAGGTCTACTATAGAAAGACCCTTAAAATACCATAGAAGGCTAAAACTTTTAGGTGTACTTTACATGATTTCAAGGCATATTTTCTGTACCTTTTTGACGAAAATCTTCGTTCGTTTAAGTAAGAGATCTTGTCTAAAGAGTGATTTACACGGTACAATTTAATGCCTGAGGTATACTATATTAGTTGAAGCAACAATAAAAGCCATTGGTTGATAGACGATGCAAGTCATTGGTTGCCAAAGAATACGAATGACAACCGGGTCCTACTGCTTAACGTGCTTTCCGAGGTTCGGAGGGGTTTTGATATGTAAAGGATGGTAACTCATCCACGATCCGATCGTGGCCAGCGTAGCTTTAAATTAAATTAAATCTTTTATTTCGGACCATACAGTCCATTTGGTTAGTATACACCAGCGATCGGCCGGATACTCGTTGAAAGGGTTTTTGAAGGGTTTTTTTTAAGCGCTTCAAAAAAAACCTTATGATACATGTAACACCTTCAAACGGGTGTTGTTAACCTGTTACGAACACGAAAAAAAGCTTTTCGAGAAGGTAACCTTTTCAAAGGCTTAAGTCATTGAAGGGGTTAACCCCTTCACGTGGTTACCTTAATAAAGGTGTTCACCATTTTGCTGGGTTTCGAGGATGTAACTCGAACAAAGGTAACACTGCGATATGAGTTACCCCATGTACGGGTTACCCTGTCCAAAGGCTTAACTCTTAAGCGGGTTTGTCCGGTCCCTGGTATACACACGAATTAGAAACTAGTATTAATACTTACATTTACCAGAAAAACAATACAAACGATTAATTATTACGCCACAGTGGGATGTAGGCGTATCCAATGTCCCAGTATGGGGCTCTCAATCTATCAGCTATAGTTTTCATGATGCTGTTGGGGCTGGCAGTAGGAGCTTTACACCCTCGATCGATTCCTGCGGCCGTATGGTAGAAGAATCTCGTTTTTTTTTTTAAAGTTGGCCTTCTGTGTTACAATTTTATTATACACTTCTAGAGACCAGTTATTAAGTCCACATAAACACACACTCACCTTGTTTTGTTCACAATGTTAAAAAAATCCAGCGCTCATTTCCGGTGTGCCGGTTATTTTGTGAACACATACGTTTTATCAAGCAAACACTTTTGATTGAACTATCAAATGTTGTTTTTTTGAAAAATATTGAATAAGTCAGCTGTGCGGTTTCTAAATGGCTTTTAAAAAGTGTGGGTGGACAATTTTATGAGATGTATAATTATTTGCCATCTGTGCTATATGAAGTTATATTTGAAAAGATTAAAGTCGAAGTAAAATAATGAAATTCGATTATTTTATAGAATAGGTAGGAATCCTAATATCATAAATGTGAAAGTGTGTTTGTTTGTTTGTTTTTTCGCTTTGATGCTAAAACGGCTGAACGGATTTGGATGAAATTTGGCACAGGGGTAGACCATGACCCGGAATAGGACATAGGATACTTTTTATCCCAATATTCCCACGGGATCGTGACTTATGCAGGTGAAACCATGGGGCGCAGCTAGTATGGGCCGCACTCTTTGACAGATTCTAACTCGTATGGAATACTGATAAAATAATAATTGAGTAATATAAATATATTATAATTATAATGAATATATAAATTATATTTTTAATAAATATTTCAGAATATTTCCCTAAATAGGTTCTTTTTTTTCCCCAATTTGCCTATCACCTATTTCTACATACAATCCTTAAAACACAAAACCTCCCCATTGCAGATAAGTAGGTACAATTCCCGCACTCAAATGTAAGTGACGCGGGAAAATTCGCTATTTTTTCGCTTAAAAAGCCTTGTTAGTCCGCCAAAGTTATTTTGTATTGTTTGTACAAAAACAACGGGTGCGACCAGGGTTTGTTATGCAATTTGCATAGATACGCGAAGTACTAGAGGTTCAAGAAAAACGTTGGGGATATACGGGAGAATATTGTGGCGAGCACATTGGGTTATATCTTTGGTTCTATTTATTTTATTGGGTCATATTTTGTTTGGGGTGGTTGTGTAATTTCTGGCAAAGAAAATATACTACATATTTTTACAATACCCTATTTATTTTTTCCTGGATTTCGTGCAAGGAAATTATGGGAAAAGATAGTCGTGTCGTTTGTCTTCTTATAACAAAAATCTGCAACCTTTCCGTTGTGATTATTGCAAGTTCTAATTAAGACCATACCCCACCGCGACTGAGTGAGAGCGAGACCGAGTGCCTGGCGGCTCTCAAGCCTCGAATAGTTTAGGGAATTGCTTTTTACGGTAAAAATAATGGTAATTATAAAAAAAAAACAAGACCTGGGGGCCAAGTCTACTAATTTACAAACGTGTCAGTGGTCTCGCAATGATGAGTTTTTGACAGATTTTGTATGGCATATCTGTCAAAAACTGATAATTGTGAGACCACTGACACGTTTGTAAATTAGTAGACTTGGCCCCCTGCTTTATAGTTAGTTCAGTTATTATTATTATACAAAGTTTCATGATCTAAGAAGTATTTTTTGAATACCAGCGGTTTTTAGTTCGGTTTAGAGGTAACTTACGTATATTCATAGTTACTAGTCAGTTTCCTCATGATGGCTTTCAAAGAAAATCTAACCCGGAGTATTATTCTTCTTCGCGTGTCGATTGCCATCGACTCGATCTAAATAGACTCGGCCCAGAATTCGGCCACGTGTTTGGCACCATCACTAGCGTCCATCAGTTCCTGTAACGTGAAGCTGACAGGACACGCAGGACCCGACATTAAGTGTCCCATCGTTTGTGGAACAGCACCACATTTACACTCCAAGGTGGTGTTGTCTTTGCGGGAAAGTCCGAAAGGGATACCGGGACCCTTGGCAACAGGCCACTGAAGGAACACGGGTGGGTTTTAGTCAGTAAAAGTCTGACACGAGGCTACGAGGCTTACGCTTGGCTTATACGAGGCTTTTGGCTAATAACTTAGAATAGAATGTCAGGTCCGCCCAGAGCGGGAGAAGTCATGTGATGATATCCCACCCTCAAAAAATAAAAAAAGCTGGAGTTGTCTATGAATCTCCACCTGAACAGATTTTCCTTGCTTCGGAAAACCTGGTTCCTGAGTCCAAAATGCTAAGAAAAGATAACCTCAAATTGCTCGTCGCGCGGTGCGATACAACACACTCCCGCGTATTTCCAAAGCACAAACGACACGTTATTTGCTATTCCTATTCTTGTAGAACGTGTAAAATGCTACCCACGTATATACGACCGATATGTTTTACATAATTCACTGGCTTCCAATAAAAATCTGTGTGCTAACAGTTTCATCTATTAGTTTCTTGCAAATGGCTCAATTTTGGAATTATGCATCCTGTGTTCTTTTGTTTTTACGTCGAAGTGAGATTGTTTTTTGTTTCTTTTGTTTTTTGTCTGAAACATTTCTCCGACATTTGTTTCGCCGTTGAACGGATTACCGACAGAACGATTCACTTTTCATTATTTCACCGATAGAACGCTTCAATGACGAACGATTCGCCGACAGAACGATTCACTTTTCATTATTTCACCGATAAAACGTTTCAATGACGAACGATTCGCCGACGGAACGTTTCACTTCTCATTTTTTCACCGATGGAACGCTTCAATGACGAACGATTCGCCGACAGAACGATTCACTTTTCATTATTTCACCGATGGAACGTTTCAATGACGAACGATTCGCCCACAGAACGATTCACTTTTCATTATTTCACCGATAGTAGAACGTTAAAATGACGAACGATTCGCCGACAGAACGATTTCCCTTTTCATTATTTCATCGATAGAATCTTTCATCGGCGAACGATTTGCAAACAAATGTTCGTCTGCCCCTGGGGTATATTATAACAAAGGTATTCGACATGTAGACCTATTTCCATTTATTGTTTACACCTGAATCAAGTTGTGAAGACTAAACTTAAAGTTATATAAGTACAAAAATTGTGGAAAACTAGCCAAAAAAGTAACAAGAAGATCAACCGATAAATAACCAAGAAAATACAACTACCTTACAAAAACAAGTCAGTCCAGTAACTTAACACCGGTTACTTGAACACGTACCGAAGTCATGCAAAGTTAAAACTTAAAGAAATATTGATTACTGAAGCCCCGCGACGTCACTTATTTAGATAATACTAGGTATTACACTGGTATTTCTGGAACGAGACGGTTTGCTTTGAAGAAAAAAGGTGGAAAGAATGCTAAATACTAATAAATAGTTATTACTTTGTAGGTAGTAATGTACCTATTGTTTGTATGTATGTTATAAGCGCGCAATCGTGAAGACTCTAAAACATTCCAATTGTAACGTTTTTACTTGTAGTGAAATGTAAAAATGAATGAAACGTGGGTATTTGTGCCGCTGCTGCGCGGAACACTTTTTTCGGTTGTTTTGTGAGTGTATAACATATCTGTTAATATAATATCATTGTACCTATACAAGGTGGAGACGAAAATACAACAAAAAATGAAACTCCGTATATCTAATGACGTTCTCGGTCTGCATACAAAAAATTAATCAAATATTTCCAGTAGTTTAGTTACGATAGCTAGTCAAAGATCGGCAAACCCCATAGTCGGCCCATCACTACTATTTAGTTTGTTTGAAAAATGACTTTTTTAATTTCGATGTTAGGATTTATTTGTTAGTTCCTAAATACTCTTATGCATTAGTATTGCCAGTGTTTGCATTTATTGTTGTATTGTCGTCTCCACCTTGTATATCTGATCTATCCATACTAATATTATAAATTCGAAAGTAACTCTGTCTGGCTGTATGTTACCTTTTGACGCTTAAACCACTGAACGGATTTCGATGAAATTTGGCAAGGAGATAGATGGCATCCCGGGGAAGGACATAGGCTACTTTTTATCGACATACCACGTGGGCGAAGCCGCGGGCGGAAGCTAGTACTTAATATTAAGTATATTAGAGATAGATCGAGTCTTACGCGGTTGAAACTACGGGCGCAGCTAGTAAAACTATAAATAACTAGCTGCGCCCTGCGGTTTCACCCGCGTAGGTCTCGATCCTGTGGGAATATCGGGATAAAAAGTATCCTTATGTCCTATTCCAGATCTAGGTCTACCTATGTGCCAGACATCAAAATCCGTTCATCCGTTTTAGCGGCAAAGTGTAACAAACAAACAAACAAACTCAATTTCGCATTTATAATATTAGATATGATGAATAGATGACTCACAATTTTTAAATTTAAAGTCAGAATCATTGACGAATCTCGGATTTTGTCCAAAGCATTATTGTTACCCGACTGCCGCAGAAGGAGGGTAATGTTTTTCGAGAGTATTTATGTATGAATGTTTGTATGTATGTCTATTTTTTTGGCATGCTCTGTAGCCTAAACAGCTTGATGGATTTTAACATACGAGGTGTCGTTAGGTTCGTCTTAATTGCGGGGACAAACCAATAGGCTGAAATATGGTGTAACTTTTGTTTGTCCCCGCCTGCAATACCTTACAAAAAACAAAGTTCAATGCTTGCTATTCTCTTTTCGGTTACAGTTCTTTACAGTCGGGTTTTTTGTTTTATAAATAATTTGTTTTATTTGACTCATAGGTTCCATGAAATGGTCACTCAAAGAGATGACTCAAAAGTCAGAAGAATTCTTCTAAATGCACCTATTAGCAATACTACTTTGTAAGTATTCCTGATAGAAAACATTTGCCTTTCCCAGCTGTCCATAAAAAACTTCATAAAAAACTAGAACGGGGTAAACCGAGGGCTACTTGGAACATGTTCAAAATGTATCTATTAAAATAATTAGTGCCACCGAGTCATCGCCATTTTGCTGGCAAGTTTACCGCATATGATTGCCCTGCATTTAAAACTTGTTTTTAAACTTGCTACTGCATACAGCATAATATAATGTAAATGGTGTGGTCATATTTAAGGGTGAGGTTACAGACCCTCGAACTGATTAGCTTTCAAATAATCAACTGATACTGTTGATAATTATTTCGCGAATTAAAAACTACAGTTGCACCTAAATCCAAAATCCACATTCAGTAATATCGATGCTTGTCAGCATTGCTATTCTGTAACGATCTCACCGTGAAAACTGAGGTGAAGTGAGCATGTAGTGAGCTGTCATTGTAGCAGACGAGAGCTCAGTCTGTTAGGCGGGGGTGTCGGAAGGCTTTATTCACCAAAAAAACCACTTGTCAGCTTAATATGTATATTGCATCACACGTTACACGATAATCACAGTTATGTCACAAAAGTGTACATCAAAACTTAACACTATGACTATAACTATTACAAGAAAACAAACTACGATTTAACACGGAATAACGAAATAATATAAACTATGGAACTAAATCTAGAGAAAACTAGATGTCCTAAAAACTGAGCGCGATACGAAGCAGCAGAACACGGAACGCGACAAACGTGCTACTTCGTTGGAGATTCAGAGACGAATGAGTGACGATTCACTGACAAGGAAATGACGATTGCCTTGAATTTTCCAGAGTCTGGATATAAGTAAACTTGTCACATACGCACAAGTTGCGTGTGAGTCACGTACTAAACTTTAATATACAACCAATTATTCTAGACACCTCGATTAGACAGGGGGTGATGCAGGGGATCGGGTGTCTGCGGGGTACCGCCGGATTTGGGCGTGCCGGGGGTAGTGAAAGGGACGCGGGGAAGAGATACTACGCAGTTATCTTGATATATAATACTGTTTACATTAAAGAACAATAGAATTGTTCGCAAACTGTACATCGCGTCCTATTTACATTATGTAAAGTACTCATTCTAAGGTATTTTGACCTAACTAAGCGATTACGATTAATTAAAATAGTGTATCTCCTTTACATAAAAAGTTATTAACATTTTTGTCAGTATATAAAGGTAATTTGTACTTTTAACATATTTTCGTATGGAATTATGATTCCCAGAAGGTAAATACACTAGTATATAAGGCTACATTGTTAGAATAATGACAGCTAAGCTCATTTTTCTTCATTTAAACATTGTACATGGCACTTGAGTGCTTTATTTCTTATATAATTATTTTTACACAACAAATATGAGAGCCTTATGCATTTTAAATCGCATGACATAGGGATCGAACCCATGATCTAGGTATATAATATCTTTAGATTACGTTCTCGCTTTTTATTTAATGGGTTTCCTATAGGAATCGAACCTATATATGTTTCCCATGTTTACATAGGTACTTATGATTCTACATGTGTGTCATCGTGCTTCCCCAACATTCCACCCCCTGTAACAGGGTTCCACCGCATTACATCCTGGTCGGTGGGAAGCACGACGATCTTTGCTACGGGCCGACGCAGGACCCCACTTATTGTCTTTACATCGACGACACGAACGATGCCATCGTTGCCGTTGTACACTGCTTTAATCACTCCTTTGGTCCACGCACTGCGTTCTTTGTTATTGTCCGCGATCACTACGATATCACCAACCCGCACATTTGGCACATTGTTTGCCCACTTTTCTCTTCTTTGTAGAGTTGGGAGATACTCCCTCAGCCAGCGCCGCCAGAACATGTCGGCGAGCGCGCTTACGCGCCGCCACTGCCGTCGGGAGTCGACGTCCTCGTCGTCTGCTGGCGCGAACGGAGTGCTCCCGGACGCCGTGCCCAGGAGCAGATGATTGGGAGTCAGGACCATGGGCTGGTCGTGATCGTCGTGGACGTAGCTCAGAGGCCGGCTGTTGATGATCAGCTCGGCCTCGGTGAGGAGGGTATATAGGACCTCCTCACTTGGTGCACGTTCCTTGAGCGTGCTGCGAAGGGCGTTTTTTACTGAACGCACGAGCCTTTCCCAGCAGCCACCCATGTGTGGGGCTGCCGGGGGATTGAAGTGCCACTCGATGCCGCGGTTGATGGCTTCGGCCCTGATTTGACCCTGGTTTAGGTCTTTCAGGGCTGCTCGGAGCTCGGAGTTGGCCCCGATGAAATTTGTACCCTGGTCAGAGTACATGTGCGCCGGCTGCCCGCGGCGCGCAATGAGGCGCCGCAGGGCGAGTATCGCCGAATCGGCGCTCAGCGAGGCGGCCAGTTCAAGGTGAACGGCGCGCGTTGTGAGGCAGGTGAATAGGGCACCCCACCTCTTCTCGCGGCGCCGCCCAATCGCCACCTCCATCGGGCCGAAGTAGTCCACGCCCACTTGGACGAAGGCTCGTCTGGACGTCGTCACTCTCGCGAGTGGTAGGTCACCCATTTTGGGTGGTGCCGGCCTTGCTCTGGAAGTTTTACACAATTGGCAATTAGCGACCACAGCCTTAACAGAGGTCCTTACTTTTGTTACCCAATATTTTTCCCTTAAGTTGTTTACGACGGTCTCATGGTTGGCATGTAGGGCCAGCCCATGATAGTAGGCTATGAGTTTTCGGGTCAGAGGGTGACGACCATCTAATATAATGGGATGCCTCTCTTCGAAAGTGAGCACCTCGCAGGCACTCAGGCGTCCCCTGACCCGTAGCAGCCCGTCGTCTGTGATCATTGGATCTAAAACTTTAATATTACTGTTCTTGGGAACGGGCAAGCCTTTAAGGATGGCGGCCCGCTCGTTCTTAAAGCTGTCTTCCTGGCACAACCTCATGAGATGGTTGTGCGCTTCTTCTATGTCGCGCCGCTGCATCTCTGGAGACGACCGACGCTTGCGACATCGGCCGATGAATATCAGGACTCGCGCCATGACGCGCCGTACTCGTACCCACGACGAGTAGCGCTCGTACTGGAGGAGTGGTGATGCTGGCTCAGCTGTAGCGTGGACCCGCTGAATGCGCTCGAGGTCCGCCTCCGCCGCCTCAGCCTCGCGACACACCGGCCACCGCTCCTGTGGATCACAAAGAAACAAGGGGCCACGCAGCCATGCTGCGTGGCTATCGGGCCAAGACAATCGGGTCGCTTTGTCTGCAGGGTTCTCCTCCGAGGGTACCCAGCGCCAATTGCCTCGGTCCGATAGTTTATCTATCTCCGCCAATCTATGGGACACAAATCGTTGGAATTCCTGGGCATCAGAATTTATCCATTTGAGGACCGTCTTACTGTCGGTCCAGTACGTTTTACATTTAATAGGTAGCCCTAGTTCGGTCTCCATCGTGTTTGCAAGTCGGCAAGCTAACAGGGCCGCTTGCAACTCGAGACGAGGGATTGAAACCACTTTTTGTGGTGCAACCCGGGCTTTTCCGGCTAGCATGACAACCTCCCTATTCCCGGTGGCGTCATATCCCACTAAATACGCTACGGCTGCGTAGGCTAGCTCGCTAGCGTCGCCGAACACATGAAGTTCAAGGTCACGAAGGTCAAGCCCATACCAACGTGGTATTTTTACCTCTTGCAACTTCTCCAAATTATTGAGCCAGGCGAACCATACCTTGGCGTCCTTGTCTTTCAATGGTTCATCCCATTGAATCCCCGACTTCCAAATCGCCTGCATTAGTATCCTAGACTGGATTATACACGGATACAGAAACCCTAAAGGGTCATAAATCGACATAATGAAGCTCAAGAATTGACGTTTAGTAGGCACTATGCTACCGTTCTTTATGTCTTCGGGTAGTCTTTTAAAAGATAGGTCAAAACCTAACTCATCCTCTTTAGGTGCCCAAATTAAACCTAGCGTTCTTTCCATAATGCCTAGACCCTTCTCGAGGGCCACCTTTTCTGGCATGTCTACTTTGAGCTTATTCATCAGTTCTGATGAGTTGGTGACCCACCCCCGTATATTAAATCCACCGGACGCGTGAATATGGGTCACTTCCTCTATAAGCTTATTAGCTTGCTGCTCTGTCCAAGCACTGTCTAAATAATCGTCCATATAGTGTTTGCTTCTAATGGCCTCTACGGCCTCTGGATACTTATCCTCAAACTCACTGGCATTCTTATTCAATATGTAAATTGCCGTTGTCGGAGATGAGGTTGCTCCAAAAATCATCGAGTTCATTGCGAACACGCTCGGCTCTCGGGTCTGATCCGCGCCTCTCCACAAAAATAATTGTGCGCCTTGATCCTCGGCCCTTATTCTAATTCGCATAAACATGTCCGCAATGTCCCCTGTGAATCCTATTGGACGTATTCGGAATCTAATTAGAATGCCTGGAAGTGAGTTTAATAGGTCCGGTCCGGTCAATAAATTATCATTCAGGCACGTACCGTGAGACGCAGCGGCTGCGTCGAAGACTAGGCGAAGTTTACCGGGTTTGTTTGGGTTCACCACACCAAAGTGTGGTAAGTACCAAATTGGTGTTTGATCCATTTCCCCTTCCAACTTCCTTGCATAGCCTTCCTCTAGGAGCCGGTCTATTTGCTTTGAATAAGCTTCCGCGTAACCGGCATCCTTTCGCATGCGTCTTTCGATACCGTGTAACCGTTGCCGGGCCTGATGGTAGTTATTAGGTAGCTCTATCTGGTCGTGCTTCCATAGCAACCCTACTTCCCATTGACTACCATTTGATACGCGTCTACTGGTATCATCTAATACTTTTAGCGCTCTTTCATTTTCTTTATGTTTACGAGCGTTCTGCGATATACCGATCGCTTCTAGTTCAAATTGCGCTTTGACTAGATCATGCAGGTCAGGGAGGGAGACTGCCATACAATTAATGGATTGTTCACCATTATTATTATTATTACTATCAAATGGCCCATGAACCACCCAACCTAATTTGGTCAGTGAGGCAACCGGCTTACCGGATCGCCCTTGGCGAATGTCCTGGCTGACCAACAGCTGCCAATTGTCCTGCCCCAGTAGCAGCAGCGGCTTAGCGCCCCTCATCTCTTCGCAACCCAAGTCACGAAGGTGGGCATTGTCGCTCAGCATGGCAGCGGACACCGTTTGCGTAGGCAGGTTCATATTATACATGGTTCGGCATTTGATTTTATGTTGCAGTCCGTTCGGCCCTCTAATGTTGACCTCTACGGCCCTTGAGGTCAAATCGCTGACCCCGTAGCCACCCGCCGTCTTTAAAGTGAGCGGGATGCGCGGGCCTTCTAAGTTAGCAGCGATTGAGCTGTCTATAAGTGAGACTGTCGCGCCGTCATCCAGTAATGCGTAACAATTACATTCAATTTGTTTGTCATCAGTTATTGTTACTGGCACGATTTTCAGGAGAGCCGTCGCTCTCCATTCACCTATATTAGTGACGCTTTCGGTCTTTTCTTTGACCGGCTTGCTACTACTGTTTGAGCCCGATGCTTTATCAGCATGCAACAACGAGTGGTGGCTATATCCACACTTGTCGCAACGTTTTGCGCGGCAAAACCTCTTAGGGTGTTTTCTTATTAGACATTTAAAACACGTGTTCTTGGCTTTAATCGTAGCCCATCTATCTGGTACGCTTAATCTACCGAATGTATCGCAGTTTTCAATTGTGTGTTCCTTGTGGCAAACGACACACTCTGCCGGTACCGTAGATTCATCGCTTTGAATATTGACTTTCTGAGCCGACGGTACTCTACTATTGAAAGGGCGCGCGACTGGCTTCTGTTGCCTTACCGGGGGTTTAGATGGACCGGGTTCGAACATATTCGCCTGAGCGTAATAAGACGTGGTACGGTTAATGTGATTTAAGAATTGAGATATAATAGATAAATCCGGAGACACCCGTAAGTCCACCCCCTGCACGCTTTCTAACCCCATCGCGAAATCTCCATACTGAGCCCGCTGTATTGGTGTCAATTTGTTTAATATTTCACCAACCAATTGCGGGTTATTTAAATAGCCGTCAGCTCTAATATTCCTAAGCAGGGACACGACATTTCTTATCGTCGATGCAAATTTTCTTATTTCACGACCGCTTTCCGTTATACGCGGTAGGTCTCTAATCTTTTTTAGAACACTCTGTAATATGAGTGTCGGATGCCCGTATTCTTCTTCTAGAGCACGCATAATATCGTTGGGATCCGTTCCCGACCGCAATAAGTCTTCTACCGATGTTTTAGCCTCGCCATGCAATGAAGTTTTGAGTCGAGCTAGATTCTCAAATGTCCTAAAGTTATACATTTCAGTCGTGTCCCAATACATATTCTTATAAGATATCCAATCAGCTGGGTCGCCACTAAAATTAGGCAATTCATATGCCTGTCTAGGTACCGGCCGTGGTCGCGCCATGCTTGTAATTGCATCCGCCAGTCGGTCTATCTTGCTGTCTCTGTCGCCTGACGCCTCCCTTCGTGACTCTCTTTCACCCACCCCGTATGTTGTCCGCCGTGCATCCGACTCCCGGGTCGAACCGGGAGGTGCACCTGCGGCCGGCGTGGTAGTCACAGGGTACGTCGCGGGCAGACGGAATGAAACCTTTTCACAGACTGGCGTGCGCGCCTGTGTCATTGGTACCGTTGTATTCGAAAACGGTACCGGCACAGGCGTCCCTAACACATGCGACACAATATTATTACGGTAATCGGTAAGCGTACTCACATTTTGGCGATTCCCAGCTATGTTGCGAGGCGCGGCCATTCCAGTAGGCCCGCGCCCCACGGACGGGGTACACAACACTGCATCCTTATCACTAGGCACTGCATCCTTATCGCACAACACCGGGCTAGACACACGCACTGTTTCCCTGTTATCAGCTTGAGGCGTAGTGTCGATCCATTGCTCCACTCGTTGTGCTGTACCCACGTCCGATGCTGAATCGTCACTTTCAGCAGCTGCTTCAATTTCAGCTATGTCAGCTTCCATCCTCTTCTTTAGGAGGTTTTCCTTGAGCTTTACTAGCTCACGCTCAGCTTCATATTCGATGCGCTTCTTAATGTGCTCGACGCTCTTGCGGCTATTCTTAGAAGACGCTCTGCTCCGTGGCGACGTATGGCGACCTCTTCCAGGCGCCTGTCCTCCCAGGGGTCCCTCTGACGTACTTCTAGCACTGTAGTCGATCACTCGACCACCCGTCAGAGGGATATTGAGGGCAGACGTCGACGCCATAGTCGGCGCGACGGATGGCGAACCCGGCACTCGTTCAGACTGCATACCGGAGTCCGACACAATTTCTTCACGGCGACGAGCACTTTGTTCCTCTGCCAACCTCCGTAGTTTGCTTCTAGTCGTGATGCTGCTCTTCTGACTCATGGTTGCTACGACCTTATCCGGCGACTGAAGGACCAAAATGTAGCAGACGAGAGCTCAGTCTGTTAGGCGGGGGTGTCGGAAGGCTTTATTCACCAAAAAAACCACTTGTCAGCTTAATATGTATATTGCATCACACGTTACACGATAATCACAGTTATGTCACAAAAGTGTACATCAAAACTTAACACTATGACTATAACTATTACAAGAAAACAAACTACGATTTAACACGGAATAACGAAATAATATAAACTATGGAACTAAATCTAGAGAAAACTAGATGTCCTAAAAACTGAGCGCGATACGAAGCAGCAGAACACGGAACGCGACAAACGTGCTACTTCGTTGGAGATTCAGAGACGAATGAGTGACGATTCACTGACAAGGAAATGACGATTGCCTTGAATTTTCCAGAGTCTGGATATAAGTAAACTTGTCACATACGCACAAGTTGCGTGTGAGTCACGTACTAAACTTTAATATACAACCAATTATTCTAGACACCTCGATTAGACAGGGGGTGATGCAGGGGATCGGGTGTCTGCGGGGTACCGCCGGATTTGGGCGTGCCGGGGGTAGTGAAAGGGACGCGGGGAAGAGATACTACGCAGTTATCTTGATATATAATACTGTTTACATTAAAGAACAATAGAATTGTTCGCAAACTGTACATCGCGTCCTATTTACATTATGTAAAGTACTCATTCTAAGGTATTTTGACCTAACTAAGCGATTACGATTAATTAAAATAGTGTATCTCCTTTACATAAAAAGTTATTAACATTTTTGTCAGTATATAAAGGTAATTTGTACTTTTAACATATTTTCGTATGGAATTATGATTCCCAGAAGGTAAATACACTAGTATATAAGGCTACATTGTTAGAATAATGACAGCTAAGCTCATTTTTCTTCATTTAAACATTGTACATGGCACTTGAGTGCTTTATTTCTTATATAATTATTTTTACACAACAAATATGAGAGCCTTATGCATTTTAAATCGCATGACATAGGGATCGAACCCATGATCTAGGTATATAATATCTTTAGATTACGTTCTCGCTTTTTATTTAATGGGTTTCCTATAGGAATCGAACCTATATATGTTTCCCATGTTTACATAGGTACTTATGATTCTACATGTGTGTCATCGTGCTTCCCCAACAGTCATTGTCATCGATAACTAGTTGCTAAGGAGGTAGTGACAGTTCACTCTCAGCTCACTTCACCTAAGATTTCACGGTGAGATTTTTACAGAATAGCACAACAGCTTGTATCAACCGTTTGCATTCGGCCGTATTACAAGCAGTAAAAACCCACTTTATAGTGATGAAACCGGGTTTAATATTTTGCCACATATCTTTATTTGACAATTTATTATAATTAACAATACAGTGTGTCCACTACACAAGATTAAAAAAAAAAACAAATTAAAATTAATTCGGAAACATATTTCATTCAGAGTTACAACAAAAAACAATCTATCGCAAAAAATACATAAAACTACAACAATAAATAACAAAATCCTAAAAAAGAGACAATGCATAGAATGTGATATTTCCCACCATTCGATGTTAAGATAACCTATCTCACATCATTAGTAACTCGTTAAAACGGTAAAAGAAGACGATCGACAAAGCATAAAACTATCGTTATCGGTAATCTAAACCCGTGTTAACTCAACGAGACATTAGGATATCGATTGTATCGATAAAGTTGACAAATTCGATTTATTTTTTATCGATATGTTTTTGTTATTATTATAGGATCATATTGCCAGATCGTGCTTTATAGCAGAACTGACACAAACGTCATCAAAAAAGTTTTTTTTTTAAGTATTTGTATGGAACTGCATGGTTGGCTAACCATCTTTACTAACCGAGACTCCTCCGTGCCTCTAGAAGCACGTTAAGCCGTTAGTCCCGGCTGTCATTTATGGATCTTTGACAGTCGTTACGGGTCGTCAGAAGCCCGAAAGTCTGACAACCAGTCTTGCCAAGGGGTATCGTATTACCAAGTTACTGGGATGTGGAGTTCAGAGCAGCAGTCGCTCCATGTAAAATACTGGTATTCAGCTGCATCCGGTTAGACTGGAAGCTGATCCCAATATAGTTGGGAAAAGGCTAGGCAGATTGATTGTGAGAAACTACCTCATTGATTCAGTAGCCGTAAGCGCTTCTGCTAAGCATGATTCTGTAAGCAAAGATCCTTTCAAAAACTGAAATAAAGTCCGTTATCGTTCTGAATCAATATCAGAATCTATCATGATCTTCAAGGTGTGCCAATAACGAAAGATCATACATCGTTTATTGTTTGGGTTCCTACGGAGAGAAATTAGGGAAAGAGCCTTGGTTTTTTATTACTTTTTGATTATTTATTTGTCTTTTATATAGATTATTTTCTATTTTGTGAATGTGAGAACGTTGTAGGGTTAGTGGACTGTAGATTTGTTGAACATCTTCTATTTTATTACTATTTTATTTTATTTTAAGTACTTGGTACTTGTTGAAAGGCCTACATTGTCCTCCCATGCCTACTAACACTGTAATTTTAAAATATTGTAGAAGCCAATTATTTTTAAAAGAGTAACCGTGGAGTTTCTTGCCGGCTCTTCTCCATAGGAAACTACCAATTGGAACTGGGCACCTAGCTTCTGACGTTTCATAAGTGCCCATGTAGGTTTATGTGAAATAAATTATTTTGATTTTGATCGCTAGTGCCACGCTAAAGTGATATAAAATAATAATGGTTTAAGAATGGCTCCTGAGAATTTCATAGCCCAAACATTAATTGGAAAAGAGATTAGTAAAAATCCTTTACACGAATTCCTCTTTTAGGATTAATCAATGTCTGCTAATTTGATGATAATTCCTTGTATAATTTTTAACGACGAACATATTTTTTTTATCGACATTTTTAATTATTAATCACATCCTAGTGTTGGCATCTTAAGTTTTTTAATTGCCGTTAATTTACGACATGACCATATACGTATTTATGAGTTATTTATGGTCGAAAATAACATCTTATTTAGTTCACAAATTAGTTGCCAAGTTGTAAATCATATTGCTAATAAAATGAAACTTGATATAAGTTCTGGTTAGTCAGTACCTAATTCACGTGGGTCCTTTTTGAGCGTCATGACATGTGCTGAATTATTTGATTTATAACCGAAGATTTTTGTTTTTTATTTCAGTAAGAAAAAAAGAAACTAATTTCAACTACACTGCGGTTGATGACCCCAAAAATATCATCAAATTTATTTATTTTTTGCTTTATCATTTTTAGTATCGATACCTCCGGAGTTTAGCTAGCTAATTTAATTTAGCCCTGTATATCGTCTGAGCTCAGTGGATGGTTACGTAGCCATAGGTGCAAGTTATCAACATAATACGTAGCTTAAAAACATGAATCTGGAAGTACGTCGCATAAAAAATCTTTTCATTAAAATATTCCCAAAAAAAATACATTGTGTTTTCGAGTGTAGTGTTTTACACATACAAATCACGTACAGTTTACCTACCAGAGTCGGAACAAACATCTGTAGACTATTCAAATATCTGTGGGCCATACAAATATTTGTATGGACGTGGGAAACGGACCGCGGCTATATTATAATTTAGAATGTCAAAGGGCCTGTAGATTTTGAAACTACATTATGGAGGCATAGGAATAACAGACAAATTTTTAATGTGTTGCAAAAATTTACTTGGAGAAGTTTGTACACACACGTTTTTCTTGCCGTGAAAAACTACGGTTTATTCGCCGTGTGTAGGCACGATCGTTAGTATTGTATGGATCACTGTGGAAGTTTGTTGACGACCCGGTGGAACTACGGCACGGCGGCGCCTGCACCGTCGCCGTATACCATAGAACTGTGTCATATAGATTTTTCAACGGCGCGGTTAACACGCCGTACCGTAAATAAACCGTTCCGTGTACAAAGGGCCTTTAAGGTTTTAAAGCAAAAAAAATAAACAAGAATCTTCTAAAATTGTCAGATTGTATCCTGGCACCTATCACCTGCCAGTATTATTAAATATATTAATAGGTATACAGGGTGTTAGTGTAAACACCGTTATCCTTGAAACCACTGGTTTGGTTTCATTTATAGAACGTAAAATCAGTGGGAAAATACAACTTTTTTAAAAAAAGAATATCTACATTTTTCCACAAGAATATTTCACCCTACACGCAAGGGCAACGACCGGCCGCGACCGGCGGTTGGCGCGGGCGGGCGGGGCGCGCGGGACGTTACGTGACCGGCCGTCATCTGTTTCGCAGTCTCTCGAACGCGTATCCATGAGTATCCGGACAGTGACGGATATTTACTTTTAAAAATCTTTTAATGAAAATAAGGTTTTTTTTTTGTTGTTACTGGGTCATTTATTTTTATATTTAAGTCAACTACCCATGGTTTGAGTGACAACGGTGTTTACCCTTGCATACTGTATATAGATCTCGTTTATAGCTTCGTTTCTTAGTCTCTGCTACGGCTGCTTATCCCGTACCAAAATCCATAAAGAATTCTCGCAGACAGCTGCGACGCGAAGATGCGGCGTGATTTTGGTAGGACAATTTCCATATAAATATTTCTACTAGAGTCGAGTCGCGCTTCTCTGCAGGAGCCTTAACTCGAGAACGACTGATAACACAACTAAAAATCATCATTCCGCTTAGCTTACGTAATTTAGTCGCGTCGTTTGTCCCAATTGACGCAATTTTCTAAATCATTACCTTCACAAATTGACGCCAATGTGCTGGTAAATTAGAGCCTTTTGTCAAATATGTTGTGTGAAGAAATATTAGCATTACATTGTCTTTTGATGAGCTTGTTCTCATGGATTTTTTCAGAGATGGGAAAAGGGCAGATTTGGTCGGAGAGTTAATATATGAGGCCTATATAAAGGCATAATATCTAGGCAAGTAGCTAACTACCGGAAGCACTAAGGCTTCCAGTTAAAAAAGTAGGTATAAGTTGAGTTATGCCTTTTTTACTGTACCATTGTAATCTATACAGTATGTTATCTAACGAAGGGCGTTCCCGTTAATCTGCAATAGTATAGCGTCTATACATGCAAAAAAAAATGTTACTATTAAAAAAATAAAGTTTATGTTATTTTTATAAAGTAAAATATTCACAAAAAATATTAAACTGATACGGAAAAGAAACACTAGACAAGCACACTTGTGCGTGTACAGAGTGTTTCGTTTACAATTTTCGTTTCAATTTAATAGTTTTGTGAATATTTCACAGCTCGAAGCTAAGTGGAGGAGCTCGTGGCTAAGTAATAACAGCCGCACGGATCGATTCGTCAGGTTAAGCTACGCTTGCCTGGGTTGGTCCATGGATGGGTGACCATCTTTACATATCGAGACTCCTTCGTGGCTCGGACAGCACATTAAGCCGTTGGTCCCGGCTGTCATTTGTGGACCGGCTTTCACAGTCGTTACGGGTCGTCAGGAGCCCGAAAGTCTGACAACCAGTCTTATCAAGGGGTATGGTATTACCCAGTTACTGGGTTGTGGAGGTCCGATAGGCAGTCGCTCCATGTAAAATACTGGTATTCAGCTGCATCCGGTTAGACTGGAAGCTGACCCCAACATAGTTAGGAAAAGGCTAGGCAGATGATGATGATGTGAATATTTCACAGCTATTAAATAATAATTTTTTTTTGGGTGGTACTATTTATTTGCATGTGTGGACGCTTTACTATTGCGGATTAACCGGAACGCCCTTTGGTAGTTAACATACTGTATACATAATTAATAATTATGAAATACACATCGTCATCATCAGCCTAACACCACACACACACACGCAACACACATGAAACCCAAGGTGTATATTTCACGTGAACTCCACCAATCTCTACTAGACAAAGGGGTCTGTGGTCCAACGGACTGAAACCACACGGTAGTCTCAGAATTATCGTAATTTCGGGAATTTCAGTAGAATACATTACATTTTCTGTCATGTTTGATGCCCTTTTGAATAAATAATATGGTGATCTCAAAATCAAAATATTTTATTTCACATAAACCTACATGGGCACTTATGAAACGTCAGAAGCTAGGTGCACGGTTGGACTAACGGCTTAACGTGAATAAATTCATAATTACGAACTATTATTAAAGATTTTCAATTAAAATTGGGTCATGTGTTATTTTTATCTTGAAACCGGAAATATGTTCGCAAAACATTGTGATTTAGTTACACTAATTCAAGGACAGCCATTTTGGTTACTAAGAGATAAGAGAATTATTATACGTGAATGGAACTAATAAACTTACAATTTTCTTACATTACATAATATTCTGCCTCGTTGGTCTAGTAGTCGCAAGCGCTAACTGCTGCTAAGCATGAGGAACTGGGTTCGATTCCCAGGTCGGGCAAGGTTGCGGGAAAGTCCGAATGCGGGAAAGTCCGAAAGGGATACCGGGACCTTGGCAATAGGCAACTCAAGGAACACGCTAGTAAAATATAAAATTACTCGAAAATGGTTGACATTGGCATAGGGGTCACTAGCTGGGGATCGTGGAAGGCGCACTAGTTCCCATTATGGTCCCAGGTGCAAGTATGAGAAAGGAACACCGAAGTGGGTTTTAGTCAGTAAAAGTCTGACACGCCCTCGCGCGGAGAAGTCATTTGACGATATACCAGCCTCAAAAAAAAAATTGGTTGCGCAAAGTGTTATTGGCTTTTCCATCAAGGATTTCTCAGTAGCCCAGAGTCCGGATTTGTGCCCGGTTGATGACAATAGGCTCGCCCTCTATTAACACTTATCTTGCGAAATGTGAGTGTACTGTGTACTATAGGTACACGTCTGCCTAACCCTTCGGGGATTACAGACGTGATGTTGTGTTTTATGTGTACATAATATTATCAAGGCTGTATTTTCAGTAGGGGCAGCCAGCGATCTACACCCTCATGTTTTCTTAATCCAATTAATATTATGGACTCTCTAAAGTTCGATAAGCGAGTGAGAGGTCATTAGTTTGAACTCTAACTTGCACTATAAAGCGAGCATAATAAGCTTAGTTTGAAGGACTAATTAACAGGAATACTAGTAATATGTGACCCACTTTGATAAGTAGTAGACTAACTTTTTAATTTAACTCAGCCAGCTTTGTAGATCATCATTTGCCTAGCCTAGCCGGATTCCAGTCTAATCGGATGCAGCTGAATAATATTTTACATGGAGCGACTGCCTATCTGACCTCCACAATCCAGTTACGGGGTAATACGAGATCCCTTGTCAGACAGCTTTGATCATTCAGGGTACCAACTGACCTTGCCCGCGGGCAATGTCAGTTGGTACTTAGTCAATTTGCTACAATTAAAAATGTTCCAATTTTACGTCAAAGGGAAAATTGTCATAGTTCGTGGCATGGCAGTTATAATGTAAAATATCATGATGTCATTGATTAACCAGTAATATATATGTCAATGCATGATGTATTAATTATTATTATATTGTGTTAGGTATTATCCAGTCTTACCTGATCCTTGGCAGAATGGCAACCTAAATTCAAATTGTCCTGTATTTCAGAGATGGGAAAAGGGCAGATTTGGTCGGAGAGTTAATATATGAGGCCTATATAAAGGCATAATATCTAGGCAAGTAGCTAACTACCGGAAGCACTAAGGCTTCCAGTTAAAAAAGTAGGTATAAGTTGAGTTATGCCTTTTTTACTGTACCATTGTAATCTATACAGTATGTTATCTAACGAAGGGCGTTCCCGTTAATCTGCAATAGTATAGCGTCTATACATGCAAAAAAAAATGTTACTATTAAAAAAATAAAGTTTATGTTATTTTTATAAAGTAAAATATTCACAAAAAATATTAAACTGATACGGAAAAGAAACACTAGACAAGCACACTTGTGCGTGTACAGAGTGTTTCGTTTACAATTTTCGTTTCAATTTAATAGTTTTGTGAATATTTCACAGCTCGAAGCTAAGTGGAGGAGCTCGTGGCTAAGTAATAACAGCCGCACGGATCGATTCGTCAGGTTAAGCTACGCTTGCCTGGGTTGGTCCATGGATGGGTGACCATCTTTACATATCGAGACTCCTTCGTGGCTCGGACAGCAGTTCGATTCCCAGGTCGGGCAAGGTTGCGGGAAAGTCCGAATGCGGGAAAGTCCGAAAGGGATACCGGGACCTTGGCAATAGGCAACTCAAGGAACACGCTAGTAAAATATAAAATTACTCGAAAATGGTTGACATTGGCATAGGGGTCACTAGCTGGGGATCGTGGAAGGCGCACTAGTTCCCATTATGGTCCCAGGTGCAAGTATGAGAAAGGAACACCGAAGTGGGTTTTAGTCAGTAAAAGTCTGACACGCCCTCGCGCGGAGAAGTCATTTGACGATTTACCAGCCTCAAAAAAAAAATTGGTTGCGCAAAGTGTTATTGGCTTTTCCATCAAGGATTTCTCAGTAGCCCAGAGTCCGGATTTGTGCCCGGTTGATGACAATAGGCTCGCCCTCTATTAACACTTATCTTGCGAAATGTGAGTGTACTGTGTACTATAGGTACACGTCTGCCTAACCCTTCGGGGATTACAGACGTGATGTTGTGTTTTATGTGTACATAATATTATCAAGGCTGTATTTTCAGTAGGGGCAGCCAGCGATCTACACCCTCATGTTTTCTTAATCCAATTAATATTATGGACTCTCTAAAGTTCGATAAGCGAGTGAGAGGTCATTAGTTTGAACTCTAACTTGCACTATAAAGCGAGCATAATAAGCTTAGTTTGAAGGACTAATTAACAGGAATACTAGTAATATGTGACCCACTTTGATAAGTAGTAGACTAACTTTTTAATTTAACTCAGCCAGCTTTGTAGATCATCATTTGCCTAGCCTAGCCGGATTCCAGTCTAATCGGATGCAGCTGAATAATATTTTACATGGAGCGACTGCCTATCTGACCTCCACAATCCAGTTACGGGGTAATACGAGATCCCTTGTCAGACAGCTTTGATCATTCAGGGTACCAACTGACCTTGCCCGCGGGCAATGTCAGTTGGTACTTAGTCAATTTGCTACAATTAAAAATGTTCCAATTTTACGTCAAAGGGAAAATTGTCATAGTTCGTGGCATGGCAGTTATAATGTAAAATATCATGATGTCATTGATTAACCAGTAATATATATGTCAATGCATGATGTATTAATTATTATTATATTGTGTTAGGTATTATCCAGTCTTACCTGATCCTTGGCAGAATGGCAACCTAAATTCAAATTGTCCTGTATTTCATAAAATTATTGACATTTGCCTTGACTAGCTAAAGTCATTCTATTTATTAAAGAAATAAAGATAACAAATAGTTAGGTACTGAATAAATTAACATACTTGGTTTTACATTAAATCTCACATATTTTAGCGGTAGAAGAACTGCGTCGGGAGACTTGCATTTCTTTACAATGTTATGTTTTTGACAGGATATTATTCTGAAAGTTTTAGCTATTATCCACCTGACCCTCGGCAGAATGGCGAACTAAATTCAAATTGTCCTGTATTTTATTGAACAAAATTATTGACATTTGCCTTGACTAGCAGCGCCACCAGAAACTGTCAAGATGGATTGGTCAGCCTATAATCACTACTGACGCTTTTGACAGTAATAACAGACGACGTGTAGTGCAAAATACTGATATGCTTACTGTCCTAAATTCAACTTTAATGCCATGTAATAAGGGTCACAGAAGGTAGTAATAATATGTTTTGCAAGTGACAATCGACGTGCGATTCATACGGTCTTTTTATTTCTTTCGTGTTGGGTGTGAACGATATTTATTTTTTAAGTAATTGGGGTGTAAATGTATACCGCTTTTCACCTTTCAAATTGCAATGCGAATTGTGATTTTAAGTTCTTCTTATTACCGTTGTTTTTGCTTTGTCTAAGTACCGATGTATTGGATCTTTCTTATATTTAGGATTCCGTACCCGAAGGTGCCAAACGGAACCCTATTACTAAGCCTCCGCCTGTCCGTCTGTCTGTCAGCGGGCTGTATCTCATTAACATTAAACAGCTGCCAGCAGATTTCTTTTTAAATTTGCGCCATTTCCATGTCCCACTTGCTGGCCAGTTTCTGTAATTAAAACACGTCTAGTCGCAATCTGAAGGAGCGTACTTCTTAAAAACGTTTGTCAGATTGTTCTATCAAGTTTGTCAAAAATGTTAGTAAATTGATTGTATTTTTGACAGATTTCGAATGAGATGCAAATGCGTATGATCTTAAAATTTAGGGGAATAGCCCCTCTGATCTGAGTGACAATCAATGTTTAAAAAGTTATCAAAAATGTATGAAAAATATTTTTTTTGAAAAATTGAATCTGGCTTATAAATGCGAGTGCTCTTAATTAAAACTAAATAATTGCCCCGCAAGTATTGTTGTGTAACACCAAAGAGGCATAATGGCCCAAAAACAGCACCATAATAAAAATAACATAATAGCCCAATAGTTAGGGCGTCATACAGGCGAGCCAAAGGACATGATGTGATGAGTTCTAACCCCGCCCTATGCAATATTGTTGACGTGAACCCACTCCTATAACACTGTTAATTTTATTATGATTGATATGACACATTCATGCTACAAGTAATCCTGTACGCGCCCACCAAGCGATGGCCTCTAAAAAGTACACCCAAATTTTGCCGTTTATGTTTGATTTCGGTGTAAAAATAATTGTATTTCTGGCCAATGACCTGCATCCGAATTTCGCAACACACGATCAATCACAATCCGAATCATTTTGAAGGATATCGCTAATCTGTTACTTCTTTTATTGATTATTTTGGTTATGATCGCATTTCTCAGTATCTCCGTTACACGAAGTATAATTTTGTAACAATTAAATCATAGGGATCAAATCAACATTGCCTAGCACTCTGCCTAGCATTTTCCCAACTATGTTGGGGTCGGCTTCCAGTCTAACCGGATGCAGCTGAATACCAGTATTTTACATGGAGCGACTGCCTATCTGACCTCCACAAACCAGTAACTGGGTAATACGATACTCTTTGGTAAGACTGGTTGTCAGACTTTCGGGCTTCTGACGACCCGTTACGACTGTCACTAAAAAGTAATTAAAAAATATTTTTTTGTGAAAATAAGAAAGTTTTACTATTTAAAATTCACGTTTTTAGTACCTAAATTACCTCAATTTCATTATATTCATAAATTTTCTGCAGAGGTCATATTATTTATGACTTGTACACACTCGCTAGATGACAGCCGCCCGCACCCATACAACCCGGTAAAATTCCCCATTGAAAAAAATGCATGAACGAATGATTTTTTTTTTCTTTTTACCTTAAAAATACTTAAGTTATATTTTTAAAGAAACCTATCCCAACGACCACCCATTACAAGGAATCATGGTTAAACAGGAATCCATCTTTGTTTGTGACGTCACCGGAACTTGGATTTTTGATGGGAAGTGATCATTTCTTTGAAGATTATGTTTTTATAGCCGAGTCAGTTCCGTAACAGGAATATCACTTTTATTTAAGTGACAGCAATATCGTTAAAATTTGTCGGGAGTTTTTTTTTTCATAATTTGAATTTCTTTAGATTTTTAATGTTAGAGATGATGAAGCTGTTTCAGTTTTACGGATTAATTGATTGCCGCTGTCTGGTTTCATTAAGTTAAAATAAATAATCTCAAATTTCGTAATCGCGAAAAAAAAAACAGCTATTACATTTATGTTCGCATAGCTCGTCAAAATGTAGGAAAAGCAGATTTTTTGGATTCCGTAGTCAACAGGGAACGCTTATACTGTCAATAACTCATCATTGCGAGACCACTGACACGTTTGTAAATTAGTAGACTTGGCCCCCTGGTGCTCGTGGCACGGATGGCCGATGGGGCCGAAAAAGGCTGGAGTGGCGACCTAGTTTCGCCATGTCCGTCTGTCTGTCCGTCCGTCTGTCTGTCCGCGGCTTTAAAGTAAAGTGCTAATTTTTGTTAAGAGTCAAGTCCGCCCTGCCAGCTAAATGATTGGTTTTGGATATGTGATCAAATTCACGGCAGTAGTATATGTATAACGAAATTAAAAGTAAAACTATCACCGCTACGTAGGCTCCACAAGTTACCGAGTAATAATCGACCAACTTTGCAGTTGCAAAAACATTACAACACAACAACAATTTTTTCAACTACAATGCTTAAGTTTCTTTGATAAATTCATCCCAACTACGGAACCCTTCATTGTGCGTGGTTCGACATGCACTTGGCCGGTTTTTTTTTACGATTTAAGGGGTTGGTCCCATTGTCATAATGATGAGTAGGTACAATGACCCCTTAAGAGGATGCCCAGGAATTAAATTTAACCCTGTATAGACTATCGCTATCGATGAATATGTCCATATAATCGCAGACTCCATATTCAATATCGTCTTACACTACCTTCTAATTAAACTCATCGATTGCAATTATTGTAATACCATAATTACCTACATTACTCTCCCCTCTTATGATACTAATTAATTTAATTAATGGCAGCACTCTACACTCTGTATCTCTCTCTCCCTCTAACTATATAATTCTGTCTCGCTCTACCGCTACTGTCTGATCCTTCTTGTGTAGCGCGTAATGTACCAAACGATACATTGCGTCTTGTTGCGAATTCCGTGGTCCGTTTAGACTGGCTAGTTGGCGATTTAGTTACTAGAATGTGAGAGATGCGACTTGTCTTGATGCCTTAAGACGTAGTATTTTTTTGTTTAGCGTGATTAATAATGGCTTTTGTCAGGATCCTTCAATATGCCACATTCTTTTATGTTCTAACTATTCTGAGAATGTTTAAATTATTTATGATATACAGTAAATGAGAATGTATAAATTCACTTTGAGTTGGATCTGACAAGCTTAGATAGAACCTTAAAATTATATGAAATGAAATACAACGAAAAGACGAAGCAATATATTTTTTTTATTGTACAGCTAAAAATAGAAAGATACAATAGACTAAAAAGCTAAATAATTACGTATTTCTTGGAACGCGAAATAGATCGCACAAAAGCGTCTAGATATCATTTTCACTCGACTTAAACCTATTATTAAAATGCTGTAAAGGTATGCAAAAGATATTTTAATAGTTGTCATTCACTTGAAATACTTGACAGGTTTTCAATCCTCAATATTTATTTTCTCAGAACTGTTGTAAATATAAAATGATTTGAGTAATTAATAAACACACAAGTCAGTGGCAAAAAGATTACCATTCACTCTGTTGACTTCTCATTTGCATATGTCTATATTAATTCTGAATCGACTGCATACGTAAGAATCGATATTGCTTGTAAGTTGTAACTAGTTTAAGTTATCAAATTTACAGTCCAAAATCGATTTAGTAACACGTCAATTATGCAAAAGCTTTATAACACCTTACGCTGCTACTACAAACATGGACAGGGCAGTTATTTAAAGAAAAAAATCATCGTGTGAAGTCTACTAATCATAAAATCTATTATTACGATTAAATTGTCAGCCAAATCGGGTTTTAATAAAAATATTTTATTATTCAAAATGTACGAAACATAAAAGGAGGTTTGATTTAAAGATCCTGAATTAATAAAATGTATATCAGTCATTAAATTTTGACAATATACTGGTAATAAAACTGTGATTTTGTTTCTTTATTACTTACTTGGCTAGCATAAAACTAATTTAGAAACATGTTATACCGGTTGTTTCAGCAAGTTCGAGATAGATGGCGCTAAGTTGGTATTTCTATTTATAACGAATGAGAATTCCAGTTGGAACATAATATTATTTTACTAAGCATGACAACTTAAGCCTTCGTCATATCATCAGTCGGTTTTAGATCTAAGTAATGCAATAACAGGATAAATATTAGTGAGACTATCCAGCGTCAGACATTTGCAGAAAATATTTGTGTAGCGTTGTACTTTATACTTAATTTATTTAATTCAGACCATATGTAACCACGTCCAACAGAAATAGAAAATGAAATGTAAAATGGTTGTATTTATAATTTATGTCAATATTTTTCATTAATAGAACACAGACATTAATGAATAATAAACACAACTTCAAGAAACTTTATGAAGAAAAAAAAGTTTAAACGTAATAACTAAACATAAATAATAATAAAAACTAATGAAACAGCACTCGCCCGTAATTAATTTTCTTCTGAGAGCAAGTAATGTGTCAGTTCAAACGCTCCTTGAGATGCATTGTAGGCATACCTCAGACGAATCTCCGCAATTAGGCAAATGCTTTTAACACGAATGTGAATAGGGTTGTCACTTAGTACCTAGTAGGTTAGTCCTTGGTTTTGGTCGGTGATTAGTCCTTATTGCAGGCAGTATAAGTGCTAATGTTATGTGAGTTTATGATATATTAATAAGCTATCCAGAGGCCCTAATCAAAGTGACATTCTATCAGCGATAACGATGATGGAAAAGGCAAAAATGTATAGGACTGACTTATGCTATCGAAAAGCTTATGTCAATACTGTTGAAAGTCGTTGTAGAAATAGGATAATTCGATGCGATTGTCACTTGTCTAGGCCCTCTTTTATACCTTATTAGGCATGGAGATCGACACGAAACCTGTTACTATGTATTGTATACTTACAGTACATTATTCTTAACGTACCTTTTTTTTTTTTGAGGCTTGGTATTTATCAATTGAGTTCTCCCGCTCTGGGCGGAGGGCGTGTCAGACTTTTACTGACTAAAACCCACCCGTGTTCCTTCAGTTGCCTGTTGCCAAGGGTCATGGTATCCCTTTCGGACTTTCCCTCCTATCTCGGCGATTATTACAAAAAAAATGCCGTTTTATACCGTTCGTTTTGACGTATTGCACTTTAAATAGATATTTGATGTGTAACATCTTTCCTCTCGCTTTCCTGCAATTTCGTGAAAAAGGACGGAAGTGTGTAATAGGAACCCGACCGATGAGCAAGCGCGGTGCTACAGTTTTTTTTTTTTTTTTATAACCGATGATATCACTGTTCGTAGCTAAAATCTTTATAATCTTAGGTGACAGCCCTACCGCTATGCGTTTACACCTACCGAACATTACTCGCCGTCTCTGTCGTTGCGTTTAACCAAATTGCTTGCTTTGTATATTATACCGCGTCGTTATTTATACGCGTATTTAATTGTATTTGTACTGTGCCTTATGGGGGGGAATAATGGGTTGGCAGAAATGGGAGGAAAAGTAAATAAATGCGTTCTTCATGTGCGGCTTAGAAGAATGGTGGCTTGATATTATTTTTCACCGACTTCGAAAAAGAGGAGGTTCTCAATTCGACTGTATGTTTTTTTTTTTTTTTTTTTTTTTTTTTTTTATTTAACCATTTATGCACACACATATAAATACAGAAAAGAAGAAAGGAACAGAAAAATTCGTACAAAGGCAATGCTTATTTCTAAAGAAATCTCTTCCAGCATACCTGCGATAGGAAAGTAGATAAAAGAGATGTAGACAACGTGTGTAAGAGTAGAAGAGAAACAGAATACAAAAATCAAAAACAATTCAAAAATTAAATATAAACATACATTATGAGAATATACTTACATACATACTTCTAAAATAAATATCACTTAAAAATATACAATTACAATATAATTTAAAATAACTATGCAACTATGACGAAATGGATAGGTAGTGTTCTTTCACTCTTCTTTGTATGTTTGTTACGCGATTACGTCGCCGAAGCCGCCGAAGCCGATGTCGGGTTTTTTTATTTTTAAATGTTTTTCAAAACAGTTGTCATGTGCGGTGACAAATTTATTACGTCTTGGAACAGCAACACTTTTACAATATCATCACCTGCTTAGCCTTTTTGTAATTATGTTGGGGTCGGCTTCCAGTCTAAACGGATGCAGCGGAATACCAGTATTTTACATGGAGCGCCTGCCTATCTGACCTCCACAACCCAGTTACTGACTAATACGATACCCCTTGGTGAGACTGGTTGTCAGACTTTCGGGCTTCTGGATGGATAGTCTCTAGGCATCCATAGCCTCGGTGAAGCACGCCACGTCAAAACTAATCAGTGTGGAGGCTAGGATTTTCCTGATTAATTTCTCAGTACCGTGAACCGAGGATATGAATGCGTAAACTAATCATCATCTGCCTAGCCTTTTCCCAACTATGTTGGGGTCGGCTTCCAGTCTAACCGGATGCAGCTGAATATCAGTATATTACATGGAGCGACTGCCTATCTGACCTCCACAACCCAGTAACTGGGTAATACGATACCCCTTGGTCAGACTGGTTGTCAGACTTTCGTGCTTCTGACGACTCGTAACGACTGTCAAAGATCCATAAATGACAGCCGGGACCAACGGCTTAACGTGCTTTCCGAGGCACGGAGGAGTCTAAAAACTAATACAAAACGTAAACTAATACTAGAAATTTTGCAAAGTCAAAGTCAAAGTCAAATAATTTATTTCAAATAGGCACATAATATGGCACTTTTGAACGTCAAACAAAGAAATAGAATTGATTCTAGTTGCCCCTTCCAAAAGGTAGTTTTCGTATGGAGAAGAATGGGCAAGAAACTCCACCGTTACTCTTTTAAAAATGTTTTACAATATTTTGTATACATTAATTATATAATTATATGTGAAGACGATGCATCTATAATAAGATTACTGTACCACAAAAGGTAGAAAGAATTATAAATGGAGCAATAATGAATAAATTAATTACCAGATACATGGTGCTCACATATTCACAAAGATTGTAAAAGTATACGATATTACAATAGTCCTAACATTGTTACAAGTAGTACATACAAATAATAAATAAAAAATAAAAAAAAACTAAATTAGCTATCAGTTTGATTTTGTCCAGACACTAAATCGTCCTATGGAGCAAGACCAGCATGTTTCCAAGCATTCTTATCTTGGATATAATCCTCTAATTTGTAATAAGCTTGTTTACAAAGTGTACTTTTTATATGAGTTTTAAATTTTTTTTCATTTAATTGCAATATATCACAAGGTATTTTGTTATAGCATTTAACGCAGTACCCCATAAAAGATGTTTGTACTTTAGCTAATCTGAAAAATGGTTGATCTATTTTATCTTTATTTCTAGTATTAAAATTATGTCTATCACTTATTTTATTAAAAAGATTTAAATTTTTTCTTACATACATAATATTCTCATAAATGAATTGGCAAGGTACCGTCATGATATTAATCTTTTTAAATAGTTCCCTGAGAGATTCGCGGTGACATAGATTATAAATGGCTCTGACAGCTCTTTTTTGCAAAATAAAAATGGATTCAATATCAGCAGCCCGACCCCACAGTAAAATGCCATACGACATAATGCTGTGGAAGTAACTGAAATAGACCAAACGCGCGGTTTCTACATCTGTTAACTGTCTTATCTTTCTAACAGCATAAGCGGCCGAGCTTAACCGCCCCGCAAGAGATTTTATATGAGGTCCCCATTGTAATTTCTCGTCTAGCGTGATTCCCAAGAAAACTGTTTGATTAATAAACTCCAGTTTTTCTCCATTCAATATGATGTCACATTCGCTACTTCTAACATTAGGTAATTTAAATCGAATACATTTGGTTTTTTTTTCATTAAGTACCAAATTATTTACCGTAAACCAATCTTGTACCTGAAGAATAGAGCTATTCACGTCGTCAAAATTTTGTGAACGTCGATTTATTTTAAAAATCAATGATGTGTCATCTGCAAATAACACCATCTTCGGTTGATTTAGAAGTAATTGGGGTAAATCATAAATATAAACTAAAAAGAGGAATGGACCTAATATCGAGCCTTGAGGAACGCCCATTGCCATTTCAGACCCCAATGAGTTTACGCCGTTTACTTGAACTTTAACTTTTCTTTCTTTCAGATATGATCTTAGTAAATCAAGAGCTGTATTCCTAACCCCATAGTGCTCTAGTTTCAACAGAAGTGTATCGTGGTCGACGCAATCGAACGCCTTCGAGAGGTCGCAAAAGATTCCAATGGCATCTTGTGCTTCCTCCCAGGCGTTAAAAATGTTCTTTATGAGGGTGACACCGGCGTCAGTGGTACAACGCCCTTTGGTGAAACCGTACTGATGTTCATGAAAGATGGAATTTTAATTAAAGTGACGTAACATTTGATTGAGCATCAACTTTTCAAACACCTTACTGAGAACTGGCAGAATTGACACAGGCCTATAATTGTTGGGTTCCTTACTATCACCGGATTTGAACAAAGGAACTACTTTACTGTGTTTCATGAGATCCGGAAAGACTCCTTGGTCTACACTGGTGTTAAATATGAAAGCTAAATAGGGCGCAATGGTTTCGATGATAGATCTACAGACTTTTACAGACATTCCCCATAGATCTTCTGTTGATTTAATTTTAAGATCTTTAAAAGCTTTTATAACCGCTTGGGGGTTTGTATGCTGAAACCTAAACTCCAAAGGGCATGCCTTTACATTCTTTCTAAGTAAGGCAGCAGAAAGCGCGGGTGAGGAATTTAGAGCTTCAGTAGTTTTAACTGGAATATTTCCGAAAAAGTTTTCAAATTCCTGAGCTATTTCTACATTTGAGTTGATTGGGCCATGTGCAGTCTCTAAATTAAATTCAGTACTACGCTGTTTTTTCCTACCTGTTTCATTATTTATTATTTGCCAGGTAGTTTTTATTTTGTCATCAGCTGATTTTATTTTATTGCTAATGTAAAGAGCTTTAGCTAATTTGCACACATTTTTAAAAGTTTTAGAATATTTTGCAACATACTGATGAAAGGTTGTATTATTCATATGTTGCTTTAGGCCATAAAGTTCAAAAAGATTTTCCCTGCTTATACGAATACCTGGAGTAGCCCAATCACTAAATAAGAACTTTGTGTAAATAGTTTTAGTCTTTAGTGGAAAAGTTTCATTAAAGTGTTTGTTTATTAGTGAAAAAAAATCGGCGTAGAACTCATTTGGGTCACATACATTATTAAAACTCTGAACACATAATTTACTGGCCAACGAATTATTTAATTTTTCTAAGTTTTTACATGTAATTGGCCTAAAACTTATTTGAATTTTTTGTAAAGGTATGTAGGCGCAAAAAGTTATTGTTTGTCCACTGTGATCAGATGGCAATTTATTTACAATTTCTTTATGTAAGTAATCACAATTACAAAAAATATTATCTATACAAGTGGCAGAAGAAGCTGTCACTCGGGTTGGTTCAATAAAAACATTTGACAAATCAAATGACCTAAAAAGACTTAATAATCGGACAGTATTCGAGTTATTTTCTAATAAATTAATGTTAAAATCACCACATATGATTATTGACTTACTATTAGCACTAAGTTTCTTTAGCACCTCTTCCATTACAGAATCAAATATAGGTAGATTCTGGTAGCTTGGAGGTCTATATACGCATACTATAACATGCTTATCAAGCTCAACACAGGACAATTCAATGGTGTGTTCAACAGACAGTCCAATGACGTCTTTCCGTTCTTTTGATTTAATAGAATTTTTTACTAATATTAATGAAGGACGCCGAGGCCTCCCATACGGATGGAAAGAGTAGCTTGCGCCCAAGCTCGGTCGTCCATGGCCACATTTAGGATAAAAGTTAATGTATGACGGATAATTTTGTCCATTTGGTCTAAAATATTAGTGTGCTTTCATAAATGCGAAGCGCGAAGGAAATATTTTAATTTAGGGCCGAAACAGCAGTAGCGGATTAAGGTTATGGCCGAATGCATGTTAATTTGGAACAATCTTTCCGAAACGTCATTGAAATTTTGAATTTTTTCCTCAAGGAAACTGGGAAAGGAATCCTCAAAGATTGGAGACCCAAGGAGACGAAGAGAGCTTTTTTCAATAATTCTGATTTCTGGGGCTATTGCGTTTTAGTTTCTGCCAGCAAGGTGTCTCTATTAACAGAATTAAAGTCATTCTTGATGTCAACCTTCAGGATGACCTCTCCTTTCTCAGAATTTAGATAAGTCGACAATGCGTGTACAGCAGCCTCACAGCCCGTTTGGAGCCGTAACCTAGCTGCACGGGCTGATTTTTTTTCGAAACATCCTCATCATTAAATTTACAACAAATCTTGGCTGCCATACGACGGTAGGTAGTTCCCACGGCAACGGGGCGAATACCGCCATCCCTTTTACGCAGAGCGCATAGATTGGCCCCATAAAGAACGTCAATGACGGACTCATTCACCTTGCCGGAGAGCATAAGGTTGATCAGAGCCGTAAGCTCCTTCACAAGCGACTCACCAGCTGTCCCGGCGCCTGAACAAATGAGGTCCTTATGGTGCTGAGGAATCAGGCCGTCGAGGCCGCCAGCGGAGCCGCTACGAAAGTAGCAGACGTCTGTGACCAGCTCTCGACCTGTGATGGTGAGGGAGTGATTATCCAGATCAGGGGGATCGGGAAAAGAAAGACCATCCGCTGGGGCAGGGTGTTAGCTCTCCAGAGGGCCTAGACAAGTGACAATCGCTTCCAAAGCGTTTCGTATTTCTACAACGACCTTCAACAGGATTGACATAAGGTTTTCGATAGCTTATGTCAGTCCTATACATTTTTGCCATTCCATCATCGTTATCGCTGATAGAATTGTCACTTTGTCTAGGGCCTCAGAGCTGCGAGTGTTTCTGGAGAACATGGTGCCACCACATCACTACTAAAGAGAATCCTGGCTGCTCCACTGATGTCACCTTCCCCTAACTTAGATTCTACCAGATGGGATATACCTCTTGAAGAGGTATATGCCCAAGCCGGGAGTCGAACCCAGGTCGGGTTCGACTCGGGCCCGGGAAAAGTATTATTGGGTTTTTCTATAATTTTTTCAGTAGCAGCCCGCAGTCTGGTTTTGTGCCCGGTTGATGGTAATAGGATCGCTTCCTGTTGGGACAAACTGGCGAAATGTGGGTGTACTATAGATGCACCTCTGCTTAGCCCTTCGGGGAATACAAGCGTGATGTTCTTCAAAAAGCCAAAAAAAAACATCAAACTGAGAAACCTCGACTATCAGTTTCGTGGCTGTCGGTTAGGTAACTTTTATCCAACACTAGTACACTTGAGTACTCAATCGATATAATTTTATGACATTGCTCGTTATAAGAAGATGGCTTTCCAATAATAATTAAATTCTAAACAAACCGACATGTAATCCAGAAGTTGTACCTTCTCATGTTTGATTTGTATATTAATTAATCAGAGCAGGGTGTGGGCTTAGTGCTTAAGCGGTAGCGGTGCTGAAAATCGCTTTCGTATGCCATTTTCCTCTGACTTTTGAAAATTAAATGTCGTTTTTTGAGCCCAACCGCTGAAATTTTCCTTGTATGAAGCACAGTTTCAATCTAGTTCAGGGAAAAGAACAACGGTGCTCCATTTTAATTGTTAATCGGTGGAAGGGCACTGAACAGAAGTTTTGTTGTTATAACGGCATTTCGTTATTTATTGTAAATGTGCCCCTTATATACTATCCGCCTTACTAATAAACGCTTTGTCTTCTTCTTTCAAAAGTCAAATTACTTTTGAAAGAAGAAGACAAAGCATTGTGTAACTATACAGGAGCTATACAACGTTTATTAGTAAGGCGGCTAATAATGAATTCCTTCACTAATGTTGTTAAGAAAAATCATCCTGAGATCCGAGATCATCTTGGGTATCAGCATTCTTGATAATTTATTCGTATTCTTGGATAGCTTTTCTTCAATTAAACGCGCAAGCAATTTTCCTGAAAAAACGTTTTCGCTCTCATATTCTATGGCATCACTGCTGGTTGCTTATAATAGCTAAAAAAAACATGTGCGGCAGTGTTTGGGGACTGCCGATAGAAGTGAAAACTAAGCAACAATGCGTAACCTCAACGTAATTCAAACGGTAGATGGCGCTAAAAACATTTCTTCAAGCGTGACGATGACGATGACGCGAGTTCCATGATTTTTGTTCACCCAAAAAGTGCTCAAGGCGCCTAAAGAATTTTTTACTTCAAAAAACCCTTTCTAGCAACACAGTATTAAGGTAATGTGTGGCGCTTTCCTTTTCAATTTCCATTTCTTTACGAACTTGTACCCGCTTATCGCTCCGCCCATTAGCATAACCTAAACCTAAAATCTTGAAGATCGTAAAAATAAATCCTAACCGGTCGGCTCACCAATTAGTTTTAATTACGAAAGAGTGTTGTTACCTTATCAATAGGTAGGAATCACAGTATCAGGTTACCATTCAAACGTCCCATACACAGTGGGCAAGATTCGGGACAAAATTCTCGATAGAGAAAAAAAAAAGATTTAATCAGGCCAAAATTCAGGTACACAGTAGGCCAAAGATTCTGGATAAAGTAAAAATATTCGATGCACAGTGGTTCGAGATTGAATCTGGACAAAATAACGTCATATGTATTTAAAATACATTTGGTAGGAAGTTTTAATTGTCGATTGATACGTATGTTAATGAAGTTACTGTACTTTGTTATATCTTTAGTTTTGGAAGTAACGGGAGGTAATTTAGATTATTACTTACTTACACTGCGGGTATGTTGATTGGAACAGTGAAAATTAATTAAACAACAGCTGTTTAATTAAATTTAATAAAATAAATATAAAATTGCCTTGTTGGTCTAAGTAGTGGTTGCAGGCGCGTAATCTCCAACATGTTCCAATTACGAAAAATATTTCACCGTCCATACATTTATGGGCTAAAGAGGTGAAAGTTACAAACAAAAAAAAACAAAAAAAAGCTATATTCCGAAAGAGTACCGTTTTTCCCTTCATTTTTTATTACTACAAGCTATTATTTTAATTAGATTACTTTTTATTATTTTAACTAAAAAATATACTGAAAACAGTATTTTTCAAAATCGCATAACAGCGCAGGGAATTGCCGTAGGTACAGGTTTGAAAAGTGAAGAGAATAACATGTTCTAACGGAATACATTTTTTTTTTTATTTACCCCAAAATGAATGGAAGTGTATTATTCTAGGTACTGTAACGCCTGAAGGGCATTAACTAGATGTGTGGGGGTGTGTGAGGAGGGAATTGCAAAGAGGAGTAGGCTTTCCAAGGGTTTATTAACTAGAAGACACGTTTATACATGTTAAGGGTCCAGGCGGATCTCTCCGACTCGACATGAAAACCTGTCTGTCAATATTTAAACAATGACTGCTGGAGCGTTCGCAAGTCAAGGCTGCGGTTCTACCAGCCAGCCCAAAGTGAGGTTGCATATCGCATAAAACCTCTACATCAGCTACGCCCCTTAATTGAATAGATGGATTTTCCTACTTTTTCGTTTTTTCTTATTGTTAATTCTATTCAATGTTATGGAAATATTTGTACGCCGATACTACGGCTAAACATGATTGGACTCAAACGATGTAATATCTTACATGCTCTTGTATGTATACAATGTTTAAACAGATATAGAAATCTTATCTTATCAAGAAAAACCATAAATAGAGGTTATTGGTTGGAAAGGGCAATGAACGCTATTGCCATGCTAAAACGCGACAACTATAGTTATAAATGTACAAAAAAACTGGGACACACATAACGCCATAATTTATGTTTTTTTTTTTTATGTCAGAGCGTAATGTTTTAATTACAATTATGTTGAGAATAAAGTCCTCCTATAATTAGAAACTTTATAGTGACCCGCTCCTGCTTTCCACGGTTTCTGAGACTTCTTAGTTATAATATATTAAGTTTGAATATAAACGTATTTATAATAAAAACCTTCCGGAATAAATTCTCTAAACGATGGCGAAAACCTCATCAAAATCTGTTGCGTGGTTTAGAAGAACATCGTGGACATACAGACAAACACGAAAACTTATAATTATGAATGATAGACGCGGAGGAATGAGGAAAGTTTTAAGTATTTACTTCCAAAGCGATCGCGTGCCTGCGTGGCGATCACTTTGGTTAGCCCATCTCTCTTGAAGAGACGAGGCCTGTGTCCCAGCAGTGGGAACATTATAGGCTAATTAAGCTTATACAATGAATTTGGATTGCTCAAGTAGGGGAAGAGCAAAGAAAACCATGGAGTTTCTTGCCGGCTCTTCTCCATAGGAAACGACCAATTGGAACCGTGCACCTAGCTTCTGACGTTTCATAAGTGCCCATGTAGGTTTATGTGAAATAAAATATTTTGATTTTGATTTTGAAATGATAGATGGACTGTGTGAAAAATGATATGGCGAGATGACGGAGTCAATTAAAACATCGTCTAGATAAACTAAGTAGGAAAAAATACGTAATATTGAAGCTAACTCAAAAACTAAGCAAACAAAATTAATAAAATGTATATGGGACCACCTCTGAAGCATGACCTACCAAACAAAAAAGAATGATCAAAATCAATTCATAATTGGCGGAGTAATCGCGTAAAAAACAAACAAAAAAAAAACATACAGACGAATTGAGAACCTCCTCCTTTTTGAAGGTGGTTAAAAAGGGGTGGCTTCGGAGATGACGACTGAGAAGTATGGAAGAAGGAGACATCCTGCGCCGACGCTAAATAAATTGGGACAAGGCAAGAGAATGCCGATCTGACGGCTGTCAAAAAAGTCTAGAAAACTGACTGCTTTTCGGCCTATTTCTGCCTCACGCCGCCAATCAGACTCAATCAACGCTCGGTAATTATTGTAAGAATGTCAAAGTTGCCTAGTTTGAGAGTCATTTTGCAAGTTTATTTGATTATAGACGTATTACAAATGCTAAAATGGTTCCAACAGATTAAATATTACCACTTTTTAATAAAACCACAAAGCGGTTGACCACTGGAGACGTCACTCACAATTCTAATAAGAAAAACTAAAAACATGGGGAAGGGTTAAGAAGCAAATCTTGCGCAGAAAATTAGGTCGTCTTGACTGTCAAGTATTCAGTAAAGACCTAAATCACAGGTCTTCTGTTAATCGATTAATAAATTACTTTCTTTCAAACGGCGCTAAATATATTTCAGTGCTTGCATTTGATGAGACATATGGACGCAGCTGAAGGAACTAAATCAAACAAGTCGTCTCGTTTATTAATACCACGCACAGTGCTACAAATACGGGCAATTTGTAGGCAAAAATAAAAATAAACTTTATTATTACGCCGCTCAACTATCAGTCACATGCAATAAAACGTAGCATTACAAAAGCTATGAAACATACCTCATAAACCTTTGAATGAAACGCTTAACGAAATCGTATCCAAAGGGATAAGCTAAAAAATACATGCTTCAGATATTCAGCTATCCTTAATTTTAAACTTAGAAATAAATTCGACTTTACACCGTACAAATTACAGATCAGAATGTCTTAAAATTCTGACGCTAATTCAAATTTAGAATTTATCCCCGAAATTTTACAGTGAGTTTTCGTTTGCATTGCACAGTGGTGCATTCTGTCGAGACTCGGGGAAAAAAAAGAAGCCGCGCTCTGCGGACAAATTTAGCGAGAGACGACAAAAAGCGAGCAAAAAGTAGGTTCAGACGTTCGCACCCCTTTTTCAAGGTAAATTTCCCGAGCACATCAGGAATTAAAATAGGTATGAAGGTATTTTTTCGCGAGTATTTTTCTAGAAATGTATTTATTTTTTGGGAGATATGGAAGTGGAGCAACGCTGTGTGTTTACTGATTGTTGTGAAGAAAAATGTTGTTAAATAAAGTAGGGTATGTAGTTTACTGAGATATTCCGAATAAATATAGCCTAGCCCTATCCCATTAGGTACTATTGTATTATACATAATCAGCAGCATAATTACGTAACACACTTTCAATCACTTTCTTTTCTTTTCTTTCTTTCTTCTTCAATCACAATCCGAATGATTTTGAAGGATACGGCTATTCCATTGCTTCATATATTCGAAAAATTTGTCTGCTCATCAACGTAAATAACACAATGAATGTTGTTGAACTGTCAAAATGAAAGCCATTTTAGTGTGTTACGCAGTTACCCCGCAGTTCTCATAGAAAGAAACAAAGCAAAGTTTTATGCAACATTTTTTCTACCGTTAGTCACATACAGGGTGTAAGGGACAGCCCTCCGCAAATTAGCAGGGGGCATTCAGCTCCTTATTTTGAATCATATTCCACCGGAAATTTTATCAGGAAAGTTTTCTTTTTTTATTGTTTTGTTAGTTACTCATTCCTTTATTTCAATGTAAAATTACATTCTCTGTACGCAGCACTCCATTTATGTAAATAAAACAGCTAAAATAAAAAAGGAAACCAATTGATGTTAAAATACTCGAGCGAACACGACACGGGGAGTGCAGCTACGCGGGTTTTGCCACGGTAACGATACATTACGCGTGAGGTAATAATACAAATTATGTTTATTGGATTCCCATAACGTTCCTGAAATAATTTCATGTACCGATCGTCTTGGTATACTATGCTGAATTCACCCCATCAGTCTGCGGAGGGCTGTCCCTTACACCCTGTATATTACTTTATAGTTGCTCTCTGTAGCGTAATTTTAAATAAATATCCACAGGAATAATATGCTCCATGTTAAAAAAAGATAAAGTTGCATCTCATTAGGCTGGATGCCAACCGCAACATAGAAAAAATAGCTAGCCTTTATTCTTCTTGCAGTTCCTTCCTTCTACGCCAATTTTTCCCCGTTTAAAGCCAATATAGCCTAGCCCTGTCTTGTCTTTCCGACACAATAGTGTCATTGACCCAACTTGCCTTCTATCAGGCCAGGCACCGTAAATACAAAGGCGGTCCGTAGTATTACAAACACGATTACACAACAGACATTTGAAAACTGTCTGCAATGATCGATGATGATCGGCTTCGAGAGACATTGTTTTAACAAAAACGACTGCAATACAGCTTATAAGTGTACTCGCTCTGACTTGGCTTCACAGGCCAGAGAGAGAAACCCATGGGCGGCTTTGAAACTCTGACACCAGAGGGCCTAGACAAGTGACAATCGCTTCGAAAGCGTTTCGTATTTCCACAACGTCTTTCAACAGGATTGACATAAGCTTTTCGATAGCTTATGTCAGTCCTATACATTTTTGCCTTTTCCATCATCGTTATCGCTGATAGAAAGTCACTTTGTCTAGGGCCTCTGGTTAGTCTCTAACCACACGAAAACGAACGGACGACGAGTGTACTCGCTCTGTCTACACTGCAGGTAACTTGCTTGCGACATAAAGCACCTTGCGCTAATACTAAATAGCCTGCCTAGCTGCAAGCTTGGAAGTAGTGCGGATGGTCACAGTTCTAACCTAACCTAACCCATTTCACGCGTTTCACAATTTTTCTTCAGTTTATAATCTAATGAAAATACTACTGTGGGTGTCTTTGTTGCATTATATCTGCCTTTCTATTTACGCGGCCAGGCGCACTTCACATTTTAGGTATGAAGCTACAAGTACGCGGCGGGCTCGACTTGTTGGGTCCATTCAGTGGGCGTAACGTAGTCAGAAGATAAAAGAGTTAAGCGATAGAAAGAGAGGCAACTTCTAGGTGAATATGACTGTTGCACTTTATTGTATCGCAGCAAGAGTCGCTATTTATTTAAATGATTTTGCGGAGTGAATCTTCTGTACTTGTACTATTATATATTCTGTGCTTATTTATACATATACTTCATTATCATCCACTGTCCGACTTCACCCAGTGCTGAGCATAATATGGCTCTCTTTCCTTGTGCCAGCTTCATCCATTTTCTAACCGGTATGGCAACAATGTCATTACACCATTTATGGACCTGTGGCGTTATCTACCTGACGTCACACCAAAATCCTGACGTCACATAAATCCTGCATCGCGCAATTAAAGTTTACCGTGCAATGGACATATACAGGATGTAAGGGTAAACACTCTTGTCATTCAAACCATGGGTAGTTGATTTAAATATAAAAATAAATGACCGAACATAACAAAAAAAAACGTTATTTTCATCAAAAGATTTAAAAAAGTTTCTATCTGACACCGTGCTTGCTAGCGAAACAGCTGACTGACTAAGGGAGGGATCGCGCTCGCTGCCGACGTCCCTGGTGGTAAAATTTAGATCTAAAAAAATTAAAAAAAAAAGTTGTAATTTTCCATTGATTTTACATTCTATAAATGAAACCAAACCACTGGTTGCCAGGATAACGGTGTTTACCCTAACACCCTGTACAAGTACCCAACATCGATCGTTGGGCAGTTGCTCGCCAGACACAACACCCGTCTGGTCGGAGGATCCTCCCTTTTCTATGGTGGATGAGTGAACTTTACACCCTGTTCCTCATACCCCTAAAGACCACGGAAGCACAACACCGCTCGATAAGGCGACTGGGGGAGGCCTATGTCCAGCAGTGGACATCTTTCGGCTGAAACAATGATGCTATTTACTTAGCTACTCCATTAAGCAATTTTCCATCATAAATTAATCAATAAACAATTTTTCCGTTGCACACGGATTTCAGTCCAGCATCGCGCCATATTGATTCGTCATTCGATTGTTTTTGTAACTGAACTTGCTAATTTTAAACGTTTATTTATCCATCACCATTCGGTACAGGCTCATGGATTGAGAATTAAATGTATTGGAAGTTGGAACTAAAATAATATCTGTGGCGGCATGGCCACATGCGAACTACGCATCAAAGACCTGACGTCACACGAAATCCTGCATCGCGCAATTAATGTTTACCGCGCAATCAGCATAAGTACGTACAAAATTCCAATATCAACCGTATTTTATTTTATTTCATAGTTTATTTAAATTCGAGAATATCAATGGTTAATAAATAACATAGCACTCCTGTATTCCCCGAAGGGTTAAGCAGAGGGGTACCTATAGTTCACCCACATTTCACCAGTAATACCCATGATAAAGGGGGTAAGCCTATTGATATTCAACCGGGCACAAATCCAGACTCCGGGCTGCTACTGAGAAAGTCCAGATAATATACATAGTTCGTTTTCGTGCCTTGGCTTAGACATGTCGGCGTCTCTATTTTGCACTTGTAGTTTGACAGTTGTGCGACAGTGACAGGAATAATGCTTAAACATAGTATAATGCTCCAGAACGTATTTCGGCCACGGCGGCCAATCTGAACAGAGACCAGCCTTCGGCGCGGAAGATGTTATAGTGCACAAGTGTGTGCGCAGACACAAGTGAACTCTCTCCCTTCACTCTCATAGTCCGATGGGACGGCAATCGGACACGACCGGAGAGAGATCAGGCGCAGGACCAACGGCTTAACTTGCTTTCCGAGGCACACCGCCAACTTCCAAACTCCGGGCTGTTACTGTTACTAAGAAATTCCTATTGGAAAAACCCAATAACACTTTGCCCGACCCGGGTATCGAACCTAGGGCCCCACGCTCAGCAGTCGCGCTTGCGACCACGAGAAAAACGGGGCAAGTTAACATAGTATGTGATAAAGTTAAGTAACGTTTATTAATCTTGGTCTAAGATTTTATTCAAGACAAACAGACAGACCAACTTTCTTCTATCAATATATTTCTGACTCCTAAATCATGAAAATTATTGTACAACAGGATTACTTACCGATTCATATAGAGTTAGATATGGCTTAAAACAAATAAATTTATATATCTAAAATATATGAAATCGGATTCTAAAATAATGTATTTGTAGGCCAGCGGTCGTTTGCCATTATTTATGTATTGCGAACAAAGGATTTTGCCAATAACTCTTGTCTATGCTTATGTTGTGTTAGGCATTTTGTGAAAAAAATGCGATTTCCAATATTCTTCAGAATTTAGATAGACTACAAGGCTTATAATAGGTGACTTATGGGCAATAAATGGGGCAGAATTTGTACGAAACTATCTTCCAGATAAGAACTTATCCGGAAGTGGTAAAATAGGCCACTTTTGTGTCACATTTACCTGAAAAAATATGCGTCAATCTATTGTGATCCAATTATATTGTAATTTTTTGTGTAACTGAATAAAAAAATAAAATGTTTTTTTATTTTATTTATTTAACCATTTATAATACACGTATAAATACAGACAAGAAGAAAGGAACAGAAAAAATCGTACAAGGCAATGCTTTTTATTTATAATTATAACACCTTAAACCTATCTTCACAGGTAATAGTTTGTTTTTACAAGCTTTATATTAGTTTTATTAATTTATTATTGTTTAAAAGTATTGAGTAGGACCTTTAATAAACATTATTTTGGGAACATTAAACATCTAAAAATATAATATTTTAAATTATAATTAAAAACAGTATTTTCCAATTACCAGCCTTCTAACTTTTAACATAACAAGAATAACTAAAATGGAATTTATAATAATCTAATCATTATTTCAAGAGGACTGTTGTTCGGACGAAAGAGATTAATTATTCTACACGCTACTTTGAGCTTTAATTCTTGGTAGTTAAAAGCTAAATTCCTTTGTAGTTTCAATATATTTTTAGCTAATTAGTAGTAGAAAAGTAGATTAGAAGAAATGTTGAAACAATTGAATACAGTTTTTCTAATTTTAAAAATAGAATAGAATAGAAGTGGTCTCTGTCGCTTGAAGCGAAAGATTTATTCGTTGGAATGAGACGGAAATAGGTAATCGTTTCTGAAAATCGTTCTTGTTTTTGGGTGGGATAGTGAAAAGGAAATAATAAACCGTTTGTAGTCGATTTTTGTCAAACTTTCCTCAATTTTAAGCAGTTTTTAGTTGTTAAGCCAAAATTACATTACGAATTTAGCGAAATCTATGGAGTTTCGCTAGCCAATTTAATTTGACCCTTTACATTTCTGCTGATGTTAAACAATATCCATATTTTTTGCTTATTTTGCAATTCACTTTAGCTTATAATGGAATTTAGAGCAAATTATCTATGGTATTCATCAATTCTTGCAGAGATCGCATAATTCTGCTTTCCCTAAATCGATGCTTTTCATGCTCCACTTTAGTGATATCAAACACACTGTACACCATTACCGCTGTGTGCGCTATGCTGCCCACGCGCATCTCAAAGCTGATGATTAATATGTAAGAAATAGTGCGATGTGTAAACTGTAAGAACGTTACGTAAGAAGGCCAGGTAAGATTGTGAAATTATTTATATTCTGGAATACTTATCTACCTACTGTTACATTCTGTTTCATCTAAAAATTAAATTGATGAAGGTATTGCCTGTAAATTCAGAGATTTGGTAGGTTTGAGACGCGCAATGCAATGTTGCGTAGAATACTTTTGAGTTACATTTTTGAACCGACTTCAAAAAGAAGGAGGTTCTCAATGCGACTGTATGCTTTTTTTAGCGTCGCAGTCGGAGTCGAAGTCGGTGTCTTTGGTTTTGAATTTTCGTTGTTTGCCACCGACTTCTTGTTTTTGGATGTCGGTTGTTTTTTTTTTTGGAAGTCGTTTGTTTTTTATTTTTGTAAAAAGTTTTTATTCCTCTCCCTTTCAACTTATACTTCCTACACGAAGAGGTGGGTATATTATACTGTCACTTAATACTTGTTAGTTCCTTGCTGGCCATACTGGCTCGTTACTGCAAAGCCTGTACTTAAGTACTAATGACTTAACTTCATAATGAATTTATGAAAACACGAGAGGCGACTTTATTTATAATAATGTGGGTATACACTAACACAATAATCTTGCTCTCGCTCATACGGTCATGGCCTTTACCAACACAAATGTCTTATAGGACATTTATATCCCTTCTCAGGGTCTTCACACACTCTGATTCAGAGCTTCCTGTGGCCAATTTTGTCTCACCACGCGGCTGTGGATGTCCGGATGTGAACGTAAGCATGTGTGAAATATATACGACATCAAGCAAGCAAATAATGGGTATTAAATTAATAATTATAATTATAATCTTTCGTTAATAAAACTTTTAGCTGCTTGTATGGACTAACTGCGCCTGCGACTCGTCCTCGTGAAATTTTAAATGTCTTTATCTACACCCATGCTATAAATCCTCTATAAAAGTTTCTGAAACAGTTAGCTTATTGTCAACATTAAAACATTCAGTGTCATAGTAACCATAATATCATCCAAAGGGGTGTTATAATATTGTACTGAATTTCATAATGCAACTCATTTAAAAAAAAGAACACTGCCATTCACGAGCGTTTCACTAACAAAGCACCGTAATTTAAAAATAAAACACATTCGAATTCACGTCGTACCGCGCCATTTTTGTTCGATATTGGTATTGCAAAGAAACTTATAGAAGATTCATATCATGGGTGTTATGGGTGTAGATAAAATCTTGTATGCAACTGTAAATAATTAGGTATTAAAACACTCATGTGATATACATTCGTGTTTTAATACCCCTTATTATATAACAGTTGCATAAATAACTATTCAAAAATATCTCAATGGTACAATTTACTGCCTCTGTGTAACACAAAGGCACTGAAAACAAGTCAAATAAAATCATTCTCAGAGCCTTTGAATAGCTTGATTTATTATCACCAGTGACAGCAAAGAAAATAATTACCGATATAATAATGAAATTTGAGGTTCTAGTTAATCTAGGGAGTATTAATAAATAAACCAAGTTTCATGTGTGTATGGTAAATAGATTTTGAGTTATTGAGGGGTGAAAAGTAGCTCCAAATGGTTCGTGTAATATAACACACGGCTGCTGCGTCGCCAGTTCTTTTCTTGAACTTGGCTTGACACGCGGCCGCGTGTCTAGATTAACGATATCCCTTCATGAACTTTTATTACACCCAATAATAGATTCACAATAACTAAACATTTGCATACCATCTGGAAAAGCCAACGTCCACGACGACACCAAAATAAATCTAATTATAACCGTGAATAATTTAATGCGGTAACAATTGGTTAAGATCACCACGTGGGATATAACTATCATGACTCAATGGGAACTGAATATTATGAGCCATATGGACTGTTTTGACAGACATTGCGAAATAAATTATGTCTATGACGCTAGACGTTTTCCGCTCGTCGTTTCAGACTTGTACTTGTTTCAGTTGGACGGGATTGAAATAAAAGTAGGTATTGTGTAAGGCTCGTGCAAACTGGCGCGATAACGCGGGTGCGTCAGGCAGCGGTACCCCTTGTCGTGCCCGCGATATCGCGCCTGTTTGTGGGAGCCTTAAGAGGAAATAGGGTCAGTCTTTTCTCCATACCAAAAGTCATAATTCGAGGTTTGGCTCTCGTCTGTTTATAAATTGATTAAGACGGATATTTACTGTGCCCCTATTTTTTTTACATTAATAGTTGTCAAAGTACAATAGGCAATAGGGATGAAAGCGGTCTAAACTGGCAATTTGGAGCATGTACCATCAAAACGGAAAACATAGAGGCATAGAACTAGTTGATATTTATTTTACTGTAAAAAATCATTCCTCTAAGGTCATAAACCAGAGAGAAAACAGGCGAGAGCGTTTGTATGGAGAGGGGATCGATCCGATTTCCTCTTAATGATTCTTAAAGCAATAGACAATGGCCAGTTTTGAACACACATAAAAAAAAATAGAATATACAAATATACAAAAATGATTCAATCACAATATTAGCATTTTAATCTATATTTTTAGCGTTAGACCACCTGTTTGCGAAGCTAGAAATTCTTTGCTTGACAGTTCTTTAATCTCAGATCCTTTACTATATTTTTTGTCTGTTTAAGTATTGGTTTGTCGTTCTAGTTAATGACATGAATTATGAAATGCAACTATTTTAGAATTCATGTCAATTTCCGAGTCTAAATGTTAGAGTAACCTATTTTCCTAATTGACTTTTACGAGTTATGAAGACCCTCCTACGTAACTCGTAGGAAGAGCAACTTTTACAGCTGTTTTATTTTTTATCGTAGTGTTAGTTCCTAGATTTAAATAACTTTTAGGCGAAAAGCCGACGATCTTTTGGGTGTTTGTCGTAGCATTTTAGACAGTGAAGTCTCTCATCTCAACACCCCTCATCATCATCAATATCTATGCGTTTTTAATTATGACTTCCATAAAAAGTAAACCATTTTTTATCTTTCTCCAAAAAATCTGCCTTTTCTATCTAAAAAACCTAACGGAAAAACAGTTAAATTTAACGGCATGTCAATACTCTAGAACAAACAAAATATCTGGAAACCCTTCGACCGGATACGGACCACGTGTTACCCTGCGCACACGCACATTTCTAACAAGGGGGCGTTTTCTAAAAATATAACACAGAATTATAAACGCAATACGTTCTCGGTTAGTCACTTCGCGTTCACCACGATACGCGGTCCCGAAATCCGTGTCCCGAGTCCCGAAAACGAGCCTGATTCTATTGTTCGTTGACCATGGTCCCATAAGTGTTTGAATTTCAAAAATCGAATTGTAGTTTTTAGTGCTTGTGTGGATTTTTTTCGGGTAGAAGAATAAGGTGAGGTTTTATTCAACTTTTAATTTATGGTACTTATTATTTTTAATGATATATACTTTCATGTGTGCGAAAAAATGTATTATTTGTAATATTAAATTTACGCGTAACTGCGTGAAAGATATAAACAAACTCAATTATTCCAACATGCAATGTAGTGTTATTTGCGTTGAAAAAACCGGGCTCCGACCTCTTTAATTTCTAAATACGCACAATAATAAACTATTTTCAGAGTTATGTGTAACAAATTCTCAGTAAAGATACTTTCACATTTTCAGTCTGACTTTAATATTTTTCTAGCAAAATATTAAAGTTTTTCTTCGTTCAATTGAATTTTTGCGCTTTTATGCTCGTCTATAAAATATGAATCTCGGAAACTTAATGCTTATTTCGCGCCGTTTTAGCGTCTACGGGACGCATTTTTCTCATGAAAACTCTGGTAATAAAAAACTGTAAGTTACTTTGAATAAAGAAAGGCTGAATATATGAACTTGGTATGTTACTATTAGGTAAGTATATGTCTGCTTTATCAAAACTTTTTGAAGATTTATTTTGTACGTGTATGAAAAATATTTATCTAAGAATTACGTTAATATTTTAGTGAATTTCAGAAGCCATTGTTGAAATTCATCCCTTGTCCCTTTTGTGCCTTAAAAGACAAACTAGGATAGATAGATGTATGTAGTTCATTTTCTTGTAAGGTGACAATATCACACAGCAGTTAGGTGCCAATTGTTAACGTTTCAAAATTGAATAGTATTAACAAAAGTGAAATTGTTATCGATTTAATTATTCGACTAATATATTGTGTTCTCTGTGGTAGAGATTTGTCAAAAAATGGCGGGAAATCGACGGTAGATTCTCTTTGAGTTGAGCGTACCATTCATTAGAATATAATTAAGAGTTGACTGGTTCATGGGCCAAAGTTTGTTACTTAATTAGTTCTTATTAGAATAAATCTATTCTAAAACGTCAATATTGGTTTTTATTTAAAACAATTCAAGCCAATTCTGCTTAATAAGGTAATATTCCGTTTCTTACCTTTAAGGCTCCCCCTAACTTGTTCTACTATAGTCGCGACGAGCCTGTCTGGCTCGACGCGACTGTAGTAGAACAATTTCTATGAAAACTTCATGGGAATTGTTGTGCCGTAATCGCGTCGCATCGTCGCGTCGCGCATCGTCTGTCGGAGCTTTTACAGTAGTGATAATGTAGATATGTAAATGCGGTGCACCATGTGAATATTCATCAGCTGCTATTAAGATCATGATGATTGTTCATTGCATTTTATATTACTTAAAACTCCATGTATTTTTTTAGGGTTCCGTACCCAAAGGGTAAAACGGGACCCTATTACTAAGACTCCGCTTTCTGTCTGTCCGTCTGTCACCAGGCTGTATCTCTCTATACCGTGATAGTTAGACAGTTGAAATTTTCATAGATGATGTATTTCTGTTGCCGCTATAACAACAAATACTAAAAAACAGAATAAAATAAATATTTAAGGGATACAACAGACATGATTTTGTTGCCATTTTTATTGATAATGGTACGGAACCCTTCGTGCGCGAGTCTGACTCGCACTTGGCCGGTTTTTTACTCAAGTCAAACATGGTAGCAACGTCAGCGTTTCTCTTCTTCTCTCTACACTTCATCAAGTGTTTCATTTCTTCTCGGAGATTTCACATTGAGACTAATATTCTAAAATGCCCCTAGATTGCCAACAAATCTTTGTTTTAAAACTAGATTCAAAATGTAGATTAGCCTGTCAAACTCAAACTCAAAGCATTTATTTCAATTAAACCATTTACAGACACTTTTGAATTGTCAAAGAGTCGATCAGTTAGTCAAAAAGTTGAAGCTAGTTGCCTGTATGATTCGAATCGAGATGAATGCAAGCATCGCTCCAGAATACAGCCATCAAACGATTGTTTCTATTCTCTGCTTGTCAGTCTAAGAAAGACAGTTTTCTTAACAATGATTGTTCAATCGATTTTTGCTTATGATTTTCAATGTCAGGTATAAAATTAGATCTTAGCGGATATATATCTTCCTGTATTCTCAGGCTAAGAATAATGGATGATTTCATGATCTCTGCAAACAATTTTTTATTTATTTAGACTTTATATGCTTCTGAGGAGGAGCTCGTGGCCTAGTAATAACAGCCGCACGGGTCGATCCATCAGGTTAAGCTCCGCTTGCCGGGGTTGGTCCGTGGATGGGTGACCATCTTTACATACCGAGATTACTCCGTGCCTCGGAAAGCACGTTAACCCGTTGGTCCCGGCTGTCATTTGTGGATCTTTGACAGTCGTTACGGGTCTTCAGAAGCTCGAAAGTCTGACAACCAGTCTTACCAAGGGGTATCGTATTACCCAGTTACTGGGTTGTGGAGGTCAGATAGGCAGTCGCTCCATGTAAAATACTGGTATTCAGCTGCATCCGGTTGGACTGGAAGCCGACCCCAACATAGTTGGGAAAAGGCTAGGTAGATGATGATGGCTTTATATGCTTCTAATGAAGATGTTTCGTGACGAGTTCTTTGATTTACTTTCATCTAGTGGTGTCAAGAGCGACCGTTGACCATATAGGAACCTTATTACCACAAACCCGTGTTTAACAGTTGTTTAGCCTAAACACCTATTAAACATGACATTTCTGTATGGAGTTTGACCTAAAACTGACGAAAACAACAAAAATTTGAAGTCATGTGACATCTACCAACCCGCACTGGGCCCGCGTGGTGGATTACGGCCCACTCCCTCTCACTGAGAGGAGGCCTGTGTCCCAGCAGTGGGAACATTATAGGCTGATTATGTTATACGGGTTGTTAGGGTAAACACCGTTATCCTTGCAACCAGTGGTTGGGTTTCATTTATAGCAAGTAAAATCAATGGAAAATTACAACTTTTTTTTTCTTTTTTACATCTGCATTTTACCACAAGAGACGGAAGTTCGATGCCCTATGCGCTAGGGCAACGAAATTGCGTCTCAACACGGGCGGGGGGTGCGGGACGTGGCCTGACCGGCCACGAGCGCGATCCCTCCCTCAGTCAGTCAGCTTTTTCACTAGCGATCACGGTGTCGGATAGAATTTTTTTTTAAATGGTTTGAATGACCAGAGTGTTTACCCTTACACCCTCTATTATGAACGGGAAGCAAAACGATCCGTTTTCAGTCTCAAGTAACCGATAATGTAGGTATCAATCGTTAACGGACGGATACAAATAGTAGTACATACATGTTCGTGTGGACAATCACTATTTATCCTAAGGCAACTGTCTCCTACGATCCGCGTACGTTGCACAAATATTTGTAAGGTTAGGACAAATACTTGTTGGGACAAATACTTGTTGGTTGTTAAAGTTCACTCAGTAAATCCCTGTTTACTGAGTGAACTAGGTAATTGAACCCTATTATTCCCTAATCATAGGGTTTTGATACGGCACTGATAGGTTCAATTTGCCCTGTACCTTTTAATAAGGACTTAGTGCTAATAAATCCTAATCCTAACTAATGTTATAAATGCGAAAGTGAGTTTGTTTGTTTCGCTTTCACGCTAAAACGGCTAAACGGATTTAGATGAAATTTGGCACATGGGTAGACCATAATCTGGGTTAGAACCTAGGATACTTTTCATCCCGATATTCCTACGGTATCGAGACTTATGCGGGTGAAACCGCGGGGCGCAGCTAGTATCATAATATTTCTGTTATTTAGTAAGCCATGGTGTGGTCCTTTCATCAAGAGATCTGCTTATTTCACAAATGAGCATGAGCAATGCTAGTTTCACAATTATGACGTCATATTAACACAATGTTGTGAAATAATTACACCATCCAAATTATCTAGGCAGCCATCTTTTTACAATATTGTGTGTACCCACAACATAGAGTGTTGCAGGTCATCATGATCTACCTAGCCTTTTCCCAACTATGTTGGGGTCGGCTTCCAGTCTTACCGGATGCAGCTGAATACCAGTATTTTACATGGAGCGACTTTCTATCTGACCTCCACAACCCAGTAACTGGGTAATACGGTACCCCTTGATAATACTGTATAGAGTGTTGAAGGTATGTATTGGTATTTTTTTACCTATACAGGATGCTAAATGCAATTAGGGTGCACTTTCCATCATGTATCATAATATACATAAAGGAAAGGTGCACCCTATTTGAGTAAAACTATTTCTATCACAATCCAAAGGATTTTGAAGTAAATTGATTATCCATTGCTTCGTAGGTTTGAAAAACAACGATTAAAGCAATGAATGTCGATTAACTGTCAACACGAAAGGCATCGCCATCGTACGTGTGTTACCTCACTGATTCGCATAGCCCTTGAAAAGGAGCTTCTGAATAATCACTATGAAGATGAAGGTCGCTTTGCTTGCTCGGTTCGCGGGCGGTTGGTCACAGTTCTGACCTAACCTAACCCATTTGTCCAGGGTAGCTCAGTGACTGCGACTAACTGTGAAAAAACTTTACCCTCCTTCTGGGGCAGTCGGGTAAAAAGGTTAGAACGTTAAAAAGTTTATTAAATAAGTTTAAGTACATAATTAGAAAGTCAATAAGTTTTTAGAAGGCCAATTAAATATTTCCCATTTTTATTTATAGTGAATAGTTTTTAAATACTATCTTTTTAATAAAGTAAACAAAAAGAACTCATGGATAAAAATAAATATGGTTCACTATTATAAAAAAAATAAAACTTGTTATTTGTAGCAAAGATACTGCAAAATGACGTGTAAAAATATTAAAAACAAATCAGTCCAGCTATTAAAAAAAATACTTTATGTGATATTATGTAAAATAAAACGTAGGTATGGGCGTTTCCGCTAGCAAATGTTCAATTAAAAATCGTTGAAAGTTTTATTGTTATTTTCCGTTTTCAACCAGGGTTAGGTAGAGAACGTTTTTGTTGTTATTTGTTCTGTTTTATTCAGCCTATAATGTTCCCACTGCTGGGACACAGGCCTCCACTCTTCGCGTGGGAGTGGGCCGTAATCCACCACGCGGGCCCAGTGAGGGTGGGTAGATGTCGCAAATGTCTTCGAATTTTTGGTTCTAAGGCATGCCTGTTTCCGCACGATGTTTTCCTTCACCGATTTGAGAGCAGTGGTTATGAAATTATATACACACAGTAAAGAAAAAAACACAAATCAAATTTTTTAGCCAAGGCATATTCCCGAAATAGAACGAAAAATTACTTTACTTTTTATAGATGTCAAACTCCTCAATTAGAAACTATACATTATGCAAGAAGGCGCTCTTATATTTTTTATTTAATGATATGCATATTTAAATAAATGTTTATAGATAATCTGAACTAGCTCAGTTTGTGATATCGTGTCGATTTATGATATCATCATCTGCCTAGCCTTTTCCCAACTATGTTGGGGTCGGCTTCCAGTCTAACCGGATGCAGCTGAATACCAGTATTTTACATGGAGCGACTGCCTATCTGACCTCCACAACCCAGTAACTGGGTAATACGATACCCCTTGGTTAGACTGGTTGTCAGACTTTTGTGCTTCTGACGACTCGTAACGACTCTCAAAGATCCACAAATGACAGCCGGGACCAACGGCTTAACGTGCTTTCCGAGGCACGGAGGAGTCTCGATATGTGAAAATGGTCACCCATCCACGGACCAACCCCGGCAAGCGAAGCTTAACCTGATGGATCGACCCGAGCGGCTGTTATTACTTAGCCACGAGCTCCTGTCGATTTATGATATAGGTACATATATTTCACTTTTATGTAGGTATGAAGATCCGTATATAACGTACATACAAAAAACTTCAGCACTAAATAAGTCTAGCATATAAACCTTAGATACAGCAGTAAAAAATTTACTGTTTACTTGACTGTCTTGTTAGATAAACGCCAAGCTTATTGTGGAACACAATTGCTTTCAGAATGGCATGGCAATTCAGCTAGAGTTCACTTTCGGATAGTCAACGCGAGTAATTTTTTTGTTCGATTTTTGGAACGAACGGCTTGCGGTAGGAATTGACCGGTAGACATCGTTACGTAAGGAAAAAGCGTTATGCCCATGCGACTTTCTCTCTCTCTCCATCTCTTTCTTTGTTATACAAGTGTGTGTGTGTGCGTGAGAGTATCGCGTAAGGAACTTCGTCCCCCGACCGCACACGTAACGTTCCCTTTATTTATTCACCATAATTACATAACACAATCTGAATGACAAATTCAACAATATTCATAACGTTATTTTTCTTCTGAAATAACAAACTCCATAATTTCGATAGTATTTAACAATATTTATAGCGTTATTTTTGCTGGAGACAAACGAAATATTGAAAATGAGTGGCAATGGATTTTGTTTTCGAGTGTGCTACAGAATACGTTTTTTTTTTGTTCTATGTGCTATGAACCGGAGTACACTTACCTTCGGAAGGAATTTGAATTTCATTCCGAACAAAACTGTTTTACAGAATAAGGCTGTTAGACTGGACATAGTAGGACATGTTACTATCAGAGACTTAAATTAATTACATGGGGTGGCACGTTCTAGCGAGTTATGTGCTCATTTAAATGTAAAGGCTTAGAGTTCTGTGTTAGGGCTTTGTAGTTTTGATGTTAAAGTGTTTTGTGACGCTTCCTCTTGAGCTTTTAAAGTGTAGCGACATACCTTACCGAATTTACGAGACGTGCTTATCCCTGCAGTGTTCTTCAAGTTATTTATAATAAATCAGCCTGAAATTACTTCGCATAGAAATATAAATAGACATAGAAATCATTTGCAGTTATTATGGTTATTTTCATGAGACTCCCTATACATTTTGCTTTACGGCATGCAAAATTAATTAATATACCTAATACATTTTATAAACAATAAAAACCGGCCAAGTGCATGTCAAACCACGCACAATGAAAGGTTCCGTAGTTGGGATGAATTTATCCAACAAACTTAACATTGTAGTTGAAAAACTTGTTCTCCCATACAAAATGTATGGCAAAACATGTTTTTTCAACTGCAAATTTAAGTTGGTCGATTATTACTCGGTAACTTGTGGAGCCTACGTAGCGGTGATAGTTTTCCTTTTAATTTCGTTATATATACTACTGCCGTGAATTTTTTCACGTACCCAAAACCAACCATTTAGCTGGCAGGGGGGGGGACACTCGACTCTAACAAAAAATCGCATTTTAAAGCTTAATATTTCGCAAACAGATCCCTGAATCTAAAAATGGTTTTCACAAACTCGCATTATTTTTAAACGACCTTTCCAACGATTTCCCACACCATGGGATTGACGAGAAAAAAAAAAACCATCCCCACTTTACGTCTAGGGGAGGTACCCTAAAAAACACTATTTTTTACGATTTTCTTTTACCACTTTGTCGGCGTGATTTATGTGACCATACCAAATTACAGCTTTCTAGTACCAACAGTTTCTGAGCTAGGCCGCAGACACAGACAGACAGACGGACATGGCGAAACTACAAGGGTTCCTTGTTTACTACGGAACCCTAAAAAGGCGCCATTTATAACGCTATATACCGCTATAATTAATTATATTTACGAGGGATATTCTCAAGGGATGTAGGAATGAACTACACACGGACTGGGTAAAACGGTTTATATTGGTTACAGCTCAATTATTACACAATCAGTCCTTAGATAATGAGCGTTTTACAACAGAAAAGTATGGCGGCCGTCCCATGATCGCAGCGTGCACGGTCCGATCTATAAACATAAAAAAAGCATTCCATTCACTAATTAACATTCACTATCAATATTAAAAATTCAAAAACATTCGGAATTAGACACAATTATCAACAGCATGTGGGGTAACGCAAGATTTTGCCGGCAATCAATTGCAGTGACAGCGTATTTTTTAAAAGTGACATAAATCATACGCTTTCCGCCACCTAATTTAAACAAGCGAAAATTCAGCCACCGAATTTGGGTGATATATTTTCGGCAACTAAGTGTCAAAGAGCCAAATGATCAGACTGTGAGAACAGAGATTTCCCAAAAATTAAATACAAAGTATCCAAAAATCACGAAACGTATCCAAAAGTTTCGGCAACTCGTGTTAAAACCCAAAATTATTTATTAAATTAAATTGAAAAGATAGGTTCCATCAAAAAGCTGTGGGGCGAAGTTTGTATAACATTGTTTCAGCTGAAACCTGAAAGTTGGCCATTTTGTTTACCTTTCCTCCAACTTTTAGGTGATGCTAATGAGGGCTGTTCGGCTTAATGGCTAAGTTAGTTCGCTTCATTTACGCTTTTTTCCGCTTCCGAATATGTCGATTTTTGTTAACAAAAAGTTGTCAACCCCGGTGTGTTTTGCAGGGGTGTGGAACTGTAGGTAGGAATAAAATCCTAATAATAATAATAAATGTGAAAGTTTGTACGTTTGTTAATCAAACACGCAAAATCGGCTAAACGGATTTGGATGAAATTTGGCACACGGCATTTACCTAATCTGGATTAACACATGGATAGTTTTAATCCCGGTAGTACGTTCCTGTGGACGTCCACGCCCACGTCCATGAATTATAATTATGGGAATAGGTGCACGTTATAACGTTATCATGGATGGCTTGTCTTTCTTCGTTGAAATACAAGTGTGCGTGTACAAAGTGTTTCTTTTACGTATCAATTTAATCGTTTTGAGAATATTTCACTACTTCTATATAAAAAAAAATGTTTTTTGATTGTTAATATTTTTTTACATGTATATACGCTATACTCAGGTTAATGGGAATATCCTTCATTAAATAACATACTGTGTATAATTTCTAACGTGGCGATAATATGGTGGACGTGCACGTCCACGTTACGACATCACGATACCATAGGGACGTAAAACGTGTGGAAATATATGAAGCCGTTAGTTATGTGAATTGTTAGTTAACATACTGTATAAAAGCGCACATTAACTTCACAACTTCCATACTTCATACTAAGTTAAAGTGCACAAAGCTCTCTTAGACCATCATTAGAAGCTGTTACGTTCGTCCGTCTGTCTGTCTACTTTTGTTTTAACATTCCTATCTATATCGGGCCGATCATTGAACTTTAGGTCCCCTTGTTGTCTTGGCTTGACTTATAAATAACTAGCTGTCGCCCGCGACTTCGTCTGTGATCCAGGATGAAAAGTAGCTCATGTCCATCTCTTGGTCATGGTCTACCTATGTGCCAAATTTCATCCAAATCCGTTCAGCCGTTTTGGCGTGAAAGCGTAACAAACAAACTCACTTTCGCATTTATAATATTTTAAATTATAATATAATATAATTTTTAATAAATATATTTAAAAATGTTAATAGAAAATGAAATAAAGTAAGAATATAATATAATTAAGTTAAGATTATCTGCTGTATCCTCACTGATTTTGCTTTTGGTTTTCCATGGGTTGCAATTGGGCAACGGCTAGTAAAAGGGAGCGGGTTGTAAACCACTACGCGTACAGTGCTGCGGATGCAAAATATCTTCGAATTTTTGGTTCTAGAACATGCCGATTTCCTCACGATGTTTTCCTTCACCGTTTTGAGAGTAGTGGTGATGAAGTTAAAATACATAAAGTGCCTGCCTGGGTTCGAAATCACGGCCTGCAACTCGATGAGTCGGGGCTGATACCGCTGCACTAAAATTCCTTAACTTTCGTTTACAATCAAACAGGCACGCGTCCATTTGGTAAATCAGTTTGTATATTCATTCTGCTATCTGTTTAGAGGATCAGCAGAACACACACGATGCCCACACGCATAATAAGATGATAGGATATATCATTACAATAATATTTTAGATTGATTTAATGAATATCCAGATTTGGAGCTGAATATTATCTGATTATGTTTGACAGCTGAACGGAATTGCTATAACAGAAATTGCAGTTTATAGAAAGATTAACAGCCAGTTGCAGATATTAACTTTAACTTTTAAAGCTGTCATTAAATACTAATCTTCCGTTAACTTGTTGCAGAAAGCAATATTAGACTCGATTTTAATGGTTCTTTGATGAAATTAATGAAATCATTAGCGTTTCCATTACGTAATGGGGCATTAATGTTTGTCTTTGTGCAACTGGGTGATAAAGATTTAATAAAATAGTTTGACAAACATCTAACGGAGTGACGAAATATAATTTATTTTCTTCCAACATTTGGTTTATCCAATCACCATGACATTAGCATTTTTAGTATAACTGTGCAACAGAAGCGACAGAAGTCCTTAAAAGCTTATAGTGGTATGAGGAACAGGGTGTAAAGTTCACTCATCCTCCATGTAAAGGGAGGATCCTCCGACCGTTTGGTCGGGACGCTGTATATAAGCTAGTAGCGTGGTAAACTCGGTTTACGCGATGCAGTAATTTCTTACTAATACATAAACATTCGACATCATCCATTTACGTACAACCACAGGCCGTTTGTCCACCGGCACCGTCAACTAGACGTCCACGAGAACAAGATGATGGCGCCAAAGTAGCTGTACATACTTTTACTATGGCCACGTGTTCACCGCACACCGCTGCTTGGACATAACGTTCGGTTCAAATAATCTCGTATCTCGTTAACGTCCCGTTGACGGTGGTGGTGGACAAACAGTGTAACACTAAACTCCATCTCATAAAAGTAAAACAAATGAAAGAAATAAAAGATGGCGGACATAAAAAAAAAACGTAAAAAATTCCTGAGAGCTTCTCGTGGGAGATGATAATTAAGTAAAGTACACATAATTATAAAAAGGAGGCGTTGAAATAATATTTGTAAGGACCATGTGGTTGGAAGATGTCAAGCTAATGGAAGTGACAAGGGTGTTAATTTTGAGGGGAGCGGAGCGTAGTTGTTTGGTCGTAAAAGTGTTATGATCAAAGGGTGTGTTATGAGTTATTTGTGTTAGGACTTTAATGTTTTGTATTAATTACACTTGTTGAGTTGGTTTTGGTAGGATGATTAAAGGAAAACAGAAACTGAGTATTTTCAAATTAGCTGTTATTTTTGTGTCTCGTTCGTAGAATAAGTTTAGTGCATCGTCTTCACTTATAATTATATAAGTACTTGATGTATACAAAATATTGCAAAACATTATTAAAAGAATAACGGTAGAGTTTCTAGCCCATTCTTCTCCATACGAAAACTACCTTTTGGAAGGAGCGACTAGAATCAGTTCTATTTCTTTGTTTTTGACGTTGAAAAGTGCCTAATTGAAATAAATTATTTGACTTTGATTTTGAATGAGAATCAAAAATCCTTAACTAACAGATACTTATATTATGATTTTGTTCGTTTGAGTTCACCACGGATACGCTCAGTTTCATTACCTTCTTTTAAACAATGATTTGCCATAATGACCAATGAATTTAAATCTGATCACTTTATGATCCTCAATAAATGGCGGGACATAGCAGACTTACCCGTAACTAACACAACATCTTATGAACCTATGATCCACAATAAATAATTTGAATTTAAATTTGAATAGCACTGATTTACAAAATTAAATTATTGCCCACATTGCTTCACTTTCAAACAATGATTGAAACAAACCCAAAAAAAATTCAATCAACAACAACGTATTGCCAAATCGTCACCTGATCGTACACTCATACTCAAAACTGTCACATCCAGATAACGTCATATCAATGTAACTGACACTAGCACACATGGCCGGTTCATACCATGTGTCTAGATATTGTCCCTCTATAATGTAATGTATTTTTGTACTTGAATGTACTGGCGTTTGATGAATGAAGGGAGTACTTTAAGACATGAAATGAAATTGTTTACTCTTTAAATAGGATATTAGAATCACTTTCACACATCATATTATAAAATAGTAAAAATAAGCTAGATGAGATCGGCGTTACCTATTTGACTACTCTGAGAAGAAAGGCCGAAACAAACTCAGAGGTCGCAGTCTCTTTTAAGGTACAGAAATAATCTTGGTCAGGTCATATGAGGACCATGTAGATTAGCATCTGAAATGGCCTTTTGATGAAAGAACCACACGTATTTAAGTGGACCTGTCCAGTCAGTGCAAGCATTAAGATAGGATAGGTAGATAGGTTCATGAACTTATTAATGAATAAATTATAATGACTAAGTAGTGTGGTGTAAGCTTTATATCTAGAACTTCCAGCGATCCGCGTCAGCGTCCCACGGTTTTCTTACCGACTTGAAAAAACATCGTAATTTATTTATCGTGGTGTATTTTAGTATATGTTAGGGTAGTATTAATGAACTATACACATAAACCTTCCGGAATAAATTCTCTGAATGATGGTGAAAACCGCATCAAAATTCGTTGCGTAGTTTAGAATAACAACGCGTTTATACAGACAGACTCGACAAGCGACTTTATGTTCTCACGGTTTCTATGACTTGACAAAAACATTAAGATTACTTCAATATAAATATAACTTGAGTACCTATCAACGTAATACACACATAAATCTTCAGGAATAAATTCTCTATATGACGGTGAAAACCTTATCAACAACAGCCAGACTATGGGTGGATGACCTACAAAGGAGTAGATGAGTCTCGCAAAGCCAAGAAGCATGTCATGTCAGGAAGCATGGCACTCAGGAGGCCTGTACTCAGCAGAGGATGAAACAAGGCTGTCGATGGTGAATAATCATAACCAAAGATGCATCAACTGTAACGTTGTTTTCAATTTCTTTTTTTAAATCCATAAACAACTCTAATTTTAACAAAAACAATAGATAATGGAATTTTACGAAAAAAACAATTGCCAATACTGTCTTTGAACAGATACTCTGTCTAATGGTGGAATCCGACGATTGGCAACGCACGGCAGACGACCACAGACCGCCATCGCCACGCACCGCGCACCGAGGAACTACCGATGTCTGCGCTACCCCGCACGTACCTTCCCACGGTCCGTCGTCCGGGCTCGTTGGTGTAAGTCCGCAAAATCGCGGATCGTGGGATTTCGGTATAATAAAACAATATTGGCGCGGATACTGGGAACAACACTGTATATTCTGCATAACGGACACAACTGTGTGAATCAAGTGTGCGCACTCTAGCCTTTTTCCAACTATGTTGGGTTCAGCTTCCAGTCTAACCGGATGCAGCTGAATACCAGTTTTTTACATTGACTGCCAATAAGACCTCCACAACCCAGAAACGACCAATTAGAACCGTGCACCTAGCTTCTGACGTTTCATAAGTGCCCATGTAGGTTTATGTGAAATAAAATATTTTGATTTAGATTTTTTGAGTTACTGGGTAACACGATACCCCTTGGTCAAAAGACTGGTTGTCAGACTTCTTATTTACTCTTAGTATCGTAAGAGTATTAATAATTTTATCTAAAACGTACACAGAAATGAAAGGTAAACCTACAGAAATGAAGAAAAGAATGATATAAAAGAAAAATAATTGGTTTTTATTATTTTTATCAATTGCTTTGTAATATTTTCTTTACTAAGAGCATTGCGATCATTTCCTAGAAATGAAACACTCCTATTACATAGTAACAAATGAGCAGAAAGAAATGGTAAAATAGCTAATATTTTCCTTATTTTCCCTACTCGTTATTAAGTCCCTTCTGGGCTAATGAATTTCTGGAAATGAAATAACAACTGGGAAAAACTAAAAAAGCGCGAGTCGCACTCAAACAAAAAGGGTTCCGTACCACCGTACAATATTGAACAAAAAACGCGAGCAAATTACGCTGAAAAAAACACGTTTCTTGTATGGAGACTCTCTTTAATTTCTTAACTTTATTTTCTATTTATCTTATACTAGCTGCGCCCCGCGGTTTCACCCGCGTAAGTCTCGATCCCGTAAGAATATCTTGATAAAAAGTATCATAAGTCCTATTCCAGGTCATGGTCTACACATCTAAATCTGTTCAACCGTTTTAGTGTGAAAGAGTAACAAACAAACAATCTTAGGATTTGTTATAGCGCCCATATGATATTACCTAGTACACACTCTGTGTAAATTTCAAGTGTCTACCTATTACGGTTCAAAAAATATAGACCTGTGACAGACGAACAGATAGCGGAGCAATAGGGTCCCGTTGACACCCTCTGGGTACGGAACCCTAAAAAGCATTATGAAGCGCAAGGCAAGAATTAATTAAATTATAATAAAAAAAGATGTTTTTCTGTTGACGATATCGTGCCATAGAATTAGCAGTTATGCTTAAAGGATTAATTATAATTTATAACTATATTAAAATAACTGTAAGGACAACATAAATTAAAATGATTTATTATTGAAGCAGGCTTTAATTATAGCTAGATTTCTCGTATGGAATGTTGTTTTGTACCGTTTCTCTATACAATGCATACAAATTAATAAAATTTAAGTGTCTTTTGCAATGTCAAAATAACATTTTAATATTTTACTAAAGGCATAACTTAAAGTATACACTACTAATAACAAAAACAACATTTTTTTGATTTTTGTCTGTCTGTCTGTTTGCTCCGGCTAATCTCCGAAACGGCTGAACTGATTATGACGGGCTTTCACTGGCAGATAGCTGATGTTTAATAGAGTGACTGAGGCTGCTTTTATTTTATAAAAAAGAATTACAGCTAGATGATAATAAAGCAGGTAAGTATTTTAGATGGACAAAAAAGATTATTTGTTATTTTAGACGCAAATATAACGATAAATATAAACCTATGTCATTGATGTCATAATAAGTCTTAAGAATACAAAAAAATTGAGTTGATAGCAATAATAAAGTACATACAAAATGGACGATTAAATATCGATAACTTATTAGAAATGGTCTTAAACGATATAAAACACTGCAGGGGCACGCCTAAACGACACTTAACTTTACATACATGACATGAAGAGTGGCCAGTTTGTATGAAGGTCTTGACTATCATAAAAGCGTTGCTTGCAATGTTTATTATCAGATTATTTATTATTTATATTTATTTATATATACTTTATTGTACACCACAAAAATATAACAAAAGGAAAAAACAAACACTACAAAATATAAATACAAATGAGCGGCCTTATTACCCGACTGCACCAGAAGGAGGGAATGTTTTTCTAGAGTATGTATGTATGTATGTTTGTATGTATGTATGTCTATTTCTTTGGCACGCTCTGTAGCCTAAACGGCTTGATGGATTTTAACATACGAGGTGTTGTTAGGTTCGTCTTAATTGTGGGAGTGACATAGGCTATAATTTTTTTTATATATTTCAACTGTAAACAAAAAAAAAAGGGAGGGGAAGGTTTTTTTTAAAAAATAATTACAATATTGGTATCAAATAAAAGCTACTAATGAGTTAATTCCAAATATATAAATTAATAAAACTAAAAAGCTTGAAATAAAACAAATTATTTAAAAAACAAAAAACCCGCCTGAAAAAACGCATAACTTAAAAGAGGAAAACAAGCATTATACGAGTAATCTGTAGAATTTTGGTATTACAGGCGGGGAACAAACCAATAACCTGAAATATGGTGTAACTTTTGTTTGTTCCCCGCCTGTAATACCAAAATTCTACAGATTACTCGTATAATGCTTGTTTTCCTCTTTTAAGTTATGCGTTTTTGCAGGCGGGTTTTTTGTTTTATAAATAATTTGTCGCAGATGTTTATTTATAAAAAAAATATTTCTGTAGATATTTACCGAATGTCAACATAATTCTCATTAGTACTTCCCAGGATTTGAACCCACAATTTCGTGAGGTGAGGCCACTTTTCTATACAACATTATTTTTTGTTTATGCTAAACCCGAAAAGGGGTCATTGTACTCATCATTTTGAACAACTTTTTGTATGGAACCAACCTTGAAATCGCGAAAAAAAAATCAGCTGTTCCATACACTGTGTTCACTTATATCGATAAAATGTAGGGAACAGCTGATTTTTTTTTCGCGATTTCAATCTTGGTCTATTTATTTACTCGTCTACTCAAAATCAAAAATCAAAATCAAAATATTTTATTTCACATAAACCTACATGGGCACTTATGAAACGTCAGAAGCTAGGTGCACGGTTCCAATTGGTCGTTTCCTATGGAGAAGAGCCGGCAAGAAACTCCATGGTTACTCTTTTAAAAATAATTGGCTTTTACAATACTTTCAAATTACAGTGTTGGTAGGCATGGGGGGACAATGTAGGCCTTTCAACAAGTAAGTACCAGGTACTTAACAAACATAGAAGATGTTGAATAAATCTACAGTCCAATAAGCCTACAACGTTCTCACATTCACAAAATAGAAAATAATCTATCTAAAAGACTAATGATAATAAAATTAGAATTCATATAAAAATAAAAACCTATTTAAACCAATTGACGTGATTGCTATTACAACTGTAACAAATTGAATAATTATAATCCTGTCCACAAAAGCCACTAAGAGTTGAAATTAATTGGAGGTATATAATGTCAAATACAATGATTATATGTCAAGGATGAATGTAAAGAAAATAAACATGGTAATTTGGGAGCAGTTAATAGACTTACATAAATATGCCGTTAGTGAGGTACACACGGCTACACATCAAGCTATACATTTCCAGTATAAGCTGACCTCGCATTGTACGGAAATCCTATACAATGGGAGATCAGTATAAACTGGAAATGTATAGCTTGATGTGTAGCCGTGTGTACCAGGGAAGCCACATGTGCAGAAGGAATTATTGCCAAACTTCCTTGTCTTCAACGTAGTCTTTAATCTTATAATATGCTTTTTGATAAGGACACGTTTGATGTGGGTTTTGAACTTTCCATCGCTAAGTTCTGTAACCGACTTTGGCAACTTGTTATAGAAGAATACGTAAAATATTATAGATAGAAGACGATAGTAAGTAGACGAATTCAACCAATAAACACAAGCCAACATGCAAGCCAAGTGCACAATATTAAGTGACAGACAAACAGCATGCAAAAACAATATTATGTGTATAAAACAAGTGCGAGTCGGACTCGCGCACGAAGGGTTCTGTACCATTATCTATAAAAACGACAAAATAATCATGTCTGTTGTATGGGAGCCCACTTAAATATTTATTTTATTCTGTTTTTTAGTATTTCTTGTAATAGCAGCAACAGAAATACATCATCTGTGAAAATTTCAACTGTCTAACTATCACGGTTCATGAGATACAGCCTGGTGACAGATGGACAGACAGCGGAGTCTTAGTAATAGGGTCCTGTTTTACCCTTTGGGCACGGAACCCTAAAAACTATATAAGTACAGAAACTTTACAAAAATTTTACACGAATAGTTGACTGTACTCCAAACTATTAATTGCCTAAACATGGAGACATAAAATACATACTTAGAAGATCGTATTGTTAATTTATGAGAGACTTATGCAAATTAACCTGAAGATGGGCATAATTATAGTGAATGTAAAAATGATTATTAGATTATAGATAATCCATACTAATATTATAATTGCGAAAGTAACTCTGTCTGTCTGTATGTTACCTTTTCACGCCTAAACCACTGAATGGATTTCGACAAAATTTGGCAAGGAGATAGATGGCATCCCGGGGAAGGACATAGGCTACTTTTTATCGACATACCACGCGGGCGAAGCCGCGGGCGGAAGCTAGTTATACATCATTCTACGATGCCAACCATTCGGAAATCTATAAACGTCTTAGGGAAAATACAAAAAGAATCAATGAAATGTTTTTTTGTCTTTGTCTGGTCCGTGGCTAAGTAATAACAGCCGCACGGGTCAATCGATCAGGTTAAGCTACGCTTGCCGCGATGGGTCCGTGGATGGGTGACTATCTTTACACACCCAGACAAACGTTAAGCCGTTGGTCCCGGCTGTCATTCATGGATCTTTGACAGTCATTACTGGTCATCAGAAGCTCGATAGTCTGACAACCAGTATTACCAAGGGGTATCGTGTTACGCAGTAACTGAGTTATGGAGTCCATAACATAGGTACATTGCGTTATTTAGGTTGTTGAGCAGATATCGAACATATGAAGCAATGGGTTAGTAATCTCTTTCAAAATGATTCAGATTATAATTGATCATATGTGTTACGTAATTAGGGCAGTCGTTCTATGTTAAATACTGGTAATCAGCTGCAATCGGTTAGACTGGATGCTGATCCCAAAAATAGTTAGAAAAAGTCTAGGCAGCTGAGGCAGATGAGTCTGGCCACTTTACTTTTATTGTCTGCATTTAAATAATGATTGCATAATGGTAATAAAACCACTCGAAAATCAAAAACACTTTATTCCTTTTTAAATTAATGTATTACGATTAAAATCACATGAAGGTTAAAGTCAAGGTCGCAGGCAGGTCATGAACGTATTCTAAAATACATCCAGAAATACCCTTTAGAAATAAAATAATTAAACTTTGTTTTCATTTTGTTACAGATACAATGTTCACACAGAATTCCTGAAAATCAACACAAATGTACCAAAAAACTAACATCAGTCATCAATATGCTTCACACATATAAACTATGGCGGCACAACACAAAGAGACATTTGAAAATGGAACGCCATTTATAGGGCTGCGCGGGCGCAGGGCTGATTCCGAATTCAAATATAGAACGGAAAGGCGCCGGAAATGGGCTCGACCGGATGTCGGCGTTCGCTTCCTGTCGTTCTTCGTCTTGATTGTCGGTTGCCATGGTTACCAAGAACAGAGGTTCGCCATGGAACCACAGGATCAGGTATGTTTTTAACTGTCGATAAATAAATAAATAGTGTTGTAAACAAATGTTTCTTAGAAGGGTTTTGTGTGCTACTGTAAGCAAAGCTTTTATTTATGGTTAAATTCGTTGAAGGACGAGTAAGGGTTTTGCAAACCATCATAAATGCAGCATGCATGCATATTGACTTTTTAGGTATATGTTCCGATTTTTTTGAGGGTTATGTTTTTCAAGTGTATGTCTAATTCTTTGGCACGGTCTGTAGCCTAAACGGCTTGGAGTATTTTAACATATTATGAGACCAACCAATAACCTGACATACGGTGTAACTTCTCGATTATAATATTGTTTATCTATTTTCATTTATGTGTTTTTCCAGTCGGGTTTTTAGTTTTTTTTAAATAATTTACTTAGCCTATTTTTTTTTGGCATCGGCACAGCATTCCATCTTCTTCCAGTCTTCCCTGGTTGTCCTCTCAGTTGTCAATCCCTTTCTAGCCGTATTATTATTACACATAGTGCAGTCTTTTTTGTGTTAAGATATAGGTACTAATATACCTATTTAACTGACTTGATTTCACATCGTCTCTTTCGGGAGACCACTGAAAATCAGCGCTGTGCTGTGGTCCCCCTTACCTCAGCATCATGCTGAGTGGAAGCCTTCTTGGCACAGTCATGATGTGCAGCTGCCAACTGTTTATTTTTTTATGTACTCTTCATCTTATATTTCTATGATTTATATAATACTAGCTTCCGCTTGCGGCTTCGCCCGCGTGGTATGTCGATAAAAAGTAACCTATGTCCTTCCCCGGGATGCCATCTATCTCCTTGCCTTTTATCGAAATCTGTTCAGTGGTTTAGGCGTGAAAAGGTAAGATACAGCCAGACAGACAAACAGACCGACAGACAGAGTTACTTTCGAATTTATGATATTAGTATGGATGATTCACTAAGTACTGTTTTCTTTTTGTATGCACGTGTTTCTGTGACAAATAAACCTATTTTTCTTTCTTTCTATATACTAAATAATTCCTATTTACAAATCACGTCATCATTTTATTTGTGGTAGTTTTCTTCTATACTTCTCTATTAGCCGTCATCTTGGTAGTCACCCCCTTTCTAGCCATATCATCTTTCACACAGTCCATCCATCGTTTCTTTGGTCTTCCCCTACTCTTATAGCCATCCATATTCATACACAAAACTTTCCTGACGACATTACCCTCAGCCCTTCACATCACATGCCGTGATAACCTAATTCCACACAAATTTCCTTATAACTCACGTCTCGCATATAAAAAACTGTATAAGCAGAACTGTAAAATATCCAATTTAAATCAATAATCATAAAAAAAACCAATAAAACAGCATTTAAGTTAAATGTATAACGCCATTAAAAGTTAATTAAAAGTTAACATTGCTGACAGATAACTTAGGTTAATTAATTTTATGACTTGCCGTGCTAAACTTAAAGTGAAAGATTAAATGGTCATGTTTGAAAGTACCGCAGGCCGTTCTCGCCATCAGACGGGCTGCATTCTTGCAGTTTGAATGCAGTTTAGTACGACTGCAATACTCGTAATGTACTGGTGGTAACTGCATTCAAAGTGAAAAGCAGTTGGAGTGCAGTTGAAACAGTTGAAATGCAGTCCGTCTGATAGCAATAGAGACATAAATTGCCTGCAAATTATCGTACATTCTTGAGTACAATCAAACTAATATTGTAAGTACGTATCCTATTTTGATCTTTATTGTAGGTATAACAAAGATCCTGAAAAGTCACACTATACACCTACAATATGACCCCATTAAACAGTGAGTAAAGATAACTTTAATTTAATTAATAGTTAAAACAACACAGCGACACATTAACGAGAGTTTTACGGCAGTTTAACGACTTTCCATTTATCAATTCTGTTTTATGATGGTCATAGGGTTATTGATCTAAATAGCATTTGACGAAAGATATTCTTTTTAATTTACATATTACACAACTCAGTTCTGACTAAAAAAAAGAAATAAAAGCATTAGAATAATAAACAATGCAAATATTATTATTAGGCCAAATGAAATTATAACTCTCGTGATAAAAAAGTTGCCGTAAATGGATATTTTTAGTATATCTCTGTATTAAAAAAAAAATGTTTAAAAATACATTAGACATTAAATACTTATTTTAATTTTCAAAAATTAAAATAATAAATTGCTCTCACGTGCCATTAATCTGACCACAGATAAAATAAATCAGTATGCATAAATTATAAAAGATAATAATCTGTCAAATATTTTAGTATAATTATGTAGACGCCTATTCTTAAATCTATGTTACATGAATATTGATAAGCAGATTAGCAGAATCGTGATACACAAACTTACATACATAACGTAGATACTATTATGGTGTGATCAGATATAAACATGGAGAGGCGACAGTTTTTAAATAGTTTGAATGTGTAAACAAGGTATTCTTGTTATTGTACAAGCTATGAGAGGAAAGCGATTTATGAGCTGGATAAATGATTCTTTTTGTATTCAAAATCAAAACATTTATTTCAAGTACTTAAACCATTTAAAGGCACATTTGAATTGTGAAGGAGTTGGAGGTTTATATGATTAAGTACTGTTATCTTTTTGTATGCACGTGTTTCTGTGACAAATAAACCTATTTTTCTTTCTTTCAGTCGGAAGGGTAACGGTACCCACTGTAAAGTGTAGGTTATTATGGAGAAGAACGGGCAAAGAAACTCCATTTTGAGTGCACAATTCGTATTATATAACCTATTTGAAACAGATATATTTTTCTTTTCTTAAAAATCTACACGATCGCTTTTTATATACCTACGTTAAGTTGTAGCGTCAGTACTCTCAAGTTCTAACAATCCTCGTAATAAAAGGAAATACTTTCATGTCTAAAGAGTAGAAATCTAACTACCACATAAGATTTATATCGTAATAACTGAGCTTTACCATTATACGGTAGTTACTCGCTTGATTGGAGAGAAAGTGAGCAAATAGAACCTATTACTTGAGTACCTCTCTTCTCTTCCAATCATGAGTGAAAACGTCTATGTAGCATAAGCATAATCAGTCTATAATGTTCCCACTGCTGGGACACAAGCCTCCACTCTTCGCGTGGGAGTGGGCCGTAATCCACCACGCGGGCCCAGTGCGGGTTGGTAGATGTCGCAAATGTCTTCGAATTTTTGGTTCTAGGACATGCCGGTTACCTCACCATGTTTTGAGAGCAATATTGATGAAATAATTTACACAAGGTAAGCGCTTATCAGGGTTCAAAACCTACAACTTGTAAGCCGCGGCCGTTACCACGGGGCAACGTCTCTGTATTTAGGACCAATTTCACCAATGGAACCGAACACGATAACACATCTCATCAAAACTGCACTAAGGAGCTGTCAGTGTCAAAATTTCAGAACAATAATGAGAGTGACAGCTCTGGAACGCGCTTTAGATATAATATATGCTGATAGCATTCAGTTCCATTGGTGAAATTCTCCCTTAATCATTTATCTAAGCCAGTAAGATAGGAAGAAGCAGCCGCGTTTAAAAATAGATACCTACGAAAATAGCACGCGTGACTTGGGTAGCAGACAACTTAGGGTGACTTTTACGGGGGTATTGTGGTGTCTCAAAATAAATACATTAAGTGTAGACCCTGATCTTTCTGCAAAGTTCACGAGACAAAAATAAATGGCTGCCCAAAATACACTCAAGGAAAAAAAGAGAGTATAAAAATAGCGCCACATTAGAACTTGCACTTAACATAACTAAAACTCGGTAACACTAAAATCATGTCCACAAATTATAAACTCAAGACCATATACGGTTTTATGGAGCTTTGTTTGTCCCTCTTTTCCCTTATAACTCGGACTGTATAACAGAATAAATTTAAATGTATAATTGTCATACTGATTTACATTGGCATTTTGTTAGTCTGTGGACGCGCTAGCGCATATCTTTCTATTAGCATCGGAAGCCGAAATTCATCATTTAAGGGGACTACGGGAGCTATACGCAAGTTTTTTCATGTCAAAAAGTGTATGATCCAGTGGAATACACAAAATCAGAAAAGTATTATGGTATTTTTCAGGATATATGCTTGTTAAATAGTGTAAATAATTTGATACGATATAGAGAAAAATCACGACATACCTCAAAAAATTATTTTATGGATTAAAATCCATGCAATCATTATTATTTTTCGGCAGATTATTCTACAAGCAACTTAATAAAATAAAATTTCAAAAATAATAATGACGGTTTGGAATTAGTCAAAATGAGTAAGGAATAAATATAATACCTAAAATTGTTCTAATTCAATTAAAAGGAATACTAATATATATATACTAAGGAATATTACTATCGTAACAGTGTTTGAATTTTTTATTCCAATCAATAGATCTTTTGTAAATATATTAGATAATTGTTTCATATTTTGCAATAAATTAACAGCGTTATGTCATCGCACTTGTCTTTATTTTCTATGCAGTCCGACAGTCACCACAATTTAGCTGTTGTCAGCCTCTTAAGGAATCTATATCTTTGAATATAGTTTGTTTGACATACATAGTAATCGGTAAATCAATACAAATTGCTGGCTTACTGATTCTCTAATCTTTTCATCTGTTTATCTGTTAATTTCTTGAATGTTTAGCGCCTTCGTCGTGTTTTGTCGGCAACATTCGGGTATTCAATATAGGCGCCTATATAATATTTTTTTAATATTGAGATAAATATTGTTATTTATCTATATTATTATAAAATGTGTTGTTTATACTTTTCTTGCGACCCTTCATATGGTTTTAAGACTTGAAAAAACATCGAGTTTTCATTATTTTGTGTAAGTATAATATTAATGTTTTATACATAACCTTCCGGAATAAATGTGCTAAATGATGGTGAAAGCCGCATTAAAATCCGATGAGTAGTTTAGAAGAAAAACGCGGTTATACAGACAGACACTAAAAGCGACTTTCATTTATAATTCGTGTAGATCCAGCTGCTCCAAACGTTATTCTTTCTTTATTTCTTTCTCTAACTTACTTAGAAGGATCAGAACTCGTTGAATAATTCGACTGGTAAGAGTAGAACGATATTTACATCATCTTTCAAGTCTCGATAAACTGCATCTGTGTTACTCTGTGGCACTATTCGAACTATAGTGACAGTGGCATACAAAACTTAGCACTCTGTTTAAAACTATGACGCTAATGGCCTGTCGTACCACCTTCTGATAAGTTCCAGTTAACTTTTCTGGAAAGAAAATCTAAACAATTTCTGTTCCATTTTCTTGTTGATACTTAGTGCTTTAGTAACTACTACTGCTAATAATTATATTTCTGTAAAGCCATTTTTGTAACGGTCGCGAATCATATTTTAATCAACATACAACCTTTTACTTGTTTTTTTTTTTGGGGCTGGGATATCAGCAGATAAAAAAAAAGAAAGAAAATATTGTTTATTCTGCACAAACAAAACGCACATTCCAAAAAAAAGACTTCAAATGACTTCTCCCGCTCTGGGCGGAGCGGAAGGGCGTATCAGACTTTTACTGACTAAACCCCACCCGTGTTCCTTCAGTTGCCTGTTGCCAAGGGCCCCGGTATCCCTTTCAGACTTTCCCGCAGCCCTGGCAGGCATCGGTCCTAGCGGACCCCGCTAATTGTGCTGACATCTCATACAACCTTACACTGATTTGCAAATTGCAAAAACCGTAAGAAAATAGTTTAGTTCTACAGTAAGGCTGCGAAACTCAAATTTTCTAACGTTTTACCTCCTTTAAATAGGACTATAAAGGTCTCTAGCATAGTTGAAAAACTTCTCAACGAAAAACTATTTAATACCAAAAAACCACGCTTGGATTCAAAGTCCCGCTGCGTTCAGATAAAAACCGGGCTCAGTACACTCCCTTTAGAAAACCGCACTTAACATGGTGCTTTCACAAGATTGCATTTGTGTACTAAGTAATGACATATGGCGTCTGAAATAACAGTGAGTGTCCTTGTTGTAAGAGATATTATTCAGACAATTTGTACACTGAGAAATTGTGTTTGAAAGGCAAATGTAACAATTTAACAATGCTGTTTATTACCCGACCGGTATGTATGTATGTATGTTCATCTGTTCCCTCCTATCTTCCAAACCACTTGTCACAATTTGACAAATGAGATTGTCGTGATTGTCCGCTAGTTATAGGCTATGTGAAGTCACATTAAATTAAAAATGGCGGCCTGTAGAGGACATAAAGTGAGGAACTTAAGAGAAAAAATGGTTTAATCGTACCATGTTGGGTATCAAATGAAAGGGCTTAATGAGCACATTTCAAAAATATATATATTATAACCCCAAAAGAATTTAAAAAAAAATCAAGTAATAAAAACTAAAACCCAACTACGACTTAAAAGGTATAAACAAGACACCACAGACAGACAAATTAAAAATCCGGAGTCACACGTAATCTGTTCGATTTATGCCCTAACACGTGTGACTCCGGATTTTTAATTTGTCTGTCTGTGGTGTTTTGTTTATACCTTTTAAGTCGTAGTTGGGTTTTAGTTTTTATCACTTGTTTTTTTTTTAAATTACGTAATCGCTCAGAAGCAATAAAAAAACCAAGACAGAGCGCTGCAATCAATACTGTGAAGCATGCCGAAACTACACCTCCGCTCTGTGCATACACACTCACAAGCACACATTTAAAATCAAACTACACCTCACTAAGAGCACACATGTTTACGAAACCGGCCTCACGTCGCTCCATCTTGGTTTTTTATTTTGTCTGAGGTAATCTGTAAATTAAATAAGATTGCAATATATAAATATTATATTATAAGCTACTGTCAATAGTGATAATGTAAATAATATGGGCTTTCATTATTCACTCTCCTGCCTTTATCCCAATTTATTTGGGGTCGGCGCAACACTTCTTTTTCTTCCATACTTCTCTATTAGCCGTCATCTTGGTAGTCACCCTCTTTCTAGCCATATCATCTTTCACACAGTCCATCCATCGTTTCTTTGGTCTTCCCGATAAATAATATACTCTTAATTTAGTAGAAATAGGTTTCCGTTTGGCTCATCTCCTTGCTGCGTGTAGGCAAAAAATTACGAGTCCTGAGACCCTAGACAAATTGACATTCTATCAACGATAACGATGGTGGAAATGGCAAAAATTTATAAGACTGACATAAGCTATCGAAGAGCTTATGTGAATCCTGTTGAAAGTCGTTGTAGAAATACGAAACGCTTTGCAAGCGATTGTCACTGTCTAGGCCCTCAAATATGGCATAATAACTAACCACGTATTTTCTAGATGTTTTAGTTGCAACTACATTTTACAACAGGCCACCCAGAATCCTTAAAAAAAAACAAAATATAGACGATTCGTAATAATTCCTATTTTTTAATTCCAGATGTTCAATGTTCAGTAATCGATTTTCACCCTCCATTACGAAATAAATAGGAATAATGATTGCAATACATCGAAACTTAACAAACTTCATAGGTTAATCAATTTGATTATAACATTATCCACAAATTGCATGTGATTTGGCAATAATAATGCCACTATTACACACAATTTTGAACCGACAATTATTAATTTTAATCCCATAATGGAGTAGTGAATGCAATTTTGTACATTTTCGTAATGACTACGTTTATTATAATACGATCAGTTTCGATAATAAGGCATTGGTTTGAACGATGGTTATTTTTTAAACTTGAACACATGCATGTATCGATTTTAAAATCGATTACGTATGTTTAATCTTATTAACAGAACTTCTTAGAACGAATTATCGTCTTCGTATCGAATGTTGCTAGATTAATACGTTGGTTTTTTACTGATAAGTCACTCAAATACATAAAGAAATGGTTTTAGTTTTTGAGTGTAGCTGAAAAATTTCTCCATTCATAATAATATTATAAATTCTAAAGTAACTCTGTTTGCTGTCTGTCTGTTTGTTACGTTTTCACGCCTAAACCACTAAACGGATTTCGATAAAATTTGGCAAGGAGATAGATGGTATCCCGGGGAAGGACAAAGGCTACGTTTTATCGACATACCACGCGGGCGTAGCCGCGGGTGGAAGCTAGTACAAACATAAATTCTCTATCTCATTTCCAAGTTACTCCACTTTTCTCCTACTCTAACTCTAGTTTTCCCTCCTCAGAGTGCCATCGTCGGGTCGCGAGTGACTCTGCCATGCCGCGTCGAGAACAAAGTGGGGAACCTCCAGTGGACGAAGGACGACTTTGGCCTCGGCATGAACCGAAACCTCAGCGGATACGACCGATACGCTATGATTGGGAGCGACGAAGAAGGTACTATATATTTATGACTTTTTTAATTATATTTATTTTATATTACCTAGATGTTGCCCACAGTTACACTTGTCTTGCTTTCTTATGCAGATATCGAACGCTTCACTCGAGTGAGTTATAGTTCACTCGGATGAAGTTTCATTTTTGTATCATTCCACGTTCACACGAAATCGATAAAATTATGTTGGAATGAACGGTTCACCCGCTACTTTCATTTCATTTGTCGATCTTTCGATAGGCGTAAGTGAGTGACATCGTTGGATCGGTCCACAAATGTATTAATTTTTCACTGTTGATTCATTTTGTGTTCATTTCACTTGAGTGAAAAAATGAAAGAAAAGTGAAGCATCTATCGGCTTTAGGAAAACTTTACTGGTGGGAAAATATGTGCCGGATTAAAAATCTTATAATATATTATAAGATTTTTTAGATTTGTACTTATAACTTCTCCGAGTCGTGTTTAACTGCCGAGCCAAGGCAATGAATGTATGCTGTTAGCATTTTTTTTCTGTTTTCTTTATGAAGATGGTTATTCCACATAACAATCCACGATGTGGGTTTTGCACCACTGTTTATTATTCACATTAATTACAAAAACGCTGATTGGCGAACTTTTCTGATTTTGTCCAACCTGTTACTAGCCGATGTATTCTGAAAAATCTCACCGTGAAAACTCGGGTGAAGTGAGCTGTCAATAATGTCAATTCACTTCAATACTCACTTCACATCGACTGGCAGGAATTCAGTCATGATTCTGGTAAAAAAAATTAAATTGTTCGTCGGTTTTTAAAAAAATCAGTTGTTTCCTACAAAAGTGCAAACCTACGCGGTTACGAATTTTTTTTAATCCTTTTTGACAGATTGTGCGTTGATTTCCCGGCCATTCTGTGTAAGTAAAACTGAAAATATCTAGCACAAAATCTTCCTTATTGCAATAAAAGAAAACATTCGCTTCGGTCATCGCTACGCATTTTGGCCGTGACTCAGATGTAAATAAAAACGCACTTTTAAAACATAGTAACGTATGTTAACAACGTGTTTTAAGCTTTATTGTGTGTTGAATAGAGTTGGAAGTTGAGTAATAGAGTAAAAACATTGTATATCCACGAGAACAATTTTATCTTTTGGGGTTCGTTTGTAGGAAAGATGAAAAGGCTGGCAGATTGATTGTGGGAAAGATGAAAATACTTTCTATCTTATTTATTATTATCGATAAAATACAATACAACACTTAAATTAAAAACAGAACAGAAATAACCTCCTCCTTTTTGAAGTCGGTTAAAAATGGAAATGACTCAGTAATCCTAATCCTAATTAATATTATAAATGCGAAAGCGAGTTTGTTTGTTTGTTGTTACGCTTTCACGCTAAAACGGCTGAACAGATTTGGATTAAATTTGGCACAGGGGTAGACCATGACCTGGAATAGGACAAAGGATACTTTTTATCCCGATATTCCCAGGGGATCGAGACTTACGCGGGAGAAACCGCGGGGCGCAGCTAGTCAAATAATAAAATTAGATATAAACTGCCTCGTTGGTCTAGTGGTCGCAAGCGCTACTGCTGACAATGAGGTCCTGGGTTCGATTCCCGGGTTGGATAAAGTGTCATTTTGGGTTTTAACATCTAGAATTTCTCAGTAGTAGCCCGGTGTCCGGTGTCTTTGGCAATAGGCACGCCCCCTTTTATATGGGACTCAAAGATAACTGAAATGTGGGTGTACTATAGGTTGGTACCTACACCTCTGTCCGTCCCTTTGGGTAATACAGGCGTGATGTTATGTTATGTTTATGTAGAGCGTTTCACCCACTGCAATATAGAATTTGCATATTTCATTTTAATCTACGCCTATATAATAATATTATCTAATCATTACCGAATGCAAATAATTCCAAACTACAGCCATTATTCCTCACCTCACTCACCTTTCAAAAATAAATTCAGACATACAGAACCAACTTCTAAATACACGTCTCCATGCACACCATTAAAAAAAAGCCAGATTATTTGGCACAACAGTTCTCGTCTAGAAAAACGAACGCACCGAGATATTTAGGTAAATTGCTAGGCAAGCTGTATATTTTGATCTAGATAAAGGCTAGACTCACACCTGTTATATCTAGATAAATGCTGGTATTTGGTACAGGGTCGAGGGTAAGTGCTAAGATATTGTAATACTTAGCTGGGATTGAGACAAATAAAGGGTTATGTAATCGTTATATAGAGTCAAATAGAAATTAGGTATAATAACATGAGACACAATATCAATATCTCTCACGCGCAAAGGAGCTCGTGGCTAAGGTATAAGAGCTGCACGGATCGATCCATCAGGTTACGCTACGCTTGCCGGGGTTGGTCCGTGGATGGGTAACCATCTTTACAAACCGAGACTCCTCCGTGCCTCGGAAAGCACGTTAAGCCGTTGGTCCCGGCTGTCATTCGTGGATCATTGACAGTCGTTACGGGTCGTCCGAAGCCCGAAAGTCTGACAACCAGTCTTACCTTGGTAAGACTGGTAGTCTTACCTTGGTAAGACTGGTAAGGTAAGGACTGGTAAGGGTTACGATACCCTATTGCCCAGTTACTGGGTTGTGGAGGTCAGATAGGCAGTCGCTCCATGTAAAATACTGGTATTCAGCTGCATCCGGTTAGAATGGAAGCCGACCCCAACATAGGTGGGAAAAGGCTAGGCAGATTGATTGATCGATTGATTTATTTACAATTTTCTAAATTAGCATCTTGGAGTAACCTGTACTTAAAGAACTGTAGCGAAGAGGTCATTTTCCGGGGTCACGGATCATAAGTAGGCGAATAGAAGGAAAGCCGCGCAATTTCTTAGAAATTATGCCGACAAAGGATCGTACCGATAGAACGTAAGCCAGCTGGTAGGTAGCTTCATGAATGAATCTTTTACACAGAGTGATCTCAATTTTAGTTATGTTTTTATTATTTAGTTTGATTTAAATTTTTAAATTTATGAATGATTTTATTTTATTATAATATTTATGATTACTGGCCACTGTGTGCCACTGTGTGCCCGTGTGTTAAATTAATACCGCCGTTGTAGCGTCACGTTGTATAAGAACAATCATATTTGATGACTAATATCTTTACATTTTGATCTTTCGATGCTTTGATGTTAAAACTTATCGATTTATTGAATGATCGATCTTTGATGTTTCGTTGTTTCAAGAACTCCATATTTTTAGCCTTCAAAGTAATAAACATTTTATCATACGGACATTTGCTATATTTAACGTTTTACATGTATTATGTGCACTAATATATTAAAAAGCGCTGTTGTGAGGTTGTATGTATGGGGTAGTCTTCAGAAAATTCTTTCACTACTGGAAAGCTATACAGTATTTTTGAGTGTCATGTGTCATAGGATATTTTTTGTTAGTACAAGTTTCATGCGGATGAAGTCGCGGGCAAACGCTAGTATTAGAAAAAACTTTTTCCAAAAAAAAACAACCTACTTCCAAAAAAAAAATGTTTTATTTTGTGTTTTTTTTTTAAGCCGGTAGTTTTTTTTTTGTAAAAAGTATTTATTTTTTACCTTTTAGCTGTAGTAACTACCCCACACAAATTCGAATACCACTACCTGATAAATGTAAATAACAGTGACAGGAACTAATGAGATCATCCGTAAAAGCTTAGCGCGAAAAATACGTATGAAGCTAACTCAAAAACTGCAAAAGCAAAGTTAATCTTTATATGGCCCTACCAAACAAAAAAATAATCATTAAAATAAAATCATAATTGGCGGAGCAACCGCGTAAAAAACATACAAAAAAAAAAGAACATAAATACGAATTGGGAACCTCCTTCTTTTTGAATTCGGTCAAAAATAGCAAGTTGTGTAGGAAAAGTTTCGACAAAAAACAAAGTATATTTATCGAAGTGATAAATATAAGTACTTGTTTATTTTAAGTCTATGAAACACTTACATACCTACCTATAAAATACCAATTTAATTACACACATGTAAACAGTACCTTACTATACATTATTAGCTAATAACCTTCCCTAAAACATTGAAACATTGGTCCGTTGACAGACAATATCAATACAATATAGAAAAGAATCTGGGCTAGCAACTAAAAATAAAATCGACGATCCATTCTGCTAATAAAAAGTTTATACGACATTTAGAGGAAAAACTCAAACAGGCTTTGTTGGACTTTCGACTTACTTAATCTTTTCGACTTAAGATCATACGTCTACGCTTCAATTCTCTAAAGAGATATTATTGAACTGTGGCACAGATTAATACAGATAGTTCACTATGCAAAATCATTTAAATAAAAAAGCGACTCTTGCTACGACATAATTAAGTGCAATTCAGGTCGCACAGCGATCATTACCTACAGTAATTCTTCATTTAGGCCAACAATATCGCCAAAAAAAGATAATTAAACGTAAATAAATGTAAGGAAGTAAATATTTATTTTTATCACTACTTAATATAAAACAGAGTCCTCAGCCGCGTCTGTCTGTTCGCGATAAACTCAAAAACTACTGCACCGATTTTCATGCTGTTTTCACCAATGTCAATGGATAGAGAGGAAGGTTTTATTTAGTATGAATAACCGACATCCACGCGAGCTAAGCTGCGGGCATCACCTAGTTTTTAATAAACAAGATAACAAAAAAAATATATACTCAAGTTTAATTAAATAGATATCGCACGCTGAGAACGAAGGGACCTATCTCAAAATTTTAGTAAAATGAGTTAAACAGGCTGTAAGGATAAACAGTCTTGTCATTCAAACCATGGGTAGTTGACTTAAATATAAAAATAAATGACCGAAAACAACAAAAGAAAAACGTTATTTTCATTAAAAGATTTAAAAAAAATTCTATCCGACACCATGTTCGCTAGCGAAACAGCTGACTGACTGAGGGAGTGGTCGCGCTCGCGGCCGGTCAGTTCGCTTCCCGCACCCCCCACCCGTGTTGAGACGCAAGTTCGTTGCCCTAGCACAGGGCAACGAAGTTGCGTCTTTTGTGGAAAAATGTAGTTTAAAAAAAAAAAAAGTGTAATTTTCCATTGATTTTACGTTCTATAAATGAAACCAAACCACTGGTTACAAGGATAACGGTGTTTACCCTAACACCCTGAATATACAAAATGACTCAAAAAAGTACACTTTATCAAACTTATATTTAAAAACAGACCATTAATGGTCAGGGAGGGATAGAGAGCTTTTCGGTCTCTGTGTTTTTGAGCGCTTCACACTCCCCGCACCAGAGTGAAAGGGACGCAATCAGTACTGCACCGCGAGTGGATGTAGCAGAACGTGTCAAGTTAAGTACCGTAGCGACCGATTACACTTTTTGTCAGTTTTGTGCCAATTTGTGGGCGTAAGTATTGCGTACAATTTATAATCATTAAGTGACCAATTTATGGTATAGGTCACTTTCTTATTTCTTATATTGACAACCTAGGTGACATAAAATTCGGTCACTCATTTATTTAGGCATGAATTAAACTCATGGACTCATTTCTGACACTATTTTTCCAGAAGTTATTTTATATAGTTTTTTTTTTTAACTTTTATATAAGTATATTTAAAGTTATAAAGCCAAATAATATTATACAAAAGAACTTCGTAACTTTCGTTTTCTTAATAAAAAGTTATTTTAGAAAGTATAGAAAATGTTCAATCAGTCGAACACATTTTATTCGATCCCCAAAAATCGTAAATTTTGTCTTGAGTCACTTTCGTTCTCAGCGTGCGATATATTTAGAGCGCTTATAGGTCTTTCAGCAATTTAGTTTAATAATTATTCACATCTAATACTTATTCTTGAAAAGGACAATCTATAAATAGCTGTATCTAAAGTTGTCCGTTTCAAGAATATTAGATTATTTTTCTCTCCATTCTTATAATATGCCCGAATCATAATTTATATGAAAACTACTCACTTTTCATTTCATATCTTTGCATCAGGACGTATTATTATTAGAACTTTTACGCAACAAAAGTCATCGACCGTTGAAATCTTGGCTAGCAATAGCAATAATGATTTGACGGACGCGGAATATAGATTCAAGGTTATCCACGATTTATTTGGCAGGTAGAAAACAATAGTAAAAATAATAGGAAAGACCAGTTAATCTTCACCTCGTCGTGTAAAGAGACATAATGAAGAAGAAGGGAAATCTTTAAGTACTTAAAATAGACATTGGCAGAACATAATGAAAAATTGACCAAATGAAATTGGCAAGACATGTTTTGTTTTTGTCATCATTGTTAACAATTGGCATATGAAAAAATAAAAAACCGAACGAGTCTTACAGTAGTCGCATTTGTGTAACACCTGACATCTTGGCTGACAGTATCAACGGCCCGGAAAATGGGTTGGTACCATCTGACAGCCAACTCTTGCACCACGCGCGCTCCTTGGTCAAATCAAACAGCGCGCGCTTTCCCGGCTTCCTGTAACACACACCGTCGCTTTTCATGAAATCACAGATGAAATCAGTAATGATAATTTAATTTATTTATAAGTCAATCTCGAACACCACTGTCTTATCAAAGAGTGGAAAATGATCGTAAAACAGTCAGAATTCACCTAACTTCATGACGCGTCGATCCAGTTGCTAAAACCAAAATTATTCGTCCAATCTTTGTACGGTGCATAACAGTAGAATGCGCTCTTGTTTTTACGCAAGCGTATCTGAGGGCCTAGACAAGTGACAATCGCTTCCAAAGCGTTTCGTATTTCTACAACGACTTTCAACCGGCTTTTCGTTAGCTTATGTCAGTCCTATACATTTTTGTCTTTTCCATCATCGTTATCGCTGATAGAATGTCACTTTGTCTAGAGCCTCTGAACGGAGTAGCAAAAATCGAAAAGCGTTGTACTGAGTGAAGCTTAACTGCAAATTCACTGCGAGTAAACTTCTTTAGTTACATGAGCCTGCTGGTTTTTTTTCCAGAATTCGATATTTACTATATACGCTACTAGCGACCCGCTCCTGCATAACACGGTTTATACGACTTGACAAAATATCGAGGTTTCTTAGTTCAATGTAACTTTAATATTAACGTAATAAACCTCACCAAAATCTGTTAAAACGGAACAACGCGGACATACAGACAAACACGAAAAGCGACTTTAATTTATAATATGTATAGATATGAGCAAGCGTGGCAATATTTTTAAACATTCAACTTGTTACATTTACATCAACCTCAATTATCAATTCCGGAATACTTTAATTTTAATGGAATGTGTAAAAAGCATTATCTACATCACTAGTCAACACTCCATCCTTATCTAGCATGACGGACAATTCCCACGTTCATCGAGATTGCCCCAGAAACAATACCCAGATGTATAGTCCAGATTACCTATAAGCCTTTTACCGTGGCGATGAAAAATGTATTTTTAACATTTTAGAGACACGCTGAAAGATCTTCTTAAGTGGGCTTCTCAACCGGAGCGCTTTTCACGGAGTTAAAAACGGAATTTACCGTATTTCTTCAGTCCGTAGACACGTAATATTTATATTGCTGGGGCGGGTGAGATGGAAAAAGATATTTCATTTTTCTATGTACTTTTGTGCAAACTTAAGTTTTCATTGCTGTGTGCATTTTTATGTAGGTCAGTGTTGGACTTACTGTTTAAATCTTAACTCAGTTTGATTGGTTGAGCAAAATGTATGTTAAAAAAAAAAAAAAAAATGTGTGCAGTTGTTTTTATTAAATTCTGTTCTTGATTGTCAAGAAGGGCAGTTTTTACTTCTCTTTATTGAAAGTTTAGATCAAAACGTTTTTAGCGTTCGTTCTTTGTTCAAGCCTTTTTTTTTTGAGGGTGGCTAATCATCAAATGACTTCTCCCTCTCTGGGCGGAGCGGGAGGGCGTGTAAGAATTTGATTGACTAAAACCCAACCGTGTTCCTACAGTTGCCTGTTGCCGAGGGTCCCGGTATACCTTTCGGACTTAACTTTTCCGCATCTTTATTCAGGCCTAAGGTTAGAATTGCGTATTATGTCACCAGCGGTGATTCGAGCGACAATTCACGTATTTTTAAGAACGTTCGTATTCTGTCAAAGTAACCTCAAATTCACCTATATTTTTGAAATTGATTGTTGCTGAGATGAGGTTGAGATTTGAATTTGTTTTTCGGTACCTACGGGAATTGGGCTTCCATTACTGCTAGCTTTAATACATCGTAATAATTGTGTCTTCTGTAAACATACCTTTCTCTATGACCAAAACACCATTTCAAAATGACTAGGTATTGTAAACGTCATCAAAATATGTAAAATCGTAAACGCAAATTAAAAATTTGTTTTTCCAAAAACAAATATTTGTTTACATGCTTGGAAAATAAATCGCGAATGAAGTATAATAGTCTGCTTGTTAACACTCAAACTGGCGAAAACAAAAAATTGGAACTTGACGTTTTGATGAAATACTTCTAAGTTTAATTGGCTGTGAAGTATTTGTTAGTTCATTCTTATCAATTATTCCTTTGTTCTAATTATAGAGTAAGTCCTAAAGTTTATTTGTTTAAGATGAAAGCTTTTTGTTTGGAAATTGGAGCCTTAACTTTAAGTGGATATTTCATACAATTTTGGTCGCGGACATTGTTTGTTGATAAAAGATAATTAAGCTGTAAATAAAAGATTCTGGAGTTCTTTTTTAACAACACAAAAAATAACTTTTTGTCAATGATGAAGTAATTATAGAGGCATGAGGAACAGGATGAGGAACAAGTTCAAATTTTTGTGTAAATTCAGATACAAGGTACTTTGTTCATGAATAAATGACTATGACTATGACTTCATCCTCCATAGAAAATGGAGGATCCCCCATCCAAGCAGGTGTTGTGTCTGGTAGGCTACTACCCAATGATTGCACACGGGACGTTGTATATATACTAGTTGTACAGTAAAATTTGTTTGCGCGATGCAAAATTTTGCATGACATCAGTGTGATGCGTAGGTCGCATCGGAAATTTCTCAGTAGCTGCCCGTCTGAATTTGTGCCCGGTTGATGGCAACAGGCAACTGGTGCAATATACCTGAAGGTCGCTATAGCATAATCCGTCTATAATAATCCCACTGCTGGGACATAGGCCTCCTCTTTGTGAGAGGGAGGGGGCAGTAATCCACCACACGGGCCCAGTGCGGGTTGGTAGATGTCACATGTCTTCGAATTTTTGGTTCTGTGACACGGTTTCCTCACGATGTTTTCCTTCACCGTTTTGAGAGCAGTGGTGATGAAATTATTAACACAAAGTAAAGCGCCGGCCGGGCTGGGTTCGAACCTACGACCTAATTGCTTCCCGTAACTCATTGAAATTCGCTACTGGTCCTTGGATATGTATTATGTGGAATAATTAAACTAGTGAGACCTTATATTCAAGATGCACGAGAGAGTAGCCTGCGATGGTATGGTCACTGGTGATGAAATTATTTACAGAAAGTAAAGCGCCTGCCGGGGTTCGAACCTACGACATGCAACTCGTAAGTCGTGGCGGTTACCACTGTGCCACCATTGCTCTTGGGAAAACTAGGCGTGATGTTATTTATGTTATGTACCCACTGTTTATCTAAGCCTACCGTTGGAGTAAACAAAGCTTCACAGTTCAAGTGTGTTCCATTTTAAATAGGGAGCTATTTTAGGAGGCCTGTGTCCAGCAGTGGACTGCGATAGGCTGAGTTGATTGAGGGAGCTATTTTTGAACTGCAATTTATTGCGACTCGCCTCAGCTCGATAGTCTGTCCGTTTGGTTTGCAATTCATCTTTGATGTTCGAGTTATGAAAGTTCTATCTTTAGATCGAAAAAGAATGAATAAAGAAACGGCTTTGGGTTTTAATGTTTTAATAAGTTTGCTAAGAAATCTATAGATTTATGGAAGTTTTACTCTAATATAGTTTCTTTTGAATGAGTTCCTGGGTTCGATTCGCGGGTCAGTCAAAGTGTTGTTGGGTTTTTCCATGTGGAATTTCTCAGTAGTAGCTCGGAGTCTGGATTTTGCCCAGTTGACGGCAATAGGCTCGCCCCCTGGGACGCCCCCTCGCCCCTCGCCCCCTCGCCTACATGGGACTTAAAAATAAATGGCGAAATATGGGTGTACCATAGATACACATCTGCCCTACCTTTCGGGGAAACAATACGTGATGTAATGTTATGTAGTTTCTTTTTACGGCAAGTCTTTTGTTGTAAAAATTTTAGAATCAATAATAAAATCATACTTAAAAGTTTGAGAATAGCTAGTAAAAAACTTAATGATTATTTTATTTTAATAAAAAAAAAATAAGTAATAAAAACTAAAACCCAACTACGACTGAAAAGGTATAAACAAGACACCACAGACAGACAAATTAAAAATCCGGGGTCACACGTGTTAGGGCGGCAAAAATCGAACAGATTACGTGTGACTCCGGATTTTTAATTTGTCTGTCTGTGGTGTCTTGTTTATACCTTTTCAGTCGTAGTTGGGTTTTAGTTTTTATTACTTAATTTTTTTTTTAATTATTTTGGTGTTATAATATATTTGGTGTTATAATATATTTTTGAAATGTGCTCATTAAGCCCTTTCATTTGATACCCAACATAGTACGATTAAACAATATTTTTTTTTTAGTTCCTGATTTTATTTCTTCTAGAGGGCGCCATTTTTAATTTAATTTGACGTCACATAGCCTATAACCAGCGGACAATCAAGACGTTTCTAACGATACCTTATTTGTCAAATTGTGATGAGTGGTTTAGAAGATACAAGGGAACAGATGAACATACATACATACATACATACATACATACATACCGGTCAAAATCATAACCCTCCTTTTTCTTCGCCGTAGTCGGGTAAAAAGGCACTCACTGAAATATTAATTTCAAAGCTTAATGATTATTTTTATTTAAACAAATAACTCGAACTAAAAATCTTTCACCGAAAAGTTAAATACAAAATCAAATGAAAGATTTTTTTATTTTTCGTTGAATTGAGCGAATGAATTGTGCCGAAACGAAATAACTGCGGTAGCATACCTATCTTTAAATCCGAATACAGCTTAACAATCCAGCATTGTCGATGAAATGTGTGGATTTTATGCCCATTTGTGAATTTAAAAACTGACGAGACCATTTTAAACGGATTTATACTATACGTAGTGTTGTGAAAAGTGGCTGGAAAACACTAAAAATGTTCCCCAATTTTTTATTAAATAGAAATAACAGATAAACAATGACATAAAACAGAATAATGATTAGTTTATTCTTTTTTCTTTAAAAAAAAATAACAGCTAAACAATGACATTCTGTCATTTTGTCTATTCTTCCGTCGACAAAATCCGTAGAAAACCCGTTTCTATGGGTGTCATGCTACGCGTGCAGCTGAAAGACATTCCGATCTTTTTAAAAACTAACTGAATAATCCACCTATAAGTTCTTAATTATTTGAACTGAAGAAGGGTAATCCCGCAGCTCCATCTATTATTATCGGACGCGGAACAAAACGGGTACTGTCAGCTTATTAAATAGAAATCCCTCGTCGGAATGGTTTTGCTGCATCGCCTTTTAGAGGATAATTTTATTAGTTTTTTAAAGTTCAGCCGGGGAAATGTTAATGAGGATATTGGGACTAATTACTCCGTTTTTGCGGTGATGTTGAACCCTAGATTTTTTTTTGTGAAGACTTTTTAGTTTAACTGATCTTGAATATTAAGCTCAACTCAAATTCAAAGCAATAAAGAGAAAAAATAATAAGCAAGCAAGTAATTGATTTGATCAGACATTTATTATCATAATTTTATTAACTTCTTTAACACTTACGTAATTCAAAATTGTGACACAAAATTGACAAATATTTGTATTGTTTTTGTATTTATTATGGGTCAAGGACCTGAAATAAATTAATTTTATTTTTTTATTTAAAGCATTAATCCATACTAATATTATAAATTCGAAAGTAACTCTGTCTGTCTGTCTGTCTGTCGGTATATTACCTTTTCACACCTAAACCACTGAACGGATTTCGATAAAATTTGCCAAGGATATGCATCCCGGGGAAGGACATAAGCTACTTTTTGTCGAAATACCATACGCACGCGGGCGAAGCCGCGGGCGGAAGCCAGTTTCAAATAAACGAATTACAGGCAATTTTGAATTGTCAAGGGGTCGGTCAGTCAGAAAGATGAAGCTAGTTGCCCATTCCAAAGCGTAGTAGGTTCCTATGGAGAAGAACGGGCAAGAAACTCCACGGACACTCTTTTAAATAACGGCTTAAAATTGTAAGGTAAGTATCTAAGAATTCTGCGTGTGTCGCGAGGGAATTATCCTGAGTGACTAATTAGAATCCTAATTGTCTTTACTCTTATCATACTTTCCTCATTTCCTTTCTTCCATTATATAAATATCAGTGGCGTGCCTAGGGTTCAAAACCAGGGCAAGCCGACAGATTTTTAACGATTTAAAAAAACAGACAAGTGAGCGATTTACGGATGAAGAAGAGTTCTACATATTATTTCAGGCTTCAGTACGGAATTGTCGTAAGCGCCATCTATTAACGAATGCGCGTAACCACACCGCTTCGCAGGACCTTTTCACCATAATAAGTTTGTCAACGCTTGTCACATAAAAATTATTCTATCAAAAGCCGCTAGATGGCCCCAAATTATCGATTTGTTGTTTTAACTAAATTTAAGTTTTAAGTCGATTGAAAATGTTAAATAAGATATTACATTGGGTATATAACATTTTTTATTTAACCATAATGACAATAGCCAACTCTAATCTTTATTTCAAAACGCCTTTATTTCAAAGAATATCTTCGATACGAAAATTATTGTGTTTTGTGATCTTGATGAGATGTATTCTAATAAGTGGTTTGTTTTTTAGTGGTTTACCAAAACTACAATTGCCATACAAACAACACTATACAAATTTTGATATCTTTCATGGCACCAGCTAGGCTACCTAAGTTTGGTCATACTCTTAACTTTATACATACTAAACAATCGAATGCCAATTTCAATATATTCTTCGACTGACAAAAATACCTACCTAACTGTTTATATTTCCGAGTTATAGTAATTTGGGGTTGATTACGGTGAAGCAAAGAGTTACTTATTGTCAGAAAACTCAATGTATTTACATACCTTTTCGAACACAATTTCCAAATTCACATTTTGATGATAAAAACACTACTAAGCATAAGGAATGACATAGCCGCAATAACTATCACATCATTTTAAATAATAAAACTAGGTAATTCATTACCTCAATTGAAAAATAAAATACTGATCTCAAAATATTATTTCAAAACAATAACAAATTGAGTCGCTTCGCGGACTTGTAACTCACTTTACGCGGGTCAACATCGCGGCTAGTGCATTTGCGCGAACTTCAAACACACGATTCGTTCCATTCATAAAAACTCAAAAGCCGGGCTTAAATATTAGAACATTTTGCAAAATAAGTACATTCTAATAGTATCGACAACGTACGCATTTTCAATGAAAAAATGAGAGGTCTAGAAGCTGGCTTCTGCACCGTTGCCGCAAGCGTGTGTGAGCGAGAAAGATGCAATGTACTACAGAATTGACGTCTTCATTCATGGATGCGATCTCGCCTAAAGCTATAGTGTTAGAGCGAGATCGCAACTGTGGCAGTTTGGCAACGGTGCATTGTTTGTACCTACTTATAGCGCGCGGCTGGTGCAGCGCGAAGTTTTTATGTTATTATTCTTATCAATTCTTGCGACATGAAGGATTGACTTGGAAGTATATAGTAGTTTTTTTTTTTTTTAATTGATTGTCTCAGTTTTGAAGGCAAGCCGGGCTTTTCAGCTTGTATGGCAGTACCGCCGCTGATAAATATTCAGAAAAGTTGCTTGTCCTGACTTGTACCAATATAGTTTGTATTAGCATAGTAGTGACGTGTTTTATAAAGCATTGCAATTCAACCAAAAAGTTAGCCTTCGCTTATTAGAATAAAGTTTAATATTATGGCTCATACAAGAACACAGAATGAGCCATTCAGCAAAATTGAGTTTCGATAAAAATTTTGCACAGGGCATCGGTAATTTGGTAGTCTGCTCAAACATCCCGCAATCACCAAAATCATCACCATTTCAGCCGAAAACTGCTGGACATAAGCCTCTCCCAAGCACCGCCACTTCAACCGGTTCTATGCTTCTCGCATCCAGCGGATTCCTGCGGCCTTTACCAGGTCATCGGTCCACCTTGTGGGAGGCCTTCCAACGCTACGTCTTCCGGTACGCGGTCGCCACTCCGGAACCTTTCGGCCCCATCAGCCATCTGTTCTGCGAGCAATGTCCTACCCATTGCCACTTAGGTTTGGCAATACTTCGGGCTATGTCGGTTACCTTAGTTCTCCTATATACCGATCTCTTAATTTTTTATTCGATCACGTAGGGAAACTCCGAGCATAGCCCTCTCCCGCTACTGCCACGCTTACATTTTTAAGTGGCGTGAGGTTATTTTTGTCGATATGAGTGGAGAAAGAACCTATTAATTAAATTTAATTTTAAGTTTTAATGTACTCTATCGATGTAAAAAAAAACATAATTATGTACGTGTAACTAACATAACTATTTTTGTTTCAGGGGACTACTCTCTAGACATCAAGGATGTGACTCTAGAAGATGACGGACTGTATCAGTGCCAAGTCAGCTCCGGTTATAACAGTAAGTTGACAATAATCTCTTCACAACAGGACAAGCTTTGCGTACAGTGCCTTATGCTGCACTTTGCTGTGCTAAGCTAGAAATAACTTTGAGCAACGCAGATTTTACGAGTCAGTACGTATTGCGTGAATGTGACACGATACGACATGCATGCGTGCAAACAAGATGGAAGATCGAGCGGGCAAGCACGCGGTTAGGTGCGAGTCTCCACAAATCGCGTGTCCGCTCTGTGTTTTGAACTAAGCGTAGCCACACAAAACGCAGCGCAGTATGTCCTCATTATAATGTAGGAGCGAGTTTGCTAGGTACATGGAGCGTAGCACAGCGCAGCTTAAGTTGTCAGTTGAATAGTTTTTTTTACTGTACTCTGGGCACCAATATTTTTATTGATCTACGTAACATTATTGTACCTAAAGTATTTTTCAACGGCTTGCCACACATATAGCAAGATACTTCTGTTTATTAGTTCACAAACAGTGATTATCTATTAACCCAACGTCAAATATCCAATTCAGTGAAGATCAGAAACCCTTATTATAGGACTCTTCGAATAACATCCAATATAAGCACATTGTATCGCTTTCATTTATTCTTATTCCAATAAAATATTATGGAAGAACAAAACTATCTGACAAGACAATAATTATTGTTTCTTCAAGTAGGCACGATGATACGTCAAGCTATAGGCAACTGTCCCACCGTTGGCGGTTAGCGGGTCCCACAGACAGGCGCTACGCGAGAGCGCGAAGACGCCGATCGATCACTCGCTAGTATGCATACGTACCAAGCGTGAGTCTTTTAGCGAGTGTTCTGCCCGCAAAGCGAGGGTCGCTGAGCGAGTACTCTCTCTCTAGCTCTTGTTGCTGCAACAAACGAGTATTTGCCGCAGTCGACGAACTATTCATATTATTATGTATTTTTCTTACTTACACGATACCTACAATCTCTTGTTCGTTTTGTGCACGCCGACATTAAAGGCATAATAAGAGATAGATATATTTCTCTTAACAACTACCTTATTTATGCAAATAAATGTTTTTTTTATTAATTTTTTTCTTGAGCGAGTAAATCGATGATAGCTCGTCGCTTGCTCGTCAGCGGTGGGACAGGTACCCTAGGGCAATTTCCAGTGTAACCTGACCTCTCATAGTATGCTCAGCCTATACATTGCGAGGTCAACTTATACTGGATTTTATACCTTGATAACGTGTGTACGTAAAAGTATGAAGATTTTTGTAGGTTCACTTATGAGTAATAATGAGAAATCTTCCGAAGACATTATGCGTATTGTAGCACATTAATATGAAGTAAATAGGGAGAATAAAGTTGTCTCAATAATGGGCAGAGGCATCATCGATTCTTATAGTAAGTGTCGTTATGAGAAACGATTGGCGTTATTGAAAGACAAATGGAATGTCTGTTTGTCATATTCATAGTTTGTAGTTTTATTTTATTTTTGCATTTATTGGTCTACCTATACAGGGTAAAATTTAATTCATGGGCATCCTCTTAAGGGGTCATTGTAAAGTTGTTCATTATGAACAACTTTCGCTATGGGACCAACACTGAAATCGCGAAAAAAAAACAGGTTTTCCCTACATTTTGACTACCCATGCGAACATTATCGTACCTTCGGTGCAACAAAATTACAAATAGTAAATTAAAAAATGAGCTGTTTTGACTTTTGTTTCGCTGCAACAGTCACAAATAGTAAAATTAAAAAATGAGCTGTTGAGACTTTGTTGCACAGAAGGTACGATATTTTTTTTTTATCTGCTCTTTCCTACGTCATCAAATGCTGCAAATGAACAGCTGTTTTTTTTTTCGCCATTTCAGTTTTGGTCGATAGATTTATACTGTGTTTTCGGTGTTTTTACTGTTAGGTGCGATGCACACTAAGGCTTCAGGATATGGACAATGGACAAAGTCGACGCTCTTTTGCTCGTCAATTTTATTGCATCTACCTCCCGTTCCCTAGTCGCCTGTATGCACTGTGCCTCAAATAGCGACATACGGGCCAACTGCCCCCTATGCTTCGCCTACATTGTCGCGATAACGCGAACAACACTTCGCACGCTCTCTGTTGTACAGCGAGACGTCGAGTGTGGTGCGAGAGAGAGCGCGATAATGTAGCCTTAGCAAGTTAGCATTGTAGCAGTATACTTCACAGTGGGAAGAAGATGGAGCTTTACGCCCTCCATAGCTCCATCTCTTTCTCACGCTGAAGTAATATTCCTCACACAATTCATCTAGCTTTTCTTTTCTTTGGCCGTCCTCTCCCTCTCCATTCATCCTTCAGAACGGTCTACTAGAACAAAACAGTCAATAACTTATTCAATCGTCGACCAAAATTTATATAACCTACAGAATTATTTAGGTCCCTTATCGCTGTCATAAAATAGACTCCTACTTGTTGACCACACAACATACTAACCAAAATTTGTCCTTCCTAGATGAACCAGCAATCCGCTCGCGCTACGCTCAGCTGACAGTGTTGGTTGCTCCCGAAGCACCCAGAATACTGAGGGGGGCGTTCATTGACGCAACAGAAGACCAGCCCGTTGAGATCGAGTGCGTGTCTTCAGGGGGGAAACCTGCGGCTGAAGTATGTCTCAGTTTTACCGTTTTTTTTATTGAATCTCTTTGTTATTCATCATAATTATTTTAATCCTGGAAATGGAAATTGGATCTCAAAATGACTGGCAAAATGATGGGTGAATGAAAATTTTCGTCACTATCATCGCTCTTAATTTTTTTGTACAGTTAGTTCCAATCCCTCAGGGCTTTGAAATTGCAGATGTTAAAAATAAGGCGCTTCTCCTTGTTGAAGAAATCTGTAACCGTGTTTTATTGCACTCGAATCTAGGGTCAAGACCTGGGCGCCTACCACCACCGCTTGAAGCTATATTACTTTAGTGTAGGAAAGAGATGAAGCTCTCTATGACGTATAACTCCATCTCTTTCCCCCACGAAGTAAGATTAAAATAATACTAGTGTAAGCCGTGGTGGTAGGCCTCCAGGGCGGAATATTCCTAGCAATGTGTAAACTGGTGCTCAACGCTGCAACGTTGCACACTAATATTTCTTTTTTGTGTTAAGATTACTTGGCTGGATGGCAGTCAATCAGTAATCAAGAAGCCTGTCAAAAGTACAGTGGAACTGTTACCTGATGGCCAGAGATATATGACGAGGTACGTATTCATTTACAATTATTATCATGATAAATGACTCAGTAGCTACTCCTACTTTTTTTCGGTTGGGAAATCATCAAATGACCTCCCGCTCTCGAGGGCGTGTCAGACTTTTACTGACTAAAACCCACCCGTGTTCCTTCAGTTGCCTGTTGCCAAGGTCCCGGTATCCTTTCGGACTTTCCCGCAACCCTGGCAGAGCTACTCGGAGTCTGGATTTGTGTCCGGTTAATGACTCGCTCGGGACTTGGAACATAACTGGTGAAATATGGATTTATTATAGGTGCACCTCTCGCGGGGCATACGCGTAATATTATGATACGTTTTATCTTATGGTTTAATGTTACATTAGTGGTTAAATGTTACATGACTGATGAGTCATGTAACATTTACCGCTAAGATAGATAGAATACTCTTTATTATGTACACCATAAAAATTACGGGCATAAATTAGAAATTTTACATAGGGTGACACAATGGGCGGTCTTATCGCTAAAAGCGATCTTTTACAGACAACCTTTGGATGGATTAAAGTAAGAAGGAGAGACAATACTGCAGGTAGTCAGTGGCGCTAAGCATCCTCTAATAACATTTCTCCAATGATAATGTCCAAATAAAACATTGATTTAAGCTGCAGCGTTCTCAAACACAAGCCTGATACAATCGGCTTTATGTCGTTTTTAGTTTTAGCTGCTTGCCGTTTAGTTAGATAGTTATTCGAGAAAGGGCTGTCTGCTATTATTCAAAACAAAAGGTACGGGTTCATGGTACATGCAAAGTCGCAACGGCCATGATACTTTTGTAGGTACACAGAACAGACAGCTGTGCTGCTGGGGAGTTTGTTCGAAAAGTGCTGATTCTCAGCCTAGTTTGAATAAATGACTTTTGATTTTGATTTTCTAGCTCTTCTAGATTATATTATTACATTTTAATTCTTCAGTGTCTCATCTTCAGCACAATATCCCATTATAAACGTAACTATCTAATTAATCAATTAAACAGACACCTAATACCATCTACTAATTAATAATTGTCAATCCTAGGTCGGTATTGCGGCTGACCCCAACTAAGGGACATCACAACCAGACAATAACGTGTCAGGCGCAGAACACGGCGGATAGGGCTCCGAGGATGGCCACTGTACATATTGAGGTAATTGTCTTTGTTTTTTTTGGTATTAGACACTTTACGAAGATGTTAAAGAAATATATTAAAGGTATTCGGTTTTGTTAGATAATTTTGGAGGAAGAGTGACGCAATAACTGCAGGCGTAGCATGAGCACCGTTTTGTCGACGGAAGAGTAGACAAAAATGACGTTCCCGGTAGACAGTACGACGGCAGCAAAGTAGAAAGAGTCAACTGCACCTTTTGCGAAATTCACTCTTTTACATAATTCGACTCAGAATTCTTTGTTTTGTCGGTTTTGTCATAGGATTTATCGGTTGTCAGTGTGATTTTGCCAGTAAGGATAGAAAACTTTCTTCCGAAATAGTCTACCTACAAAAAGACCTAGACAAAGATCGTTAGAAATGAAAGACAAAATGACAGATTGTAGAAAGATTTCTACGGTGGATGTCAAAACTGAAGAAACGAACTGTCACTTTGTATAGAAAAAGCTATGTCTATTCGTAGAGATAGAACGCGCCATGCTACGCCTGCAGAGGCTCTAGACAAAGTGATATTCTATCAGCGATAACGAGAATGGAAAAGGGAAAAATGTATAGGACTGACATTAGCTATCGAAAAGCTTATGTCAATCCTGTTAGAAATACGAAACGCTTTCGAAGCGGTTGTCACTTGTCTAGGCCCTCTGGATCTTAAAAATTGTCTGCATAGATTTTTATGGCTTTAGAAACGGTAACAGGAAGATGCATAATAATGAGTAAATGAGAAGAATTACCTAATTGCATTAATCAGCACGCAGTCTAGATCATTGGTTACTGCTGTAGCAATGCTGTTATGCTGCTGTAATGCTTCTTCTTTTGCTTTTTTTATGCTGTTGGGGCCTATAACTAGCCGTGGCCCAGTGGTGAGCAGTGGTGGCCCAGTGGTAACTAGGCCAGCCAGGCGCTTTACTTTGTGTAAATAATTTCATCACCTCTGCTCTCAAAATGATGAAGGAAAACATCGTGAGGACACCGGCATGTCTTCGAATAAAAAACTCAAAGACGTGTGACATCTACCAACCCGCACTGGGCCCGCGTGGTGGATTATAGCCCACTCCCTCTCGAATAGAGGAGGCCTGTGTCTTAGCAGTGGGAACATTATAGGCTGATTATGCAGAAGCTTTTGTTCAAGCTACATCACTGCCATTACATTTTTTAAACGTTTTAGTCATGGCAGGCTGCTGGGTGATGGTTCTTCGTTTCGACGAAGAAAGGTTCATTTTCGAGGGCCTGATTATCTAGACCTCTTCAGGGACGAAACGATCAATAGAAATTATAGTAATATTGTCAATAGCTTCAATTGCATTTGACCAAAGATCAATGTGTATCAATCGCATAAAAATTGACAATTTTAATTGATCGTTTCAGGGACCGTTTCCTATTAAAACTCTAAAATATTATCTAAAATAGAATTATAACATTAATCTTCTTCCCAGGTGAAATACGTGCCAAAAGTGAACATAACGATCAGCTCCGGTCAGGCTGGGGGCAAGATCCCTGAGGGGTCCGAGTTGAGGGTCCGCTGTGACGTGGACGCGAACCCCGCGGCGCAGATCTACCGGTGGTACGTGAACAACAACCCGGTGATTGGGGACTATGCTGATGAGATGGTGAGCATGATTTTCTAGCTTTATCTTAGATTCCTTATTTAAGGGCGTACACGTGGGTGACGTCACTCACGTATATCTTTATAAATTATAGCATAAGTTACTCAGTGATAATAATGATACTATTTTTTTTAATCGGTTCAGTAGCTTTTGAGTTTATTCATTACAAACACATTAATAGTATATTACTGTAGATCTTCAAAATCATTAAGATTGTTATTGATAGTGTGTTACCGTCTGTTACGCAATTTTCAACAGTTCAGTTTTTACTGCCATTTCTGTATTTGAAATACATAACTAATAAGGTTTTCCGTATTTATAACCTTAAAATCTGATTACAACCACATCTTTTACTATGCATTCTAACAGGAACATAACAAATAACAATTTCAGTATCTTATCTCAAGATTAACATAAAGGTTTATTTAAGCTAGCACTCTACGAGACAAATTGCGACATTAATGTCTGACAGCGCAAAGTGTACGCTTCACAGTTGAGGAGATTTCGCAATAAACGTCCGACACACACTGTAGTGAAAATAGCATATAAGTTTCAATGTAAAGAGTTTGTTTACAGTGTATTATTGGACCTAGTTATGTCAATCAGACCTAGGTATTATATTATGAATGTAGAAAAGTTAGCTGAATATAGGATTCCATATAAAGGAGTATTATACTTACAGGAGAACTTACCTACCTACCTTTTTTTTTTTTTTTTTTTGTGTGGGAAATCATCAAATGACTTCTACCGCTCTGGGCGGAGCGGAAGGGCGTGTCAGACTCTTACTGACTAAAACTCACCCGTGTTCCTTCAGTTGCCGTTTGCCAGGGTCCCGGTATCCCTTTCGGACTATTCCGCAACCCTGGCAGGCATCGGTCCTAACGGACCCCGTCAAGTGTGCTGACATCTCTTTGAGGCGCACGTGGAACACGATGCGCCATCGACCCAGGCCTGGTCCTTATCGGACGGCGAGCTACCCATTGCTCGCCGTCCGCAAGCCCGCGCCTATGGTGGCTTACCTACCTACCTACTATTCTGTTCACTTTTTAGGTTTTGTTAGAGTCAAGTGTCCTCCCCCCGAAACGAAACGAAATTAAAAGAAAAACGAATTAAAAGAAATTAACGAAATTAAAAGGAAACCTACGTTTTTTTTTTTTTTTTTTTTTTTTGTTAATTATTAATTCCATAAAATATAATGGTACCTACTATCAAAATCATAATCGATATATTTGAAGAATAACTTAGTTTATGCTTGTGATAAATTCATCCCAACTACGGATCCCTTCATTGTGCGTGGTACTACACGCACGTGGCCGTATTTTGTATACCATTTAAGGCTAGGGCCACGACATAGTTTTGCGATCCGTCTTGCGGCGCGAGGCGGCGCTCGAATGCTCCCGCGCCGCACTCCTCTCCGCAAGTCGCACTGCGGCGACTCACACGCTCTAAATAATTTCCAACATTTCGTTCTCGGCGCGGTCGTAGACGCAAGACGCAGGTCGTGCGAACGGCGTGATGTCGAGGCCAAGGGGTAATGTGGCAAGGCACAGAGATACCTGCTTTAAAAGCTGTAACAAATTATAACCTTTGTGCACATTATATAGATTTAGGGGTATGAGGAACAGGGGTGTAAAGTTCACTCATCCTCTATAGAAAAGGGAGGATGCTCCGACTAGACGGGTGTTGTGTCTGGTGGGCAACTGCCCAACGATTGACGTCGGGTTATTGTATATATGTCCATCACGCGTTAAACTCTAATTGCGTGATGCAGGATTTTGTGTGACGTCAGGTCTTTGATGCGATGAAAACAAAATCAAAATATTTTATTTCACATAAACCTACATGGGTACTTATGAAAAGTCACGTGTATTCCCATTCGTCCCACTGGCGTCGTCCCACTGGTGGGACGAACGGGAATTTAATAAATTATATTAAATTTATTCCCGCTAAAAATAAAATTACACTGAGAAAGTCAGTGGGACGAACGGGAATGATTTAGTAATTTTATTTTTATTCCCGTTGGTCCCACTGAACAATTTGAGTCTGGTTGTTGTTCAATTATACATTTATTTTTCCTAACTAATACTATAAATGCGAAAGTGAGTTTGTTTGTTTATTTTTTAGGTACACTTTCACACTGTAACGCGATAACGGCTGAACAAATTTCGATAAAATTTGGCACATGGGTAGACCATGACCTGGGTTTGGAGATAAAGTACTTTTTATCTCGATAGTACGTTTCATGCATATGAGACGGTATTCTGTTCATGACACGGTGTGCACAATTTCCGAGCTAACCTTACAAAAAGTACTAGGCTTGCATGAATTCACGATGGTATTTCAATCATTCGTTTTATCTAACAGAATTTGAATGACAGATAGTTAATTTAACACGTAGGACACTTTTTATCCCGGTAGTACGTTACAAGCATACAATATGGTATTCTGTTCACACCTTGTGCCCAATTTCTAAGCAGTAACCTAACAAAAAGTTTAAACAAAAATAAAATCACAGAAACGACTTTACGTAGGTATCGAAATAGACACTTGCATCCAAATCCTATTAGAAGCATAATACTAATGATTGAAATATTTTCGTGAATTCATGCAAGCCTAGTACTTTTTGTTAGCTTAGAAATTGTACACAAGGTGTCCTGAAAAGAATACCATCTTGTATGCATGTAACGTACTACTACCGGGATATTAAGTATCCTACGTGTTAGATAAACTATCTGACATTCAAATTCTATACGTTAGATAAAACTAATTATTGAAATACTATCCTTAAGTCATGCAAGCCTAGTACTTTTTGGTTAGGTTAGGTACTGCTCATAAATTGTGCAGAAAGTTTTGCACAGAATACCGTCTTGTATGCATGCAACTTACTACAGAAATAAAAAGTATCCTATGTCTTAACCCAGGTCATGGTCTACCCATGTGTCAAATTCCATCTAAGGGCATTTTCATATTAAATGGCGCGGGCTTTAATAAACAGCCTTTAAAAATTATTATTTCTTTTTAGGACTTTGAACTTTGAATTATTGTAAAAAAAAAAATGAAATGATTTAGAAATCATTTCAGCCGTTTTAGCGTGAAAGTGTACCTAACAAATAGACAAACAAACTCACTTTCGCATTTATAGTATTAGTTAGGATAAATAAGTGTATAATTGAACAACAACCAGACTCAAATTGTTCAGTGGGACCAACGGGAATAAAAATAAAATTACTAAATCATTCCCGTTCGTCCCACTGAGATAGTCAGTGGGACGAGCGGGAATAAATTTAATATAATTTATTAAATTCCCGTTCGTCCCATCAGTGGGACGATGCCAGTGGGACGAACGGGAATACACGAAAAGTCAGAACAGAAGCTAGGTGTACGGTATGCATCCGGTTAGACTAGAAGCCGACCCCAACATAGTTGGGAAAATTAAGGCAAGGTCGATGATGATTCACCAGGGAACACAGTCTATTTCCACATTTAAACTTCAACCAGCAAAGTGAACCTCCTTTCACACAAACACCACACAATAACAGCAACAAAGCAATAGTAAACTCGTTAATAAAGCAACAGAGAGCAATTCACGTTAAGTTAGCAATTCAACTGAATTTCACAGTGTGCGCAACTCATTCATGCATTAACTATACTATGCGATGTACTGAAAAATTTAATGTTTGCTGCAGTCATAAGCGCAAACGTACGGTTGTGTGGGAATTCAGAAATTAAATATTACATTTTGTAGGCAGCGAAAGGTGAACATAATGAGTTGTTTCTAAAGAATTTACACGTGAGTTTTGGTCAGCTTATGAAAACGCCCCGTTTTAACCGACTTCTTCAAAAAGGAGGAGGTTCTGAATTCATCTGTAATGTTTTTTTTTTGTGTGTTTGTTAAGCGACTATTCCGCCAGTTATGAGTCGATTTTCATGAGTCTTTTTTGTTTGGTCATGCTTCAGAGGTGGTCCCATATAAATTTTATTAACTTTCCTCGCGTAGTTTTTGAGTTAGCTTCAATATTGCGTATTTTTCCCACTTAGTCTTTAAGGACGATGTTTTAAGGTACTCCGTCACTATTATTTACATCGCAGGTAGTGATATTCGAATTTGTGTGCGGTAGGTACCACGACTAAAAAGTGAAAAAAAAAAATTAAAATAACAACCGACTTTTTTCTTGTAAAAAGTTTTATGAAACGTTGTTTTAAGATAGTCTTGGTTAACTGCATCGTTGGTCTAGTGGTCGCAAGCGCTACTGCTGAGCATGAGGGCCTGGGTTCGATTCCCGGGTCGGGCAAAGTGTAATTGGGTTTTTCCATCTGGAATTGGTTAGTAGCAGCCCAGAGACTGGATTTGTGCCCGGTTGGCTCGCCCCCTTACATGGCACTTAAACATAACTAGCGAAATGTGGGTGTACTAGAGGTACACCTCTGCCTACCCTTTCGGGGAGTACAGGCGTGATGCTATGTTGGTTAAGAATATAAAATAAAAATAAAAAACTGTAGACATAATTATACATTTATGCCATTTTTGCACAATTCATTTTGTCAACATCTAAAAACTAACTGTTTGGCTGTGTATCGAAGAACATCAACGTTCTTAAAATACGGGAGACCGAAACATGATTAAAATGTTGTTTAATATGGTGCTTTACTTTGTTTTAGATCATCTTCAACGTGACTCGGAAACATCACAATGCCGTCGTGAGATGTGAAGTAAGCAACTCCGTCGGGAAAAGCGAAGGGAATACCACGTTAGAAGTTACTTGTAAGTATATCCTTAGTAACCTCCAAGGAACCAAGGTAACCGACATAGCCCGAAGTATTGCCAAACTTAATTGGCAGTGGGCAGGGCGGGCACATTGTTCGCAGAACAGATGGCTGATGGCCGACGGCCGAACTCTCTAAGTTCATGTAAGTGCATTGAATGGCTATTTAATTAAATCAAAATCAAAAAAATCGAAAGTCATTTATTCAAACTAGGCTGAGAATCAGCACTTTTCGAACGTCAAAATCTCATAAGACAGTCCCCCAAAAACGCCCACCCTTCACCACTTCCTAGTGCTTTAGCTGGGAAGAAGAAGTGGCGCAACAAACTCCCCAGCAGCACAGCTGTCTGACATGACATTTGGCACTTTTATGAACTTAAGGAGTTGTATTGCTGATTCTAATGTTTATAATTATGTAAATCCATAATTGTTACGGCCGCAAATCATATTTAGATCAATATACAACCAGATACTGACCTGCAAATTACAAAAAACGTAAGAAAATTTGAATTTCGCGGGCCACCCTAGCGCATCCCCCTTAAGCAATTTTTATTTTAACCCAAGTTTCAGAAAACCTGAGTTCAATGTTATAGATCCGATAGGTAATAGATATCTAACCAAATCAAACAAAAATACGCGAACCGAACAATTTTTTTGACATTTTATGTATGCAAACGCGTCATACCCCGGTTTCGTAGTGGGCAAAATAGCCGCTATGTTTATACCGATGATACAACAACCATAATATTCTGCGCGGGCGCACAGCCTGTGACGTCATTGCGTTCTAAAGACTGATTTGTTGGACAGGAAAATGTATTGGAAGATCGGGAAAGTCAAACAAACGAGTAACGAGTTTTTCTGAAAATGTTGCTTTAAAGTAGAATTTTTATTGTTTCGTGAGTTTACAGACTCTAATCTGTTACACAAACATTCTGATGAAAACTGTGTTAGTTATTTCGTACGGCAGTCAAACTAATCCAAAGATGTGTCAAACCAAGCATTGAGCGGCAAGATCGCGGCAGCAACACGCGGCGTTTGCAGAACACATTTCTGCCGCGCTCGAATCAGGACTAAACTGACGAATTTCATAAGTGCCCATGTAGGCTTATGTGAAATAAAATATTTTGATTTGATTTGATTTTGATTTGAATGTTTGCTCGGCAGTACTGCACGGCATATCCGAGACACGCCGCGCACTTCAGTTTAGAACTAAAATGAAAGCGGTTGCCGTAGTTCTGCTTATAATTCGTCCAAACACAATTACTGACGAATGTTTGCTAGAAATGTTTGTGCGCGGCAAGTAGACAATAGCGTTCGTGCGCGGCAGTTTAAAGTAGCGCAGAAGACAATCGTTTAAACCACTACGGTAATTACTTCTTCAATTGATGGAATAGTTAGTTATAGTGGTAGAAGCCGTTGGTCCCGGCTGTCATTCGTTGATCTTTGACAGTCGTTACGGGTCGTCAGAAGCTCGAAAGTCTGACAACCAGTCTTACCAAGGGGTATCGTATGACCCAGTTACTGGGTTGTGGAGGTCAGAGGGTTGTGGAGGTCGCTCCATGTAAAATACTGGTATTCAGCTGCATCCAGTTAGACTGGAAGCCGACCCCAAAATAGTTGGGAAAAGGCTAGGCAGATTGATTGATGGAATAGTTATAAAATTACGTAACATAATATTCTCAAGTTGAAAAGTGTCTAATATTTGGCAATTCGTCAGCAAGTTTTAATAGCCTTCGCCACGTTATATTAAGACCAACCGTTAGGAGGGATTTCATGACCAGGCCCGGGTCGACGGCGACGGCGCGTTGTGTTCCACGCGCGCCTCAAAGAGATGTCAGCACAATTGGCGAGGTCCGCTAGGACCGATGCCTGCCAGGGTTACGGGAAAGTCCGAAAGGGATACCCGAACCCTTGGCAACAGGCAACTGTAGGAACATGGATAGGTTTTAGTCAGTAAAAGTCTGACAACCACTTGAAGATATCCCAACGACAAAAAAAAAAAGGTGTGATTTAATAGAATAGAAGAAGTCTTGCCTAGATTTTACTAGGACCCAGACAACAAGTGAAAATTGTTACTTTAACAGTCTTTTCACATTATCATTTCGTTCTCAGATCCACCAACATTCAGAACGCGGCCACATAACGTGGAAACTGACATCGGTTCAAGCGTAGTCCTCAGCTGTGACGTCGACGGTCAGCCACAGCCGGAGATCAGGTGGCTGTTCCACGAACCGGGACGGATAGGGGTAAGTGAATACCATGGTGGAATAACAGACAAAAGATTACTCAAAGCCAGGTTTGGGTTAGCTTGTTGATAGGAAATGTATGAGTTCAGCGATTTGCAATGTAACGGGAGAGCCAGCCCCAACCCCAGTGCCCTAGGATTCCACAGTGGAACGTACAATAATCCTTAAAGGCCAGTCATTTAAATTGCATTGTACTGATGTTTCCTTAGGATTCACCTTTTAGAAGTTAAATGTCAAAAACTAAAAAAGACTGACTGACTTGGAGTCTGAAAACTTCGGGGTTTTTCGAGGTCCAGGTAGCACAGGTCTTTCGAAGCTGCAAACTTGGTTTTACACTATCCTAACAATATTCCGAACAATTTGCCATTTTTCGTGACCTAACGCGATTTGTTTGTCTTCGGTCACTGGCCTGCCTTTGAAACGTCCCAAGAGTAACCAAATCGTTACCCTAAATACCTTTATCGTGCCATATTTCTGTTTACCTACTATCATATGTAAACATAGAATAAACAAACGGGAATCAATCTTTCCAGTTTTTTGTATATTTGTTGATGAATAAGTGTATTCCATTTCTTTTCACAACATTACGTCAAGTCTATAAGTATTCACCCGGATGACTAACATTGGATCAAACCGCAAAAACATGTGGTAGAATTAGATCCCTCATCATTATTATTCTGAAACTATAGTATAACTAAGAGATTTGTACTGTCTGTGTGGTCCAGATGTTCAGAATATTCGAGAAGTCTAGACTGAACTAAGATATTGAAATACCCAAGGTTGCCTGCGCGCAAGAAAAGTATCCGCGCGGCTGAAGTCGGAACTAATTGAATACCGCCGTCTTTGTCGTATAATAATGTAAGGTTTTAAATCTTATTACTATTAATAAGATTTAAAATTATGATTAAATTATAAATTACGAGTTAATATTTTCAATATTACAGCATAGAATTAAGCACCCCAGCGCCACCAGTCCCGCGCAGACATATCTTGCGCGCAATAAACCAGGATTGCAAACTTTTACTTATTTCTGAAAATATTTGTTACGGCAAAGAAATATATTGTTATAAAAGTGATCTTTGCAAAACGAGCATTAAATGCTGGGAAGAATTTTAAATTCTCCTTTGCAAACTGCAAATCATATTTAGACAACATACAACCTGATACTGACCGGCAAATTGCAAACAACGTAAGAAAATTTAAATTTCGCAGACAGTGTTAGACAGTGTTACGTGAACGTGTGCTATTTCCAGCAGGTCAAAGGAAAGGCTCCGAACTTGAAGGTCTACGTGAATCGGGAGACAGCTGGACGGTACATCTGCAAGGTCATCGAGGAGGGGTACCCTGAGATCGAGAGTGAAGCCACCATTTTTATTAAGAGTAAGTTTCAGTTCAAGTTAAAGTTGGAAAATGTTGGTATGTAAAGCTCTTCAACGACAAAAATATGAATCAATATTAGTGTCATGCTCATGACAAAGCTGCATTACAGTTTAAATAAAATAGACTTTCTAATTTATCTATTTCAAAGTAAGGAACATGCAATAGTGTCTTTGACTTTTTAAATTACTTTATTGTATGACATAAAAAAATAAAATATTTTTTTTTTCAGTAAACTTAATTATCTCATATCATGAAAGTTCACAACGAGCGATAACCTTGTTTATTTTGAAAGCCAGTTTTATTTACCTTACATTAATTTTAGTTTTGAGCTTCAATAATGTTCGAACGAATGAAAAATAATAAATAACGAACTTTATAGAAATAAGAGGAACAGGGTTGTAAAGTTCAGTCATCCTCCATAGAAAAGGGAGGATTCTCGGACCAGACGGGTGTCGTAACATGTGAGAAACTGCCCTACGATTGATGTCGGGAAGTTATGTAATGCTGATCGCGCGGTAAACTCTACTTGCGCGATGCAGGATTTCGCATGACGTCAGTTACCAGTATTAACCCCTCATCTTTTCTTCCTACACAGGCGCACCAAAGATCCTTTCAAACAGGACCCAGTTCGGCATGGAGGGAGAAAGCGTTAGAATAGAATGTGCTGCTCGGTCAGTACCTAAACCTGATGACATCAGGTGGTACTTCGAAGGTCGGGAGATCAGTGTGATTCAAGATCCGGTAAGCCTGTTTTACAATCATCATTTTAGCATTGTTTAACTGCGACGACATATCAAGTTATACATTTCCAGTATAAGCTGACCTATAATTGAGCGAAAAGCTTGTATAAAGTGAGCTCAACTTATACCTACTGTGTGTACTCCTACAGGATCATGGAGGCTTATGCCTTTACCCAGCAGTGGGTAATTGGGGCTCAAATCATGATGATGAGCCCTACAAACGGTTGTCAATGAATTTCAATATCATGCCGCGATTCATGTGGCTACGGTACTGGCCTAAATAGATTTTTTCGAAGAAACTCGTGGTCGCAATGTAACCACGGTTATTTGAACATAAGAAGGCAATACCCTAATTGACTTGAATGGCTTCTGAGGGAACCACTGTAAGTGTTCATGCCTGACCAGGGGGCAACTCTCTAAATCCATCTACGAAGATGCGGGCTCGTCCGAAAGTAGTTCGAAATTTCGGAGTGAACCTAACCTATACCTTTTTTGGACGGTTACTGTCAAATCGTGTTGTCATTCATTCTTAGGTCGGGCCGCAAACTAATCTTGGTGATACGGAGGAATCGCACATAACTTCGACCGAAACTACGAAATTCGTCATCAGGGAATAGACCTCCAGACCTACTAATTCAAAAACATTGAGCAGTAGTTTACACTTTGCAGATATTGAGGCTATTTTATCTGTACTTCCTAAATAGCTGTCTTGGAAAGTTAAACCTCATTCGCAAGAACAAGCTAACACTCGGCCACAGGTCGATGTTACCCCACAAAATTCCTAATCTAAATCGTTTTACAGGATTACGCAACACTAGAAGAATCTTTACCAGACGGCGTGATAAAATCAAGCCTGGTGATCAGAGCCAGCCAATCAAAACACTATGGACAATACAACTGCAGCGTCACAAATGAATATGGAAACGCTAATGCTGCTATCATGTTGAAACCTTTGAGTAAGTGTCAGAACAGTCTGTTTTTGATTTGACATTTGTAGGTTTCTTTCTATCATATTTTATACTGCCCCGTTGGTCTCGTGGTCGCATAGTGCGACTGCTGAGTTTGGAGTCCTGGGTTCGATTCCCGGGTCGGGCAAAGTGTTATTGTGGTTTTCCATTAGGAATTTCTTAGTAAGCCCGGAGTTTGGAAGTTGGCGGTGTGATACCTTAGTGTCTCGCTGCGTACGTTAAGCCATTGGTCCTGCGCCTGATCTCTTGCCGGTCGTATCGGGTTGCCGTCCCATCGAACTATGCCAGTGAGGGAAGAGAGAGTGCACCTGTGTCTGCGCACACACTTGTGCACTATAATATCTCCCGCGCCGAAGGCTAGTCTCCGTTGAGATTGGCCGCCGTGGCCGAAATACGGTCTGGAGTATATCACAGTTTGAAGGATTTTGTAGAAAATTCCTAGTCAATTGCTTTATTTTTTATTTTTTTTTATTTTATTAGTTTGGAACAACAAACAGCTACATTATGGGATATTACAACATGATAACATAAATAACTTAAATAATAATATAGCCCACAGCGCTGTTCACAGATTACCATTAATGACTAAACTTTAAAATTGCTAGGAAATAAGCTGTTCATGCAATAAAACACATTATAAGAATAAAAAGAGGAGAAGTAGAGAGTTATACCTACTAATTATGAAATTACAAAACCAGTGTCTCATACAAAAGTCTGCGAAACTTTAGCATGGAGCACGTAAATATGTCCAAGTGGTCGAATTCTGCATTGTATGATGCTGCCATTCGCCGAATTGGTGAACGCTCGCCAGCATTAGATCGGGAGGTACCTATTGCAAATAGTGTACCTGCACGCACCTGGCGTCTATGAACAGTTCTGGGGACTGCATAACACAATACATTATAATGTAGATACAGTCAAATTTGCTATTAACAATATTATACAAAGTCATTGCTTCTAATTGTTTGCGTCTGGAGCTCAGCGTCAGAAGTTTGTATTTATTGATTTGCTTAAACAATCGTCTGCTCGGCACCGTTCATTACGCAATGAACGTTGTTGAGTGTTGTCAAATGAATGGCATTACCATTGTGTATTATGCTATTACCCCACTATGTTAAGATCACAAATCAAAACTACATCGGATATCTATCTGGATGGCATTAAAATTGAAATCGAAAATCAACCCGTGTAAATATTACATTGTATTTTTTTTTCATAATTATTGTTTACTAGCTGCGCCCCGCGGTTTCACCCGCGTAACTCTCGATCCCGTGGGAATAACGGTATAAAAAGTATCCTCTGTCCTATTCCAGGTCATGGTCTACCCCTGTGCCAAATTTCATCCAAATCCGTTCGGCCCTTTTAGCGTGAAAACGTAACAAACAGACCCATTCACTTTTGCATTTATAATCTGTACTAGCTTCCGCCCGCGGCTTCGCCCGCGTGGTATGTCAATAAAAAGTAGGTACCCTATGTCCTTCCCCGGGATTCCATCTATCTCTTTGCCAAATTTTATCGAAATCCGTTCAGTGGTTTAGGCGTGAAAAGGTATCATACAGACAGACAGACAGAGTTACTTTCGAATTTATGTAAATTAGTATGGATGACTCTGTATTAATACATTAAATAAGTACTACGAAAGGAACTTCGTTCCAACCGGAGACTTTTTAAAATTAATATTGAAAGCCCGCGCTTGACTACTAGGTATCTCACCTAATGGTAAGCGATTTTTGATACGCTAAAGATTCTGACGGTCAACTTTCTTTCCAGAAACCCTCCCCCTCTACATTATTCTAATCGGGGTGACCTCCGGCATCATAATCTTCTCTGCCTTCATCATTCTCGTAGTGGTCTGCCATAGAAGGAGACGGAAGAAGGGTCAGATGAATGAGAAGCCTGACGTCACGGTGACCACAGGATATGTTTATAACAAGGAGAGTGACAGGAGCTCTAATATCAGTGACCTGAAGCTGCAGCTGCCGCAAAGTGATGGGAGCTATGAGTTGGTGAGTTCCAAAGACCTTGACAGTGGTATTGTTGTGAATATCTTTTACATTGATATTTGATTTTGAAGTTTCGGTAAAAGAATCATTATAAAAATCTTTGTATTTAGTACCAAATATTTTTTTAATGTTAGTATAGCATTAATTGTCTACATAGATAGACGTGATGTTATGTATGTACGAGGTCCCCACCTATGAAATCGGCGTTTTGTATGGGGAATTTTAAAGAAGTTGCATTTTTCATACAACATTTTTTAAATTTATATAACAACCATGAACACTAATGTTTTAAAACTTTTATGCACAATGTTTAAAAACTAAGATAACGTATGCCACTTATATTAAGCGACAAAAATAAGTTCTGGCTAAGTTAGAAAAAAAATAGTGGTCATTTCTGCTAACAAAATTAGGAGTAATTTTTAAGGTATTTCTTTTGTTTAGAAAACTGTAAGTAATAAGGTTTTTTTTACTATTGGTAGTTGTCTATGATGGTCATTATTCGATATAATACCAAGCAATTGATGAATATTTTAAATCATATAAATGACGAGGTTCTCTATTTGTGAGAAAAAAACACCAATTTCATAGGTAGGGGGACTCCAATAATATTTAATCCGTAGGCTTCAAATCCAAAGTGAAACTTTAGTCCTTCTAAATCTGGAAATAGATAACATTAATTATTTTATCTTACTCCGGGCAATACTCCGAGTTGACATCCGATAGCTTTTAAGACATACAATATGTATGATGTTCTTTTTATTCGTTTCCTCCAAGTTATGCATTCTTCCGCACTCAAAAGCCAGTATAAACCAGCGTCTTTCCTCCCCAGGACTACACAAGCTCCGACCGTTCAGACAGCAAGCTGCACGCAGGTCTACCGCTGGCGGGACCTGTGGCTCTGCCGAATATGCGCCATGATGACCCGCTGATGCAGTTCCGGTACAGCAACGATTACTCCGACCCAACGTATAGTGACCCTTATTTTAAGGTTAGTGACAATCATCCATACTACATACCGACGCCTTAAAGTGAAAACCTCGCAAGTGTAAAATTATAAACTTTTCAGGAGGAAGAAAAACAGCGTGCTGTAAAATTTTTGTACGGCGTCTTTTACTTTTTTTTTATTTATTAATAAGATAAAAAACATAAAAGACGCGGTACAAAAATGTTATGATTTTTTATTAAATAAATATTAATATAGTAGATATTAATTCATAAAAAAACATAAAAGACGCCGTACAAAAATATTACAGCACGCAGTTTTTTCTTCTTCCTGAAAAGTTTCTTCTAAACCTACCAGGTTTTCGCGTCGATACATAATTATATTAAATACGCAAGTAACTCTGTCTGTTTGTCTTTTTACGCCTAAACGGCTGAACGGATTTCGATGCAGTTTGATACACTGGTAGACCATGATCTGGGTTATTACTATGGATATTTTGATCCCGGTAGTACGTTCCCGTAGCGTAATTTCTGACCTCCACGCGTACGAAGTCGCGGGCAAAAACTTGTCAATAATCAAGCCTCTTTTCTAAAAAGACCTATTTTAGTTTCAAAGCGAATTTAATATGTAGATCAAAATCGAAAACTGCCGCTCAGAAAAGCACTTTACTAGACCATAATGTTTTTATTTTTACTTTTATGACAAAGAAAACCTCAGCTAATGTTACTTCAAAAGAAAAACTTATCTTCACAAGCTCGAATTCAGATCAAACTACAAAAGAGAAAAAGAAACCGATTTGACAGTCGCAAGTTATCTGAAATAATTCCTTTTGTATGTAAACACAGCAAAGTAGGTGCAGAAATTCCACTTTATACAAAAAACTAAATTATTATTATACGGAACTGGTAGGGCGCAGTCGTTTTTAGTCACTTCCTTACCTACCTTTTACCAAGTTGTGGCGGCATCTACAGCACTATATGCGAAACTACGTATCACAATGACGTCACCCAAAATCCTGCATCGCGCAAGCAGTGTTTACCACTTGACTAGTATTATTTAAGGAGTATCTTTTCATACACGAAATCTCTTAAGGGGTTATTGTACCTACTCATCATTATGAACAACTTTCACTATGGGACAAAACCCGAAATCGCGAAAAAAAAATCTGCTATCCCTACAAATTTATGTTCGCATAACTCGTCAAAATTTTGGGAATAGCAAATTTTTTTTTTGCGATTTCAGTGTTTGTCCCGTAGTGAAAGTTGTTCATAAATTGATGAGTACAATGACGCCTTAAGAGATTTCGTGTGTGTAAAGATACATCTTATAATACAAGGTCCCGACATCAATCGTCGGGCAGTTGCCCACCAGACATAACACCCGTCTGGTCGGAGGATCCTCCCTTTTATATGGAGGATGACTGAACACCCTGTGTTCAGTATACCTCTATCATTTGATAAATTGTTTTTCATTAGCTAAGAATTAATACTCTTTCAATAAATTTTACATCTGATTTACATCCGATTTCATTAAATATTTTTCTAAATAAAATAAAAACTGAAGTGTTAATCGATATTCGTTGTCTTTCTGAACCTATCTTGCATTATAACCTACTGCGGTAAAATAAAGGTGGTATTACATGTTTCATGGCAGAGCCCCGCGGGCTACGTGTACGACTACCCGCAGGGGTACGCCCCCCCGCCCCACCTCCGGGTACAGTCGCCCCCCCTCGACCCTCCCAGTCGGTAAGTACATGATTATTTTATTTTTATTTTCTTTATTGTCGGAGTTAGAGGGGATTTAGGGTCGTCACCCACTTAACGCCATGGTAACTGGGTAAAGTAGCCTATTATGATCGCCTTTGATTTTTTCAAATGGTTCTGTTATGTTTTTTTTTTAATATTTGTTCATGTAGCTACCCGTAAAAAACAGACTTGTTGGTCTTAAGGTACTTAATTGTCTACCTAAAATAAAAAATATTTAAAATGGCGTCAAAGTACTCTGGTTTTGGCCAGAACGACGCAGCCCTCAAATAAAATGTTACATCATTAATTTTATAGTGGACATTACTGATATCGGTGAAGGAAAAACATTATGAGTAAATAGTTGTACTGTCAATGAGTAATATTTGTATATTTGTAATTCCGTTCTCGAAAACGGCTCTTACGGGGGCGAAAAATCTAGCTAGGACCTCATATCTGGGAAAAAATCGTTGTCTCGATTTTCACCCGAGCAGAGCTCGGTCGCCCAAGTACTTATAACCGTCTGTAAAAATATAAGAGGCGTATATTTTAAACGATCTTGAGGAGCTCGTGGCTAAGTAATAACAGCCGCGCGGGTCGATCCATCAGGTTAAGCTACGCTTGCCGGGGTTGGTCCGTGGATGGGTGACCATCTTTACATATCGAGACTCCTCTGTGCCTCGGAAAGCACGTTAAGCCGTTGGTCCCGGCTGTCATTCATGGATCTTTGTCAGTCGTTACGGTTCGTCAGAAGCCCGAAAGTCTGACAACCAGTCTTAACTAGGGGTATCGTATTACAGTTCGATTCAAACTTAATGGCAGCTCGGAGGTTAGCTTTTCACTGCGCAGAACCCCACCCGCTGACCCACGAAATTGTTACTGCGCAGCGACTCGCCTCATGTTCCGAGCCGCCAATAAGATTGAATCGAACTGTACCCAGTTATTGGGCTGTAGAAGTCAGATAGGCAGTCGCCCCATGTAAAATACTGGTATTCAGCATCCGGTTAGACTGGAAGCCGACTCCAACATAGTTGGGAAAAGGTCAGGCAGATTGATTTTAAACGATCTTATTCAGATGGTTAATAGTTACTTGTTTATGTGACAGCCCTCATGAAAAATGTGTTTTTCTTTAGATTTTTTCGCGTTCAGATAGTTTTCGCGAGATGTTCAAATTGTATTTTTTTATGTGAGGATAAAGTAAAATCCTATTCGAGTCGCGTTATTGTCAAGATGTGTCATTGTAGCGAATGAGTTTAATCTCCATATTTTGCTACAATATATTGTTGTGTCTGTTCTAAGTTATAAGCGTTTGCGACACAAAAATATTAAGTAAGTAATACTTTTGTGTAGACAAATTATTTTCAGATTTGGTTAAAAACTCTCTAACTGCAAAAAATTAAGGCAAAAAATTCTATGCGTTTAGAGCAGTGATGGCCCAGTGGTAACCGCGGACTTACCGAGTTGTAGGTCGTGGGTTCGAACCCAGACAGGCGCTTTACTTTGTGTAAATAATATCATCACCGCTGCTCTCATAACAGAAAACATCGTGAGGAAACCGGCTTGTCCTAGAACCAACAATTCGAAGACATGTGACATCTACCAACCCGCACTGGGCCCGCGTGGTGGATTATGGCCCAGTCCGTCTTTGAGAGAGGAGGTGTCCCAGCAGTGGGAACATTATAAGCTGACTATGCTATCAGTTTACGTTCTCGTTTTGTCTTTAAGTTCGGTAACACTTTGGCAACCTTATAAGATGCCGATTTATATACAAAGATGAGGGTAAACATTTTCCATTGCTGACTATTTTCCAACTTAGCGTGAATTTCACCAATAAAACGGAATGCGATCAGCGCATCTAAACCGCGTTCAAGAACTGTCAGTGTCAATATTCCACAATAATTATGACATTGACAGCATAATGTCAGTTTCAATATTCCACAATAATTATGACATTGACAGTAGGTATACTGTCAGTGTCAATTTTCCACAATATCACTGACAGCGATGACTGTAATCGCGGTCAAGTTCGGTGGAATTCATCCTTAAATATATAAAAAAATAAGATCGAAATAAAATATGAAAACGTCACAAACATTTATTGAATTAATACAGTTCCTATACAACAAAATCGTTTACAAAACACAATTCCTGAACCACATTCAAAATAAGCTCCAATTCTAAATACTAAACCAGATCTGAATCCTATGTTAATACTCGACAACAGAGCTCCCTACCACGTATCATCAAAACTAAACGATAAATTCCCTTTCCTAGGTCTTTGCAAGGTTCACTGACGCGCAGTATCGACACAGCATCGACACTCCCACTGTCAACCGGCAATGGATCTCAAAACAATACTTTACAACGAACGACCAAGTCGCCAGATGAGACGGACGCGATTAATAATTTGGGGCTTCCTGTCAGTGACGGTAAGTGCAAGTTCAAAGTAGAAGTTGATAACTTTAGTTTTGTTGGAAATTGTGCTGTATATTAAGTACGTAGTTGCAGTTGAATTATTGTTTAACATAATATACAGTTAATTCAGTAGGGTACTGTTCCACTTTCACGATCGACATCGTATCGATGTCTTGATCAAGGTCACCACGTGGGTGTTTACACTGAAAGATTAGTGGTTGCTGTTTGTAAAAGACTTTGAACAACAATTCTAGAGCAATGAAACGACAATTCTAAAAAAACCCGAAGATTTTAACATAAAATCAGGCCCGTATTTGCCCGAAGGGTTAAGGCAGACGTGTATCTAACCTATAGTACACCCACATGTCGCCAGTTATGTTAGGGTCCCATGGAATAGGGGGCGAGCCTATTGCTATCAACCGGGCACAAATCCAGTCTCTGGGAGAAAAGGGTAGCATGATATTTATTGCTGCACTAATGACTCTTCTTTTTCCCTCATAACTGCAATAAGTATACCTACAGTACTACCAAGTGTACTACCAAGACAAAATTATTTCGCTGCGGATTTTTTTTTAGCTTAGGTATAACGTAAAAAATATCACCATTAAAAAAGAAAAAGTTTTTTTAATTTTTTTATAGTAAAATATTCACAAAAAATATTAAATTGATACGGAAAATTCTATTTAATTTTGTAAATATTTCAGTACTTACTTATGTAACTTTCTATGTATTTACTAATATTTTTTATATGTACGCTATTGCGGGTTTACGGGAACGCCCTTTGTTAGTTAACATCTGTATATAAATATCCAGTAATTACAAAATTATTATTATTTCAACAGCGCCTCCGACACCTATATACGCCCAGCCTAATGTCAAACCACAGCCGAATGTGGATCTTCGATACTCAGCTACCTACGGCAATCCATACTTGAGGAATAGTAATATTGGTAAGTTCAATTCATTCTATAACTCACTGTAAAATATTTTAGGGTACTTGTCCAGATGAGGCGTTTTACGCTGGACAATTGATTGGTTCATGTTTTGTTTACGCGCGAGTAGCGAAATGCGCTACTTCATGTGGACGGAATGTATGAACCACTAGTAGGTACCTACCTCACAATCACGCAATTGTTTGCGAGTTGACTCGCGCGTAAAACGCCTCACCTGGACAAGCTTTAATTTTTTATCGTTATTTGACGTGTTCTTGTTCCTTTAAAGATCGAACGAACACAGCTTTACGCCACTTTATCACAGAGTGTCGTGCTAAGCCACTGTACCGAGTTGAGCTTTTTGAAGTGTCAGCATACAAAATGAGCTTATGTTGTAGAAATACTGATTATTAGGCTTTAATAAATCTCTATTACACACAAATGAAAGATAATTTAGTAATTAGATTATGTTTGGGTAAGTTCGGCTCTGGGATAAGACCGTACGAAACAATATTCTGGCTAACGCAGAAAAGAGTATTCTATTTTTAACCGACTTCAAAAAAAGGAAGAGGTTATATTTTTCATGCTGACAACATTATGGTCTGTGCCTTTTTATTCTCTCCCAACGATCGAGGCAGAATAAAATGGCTGAGAATTTGGTTCGTACGGTGTTAATCCAGGCCCGAACTTACCCCAACATACATTACCAATGTTGATACACACTATGCTTGTAACGATTCACGTTAATAATGCAACAGATTGGGTTCGAACTGTTGACCTATCGCTTGCCAGTCTGACGCCAGAAACATAGGCCTATCGCTTGCCAGTCTGACGCCAGAAACATAGGCCTATCGCTTGCCAGTCTGACGCCAGAAACATAGGCCTATCCTATTACCTTCCTCGCGGTCTTTATTTACAAAACTTGAATACTTTTTTCTCCATGCAGGTTACAACAGTCAAGTACACACAGCCAAGCCAGCATCGACTCCTGCGCCGCCCCCCTACTCGGCGGTCAGAAACTCAGTCGTTTTACCTACAGGTAAATAGGCGTCAGGGTTAACGGGTAAGCAGTGTTCCTTATAGAGAATGCTTTACCTTTCATTTTGAGAACATTACTTAGGTGACATGTCGCTTATTTTTAGTTTTATGAGTTTTGAGAATCCCTGTTTTGATTTCTTAACTCTGTATTTTTTTTCTCGTGATTAATCACGTTAGTTGACGCAGTATAAAGAAAAATAGCATGCGTTCCTTCTTTTAATACTACTATACTATACCCTAAAGAATTCGAAAAACAAATAAAATAAAATTATTATCAATGATTATTTAAACATTGATTGAAACACAATACTTACGTATGTAGTACAGGATGAAATTGAATTCATGGGCAACTTCTTAAGGGGTCATTGTAGTCTAATCGCGAAAATAAAATCAGCTGCTACCTACATTTTGACGAGCTATGCGAACATAAAGGTAGGAAACAGCTGATTTTTTTCGCGATTTCAGGGTTTGTCCCATAGTGAAAATTGTTCATATGAATTAAACACCCTGTATTTATTTGATTACATTTACTAAATAACACAATAAACCGAAAAAAAACTACCGAACATAAAATCACAAGAAAATTGCAAAAAAACAACAAGACTGTACAGTCTTGTTGTATATTCGTAGTATTTTTTTATTAGACTGTACCTGCATAAAAAAACACACTTCGACTCTGAAATAAATTAAAAATTCAACTATACTCGTTACGAAACCATACAACAAAATTCAGAAATAAATAAACACTAAACAATACCGAGTCTGCAAAGTTATATTGCTAAGTTAGACCATCGTGAGCTTAATTCAACTCAATTGTTTGTATTTAGAACTTGAATTACGATCGATCTTAGCCGCAATGTGTTCGCAAAGTCACATAAATCTAATGCATTCAAACTGGGATACTTGAATTATTTATTGGGCTAACTTAACTTGCTACTTGTAACTTAAGGTACCGGGTTTTTGTATTGAGGGATTGAGTTCAGGGGTTCGGAAAGGTATATTTTTGTGAATGTTTCTGGGAATTTGTTGTTTTGATGAACGAGAGGAAATAAAATACAAGTATTTTTTTTTTACAAAAGTAGGTTTTTTTTTTTTCTTGAGTTTAGGAGAAATCTTTACTGTATCTTCGTCAACGGTTAATTTTATAAGACTGTTTCTTTATTGAAAAAACTGTTTGATAACAGCAGTTTCATTCGGGCGTGGGCGTGGATACTGTTAATGATTATATTATATTATTATGAACACAAAAACTTTAGTAAGCCATTTATGTTATGATAATTATAATAATTAATAAGTATTTCAAATCACAAACGAAACAGAAAAAAAAACTAACTTGTAAAATAAAACCAAGTAACTAACAATTCCATCGCACGATTTTTCTTAACATTATTATTAAAAGAGCGTGTCACGTTTTTTATTAAAATAAATTTTTACTTAACACCGTGCCGGAACTGGCTAGTTACATAAAATATCTCGTCCAATTTGTATTCCGTATTAAAAATAATAAATGACCTCTCTGTTTTAAGTTGAACGGTTTTTTCTAAATATCACTTAAGTTAATTGTCTTCATTTTTCACAGGTAATGGCGGCCAGCCCTCCCAAGGAACCCACGTATAGCGCAGGCATGATGTTTTGAAGCTTGCGTAAAAATGGACATTTATTTCAAATACGGCTTGATAACGCTGTATATGTAACATACTATGTTCCTAAATGTTAAATGACTGAGGTGTATATACGATAGGATAAGTCTGAAGACTTGTTTAATTTGTTAATAAAAATGATCGAATAATTTGTTACCTTGGCTGGATAAAAAGAGAAGGCTATTTTTTTTTTTTTTGCAAATAAACAATGATTTTGTGTACGAAAAAGAGAGCAAATAAGTACTGCTTGGATTCACTTCTATCGGTATTAAAATGAAGTGTGTCGTAACTTCTCTTTTTCATCCGGCTAAGTACTTATTTCGAATTATAATGACTTGAATATAATTTATTGGATTTCGAAAATTACGAAATTATGTCGACTTTGTCTGTGTTAATTATTTCGAAAATGAACTGTAAAATAAATCTATTGACAACACTTTTGCTTTGTGTTTTTTTATAAAATAAAGTATATTTTTGTAAATACAATGCATGAAAAAAATAACTTTTCTAATTTTTGTAATTAAAATATTTTTGTTACGATCTGTATATATAATTATATCCGCATTGTATGTGTGAATTTTATTTAGTTTACAGAATTTTGTTATTTATCCAATCCGAATAGTTAGCTCGTTACGATTGCTCAATAAATGAATCGATTAAGTATCGATTTTTTTATAATTCCAATTTTTTTCCAATTTAGTATAATTCACTTGTTATGTAAACTATACAGACTGAAAATAAAATATTTTATAAATTTTATTAAAAAAATTATATAGTTGTAGCGATTTTTGTGCTGAATCGGAACGAAATAATTTCTAACACTCTTGTTACTGTCGCTTAGTTATTTTCAAACTTTTTACGACAGAAAACTTATTTAGATAGACTAAATATATAGCTAAAATGGTCAATGATGTAGGAAAATCATATTTTCTGTGATAATTGTATAGTGAAAAGAAATTAGGATCGCATCTTAATAGTTCCATATAATAGTTAAGATTCCGAACAATGTGTGACGACCTTTAAATCTATAGTTTTAAAATAATTATAAATTTCGTGTGCCACTTTTAATTTTTACTCTCAATTAAAATGTAAATATAAAAAATAAGTTACGGGACAAGCTTTACGAGAAAAATCAGCACCTCATTGTATGGGCATAATAATGGCAAAATAACTTTTTTGTTGTTAGAAAAAAGAAATAAAATGTATAAAAATATTGCATGGTACAGTGTTTTTGTTTTTTGCATGCGAATATTCTTTGTCATTATTTCTAAATGAATAATGATGCTATCACAATAAAACTTTTGATTTTATTATAACCATGTTTTATTCATCACGCCTATTTTCCCGGAAGAGTTAGGTAGATATGTATCTACAGCGTGAGACAAAAATGATGGAAAAATGAAAAAAAAATATTTCGCTGCATTCTTTTTCTATGGGGAATTTTACCGGTTTATTACATGAGGAGCGGGGGTCGTCGTTTAGTGAGTGTCTTCTACAAGTCATAACTTATGTCTTACTTACGTTGTACTTAGTCTTACCTCTGTAAAAAATGTTCTAATTTATAATGAAATTGGGGTAATTTTGGTACCTACTAAAAACGTGAATTTCAAATTGCAATTATTTTTTTATGTTCAATAATAATGTTATTTTTTTCTTGTTATTGCAGTACCTATGTGCCCCTTTCGGTTTTTACAGGGTTTTTATTTACATACTGTTTAGTACATCCACATTTCACCAGTTATATTGAGGTGCTATGTAATATACAAGCCTATTAGGTACCATCAACCGGGCATCAATCAAGCTCGATTTTATTTTGCCTTTGTAATTAAATTAAATTTTATCAATAGATCACATGAAAACATTCAGAAAGATTTGGCTAATCATTTTGACTTGAGACTGACCAAAAATTCTTTGGAATTAAAACACGTATTTAATATTGAAAAACCGGCCAAGTGCGAGTCGGACTCGCACAAGAAGAGTTCCGTACCAACGTTTCTTATGTATACCTATTACGGTTCAAGAAATATAGCGTTTCTTACGGTTCGAGCAAAAAACAGCGAAAACATCACGTTTCTTGTATGGAGCCCATAAAAGAAATGAGATTATGACTGCGTTTAATTTTTATTTAATTTAATTATTATTCTTAACCGAGTAAATAAATAATTACTACACCAAAAACATATTATTTGTTCTCTGTGATTTTAACTCTCTACTATAGTTCATGAGATATAGCCTGCTCACAGACAGACAGACGAACAACAGAGACTAATAGGTTCCCGTTGGCACCCTTTGTGTACTGAACCCTAAAAAGTCAATGTGACCTTACCATCTTATCCATGAATTACTTTTACCACTATCTCAATCCATTAACTCAGACATTAGTACTAACATATAAGTACTAACTGCAATATTCTCATCTCACTTAGTTTTACCGTTTTTACTAACAGTCACAGAGAGAAAAAATACAAAATGAGCTTTTGATGGCCTCAAGACTAATGATGGCGATGTGTCTTTGTGGAGATGTAAGTAAAGAATATAATATAAGGCCTAGCTCGCACTGCGAATTTTATTCGCGCGATTTGTATTCAGTGTACGGATTTGCAACGAGCGCGATTTCTAATCGCTAGTAGGTACTTAAGATACCATGATGTGTTACAGATTTGCAATAAATACTACGGCTAGCTACTAGTTGTTGCCCGCGACTTCGTCTGCGTGTGTTTTATAATTTTTCATTTGCCTTAAAAAGTGCGTGAACTAAGGGGCAGTTCACACCGAGACGCGAAGCGACGCGCACTTTTTATGATCCGATACAATATCGAATTTATTTACTACACAATAAGGTACGCGCGCTGCGCAGCACCGCGCATCTCAGCTTACTTTGCCACGTGTCAACACACTGAAATTATACCTTTTCTTGAAGAAAATAAGTTCGATGATTGTTAAAAAGTGCGTGTAGCTTCGCGTCACTTCACGTCGCAGTCTGAGCTGACCCTTAGTAAACGGACGGCGCCGTTTGTAAAATGACAAATCATACAATCTGCCTGCGACACATCCTCAGGAATCGAAACCGCATTAAGTACAATAGCTAATCGCGCAGCTGTGCTTATCAAGCCACGAGATTCCTCCAATCCTTACACTAATTCAACCACAAGGAAACAAACTCAAAGGAATGTGACAACACCTAAAATAGACCATGTCTTGTACTCTTGTGCAAAAGTATTACCTTTCAACCTCAGAACTACACCGCAAGATGTCGCTGCGGTCGTTAGGTATACAGAAATGCTGACTGACTGGTTTGATCTGCGGTGTAAATAACTATTGGTTTAAGTTTACGGTTTGCGGATAAATAAGTAAGGACGATAAAGATAATGTTAGATCAATCATTATAAACTTGACGCTCTTGTTACAGGTAATTAACAGGCCCAAAAATGTAGGAAGTTAGTGCAGTGCGTGTCACTGCATCTATAAAAATAGGCTTTTTCTGGGAATAAAAACCGAAAATTAATGTTTTAGAGGTTTTTAATTGGCGAAGGGAACTTGGGGATTGGGGTCTTCTGCAGGTCTAACATGGCCACTTTGGCAGAATCTTATAAGGAAAATATTAAGAGTCATCGTAAAATGTCACAAACGGACTGACTGATTCATATTACACAATAATTCATCTGTTTGAGAGTTTTCTATGGCGATTCGTAAAATGGTCCACAAATTATGAATTGCTAATGACAGCTGGCAATTCAGGAAATTAATTGCTTTTAGAGGAATTGCTAATTTGACTGTTTTAGGCCCCCAGGGCTAAGGATAACGAGTTCTATTTCTTTTCGCTGAAAATGTTTACAGGCAAATACTTGTTCCAGGTAAATAGCCAAAGTTATTTTAACACTTTATCATTATCGCTCCAACAATTTTACAGTTCATATTATTTGCTGTCCCTTAATAAAAACCTAACTGTTTTGACTGAAGCCCAGTAGAAATAACAGTCGAAACAGAACTCGAATTTCTTTATACCAGTCTCATACGACCTACAAAAGTCACATATTCCAGACGTACACTTCACCAGACTAGTCAGAGGAGAAACAAAGTACTATCGCGGCCATTAAGCCTGGTGATCATCAGAAGGTTGGTAGTATAACCAGAAAATAACCTTCAATCTTCACCGACAGTTCTCCTGGGAGTGACTGGAGGTTATGTGGCCTTTGTCCGGTGCATTGCACTGTTATAATATGTTAGGCCGACAGTCTATGCTTTTGTTTTTGGATGTGCGTTGGCTGGAAGTGGTTGAGGGTTGAGCGCAGTTTTGATGACGAGTTTTGTACGGGCTTTGTTAGAGGATGATTATAATGACAGTTCATTATCAAAACACGGTGAGTAGGATACATTGTGTGATTGAAAATGGTGTACTTACGGGAAAAATAATGTCGGCTGGGATAAAAAAAATAGTTTACATCGTCTCAAGAAGAGATCACGAAGCCAAGAGAGTAGTAATCATCGCGCTTGACACGGTGTTTCATGCTCGACGTTTATGCTTATTATTTTATGCGTAATTTTAACTATAAATGCTACTGGATACAGTCTAAACATAGTCCGTTTCTGACTTGTTGGGGATTATTGGCAAACAAGGAACACTGCCTTCTGCGCAAAAATTAGTCCATTTTGAAGCCATGTTCGGTAAAAATAATTGATTGTGAGAATGATCCAATGCGATAACAGAGAGATAATTCCCGTATTTTTAAGAACGTTCGCATTCTAATCTCAGTAGTCAGTCTGAATCCGTCAAAAATAAATCTAATTTTCCCTACATTTTTGTAATTTTTTTGACATTCATTGTTGCTAAGATGTGATTGCGACTAGATTTTGACCGTATTTTAATACAGGAATTATTTGCCTTCCGTTAACGCATGATGATCAGTCTAATAAAAAATTAAATCAAAAATACAAAAACGAAATAAAAACTTAAAACTTTTATCAATAATTATTATTAAAAAATTTCCTTTTATATTATTTGTAATTATACGAGGGGTGTTCAATAAATAGTGAGAATGAGTATGACGCAATTATCTGTTATTAAATGTTATTTTATTTTTCGACGTAGTCACCTTTCAGGGTTATACACTTTGTATAACTTTTGTCTAAAACTAAAATTCCCTTTCTAAAAAAATCTTCTTGCTGATCCCTTAAAAAATCGTGTACAGTCATGAGCAAAAATATGTATACACTCAGCAAAATTCAATAACGATTTTCTCGTGGAATTAAAATTGTAACTTTGAGATGATAATTTTTTCATAATAATAGGGGTTCCAAAATACTATATTCGTAATATCATAAAGTTACAATCAATACAGTAGGAGAAAATCACTTTTAAAAGTTGCTAAGTGTATACATATTATTGCTCGTGACTGTACGGCGCCGACTACTGCGCCATCATCTTCAAACTTCTGGCCCTTGAGATGTTTCTTTAACCGCAAAAATCGGTAAACATCTCTGGAGCAAGGTCCGGTGATTATGGAGGATGTGCCATCAATTTGAAGCCAGCTTCTTGAATGGCAGCCATCGCAACTCTGGATTTGTACGCGGGGGCGTTATCTTGGTGAAACAAACAAACAACAGAACACGTTCCGAAACGGCGCAAACAAATGACTTCTATTTTTTTAAAACAAAAGAGAATTGATTGTTTATTATCATCATAGCTAATGTCTGGGCTATGCCTGCCAATATTTATTTTTTTTTTTCCAAGGAGAATGTATCGCATTCTCACTATTTATTGAACCTCGTAGAAGTTACTTTTACTGTTTTTTTTGCAAATAAAACAGTTACCATATCCAGGAAACTACATCCACAACCTTTTTACTACCCAAAGCCTAGCAAAAAGCCGTATCAACAAATATTTGTTCTTCTTACCGTTTTATGTTCTCCGTTACGGTATTACTTTAGTAGCCATGAAGTAACAACGCATCAAATAGCCCGGATATTATGGCGTTGTAAAGGGGAGAATTATTATTTTTTCATTCGTGTATGATTGTATTGGCTGTATGTATGCTTCTGGTTGGTTTATGGATGTTAAGGAGTATTTACGGTTTTATTCGTGTAGATGAATTTTATTTTGAATAATAATAATAGAGGTTTTATAAGCAGAAATCGCAAAAGCAATGGCGTTAGTCCAGTGAAGTGATGGCAAGCAATCAATCGTTCATATAAGAAAAGGCATAGGGTTTTGCGCATTTTATTTTGCCATACAATTCCAAAAACATCAAGACATTATAATCAATCCACAAACATACGGCAATATGCCACTACATTGTGTCATGATGCTCCAAGGTAGCGTATGACAGGCAATGCGGCACGCCCTCGGTATACATTGACCACATTAATTTGTCACCAGAACGTTAATTGAGAGAGGGTTATGTAGGATCGAACTATGATGGGAATTAAATAATTTATCGCTGACATTATTGACAAGGAAAATCTTAACCGCGAGTGTGAAATGAGTGTCATCACTCACCTCATCACTCACGTCTTCCAAGCACAGGTAAATCTCTCCAAATTCTGATGCAAAGCCATATTCTCGTAGTAAAACATCGTTCAAATTCAAGTTGCAATCTCATCTCAAAAACTCGTCAAAAATGTCCAGCAGTGGACTGTGATTGGCTGAGTGGAGTGACCTATGAGGTAGCATTAAAAATATCAATTTTATTCACTACTAGCTGCCGCAAGCGGCTTCGCCCGCGTGTAATCTTTATAAATTATTGCCTATGTTACTCAGGGTTAATGTAGCTTTCTAATGGTGAAATAATTTTTCAAATCGGTTCAGTAGTTTCGGAGCCTATTCAATGCAAACAAACAAACAATTAAATCTTTCCTCTTTATAATATTAGTATAGAAGTATAGATATACTTAAAGCATGGGTTAACTTAACTTCGATAAAAGTTATTATGTCTTTGGTTCAAAAATAGAACCTGCATGTCATTAAATTCCCCAAGTATCAAAATATAGCAAGCAGCCAAACCCTAAAATCGTTCAAAATATGACAGCCACCCCGTCCAGGTAAACTGAAAATCTGACCGTAAAATCCTAGCACCCAATAACTTTTGCCAAATAACCTCCCATAGTTCCGTTCGATAGTGCTGCCATGTTGCATAAAGCCGTCCTTTGTCTAGTGTTAATTGAAGTTATGTTGGGACGGACGGCCCGTCCATTTTCTTGTAAATAATTCAAATGCGGCTATTCAATGTATCCATATATACGTTTGAACGGGATTAGGATAGTCTGCTGTTTATTAATTTTGATAAATTGGTTAATCTGCTTTCCTGCGTAACACACATACAACGGCAATCGATGGTAATGCCTTTCATTTTGTGAGTTCAACCAAGTTCTTTGCGTTATTTACGTTGTTGAGCACACAAATTTTTGAAAATAAAAATGTATGAAGCAATGGATTATTTATTTCCTCCAAAACCTCGGACTATGATTGAAAGTGTATGTGTATATATAATTTGTATTGTGTATGTAATTAGGATGCCGGTTATGCTTATTATGTTCTTAAAATTAATATTTCTGGAACATTTAGTATGGACGGAGTTAGATGGCGTGCGAAAAGAGCAGGCCTATGTCTAGCAGTGGCATTGCAGACCCACTGTACCCCTGGCCGTACTTCTGATGGTACAGTGGGTATTTTCAAGTTAAACGATACCACCAGGTAATAGTGTTATATCACTAGTTAAAGCCACTTCTGACAACAACAATTTATTTAGAATAAAAATAAACTGGAATAAACAATAACAGCATCGCTTAACATCTATGTTCTATGTTACGGGGGACTACCAAACTTGGTTACCGCACTCAGTCCCTAAGGTGGCCCATTGTGCGTGGGCCCTGGTGGCCGTCAGTGGTTATTCCATCCAGAAGTTATCTAAATTTCCTGGTCTGTACAGAACCTCCGTGTAAGATCTGGGTGACCCAAGGATTTCAGTTCTAATCTGGGTGACGCCCGTGCATTCAAAGAGCACGTGTGCGACGGTTTTGGTCAGCCTCCATGCACGCTTTGCAATAGAAGACTGTCCGTTATGCCTATTGTGTGGAAGTGTCTGTTCAGCGAGCAGTGTCCTATGATGATACCCGCCACCAGACTCAAGCCGTTCCTGTCCAGGTGTAACATCGCTTAACATCAGGACAAAATAGTCAAATGCGCTATCCAATTAGGCCACACATAGGTCCAGTTGGTATATCTTCTGCTTAGTTTTAGCGAGGTATTCTACTCAGAGCACTGATTTCAACAGCATTTGTCCGAACCGCACCTGAGCACTTCCACTAACAAAAATGAAACAAAACTTTTATAAGTGCGGTTCGGTGGAACTGTAAATTTGGTATTTTTTTTTTGAGTATGGTTTATCATTTAATGATTTCTGAGGGAGGGCATTTCAGACTTTTACTGACTAAAACCCACCCGTGTTCCTTCAGTAGCCTATTGCCAAGGGCCCCGGTATCCCTCTCGGACTTTCCCGCAACCCTGGCAGGGTATAATGTATATGAGGTCCTTGCTGGGTCTTTCGTCACATTTAAAGCTACATCAGTAAACAACAAAATCAGCCCCAATTTCCCGCCACCAACCAATTTCGAAAGCCCCAACAGGCAGTACAATTGAACGGGCATAACAAATCATTACTACTATAAATAAAACCGTTTGCCAACTACGGAGGCCTATAACAGTAAATCTCTTGTAATTAATCTCGTAGCCACCTCTCGACGACATTTGGCCTCCCGCCAGCGCCAAATCTATGCAATTAGAATTACCTGGATATGTAGATTGTGTAGGCTTGAGTGTGTTAAGGGTTTTGCTGGTTGTTGCAGCTTGAGTTTGAAGTGGGTGATAATAAAAATAAAAGTTATACAACTAAAATCCAACTACGACAAAAAAGTCAACTAAAGAGATTTAAACAAGACATCACAGACAGACAAATTAAAAATCCAGTTACATGTCACATAGGCTTATATCGAACAGATTACGGGTGACTCCGGATTTTTAATTTGTTCGTCTGTGAACCAACAACAACAATTTGCCACGAGCTTTGTTGACCGACGACGTTTCAATAGAATTATGTACAAGTTATGAGGGTTCAAAAAAATAAAGAAGCGCTTTGAGAAAAGGTAGGTTGCGCTTTGCTTGGCTCGTCTTGGCGGGGGTACTACCGTGCCCCCAGATTAGTCGTTTCTATGAACTACGGAAGACTAACTATAATCCTAAAACATTGATATATTACCAGCAATAGTTGAAAGTATTAGAGAAATTTAATGCTGAGTTTCAACTGCATAAAGTTAAACTGGAACCTATTCCCCAAACGCTAGGAAAAGGCTAGTCTGATGGTATTACCGGTGCAGTAAGCTGGTGACAGTTGGAATCTAGCCAGACTGAAATCGAAGCAATTAGGCGTACCTGCCTACGTGTTGTGGTTACTATGCTTTGGGCATAATTTGGGATAAGTGTTGAAACGCGCAGAAGACGCGCGTTTCAAGAACTTGACTTGTAATTTGACTTCGGACGGTGAAGAAAAACTTTGAAACTCGCGTAGTCTGCGCGTTTAAAATATGCCGTGTGCTACCGCTCTTATGCCCTATAAACTGGTGTAGATAATAGTGATGTATGTGTAATTTTATTCAATCTGCCTAGCGTTTTCCCAACTATGTTGGGGTCGGCTTTCAGTCTAACCGAATTCGCAGCTGAATACTGGTAGTATTTTACATTACAAAAGTAGTCAAACTTGTATTGCTTGAATACGAAACTTTTGGCTACTTTTTATGTGTGTATTATATGTAAAAAAAAATTTTTCGTTCGTTTTGTTTGTGCAGAATAATCTATAAAAAAAACTTTGTTCATAGATAAGTCAATCTATTCTGTAAAAACCTCAACTTGAATATTTCGTTGAAATTGCTATTGTGTAACCATCTCAATCATCTCATCGTGAAAATTTAGGTGAAGTGAGCTTCAAGTGAACTGTCCCTGCCTTCGCATCAGTAGGTATCGATGACAATGTCAGCTCACTTTACGTGGTTTTCACGATGAGATGGTTACAGAATTGATCGGCTGATGATAGAGATTGACACTACTGACAGCTCATTTCACCTAAGTTTTGTATTAGTGAGATTTTTACAAAATAGACCTGAAGTTTTAGTTTTACAAGTGACCGATAGCTAACTAAAATTTTATTGTTGGATACAGATAAGCCTTCGAAGCCAGGCGCTTTACTTTGTGTAAATTATTTCATCACCACTGCTCTCAAAACGGTGAAGGTAAACATCGTGAGGATACCGGCATGTCCTAGAACCAAAAATTTGAAGAAATGTGACATCTACCAACCCGCACTGGGCCCGCGTGGTGGATTACGGCCCACTCCCTCTCACATAGAGGAGGCCTGTATCCCAGCAGTGGGAACATTATAGGCTAAGTATGCTAATGCTAAAACTTTACACAGTCATAGCTCGCTATTAAGGTACAGTCGTTTATTGTGTATTTTTTACATACTCAGCGTTCTGATAATGGTTTGCCGCACCGATCGACGTCATTACGTCAGCGCCGGCTGTCGCTGAAAACCAGCGCTGGGGCTCTGTTTTGCATAGGGTCGCAGCATAATGCTGAGCGATAGCCGTTTTGCGTGGATGTGACGCATGTTTCCCCCAACCTTTTTTATTTTTAATTTGTTACATTGTTTTTTTGCGTCATATTTACCTGCAAATAAACGTATTTTCTTTCTTTCTTCTTTCTTCTTTCTATACTCAGTTTTTTTTTATTGTGTAATTTTTGCATACTCAGTTATTTTATTGTGTTTGTTTTGCATAATATTCAGTTTTTAATACTGTCTTAATTTTACAAATTATCTACCTTTCCATAACAACCAGCTATCAAAATGCCCTCATTGATTAAAATACCTGAATAATTAACAAACAGAGGACAACAAACGACCTTCACAATCGAAGGTCAAAATAGTGGTCAAGGTCAGCAATGTATTGAATCTAACCCTGTCATTAATTTTGTTAATGTGTTGACTGTAAGAGCGCTAAGAGGGTTATTATTGTGGACTTATTTGTAAAGGGTTAAGTGAGGTAGAAAGTAGTAGGTATGCAAACATAATATTCAATGGTTAATGAATGGAAAATTTTGTATGGAATTTGACAAGTCGAAAAAAAAAACATATTATGGACAAAAGATGCGTGATCATATAAGTATTTCTATCGTTTAAATAATTTTTGTTATTTAAAATAGAGCCCAATTTGCCCGCCAACCTGCTTGGACGCATGATGCGAATGTCGCTTGATGTATCGGCCATAGGATTCATGTTGACGACATAACGCATCTATTTACTTAGAAAAATACTGTACTGTCAAAATAAATCAATTCCCTCGCTTACCCATCTTCAAAAAACAAAACAACTGTCATTAACACCTTAACACCACTCTTACAAACTCTAAAATGTATTTAAAAATCAACCCTTCACCGCTACAGTAATACACACCCGGCGATTCGTTTCAAAGCTTAACGTTTTAATTTATTTTAACCCTTGTACAAGATTCTCGCTCATTTTCTTAGTAGGTACCCGATTTAATTAATAGGGATGCTACTTAACTTATTTGGTAGTTGAATCTGTTTTTAAAGCTAGGAAAGGAAGGGTTACAAGTTGTAAAAAGAAAATATATTTTGCTTTATGGGTTGGGTTGTGAAAGGGCTTTATGTAACGTCTAATGAATGCAGTGAAAGTAAAGTTTTTTATGAAAAGGTCTATAAGAAGTCCATACATGGGACTCTGGAGATAATACAACATTCGCTTTATTACAACATTTATAGAATACATTATTCTTTATTATGTACACCAGAATTTGTGTAACACAAATGTAAATCTAGAAATTTTACATGTGACAAAATGGGCTGTCTTATCGCTAACAGCGATCTTTTAAAGACAACCTTTGGATAGATTATGGGATAAAGCAGCTGCAAGTAGTCAGTGGTGTAGCATTTAAATAATATATACAATAAATACATAAAACATTTACTTATCTATATTTATATATTATATGAGACAATAAGAGGTATACACCACTCTGGCAGTATAAACTGGCAAGCTATGATTGCTATGAAGCCGACCCCAACATAGTTGGGAAAAGGCTAGGCAGAATTAAAGCCTATGTTATTCAGTGATAATACAGCATAATACTGGTGATTTTATTTTTTTATCGGTCCATTCGTTTTTGAGTTTATTTATATATCAAACAAAAATACAAATATTTTTTCTTCATAATATTAGTGTAGATTACTCTGTTGTTAAAATATCAAATTACATTTTCTTTTCCCGACAGCCCTATAAACCAACCAAGCTACCCTTTGGCGCGGCGTGTAAATAGCACAGCCCTGTTCGAGACAGCTTTGATATTAAAACTTTATCACGGTTCATTCGTAAACAATTACTTTAAAGCTAACCTTTTAGTTTTTAGTGGTTTTGTAACATTATAACCGCCATTTTGTTTTTGGTACGGATTATGGAGTTACTGTGAGTATTATCTTATTAGTTAAGTAGGTTGTTACATACATTTATTTACAGTATTTTTTTATTTTTTATATAACCATTTATCCATTCAATTTATTTGCCAGAATGTAGATTTACAATGTATGATCTTAAAACTAGAATGCCCCTTTACATTCTACCTTACATATTATGTGCAAATATTTTATTGTATCTTGCACAAAGCTATTATTTAATCTTTTCAAAAAAAATAAGAATCAGCAACAAATAAGAATTCAAAAGATAAAGTTTAATAAATGTATACCTAATTTCAGATTATGAATAAATAAATAATTGTAAATTGTAGTTGATAATATGTCTTGGTACCTATTGGTCTTGTTTATTTTTTTTTATTAATAATATTTTTCATAGCAAAACAGGCGGCCGCAAAAATTGCCCCAGCGACAGAACCAAAAACAAAAAAACAAAAATATTTTTATTGTTCGTCATCCTAACCCGTCACTCGCCGCTGCCCCAAGATTTACCCCAAAATCTAACAAATTCTTGTTTTGAAAATAACTTCTGCAATAAAATAAATGAATGGCACGTGCCACAAAGTTTTCTGCCGTTACCTAGTAAATAAGTAGGCGATTGGCTGAAATAAATCAATACTAACAGTTAGGAGTGACTTGTCAAACTCCTAATTGAAATGTTCAGGGCGTGGGATTCATAAATCATGGTTGTACGTGGATATATAGAAGAATGTATGGTTTATCCATTTTTTTTTATTTTTTGACCTGACCCAGTACATTCTACTTGTATGGTGATAAGAATTTACAAATAATAAGATATCCCTTCTATGACTGCGTCGTTGGTCTAGAGGTCGCAAGTGCTACTAATGAGCATGAAGTCCTGGGTTCGTTTCCCGGGTCGGGCAAAGTGTTATTGGTGTTTCCATCTGCAATTTCTCAGTAGTAGTCCGAAGTGTGTGCAATAGGCTCGCCCCCCTATTGGACTGGGACTTGAACGTAACTGGCAAAATGTGGGTGTACACCTCTGCCTAACTATTCTAGGAATACTGGCGTGATGTGATGATTATGTTACACTATGTTATTTCTTCTAAGACAACTAAGAAAATATAACAGGTTAGAAGCTTGCTCCATTCAGTAAAACTTCCATGATTGATCATTGTTTTAAGCCTGTTCTTTGAAATCGCCATTTGGATTCCCATGCTCATCTGAAGATGTAGGATCGCCAACGCAGCAATTACAGCTCGCAATCTATGCAAAATGCCCTCAGTGACTTTACAACCCTTTCCTCGACACCTCTTATCACACCCAATCATAATCAGAGTACCCCATTCTGAACCACAATAAATCCTGGCCCCCAAAATCCGCGGCCCCCATCAATCTTGGGCCCCATCCAGTACTCTAACTCATGTTTACCTCGGGAATTTCCTACAGCGAAAGGTGAAAAATGCTTCCATTCGATAATAATTTTTCATGTCACAAAGAGCTTTGCCCTGCAATATCATAATACGGAGTCGTTTATATGTATTTTGTGTTGTGTATATTTTTTTCAAATAGGGCTGTTTTTGGGGGGTGTATGTTTTCTATGGGGGAAATTATTTTTTGGGGTGAAGAATTAAATATTGATTACGGGTGGGGAAGGTGTGTTTTATATTAAAAGGTAAGTTTTTGTCAGTCATTCCTATAATTTTGCTATCGACAGTAAATTTTAACCAATTCAGCACGGCGATGCTTTAGCTACTTATAAGACTTTCACAAAAGAGGGTGCATTTCTGTTGCTATTGCTATTTGTGCAACGATCAAGACACTTTTTTCAACATCTTTGTCGAAAACAAAATTTTAATGTTACCGTTCTACCAGTTAATCCTAAAAGGAACCATGACCACACAAATGAGGCTAACTTTCATTTTATTCAAAAAATCATTACTTAACCCTTTTACTGCCGCAGGGTTACGTGTTACGGCCGGCGTGTCATTAGTGTGACATGAAGGTGTCACAAACCAGTAATTTCCGGATAAATCAGCTTTGTGTCCCAAATGTACATTTGTTGCGTTACAGGATTACAAATGATGACGTTTTTTTGGTAGTGTATTATTATTTTAGGGTCGAAATTATAATATAAGTTACATGAAAATAAGCTTTTAGTGGGGTATTTTTAGGTGACAAAATAAATAACTCCTGACCCCCTCCAACAACCCTATGGGGATTACAGGCGTAGTATAAAGTATTATGTAAAATAAATAAAATTACTTGTTTAGTATTCTACCTGCTTCAAACCCTACCCAAAGTACCCAATGTGACTTTTTACCGACGGTGCTTTTTTTAGTTAATTTACTGACAAGCGTGTCTCTCTTCGTATTAAGTAAATTCAAATGAAAAACAAAAACCAATCCAATTCATTTGACATCATAATTTTCACCTCAAACAAAAATATTTACAAGAAATCATTAACAAGTACCTAACAAAAAGGTGTCATACACATTATTATGAAAGACATGCTTAGCTTGCATAATTATACTCTTCATACAACATTAACAGGCTGTTTCTCGAAGCAATAATCAGATCGTTTGGCGCGAATAATTATTACTTAGCATTCGGAAAGGGCCGCAAAGTGCTTGGCACTGCAATTTGCGAATTCTAGGGTGTAAAGTAAGACGTACAGAAAATTGAGTTCATTTTACTGTGGAATTTGTTTTTGGGCTTTTGTTCACAGGCGGCGGTGGAAGGGTTATGTTTGGTACAGTCAGCCTTAAAAAATATTATAGAAAAGAATTCATTTAACTGTCTACAATTTGCGTTCCATAATTACTATGTCAATGAATACCTAGCGACAATTAAGTACACAATGCGTACATAATAATAATAAGTTTAATGCCTACACATTTAACCAATAATACAAAACAAAGATTGCAAATACATTAATGAATTTTTGGCAATATATCTATTTGGCTGATAGTTCAAGTTTCAACTGTTTACTGTCATTTCGTACATCTTTTTTCAACATTTGTAAAAACTGGAATAGCATATTGGAAATGTGATATGTTTTCTGTTAATGTGAAAGTAGTCGAGGTAATGACAACACTGCTGGTTCATTTTTAAGATAAGCTTTTAATCCACTTAAATATCCACTTAATTCGTGCCAAGCACTACATAGCTAAAATGGCGTCAAACCGTTCACATTACGGTTCTCATTTAAACCTTTTCCTCACTCAAAAACCGAATTCTTAAATGCTTGCCCTGACTGGACAGGTACACTGAAATCTGTGTGGTTCTTTCCTCAAAAGACTATGATCAGACATTAATTTATCTGGATATGATCTAAACAGGGTTATGTCTGGACTTTAAAAGAGACTGACCTCTCTGTTTGTCTCGGTCTTGTCGAGTGGTCAGCGGGCCTATTAGCAATTCCTCTAAAAGCAGTTCATTTCCTAAATCCCAGCTGTCATTAGCAATTCCTCTAATTTGTCATAAAAGGAATTCCTAATTTGTGGATCCTTTTTTTATGAGGGTGGGTAATCATCAAATGACTTCTCCCGCTCTGGGCGTAGCGGAAGGGCGTGTCAGACTTTTACTAACTAAAACTCACCCGTGTTCCTTCAGTTGCCTGTTGCCAAGGTCCCGGTATCCCTTTCGGACTTTCCCGCACCGTTTTAAGCTCCCTGATAGGATAAAACACCGAACTCAGCTAGTTTAAAAAAAAAAAAAATATTTAACGTGTAAAACTGTTTGTTCGAACATACAGAAATTTCATCATTCCCCCAATCATTTTTATCACCCAACAATAAAATCCCCCAATCTCAGTGTGCGCTTCCCCCAACACGATTCCATTTTAATGCGCTCGTTTGCTAAGCTCACCTCTCACGGCGCTAATGTTGGGACGACTACGTCATACTGTACGGTCGATAGTTCTACTGAAATACTTGTAAAGCTAGTCAGTGATGGTGTTGGCATCCAACTTATGGTATGGTTGGTCGGATGTGTTGCGTAAAACTACTTTTTAACCGACTTCAAATAGAAGGAGGTTCTCTATTCGACTGTATGTTTAACTGAATAGATTTTGATGATTCTTTTTTTGTTTGATAGGTCATGCTTCAAAGGTGGTCCAGTAAATATTAACTTTGCTTTCGTGGTTTTTGAGTTAGTTTCAATAATACGTATTTTTCCCGCTAAGCCTATAAGGATGATGTTTTAATTACCTGTCTCTGTTATTTACATAGCAGGTAGTTATATTGGAATTTGTGTGGGGTAGGTACCTCATATAAAATGTGAAAAATATAAACTTTTGACCTCAAAGAAACTCTTACTTTTGTGGCGGTATCTACATCGCCACATGAGAGCTACGCATCGAAGACCTGACGTCACACAAAAATCCTGACGTCACAAAAATCCTGCATCGCGCAATTAGAGTTTACCGTGCAGTGGACATTATATACAAGAATCCAATATCAATCATTGGGCAGTTGCCCGCCAGACACAACACCCGTCTGGTCGGAGGATCCTCCCTTTTCTATGGTGGATGATTACAGGCACTTTTGAATTGTCAAAGGGTTGGTCAGTCAGAAAGATGAAGCTAGTTGCCCATTCCAAAGCGTTATAGGTTCCTATGGAGAAGAATGGGCAAGAAACTCCATCCATGGACACTTTTTTAAGTAGACTTTGACCTGGAGAAGAGGCTACATTACATCCTGGATCGCAGACGAAGTCGCATACAACAGCTAGTATACAGTATGTTAACTAACAAAGGGCGTTCCCGTTAACCTGCAATAGTATAGCGTCTATACATGCTAAAAAAAATATTACCATTAAAAAAAAAATTTTGTTACTTATACATATTTTACATATTTTTTCGTGCTGTATTGAAGCAGAAATCTCACTTAGGTACTTATATTAGTGAGATTTCAAGATTTTTATTTATTATTATAGTTTTTTACATAATTTCCGGCGTTGCGTAGTAATTTGTTTCTTGACTATGTATAATTAATTATTGATTATGTTTTGAATTACTTGCATATTTCCCTAATAGGTAATAGTTATTCATAACTTCAAATTTTGTAAAACAATATTTTGATTTAAAAGAGTGTCCGTGGAGTTTCTTGCCCGTTCTTCTCCATAGGTACCTACTACGCTTTGGAATGGGCAACTAGCTGCATATTTCTGACTGACCGACTCCTTGACAATTCAAAAGTGCCTTTTTTTTTTTTTTTTTTGGGTGGGAAATCATCAAATGACTTCTCCCGCTCTGGGCGGAGCGGAAGGGCGTGTCAGACTCTTACTGACTAAAACCCACCCGTGTTCCTTCAGTTGCCTGTTGCCAGGGTCACGGTATCCCTTTCGGACTATTCCGCAACCCCGGCAGGCATCGGTCCTAGCGGACCCCGCCAATTGTTCTGTCATCTCTTTGAGGCGCGCGTGGAACACGACGCGCCATCGACCCGGGCCTGGTCCTTATCGGACGGCGAGCTACCCATTGCTCGCCGTCCGCAAGCCCGCGCCTATGGTGGCCGGGAATCCGCCTGGGATTCCCGACGCCCAGGGTGTCTCCAGCGGCGGCGATTAGGGGCGTGAGGGCGCAGGCCTTGCCTTTCCCTCACGCGTTCCGCCTCCTCCTTCGCGAGCATCACTGCTTCGCAGAAGGAAGTGACCGCCTCCCATGCCCTCTCGCTCCGTACCATGGCCTGGACCAGGGCCGGACGCGAGAGGTCAGTGCCGCCAATCGCCTCCACGAGGACACGGCGGTGCTCCGCCCAAACAGGGCACATCTCCACCGCATGCTCCACCGTGTCCTCCGGACGATCCGCACAGTGGTGACACCCGGGCGTTTCCTCCCGCCTAATCCTACACAGGTACCTCCCGAAGCTGCCATGTCCGGTGAGGACCTGCGTCAGGCGGAAGGTGAGGACGCCGTGGCGTCTCTCCAACCACTCCTCAAAGAGGGGACTTATCGCCGCAATTGTGGCGTGCCCAGCACTGGGTTGCGACAATCGCACTCTCCATGCCGCCATGAGATCCTTCCGGAGCTCTGTCCGCTGTGCCTCGATTTCTCGCGGCAGCGGAGTTACGCCCCGGCGCTTCATCTCCTCGCGCCACTCCCAGATGTGCGCGAGGACCTTCGCCTCCAGATCCCATGGCGGTAATCCGGCAAGGAGGCTCGACGCCTCACGAGAGACCGTGCGGTATCCCCGGGCCAGCCTAATGGCCATGACCCTTTGGGACGCGTTCAACCGGCGGGCTGGCCGCAGCCTAATGGAACGCGCCCACACCGGTGCCCCGTATAGGCCCATGGACCGCACGACCCCCGCGTAGAGCCTCCGGCAGGAGGCGTTTGGCCCCCCAAGATTGGGCAGGAGCAGCCCCAAGGCGGCCCCGGCCCGGTCCAGCCTGGGAGCCAAACGACGGAAATGCTCCACGAAGTTCCACCGGCTGTCGAGGACGAGTCCTAGATACTTCATCGTCGACTCGACGCCGATGTGAACCCCTCCTACCGTTATTTGGGAACCCGACAGTGGCGCGTTCCGAGGGCCATGAAAACACATGACCTCGGACTTGTGCAAGGCCACCTCGAGTCCCAATTGCCGGATTCTCTCGACGATTGTCGCAACCCCGCGTGTCGCTAGTTCGGCCGCCGCCTGGTGCGACCTCCCTTGCGCCAGGACCAGCGTGTCGTCAGCGTAGCAAACTATGCTGACGCCGCTAGGGAGGTCGGCGCGCAGAACCCAGTCGTATCCGATGTCCCACAGATGCGGCCCTAGGACCGATCCCTGTGGGATACCGCACGACATCTCTCGCCGGTTCCACACTCCCTGGTGACCGGGGTAGATGACGGCCCTGTCCGTCAAATAGGCCTCGACCACACGACAGAGGTAGGTCGGCATCCGGTGGTACCGGAGTGCCTCCCTTATGCAACTCCAGGGCAGGATGTTAAAGGCATTGGCGATGTCTAGAGACACCGCCAAGACGACCCCACCCCGGGCCACAGCATCCCCCGTCGTGAGGGCCCGTACGCGCATGATGGCGTCCACCGTAGAGCGCCCTCTGCGGAAACCAAACTGGCTCTCCGCCAAATCCGGCCCCTTCCGCACCAGCCGCCCGACGAGGCGGTTTGCAATTACTCTTTCAAAGAGCTTGCCCACGTCGTCGAGCAGCACGATGGGCCGATAAGCGGACGGAGAGTCCGCAGGGCGCCCCGGCTTCTTTATGAGGACCAGTTTCCCCGTCTTCCAACGAAGTGGGAACTGGCCCCTCTCCATGCATGCGCTTAGGAGACCCCTCAGTCGAGGCCCGAGAGCCTCCATGGCCAGGACCCACGCCTTCCCAGGCAGGCCGTTGGGTCCTGGGGCGGTATTCTTGGCATTCAGCCTTCGTACCGCCACTCTCATTTCTATCTCGGTCACCTCCGGAGCATCGTCGTCGTCGTCGTCGGCGGTGTGGTCCGCTTCGAGCACCGCAGTAGGCGGAGCCATGAGTGGGGAGGTATGTTCCCCTCTCGAAGGGAACAGAGCGCTCACCACGTCCTCCACAAGCTGAGGCCGGTCTGCGCCAGCGGGGGAGCCCATGGGCGGAGTTTCTCCCGCACCATCTTGTATGGGCGTCCCCACGGATCTGCGTTCAGAGTCTCCAGCGTCTCCTCACGGGCCAGTGCCCTGGCCCGCAGGATCTCCTCCTGGAGGGCGGTCTTCGCCGCTCTGTACCCCTCGTACAGCTCCGCCTGAATGGCTTCCGTATCCGGAGGGCGGATACGGAGCCTGCGGTGCCTGGCGTACCGGCGTCGCGCAGCAACGCACGCATGGCGCAGAGCCGTCAACTGCTGCGACCACCAGCTCACCTGGCGCGAAGCACATCCGGGCTGGACCCGGGGCATTGCCACGCCACAAATATTGGACATGGCCTCCCGGAACCACTCCGCCTCGTCGTTGATGTCGGCAGGCCTGTCCGGTGATGACACCCAGGCCTGCACGATCGAGGCTTCCAGGAGAAGCTCCCGGTCCAGCTGCTTCAGCGCCCACCGCGGACCACTCGGGGCCTGTCGGACCGGCGCGCTCGAGGACTGGGCGGAGACGTCAAACCGGATATACCGGTGGTCGGAATACGTCTCCACCCCCTCCATGACGCGCCAGTCAGTGACACGCGGTGACAGAGCGGAGCTGGCGAACGAGATGTCCACCACCGACTCACCCCGCATCCGCACACACGTGGGGATAGAACCCCGGTTTAGGACGACCAGGCCTGTCTCCAGAGCCCAGTCCTCCACCATCCTGCCCCGTGTGTCCGTATACCGGGAACCCCAAGCCACATTCTTGGCGTTGAAGTCCCCGAGGGCGAGCACGGGGAGGAACGGAACCCGACGACGACGACTTTCAACTCCGCAAGGGAGTTGTGGAACTCGGCGAGAGTTCGGTTCGGGGAGAAGTACACCCCTACCACGACAATCTCCCCGAACCGTGCTGCCACGCAACCCCGTCCTCTCTTGACAGCCTCGAGGGACGGGGTACCGGCGGCGGCCGACGAAATAAGGGTCACTGAGCCGCTCAGGTCCTCCACCCAGTCATCCCTGGGCGGGACAAAGTACGGCTCAGCGACCACGGCGATATTAATCGACCACTGCGCCATGCTCTGGAGCAAAAGATCCTTTCGCCTGGAGGAGGCGAAATGGGGCCATTATTGGCACTCCATTTCAACCCCCTCCCGAGACCCATGCGAGGGCCTGCCGCAGCGGCAGCGGCGGCGACGACGACGGTGGTAATTCAAAAGTGCCTGTAAATGGTTTAATTGAAATAAATGCTTTGAGTTTGAGTTTGAGTTCAAGGCGGAACTTAGATTAAAGAAATATATTCCTCTTTTTACAAATACCTTTTTGGTGATTGATATACGAAGAAGCGGAAAGCAACTACGGATACCAAATATTATGTAATTCTGGTGAAATCATTCCGCGAACAATTTGTTCCTTAATAATATCACTATGAAGTGCGTTTGACTTTTTCTAAGTAGTTCAATCGGTAGTTGGAACTCCTTCTCGATTTGAACATTTTATAAAAAACGTAAACGGCTCTTTTGTAAGTTGCTGGGCCTATAGTAGGGGAGGCAATGATGCTAAATGGGGATTTACTCGAGCGTCGTGGGGACCTATTGGATTGTGAAGATTAGATGCTAAGAAGAAAAAAAGGTTATGTGAAGTATACCCTTTCACTGGTGGGGGGAGCGTCTATGGTAGGGGAGCCCTAGCGGGGATTTCGGGAGTTACTCAAGCGCGGCAGAATAACATACGGGGGGCAACCTTCTACCTTGTGAAGTACTCCCACCATACCTGAGCCCTGTACAGTGACGGACTTTAATTATTGATGAGCCACCTGGTACTGTTCGCATTTTAGTCGTGTAATGCAAATCGGGTTTATTCGGTTCCCGACACGCAAAGTCATATGTCTGCGTATTAGAAGAAGAAAATTATATTTCATATCTTTACCGGTTGGCTAACCTGAGAGCAGAACTACAAACTTGACAGCAGTGACTACTCAAAGTCAACCAATTGCAGGTCTAGCAACAGTAACCTAGCAACGATAAAAAATTGTTGCTAGGTTACTGCTGCATAGTAACGTTAGCGTACGGAGAAATTCTCTGAAATCGATATTTCAACTGTCACAGTTTTCAGAATTATTGAGTTAGAAAGTATCAAATAGATTGGATAAACTTAATGCAACATTGTATTTATTTTTATCATTAAGAACTTATTAGTCAACCTCTATGGATAAGACTATTTCCGATTAAAAGTAATTTGTCATCTTGATATTTCAACTGTCACTGTCTTCAGTTATGTTTTCATAATTATCGAGTTAATGAGCTATGATTCCAAGGAGGTCGGTATCAAATAGATTGGATAAACTTAATGCAACATTGTATTTATTTTTATCATTGAGAACTTATTAGTCAACCTCTATGGATATTTCCGATTAAAAGTAATTTATTTGTCATCTTGTTTACGAGCTTGCGATTTGAGTTCGTGTTTAATCGTGTAATCTCGTGAATGTATGAAAGTAAACAAGATGACAAATAAATTACTTTTAATCGGAAATATCCATAGAGGTTAACTAATAAAGTCAACCTCTATGGATATTTCCGATTAAAAGTAATTTATTTCTCATCTTGTTTACGAGCGTGCGATTTGAGTTTAATCGTGTAATCTCGTGAATGTATGAAACTGCAAAATTGAAAAGTTTGAAGGTGGCTCATCAATTAAAGTCCGTGACTGTACATAGGGGCAAACGCCTAGGGCAGCCGATAAGATTAGTAAAAAAAAATCGATCGAGTAAGTTGCATTACATGCAGAAAAGTGTGCATTTCAATAATCTGACAATTTAAGCGTGAAATAAGGAAATGGGAGAGTTTTTAATGAGGTGTATCTTTTCATACACGAAATCTCTTATGTTCTGAACGAAACCTGAAATCGCGAAAAAAAAATCAGCTGCAGCATTTTGACGAGCTATGCGAACGTGAATGTAGGAAACAGCTGATTTCCAATAATATTGATATAAAAAAAAGCAAGTAATGTCTGATAGACAGACAGGCAGACCGTTCCGTTTTTTTATTCGAACATACGGAAACTTAAAAAGGATTTCAGGGTTGTTCCCATACTGAAAGTTATTCATAATGATGACCTCATAAGAAATTTCGTGTATGAAAAGAAACACCATATTTGAAGAATTGGGCTATCAAATGCAAAAATATTTCTTTTTCAAATCTGACTGATGGATCCAGAGATTATAATAATTATATAGCGCGTTCAAACAATATCTTCAGCCTTTATTATTAGTATAGACAAAGATGAAAGCTATCAAGTGATCTAAAATCAGATCAAAGAAGGTATTTGGGGTACCACACCCACATGAACTTATCTTCATTTGGGTATAATTGCCCCAAATACCTTCTTTAACTAGTAACCCTTAAGGCCCTACGCAACCTCAAATTTTATCTCGTTCACCCAATACTACTCGCGGCCTGAGTGAGAGCGAGACGGAGTGGAGGGCTGGCGGCTCTCAAGCCTCGAATAGTTTAGGTAATTGCTTTTTAATGTGAAAATAATGGTAATTAAAAAAACATAAGACCTGCTTTATAGTTCATGATCTAATTTGAAGTATTTTTTAATACTAGCGGTTTATAGTTCGGTTTAGAGGTTTTTTTTTCTTTCGAGAAAATTTTACGTAATAGTGTTTTTGCCAAACATAGGACCTCAATTAATCTTCAACTTGAACATATATTTATTTCAAAATTAATGCTGCAGTATTTTAGGCATAACAGAAAATCATGCTAAGCAATTTGAGGTAGGGTAGGGCCTTAACAAAGGATCCCTATTTTTGCCACCACGCAGCATTTCAACGATATCGCACAATAGCTTATTTGTACAACATTCTTGACATCAAAGCGTACATTTCTGTAATGTTGTAGGTAATTTACACATCAAAGGAAAACTGCCTGCTTGTGTCAGATTCGTTTATGTGTATGTAATTACTGTGTAATTAGATATTGTATTCGATGACCTTTTATTTTGAGTGTGGGTATTGTGAATGAGGTTGTATACTCGGGTCGAAAATGTGCTAATTGCCTTAATTGATAATATCAAAACTAAACCCAAAAACCGGCCATGTACGAGTCGAACTCGCGCACGAAAGGTTCCGTACCATTATCTATAAAAACAGCGAAAAAAATTACGTTTGTTGTATGGGAGCCCCCCTTAAATATTTGTTTTATTTTAATTTAATTATTTATTTTTAAAGTGAATATGTAACTAAATATTCTGTGAATATTTCAAGCGTCTTCCTGTTGTCGTTTTCAATATCGAGCAAAAAAATCATGTTTGTTGTATGGGAGCCTTAAATATTTATTTTATTATATATTTTAGTATTCGTTGTTATAGCGGCCACAGATATACATCATCTGTGAAATTTCAACTGTCTAGCTATCACATGAGATACAGCCTGGTGACAGACGGACGGACAGACAGACAGACAGACAGCGGAGCCTTAGTAACAGGGTCCCGTTTTACCCTTTGGGTATGGAGCCCTAAAAATATACTCACAAACTGTCATAATATAACAGTTTGTGGGTTAATTTTGGGTTTTCCTGGAATCTGAATTGAAAATAATACGTGTAAGCACAAGGAGTATTTTACCAGTATTTTACATGGAGCGACTGCATATTTGACCTCAACAACCCAGTAACTGGGTAACACGATACCCCTTGATATGACTGACTTTTGACGACCCGTAATGACAGCCAGGGCCAACGCCTTTACGTGTTTTTCGAGGCACGGATCTTGGTATGTAAAGATGGTCACCCATCCACGAACCAACCGCGGCAAGCATAGCTTAACCTGATCGATCGACCCGTACGGCTGTTATTACTTAGCCCCGTATCCTTCAATATACACCGTGGCATTTTAATCGTCTTTCATCCGCAGCCCACTTCATGTATCCAATGACTACTACACATTCATAAAAAAAAGATAGGTATTTATGAACATTTGAGTAAATAAAAAAATAAAAAAAATTCAATAGTAAGACGCATGACGTAGTTTGAAACACCCTGTTATGAGCGCGGTCCGAGCATTGCGTTCCAAAGGCGGCACGGACTGAAGCGGCGGCATCTTTAACAGAGTTCATTCCCCCTATTGCAAAAATGTGTGTAACCTTTTTTTCTTTTAATGCCATCCTTATGCCTACGGAATAGAAGTCAAAATCGGTTGAACGAACTGTATAAAGGTTTGTTTCAATATCTAATCTTATTTCAAATGGGGTATAGGTACATAGTAAGTGCAGATTAATAAAAAAGAAAGTTACAAACATACGGCCGATTTCAATAACTGATCAATTTGTCTTCGTTCGACCCTATTGAAGATAGAATTTTGACTCATGTCTACTAACCTAGCAAATAACAAACAAAAGATATGTAGTTACTGAAATTGCAGTCCTGGCACTTGCGGGTTGATCACACCTCGGTTGCGTAACATTTTCAGATTATTTGGCGCAGCGTACAATCTCCTTGCTCCCCGTAAATTGTCACCACTCACTGCGTACAGGCGCACCATTTGTAGGTACTCGATATTCGAGTATCGATAGTTCCTCATAATCATTGTGAATACCTACTTCACAATGATTATGAGGAACTATTCACTTCTTGCACTGTAACGATCGCGAACAACGTTTGATATCCGGTAGGGCGCGCGCACTTCCACTTCCGGTATTCGGCCGCAACTGAGACGCTGCGAGCGAGATTGACCTTCACTTATTTTTCGAGTGAAAGGGGCGGGGCGTGACACGCGCGGCTCTACTCAAAGGATAGCATTAGAGCTCCTCATTGGATGACAGTCCACGTGGACTATGCTTGATTGGCTTTCGGTATTGGAATGATCTACTCGACCCGTGCGCTGCGTAGGTATGTTCTACCGTTTGATACGTAAACATTAATAACAGGATGTTTCAGAATTCTAATGCAATATTTATTTTTCTTTGTACCTATTATATTAATTAATGGTAAAAAAAAAAATCGTGTCTGGAGGTATTTTATGTCGGATACATTGAGTGGACCACCTTTGTAAGACGATTAAAATGTCACGGTGTATACACGATACATGTATCAGTTACGTAAAGATAAAAACAAAAAAAAACCCGCAAGTTATCTAAAAAAACGTGCACACAAGGTAAAAAAGAAAGCGTTATAACAATCCTTCTGCCACTTCCATCGTACCGTTACAATACCCGCTTAAAAAACTATTGGATCGAAAAAAGGGACGAAAATTCACATTGTAAGGCCTTATAGAGTATCCTGACTATTATTCGGGCTACTATCGATTGCCAATGTGAAATATAGCCTCGTCCTTATGGCAGGAAAACCTTTGTAGTACAAAATGTATGTTAGAATTATGGCTGGAGTGATCTGGGTGAAGATGTCTGGTGATATTGATGGGATTCGTGAGGGGATAAGTAGACTAACTTGTCAGTGGAGATCAGCGATAAAAAGGTGGCATGAGTGATGATTTTATGAGTACTGGGCAATAGTTTTAGCTAGGGTGTAAAGTCTTCAATCAGAGCGTCCAACTTGTATTGGCTTACAGAGCCGAAACTTGGTTACGCACGGTACGACTGGTCTATGAACTCAAGGTTACCTAGAGAGCTGTGAAACGATCTATGCTTGTAATCTCTCTGAGGGATCAAAACGAGGTGATCCAGCAGAGAACCAAAGTGGTCGTCATAGCTCACAGAATAAGCAAGCTGAAATGGCAATGGGCCGGTCATATTATTTAGCCGCAGAACCGATTACCGTTGGGGTAGACTTGATGGAGCGACGATCTTCGCAGGGTGGCTGGTAGCAGCTGGATGAGAGTAACCGAGAATTGAGCTGAATGGCGTAAAATTGGAGAGGCCTATGTCCAGCAGCGGACTGCTGTAGGCTGATGATGAAGCTATTCTCCTTTATCCCAAAATAATAACTATCTACGACTTCGATAGACAAGTCACTACTAGGACTATTGAATTACACCAACGGAAACACAGTATTATTCATTGATAGGTTTTACCAGTTGCTCACTTGATGACTCAAGCTTGACTTACAGTTACTCAAAGGTAAAGTTGCCCTGAAAAAAGGTACCCAGATATACACAGATATTTTGCCAGTTATGTTTAAGTCCCATGTAATAGGGGGCGAGCCAATAGGCTCGCGCCCTACATCCTTACTTATATTATAAATGCGAAAGTAACTCTGTCTGTCTGTCGCGCTTTCACGCTAAAACTACTGAGCCAATTTAAATGAAATTTGGTACACAGATAGTCTAGACCCTGAGATAGGACACTGTCGCGCTTTCACGCCAAAACTACTGAACCAATTTAAATGAAATTTGGTACACAGGTCTAGACCCTGAGAAAGGACATAGGCTACTTTTTTTACATAGATTACATATTTATAGCCGTCAATCGGGACTCCGGACTACTACCGAGAAATTACTGATGGAGAAACACTTGGCCCGACCTGCCCAGGACGTTCTTATACTTAGCAGTAGCGCTTCCTACTACTAGACCAGTGATGCAGACTACGTACGACGTAATTATTAGTAATAGGTAGTGTACCAAAAATGCGACAATTATAGCAAAAGCACAACTGAAATAATAGCCGGCAATGCGAAATCACGTGGGCTTTCAAATTCGCATATTACGCGCATCATATTACCATAGTTATTTACAATGATAAAATGGCATATCGCAGGGCTTTGTTTGAACTATGAAACATTCCGTGCGAACATTTTGGTTTATAATCGGTTGAATTTGCAGGGGGAAACTATTGTAAGTAGGCTAATTTATGTTCTGCTGAGTATAATGTGAACCTACATATGTAGCTACATAACATTTTTGTTGAAATGATGAACCTATATTTTTTTTATCAAATAATCAATCTTCTAGCACGCGTAGCACGACCAACGTAGAAACAGATTTTGTCGACGGAAGAATAGACAAAATAACAGATTGTGATTGTTTATCTGTCATTTTGTCTATTCTTCCGTCGACAAAATTCGTTTCTATGGTGGTCATGCTACGCTTCCAGTGTAACCGGATGCAGTTGATTACTAGTATTTTACATGGAGCGATTGCCTATCTGACCTCCACAATACCTAAAAACCTGGTAAATATCCCCATTAAAAAAAAAGGCTGCGATTTTTTTTTTCTTTTTTCCAGAAAGCAAACCTCATATTAGACTCTCAATATGATTCATAACAACACCGTCACGGATCGGACAAGGTTTTTTTTTTACATGCTGTATAGTTCTCAGGACTATACGTATAGTCCTGAATTACTGTGTTCTACTGACTAAAAACTAAAACTCAAGGGCAAAATCGACCTGAATAGAATAGAATAGAATAGAATAGATTTATTTATTTGCAATGAATGTAGGTACATATTATTAGGTGTTACAAAGTTTTATGGTTCCTTGTACATTCTACCTTAATTGGCATGCAAATTTACATTTTAAAAGAATTTAATAAAACTTATCATCTGAGAATTCTTGTACTGAATAATAACACTTGTGCAAAAGTAATTCTGTAACATGCTTTTTAAATTTAGTTAGTGGTTGTTCCTTGACATTATTTGGTAACTTATTATAAACAAGTCAGTGGTGCCATACAAATAACACTTTTTCTAAAAAGTGCAGTCTTAAAAGCACCAGTGCTTAAAAGATTTTCATATTGGGATCTAATACTTATTGTTCTATTTCGAGTTTCTTTCAAGGTGGTAAACTGGTGTGAATTCGTTTTAACAAATATACATAATTCCAATATATAAAGACATGGGAAGGTTAACAGTTTATGAAATTGAAATATAGGTAGACAGCTGTCAGTTACTTTTAGGGCAAACATAGAAAACTGAAAACGTCGAGTCAACAAAATATATAGCGAAAACGTGTCTAAAAGTGTCGGTGTGTGATTAAACCCCCACGCGGCTCACACGTCGTTAACTGTTCGGTGATTAAGGTTATCAGCCGACCGTTTTAACCTTTTTTCAACCCGTATGTTTGTATTTGTTTTTTTTTTTATTTATTTTGAACGCTCTAGCTCCGTATCTGAGTCTGCTTGGGCGAATTATAAATTACTGTCGATTAAAAATGTTTTTTTTTTGTGAAAAATGTTTTATGATAATTTTCAGACTTGCTCAGGGATCACTAATTATTTTAATTGGTAGTCCGCTTTTTAAAATAATTAATGCTGTGTGAAAAGAGGCTTTGCAGTGAGATAATGCCATATTAAAATATTTTCAATCGATTTATCACTTGCTTCAAAAACGGTGAAGGAAAACATAAACTGAAAAACAAAAGTCGTTTATTCAAACTAGGCTGAGAATCAGCACTTTTCGAACGTCAATATTACATAAGACAGTCCCCCAAAACGATGCCCCTTCACCACTTCCTAGTGCTTTAGCTGGGAAGAAGAAGTGGCGCAACAAACTCCCCAGCAACACAGCTGTCTGTTCAGTTAGAAAGAAATGATTCTATACATCGTGAGGCTTTAAAACTCTGACACCAGTTTAGTCACTAGACACACGAAAAGAAGAAGAAGATCGAGTGCTATAGTTACATTGAACATTTTAATTGAGCAAGTCTGCCTAGCACAGTAGTATGCAAATTGCAAACCAGAACACGATGTGTTACCACACCGAGCGCTGCACGCAAAGTCACAGTCTTTGCGTGCAGCTGGACGCAAAGACTGTGAATTTGTCAATCGTCATGCTGCGGATGCCTCTTTAAGAGATGAAACACATGTGGATTTCTTACAGGGTTTTTATGACTCTTGAAGAATAGTCAAGCGGAATAGGTTACTAAATATATCTACGTCTATTGTATTTTAACTATGAGTATGTTCGGAGTATTATATACTTCAGTTGGTTTAGTTTTGAGACTGATACTGAAGCTTTGGTAGAGTAATATATCATGTTTGAGATGAATATTAAATTACGATAGTACCAACATTATTATGGGTTATAGCCTCATACAGTCATTGGTTATAGTGTTTAATGTTTAGGCCCGTAGCACACCTCTGCCGCGAAACCATAGCAGCGAAACTGCAGTAGTTCAATTGTACTGACTCACGTCATGTCCCGCTGTTCGAATCGGATTCGCGTAGCGCAGTAGTTCAATGGTACTGACAAAATTGAACTACTGCGCTTTCGCTGCTATGGTTTCGCGGCGGAGGTGTACTTCTGGCATTATAGTGTTAATGGGTAGCTAAAAGTTTATGTTGATTTTCGCTAATTTGGTATTTGCGGGATTCTGAAACTGAAAATATAAATAATATTGTTTTTTTGCTAACATTACTGATAGCCATATTGCTCTATTTCGACAAAGATAAAACAATCTCGAGAAAAAAATGTCGTGGATCGTCGCGTCGGGCAGTATTATTGAATTTTTGATTTGTTTTTTTTTTTTTTTTTTCTAGCCTACGCTGTCCCACTCCTGGGCAAAGGCCTCCAGTTTTGATGGAACCTATCCAGCTCGTCCCGCCATCTCCTACGTGGTCTGCCGCGACCCCGTCTCACTATCTCAGGGCACCAGTTCTGCGCTATTTGGGCCCACAGTTTGTCGCGGCAGACATGTCTTTTAGGATTTTTTTAAGCAACTCGGTTTCTGGCGTTGTGCACAACAATATAGCGACCCATATTTAGGAACTCATAAAATATTTAAAGGTGAAATTTAATCCATGGGTATCCTCATAAGAGGTCATTGTACTCATCATTATAAACACTTTCACTTTGGGTTGGTCCCATAGTGAAAGTTGTTCATAATGAAGAAAACTAAAAAAAAAAAGTATAATGACCCCTTAAGACGATGCCTTCCTCGTCAAGACTACAGGACAGGTGTATAATTGGTGCTTTCATTTTCCTATAAAAATATCGAATATCGACATTTTTCATATCCATAACACACAGACATTCCAATATTCAGCCACAGTATTGACAAAAATTAGCATCCAAACGAGAAGTTATAAAATTTTTAAATGGAAAGCGTTTTTTCATGCGGCAATCAGCATTTCGTATGATTCGAGAATCGAGGCTGGCAATATTTATATTTGACGAGCCAATACACTTTATTTGAAACTCAAATAAATTATATCGATAGGTTTCTAATTTTATGAATGTTTGCATAAAAAATAAAAACTTACCTACCTACCTAATTTATGTACAGGATGTGTTTTTGGAGCAGTGGTGGGCCAGTGGTAACGGCCCCCACTTACGAGTCGTTGGTCGTGGTTTCGAACCCAGACTGGCGCTTTACTTTGTGTAAATCATTTCATCAGCACTGCTCTCAAAACAGTGAAGCAAAACATCGTGAGGAAACCGGCATGTCTTAGAACCGAAAAATTCTAAGACATGTGACATCTACCAACCCTCACTGGGCCCGCGTGGTGGATTACGGCCCGCGGTGTTTTTGGCATGTCTGTAAAAATATAATACTTGTATAAGTTAGGAATACTGAAAATGGCCGAAAAAGTTAAGAGCATTATTTTAATACCTAGTACACAAGTATATAAAGTGTATCATACACAAAATCTCGTAAGAGTGCACCCGTCATTTAGAACAACTTTCATTATGGGACCAACCTTGAAATCACGAAAAAATCTGTCGTTCCCTACATTTATGTTCGCATAGCTCGTTAAAATGTAGGGAACAGCTGTTTTTTTTCCTGAAAATTACTCTTGATGGTGTGTAATAGAACTAAACCCAAGCAGTAATAAAGTATAAATTACAACAATATTAGTATCAAATAAAAGCAAGTACTGGCTGACACACTTACACCCAGTTTCTGATTTGAGAAAAGTAGCAAATCTCAACTGAGTATTCTCAAATACATAAGTATGCGCTTTTAAAATCGAATTTCGTTTCTGAATTAAGATTTTTTTAACTCTAATCAAGACTGGAACGTGTTTTGCATTGATCAGGAATACTCAAGTAAATGATCAGTTGATTATGGTTTAACGAAATTCGATTTTAAAAGCGCATACTTATGTATTTGAGAATACTCAGTTGAGATTTGCTACTTTTCTCAAATCAGAAACCGGGTGATAGACAGGCAGACACACAAGTGGATACAACATACGGAACCCTAAAAAGTTACCTAGTAGTAGGTACGTTGAAAAGAAAACAGAGAAGACAACACGAATAAACAGTAAAAAAAACAGCATACGGCTCCGCACTTCAGTACAAAATATACATTTAAATAACAGAAATGTAGGGCAAATTTTAACACTGAAATAACATACTCTCTAGGTACTTTTAATTAAATAAATCATAACTTCGTATGGCTTTAAAAATTAATACTAACATACATTTCATTAGCTAAAAGCTTCAGTTTATAACGGCAGAGAGAATTTTATGTATTTTTTACGTTTATTAAATTAACTTAGTTAAATTGCAAAAGGTTGTTTAATTTTCCTGAACAATTAAATCAATTTAGGAGCTGGTCGATATTTGTGTGGTAGTATTAAATTATGGAGGCAACCAATTAAGCTAAAGTGCGTTTTTTAATCTCGTAGACTTGACAGGTGCAAATGTCAAACTCGAAATTAAAAAAAACAAACGAGAAAAAAGTCTGAGACTAAAAACAGACTATAGACCTACTAGTTCTAGGCTGACACAATCTAAGGTTCATGCACAACGTCAAGTCGCCGATCAGTCACGTCAATTTCAGGGACGCGTGTAAACAGAAAGAAAGAAAGAAAGAAAGAAAAATGCGTTTATTGGCATTGTCACACAAAAATACACCTTAAAAGTAAAAAAAAAAACAGAAAACAGTCATTACAATGCCAAAAGGGCCTCAGCTCAGCATATTGTCAGTTGGCAACACACAGTGTACCACCTGACGCTGATTTTCAGCTGCAACCCACCAAACAGATGTCAGAGAGTCAGTCAATCGTCACTTAATCAATTTTCCTATAACTATGTTTCGTTTCTAGCAATAGGTACAAGTTTAGACTAACCGGTGACGCGGACACGCCGGTAGTGACGTGACTGATGCGTGTAGTCAACGTCATACAACTTCTACGTAACTATATTTTTTGACGTGTCTGATTGGTGACTTGACGTTGACGTGACTGACGTGTGTGCTTGAACCTTCAATTCTGTAAGCCTTTAAATTGCTTCAAAAGATGGGAAAAGACTGGTTCTAGAAGTTGCAAGCATGCCCACTGAATAATTATGAGGTCCTGAGTTTAAACCGAGATTGGGCAGTGTTATTTGTTTTTTAACCGACTTCTTCAAAAAGGAGGAGTGGTCCCATATAAATTTTATTAATTTTGCTTGAGTTGTTTTTGAGTTAGCTTCAATAATTCCGGTTTTTCCAACTTTGCTATGTAGATGATATAATTATTTCACTCCGTCACTGTTATTTACATAGCAGATAACGGTATACGAATTTGTATGGGGTAGGTACCACAACTAAAAAGTGAAAAATAACTTTAATTTCGTAAGTCGGTGTCTTTGCTTTTCAATGCTACTGAATACTAGTATTTTAAATGGAGCGACTGCCTATCTGACCTCCATAACGGTGTAGCTGGTTATAAATAATACTGGGTATAATAAATACCCCTTAGTAAGACTGGTTGTCAGAATTTTGGGCTTCTGACTACCCTAACGACTCTCAAAGATCTAGGAATGACAGCCGGGACCAACAGCTTTACATGCTTTTCGAAGCACAGAGGTACGATATACAATGGAATGGTCACCCATCCATGAACTGACCTCGGCAAGTGTAGCTTATCCTTCGATCAACATAATATATGGAACTTAAATATAGCTGGCGAAATGTGGGTATAAAATGCTGCTTTTATTTTCATGCAATATGCGTGGCGTGCAATATGTTTTCATAAAAAAAAGCCATCTCTTTTACTTAATATATCATACACATTATAATCGTATTAACAAAATGAGAAACATAAACTCCAAAGCCAGATAAGCAAAACAAATTCACATAAAAAAACGACTTCAAAGTTCGTACATTAAAAAGAAAAAACAGCACATTTCTGTTGAAGGTCTGTTGGACCCTACAATTGGGTCACACGCAACAGTGCATATTTATATAGAGCTGGTAATACCACGGAATTTATTTCATATTGGTAACTGAAGGGGAATTATTGTCCATGCTTTTTGTCTAGCTTTTCCCATAGTTTTTTTTCGTACTAATAAGGTACTTATCTGGCCTTTTTAGAGCCTTATAGACCTAGGTCTGTCTTTGTGTCATGAATGAGAACTTGTGAATGATGTTTTAGAAGCAAGTCGTGAATTAATCCCCACTCGTTGCGGCAAGGATGTGAACCTCTTCGCGAACATTTACGAATACTATAGTTTGACCGAGGCCGCTGTATCGTGCCTTAGGAAAGCGCGGCGAGGCGGGGCAGCTATGACGAATGAGCGGCGGCCGGATGCCATGAGCGTTGACGAATGAGCGGCCTGCGCTGCCTCCCCGTCTCGCCGCGCACATATCTAAGGCATGGTACAGCGGTCTCTGTCAAACTACGGTAACGTCTAACAAGTTGCTAGAAATGTAAAAAAAAAAATCTGTCGAGAGGTGTCGTGGGACACCCAGTTGGAACGAAGTTCCTTTCGCTTTTTACACAATCATTTTGACACCAAAGTGTCGTGACGATCAAAATGTTATTGTCCCTCATTCGCTAAGTGTGCAGAGTATAATGTACAGTAAGGAATTTTGATCCACAAGTGATCCATCCATCAACTGAATGTGACAAATACAACTTTGCTTCTCAAATCGGATCTCACAGGGCGCGTTTTGGAGCACATTCTGTTTCGCACTTGTATCGATATTTTTTTGCCTATGACCTATGGACGGAACTAGGTCAAACATACGTACTTACGAAGCTAACTAGTAAATACGTCGTAATAATTCCCGCCTTGTTGAACTTTAAGAGACTTTTAATGTTTCGAATGCCCATTATTGTGGTTTGGATTGAGTGTGTTTATGGTTTTGTTGAAGAATTATGGTGCTGGATACTAAAAGGGTTTGGTGGTTAGGGTTTTGACAAGTAATTTTGCTGGTTTACAAACTTTGTAATTTGATTTTAATCATTATTTAGTTAATTATTTATATTTTTTGTCGGTTTGGGAAGTAAGTTCTATACAATTTTGTCTATATAAAATGTAATACAACTACTTACTGATTTAAATTAATAATAATAATTATGTACGAGTATTTAAAGAAAGGGGGGAAATGATCAAAGGGCATCAAAAAATTCGTCTTCATCGCTGTCAACAGGAAAAGTGCCCATAAGGCTGGCAGCATTGTCACTTTGAATAGCAAAGCTGATTCTTTGGCCAACTTATTAAGTTGCTAAAATAAGTTTATGAAATATCTTTTATTTGTTTCCATAGTAATTGTTACGGCGGTAGATAAACAAAACTCACAAGGAACTGCAACAATATCGTACAAACCACTCTATACGAATCCAAGAGGGTCAAAAATTCGTGTCTCAATTACAAATTTTAGACACACAGATGGTGGACGTCGAAATAATTTAATACTGGGTGACCTTCGACACGGGGGGCTACAGACCCGGTTCACTGATTATTTAACACCCTCAGATTTATTCGCACCCCTTTTCAATGAGGCCGACATTTATTGAATGAATTAGACAAATTATTGAGGTGCTACACTGTCGCTTCTTGGTTTGTTGAAAAGTCGCTTTTTCAAGCTGGATTTACTTTAGAAAGAGGTCTTCAGCGCTTGATTTGCTGGATTTCTGATTGCTAATAACAGGTGCGCTCCAAAACAAAGATAGCTGACGTAGCTCAAAAGGCTGCCCAACTTAAATGGCACTGGGCAGGACATGTCTGCCGCATGCCAGACAAACTGTGGGCCCAAATAGCGCAGAACTGGTGCCCTGAGACAGTGAGGCGGGGTCGCGGATACCACGTAGGAGATGGCGGGACGAGCTGGATAAGTTCCATCAAAACTGGAAAGATAACGCGCGGGCTCGCGAAAGATGGAAGGAGTGGAGGGAGGCCTTTGCCCAGGAGTGGGACAGCGTAGGCTAGGAAAAAAAAACAAAAAAAAATGACAGGTGGATAGATAGGATTATTATTAAGCAGGATTGCTGATCATTTGTGATGCCTGGAAATTAGGTTTTTCAGAAATGATTTTCACTAGGTGATAACACTGACAAGTCAAGTCCGGGCACCTGTCAAAAGAGTCAAAGCGTCTATAGAGGTATGAGGAACAGGGTATAAAGTTCACTCGTCCTATATACAAAGGGTGTCGTGTGGGAAAAATCAAAGGGTTGTCAGTTCATATTAGTGAATTTTAGCACCTTTTTCACAGAAACCCTTTTTTGTAATAGTGACATTTATTGAATGAATGAACGAAAGATTAATGAATTATTCAGGTACGATTTTCATGTAATGTTGGAATGTTACATGGCCAACATATGTTACGATGTAAATCGGGTGAAATAAATATGTTAGAATTTTGTACTGTACGTACGTGAATGAATTTCATTAGTAATCATTTTCAGTGTATTGTTTCTGTTTTCTTTTAAACCAAAGGAGAATGCCATATTGTCGTACCAACAAAGGAGCTAGAGTGTCACAACCAAATGTAGTTCATAAAATTACTCCTATTTTTTAAATCAGATATACGATTTTGTTATGAAAACGATTCCCGGCTTTCGGACACCAAAAATAAAAGTCTTTTTTTACTTTTGTGGTACGTATTTTCCGCTTATGTCACTGACATTGCACTTCATTTCCGAATGTTGCTACTATGTTAAAAATATAGGTACCTACCTGTCAACGAACATTAAAAAATGAAGAAGATAATTGTACCAATTTGCCATTTTATATTAGGAAACAATATATTTTTATATGTGTCAAAAAACATCTTTAGGTCACGCGTTACATCGTAATAATTTATTATTATTTTTTTGGAATACATTGCAAATACATGCATTTAATGAAAAGAGGACCTATTCAAAAAAGTAAAATGTCATTTGTACTGTGACGTATTGCAATAATTATTCTGTGGCGCCGTCATGGATGACGTTACTTTCAATATTGGTTTCATCTGAACTATTTGAATAATAATTTGTAATACTTATTAACAAAAACGGGGGCTCAGGTGCGTTTTCATTACGTAGTCTTTGTGTGATAATCCTTAGCGATGCCCTCAACTAGAGTAAGACATCGGCGAGCAAGTCAGCGTCGCCGACGTATCCTAAACCGTTCACTAGTATTGTTAGAACAATTTAGAATATATTACATAGAAAATACATCCGTGGATATGATCGTGTTTTAACATCACAGATTGTACCGACGCGACGCCTGTAAGTATTACCTCACCTAGTAGAAGCATGTATATTATAGTTAGCTTGTAAAGTACCTACCTACTTCCGGGAGTATTTATTCAATTTAAGGATTAAAAAACAGTTTTTATGCTTTCAGATCAATCCTGGTAGTTCCTATTCATAATGTTACAAATGTTTCGCATTGATACAAGAAAAACTCCCTGAGATTCCGAACTGATACCTGAACTAACACTTGGTCACAATGTGGAGTGATGTGTACTTTGGATGTGGACAGTCCATGCTACGTGTTGCAACAGTTGCAAGGCGTTCCCGAGTGCCACCCAATTGTCCTACCTATTGTTTTATTTGTATATTTCTTTTCTCTATCCTGGTAGCGGTCGCGGTCATATACGTTATGTAAATATGAATATATCTTAACTGCGTTTTTCATTTTTGATATAAGTGCCTTATTAGGTACTAACAACATTATCACCTTATTATTATTTACTAACATGTGAAGTTCGAGAAGTGGGTGTACTATAAAGTAAATACAACTCTGCCTAACTCTTCTGGGAAAACAGGCCTGCTGTTATGTTAAGATTTCAAGATATTAGGAATCAGTAAACACAGTACTAAATTGATAACTTATTCAGACTACCAGCTGCACATACTATGAGTACCTACCTACATGATTATTGATATCTATTATCATTATATATAAAACCTGACACCAAGAATTATTATTGACTATCAGTGATGTATTGTATAATCATCCATCAGGAAACAAGCGCCAAATCAAGAATAAAAAGCAACCGATTAGGTACCGCTTCATTTGTCATCAACTTCACCATTTCGAGCCTGTCACTCTCTCGAACTTAACCTCAAAATATGAAGTAGATAAATGGTTAATAAATACGAATTGCGGGAATCCATGTAAAAAAAAGTTAACAATATAAAAAGAGCAATTTAAAATTTAATTCTCCTCTAAATACACTAGGTTTGGTTGTGACAGGCGGACTTTTCGCTTGGTACAGGGTGCCCTACATTCCTGGTCATTCTCCTTTGTAATTGTCAATCTGCAGAAAAATACCTTTTCTTTCTGTCTTATAGAAATGATTGGCATTATAATAATGTATCTAAATTATTATGAAATTGAAAATCATGTGGACGCACTACATCGCCACGCATCAAAGACCTAACGTCACACAGAAATCCTGACGTCACATAAATCCTGCATCGCACAGTTAGAGTTTACCGCGCGATGGACATATATACAAGAATCCAACATCAATCATTGGGCAGTTGCCCGCCAGACACAACACCCGTCTGGTCGGAGGATCGTCCCTTTTCTATGGCGGATGAGTGAACTATACACCCTGTTCCATAGACCCCTAAAATCACATAGTTATTTAATTGCTTACTAGGTATTTATTTATTTATTTTATTTATTTATTTATTAAGGCACCAAGTCCCAATATACAAATTATTATTATTATTACAAACTAATTAAAATTAAAATAAATACATTACAATTCCTTCATTCATTTAAAACATTCATAAAATCATACAATAAAATTGCCATTCATTCTGGTTAAAATTAAAATTCAAAATTCCATACTAACACACATTATAATTATACTATTCATCTTCTGTTAGCACTTCGATGGACTTCGAGCCAATACCTGTGGATCGAACTGCTCCAATCCTCACTAACGACCCTCAACAGTTGATTCGTCGATTTTCGCAAACTGCTTGAAAACGACGCTATTCGCGATCGAATAATGGCATAAAAGTCCGGCACTCTCGCTTCAGCGAACATGCTGGACGCGCTACTACGACGGTATTGAACCTACAAAAGTAGTTATGAAACTCGTTGTAAGCCTCTATTACAATACATTATTTAAACAATTACATTAAACCAATATTCACAAATAGAAAAAAAACGAAAATTCATAAAACGCAAAAAGCTCTCTAAAGACCATTACACAATACATGATTTCCTCAAAAACTTTACTCATCACCCACTCTGATTAAGTACTCCTAAAAAAATCCTGAAAAGGGATCTGAAAGACGTATTTTTCGGTTGAAAATTACTCGGCGTTTACGACTTTTGTCCCCCATTCATTAGGGGTCCGTTTCTTTTTTTGAAAACTTTTGTTTATTGGTTTAGTACAGATGTTTCGTTGTTAGAGTAATAGAAAGTAATGGGGGAAGGGGGGGGGGAATGGAATTCGTTATTCGAATTTCAACGTTTCGTAGGATTTGAATATTTCGTACGTGAAGCTTCATTCTCATGAATTATCTTTTCGAAATTATTAACTGCCAGTCATACGCCGAACCCAATAAGGCCATGATAAAGTATGGAATATCATGGAAGCTACCTGAAAATCGTCTTATTATAGATTATATTACATTTTTATTATATCAGAATTATTTCTATTATGTGACGAATCATATTTTTTTACTATTATACCATCGCCAGAACTTAAAAAAACTGAGACAAATCAATCTGCCTAGTCTTTTCCCAATTATTTTGGGGTTAGCTTCCAGTCTAACCGGATGCAGCTGAATATCAGTATTTTACGAAGAGCACGAAGAGCCTATCTGATCTTCAGAACCCAGATACTGCCTGGGTAACACCATACCTCTTGGTAAGACTGATTGTGTTAGCTTACAAACTACGTCATAGACATAAAATAAAAACTCTTTTTGGCCCAAAAACAAACTCGAAACCCCCTGAAAACCCCTCCAAACTTCCCAACAATCGATCAATCGACTCAGTTTATCGCAGTCCACTGCTGGACATAGGCCTCTGTTCTCCGCCTTCCGTATCCAATCTGTCCCAGCCAACTTTTTAAGGTCGTCGGTGCATCTAGCTGAGGAGCGTACCACACTACCGCGAGCCACACGTCTCCACTCTAGGACTCGTCTGCTCCACCAGCTACTGGTCCTTCGACAAACATGGCCAGCCTACTGCCACTTCAGTTTGCTTACTCTGCAAGGTATGTCGGTAAATCCGGTTCTTTTCCGGATAACTTCATTTTTGATCTAATCCTTCAAAGAAACTCCGAGCATAACAAACTTCCCAACGACTCGACAGAACTCTTAAAACCCCGCCTTTGCCAACGACTCGATAGAACCCTCGAAACCCCGCCAAACTTCCCAAAAATTCGATAGAACTCTCGAAACCCCGCCAAACTTCCCAAAATCTCGATAGAACCCTCGAAACCCCGTCAAACTTCCCAAAAACTCGATGGAACCCTCGAAACCCCGCCAAACTTCCCAAAAACTCGATAGAACCCTCGAAACCCCGCCAAACTTCCCAAAAACTCTATAGAACCCTCGAAACCCCGCCAAACTTCCCAAAAACTCGATAGAACCCTCGAAACCCAGCCAAACTTCCCAAAAACTCGACAGAACCCTCAAAACCCCGCCAAACTTCCCAACGATTACTAATGGAAAGCGATTTTTGTACCTTTTGTCCTGTTTTTAAGGCGCCCCTGTAAATTGGGGGCAGTCCGCCATCCATCATAATTGTGGCGTAATGACTGTCGTTCGACCCTTTGTTTCACTCATTTTGCATTAATAACGATTGTTTTCCCTTAATTTTGTCGTTTAACCTTTCATCGTGACGTGTTTTTTGAGTGTGTATGAACTCAACTGCAACGTAGGCGATATGGGTCAAAGATTTTAAGGACCTGGGTTTTAATAATAATAGTCCTCAAGACCGGGAGGAGCTCGTGGAATAACAGCCGCACTGGTCGATCTATCGGGTTAAGGTACGCTGGTCCGTGGTTGGGTCTTTACCATCTTTACTTACCGAGACTCCTCCATGCCTCGGAAAGCAAGCCGTTGATCCCGGCTGTCATTCGTGGAAAACCCAGTAAAACTTTGCCCAGCTTGGGAATCGAACCCTGGACCGCATGCTCAGCAGTAACAGATGCAACCACAAGATTAACGAGGAACGAGGCAGAAGGCATAAGTTACTTTTTAATGATCATTACGCTTCGCATATTATTATGATTTATGGTTCAGCTTATTAATACTAGACAAGAGAACACCTCTGGCTATACTGTTTTAAAAACTCTTGAGGCTTCTCGCTAGGGTTTTTTTTTTCAGACTACAAAAATAGCTTAGTTCATTCTTTATGTATAAACTGTGACAACGCTCGCAGAACAGATGACCATGGGGCCGAAAGGTTCAGGAGTGGGGACCGCGTACACCGGAACACGTAGCGTTGGAAGGCGTCCCACAAGGTGGACCGATGACCTTGTGAAGACCGCAAGCATCCGCTGGATGCGAGAAGCACAGAACGAAGTAGAAGTGGCGATGCTTGATGTTGTGTGCACAGATGAACAGGCGGCCTAAAACAGCCACATTAGCAATTCCTCTAAAAGCAATTCATTTCGTGAATTCCCAGCTGTCATTAGCAATTCCTCTAAGTTGACATAAAAGCAATTCATAATTTGTGGACCAATTTACGAATCTCCATAGAAAAATGTCAAACAGATGAATTATTTCGTTTATGAGATGCACGCAGATCATTAGGAATTGTCAGTTTGTGACATTTTACGATGATTCATAATATTTTCCTAATATAATTCTGACAAAGTGGCCGTTTTAAGCACCCTGTTAACATCTTTCGACTGAAATGATGATGTCACTGTGACTCCCAACTCAACACCAAAAAACTAAAAAGACTCGAAAATACTAAAACCGCTTCCAAATTCAAACAAAACACACGCCCATCTTGTTTCCATCCGAGCCTCTAAGTAAGGGAACTCATTTTAACATGCAAATACGCGCTGGAATCCAAAGTAGGTATATCAGACTGATGGAGTAGAAATTGAATTTCTTTGGCAAAGAACTCGAGGGATGTGCCTTGTAGCGTTTAGATAGAAACTATTTGGAGTAATGGCGTAATGCGATGGATGTTTTTGCAATTTTTTCAGATAATTGTGCAGATAATGATAGTGTTATGACTCGTGCAAACTGGCGGGATATCTCGGGCGCGAGAGGCAGCGCAACCCTTGTCGCCCCCGCGATAACACGCCTGTTTGTCAGCCTTTATTCGGATTTTCATCTGGAATTTTTCAGTAGCAGCCCAGAGTCTGGAATTGTGCCCGGTTGATGGCAATAGGCTCGTCCCCTGTTACATGGGACTTCAAAATAACTGGCGAAATGTGGGTGTACACCTCTGCCACAACTCTCTACCTCTGCAACAACACTGTACACCTCTGCCCAACCCCTCCGGGAATACAGGCGTTATGTTATGTAATGATAGTGAAACATTCAAAATGCTGACATATCTGTCAAGTTTTCTGTTCAGATTAGGCAGACTTCGAATTTGAAACAAAAAAAAACTTTCACTATTCGAAAGCACATACTTAGCGTGTTAGTCTTACAAATTACTTATTTATTTATTTATTTATATATACTTTATTGTACACCAGAAAATACATTGCGAAAATAAATAAATTTAACACTATAAAACATACAATGGGCGGCCTTATCGCTTTCTGTGATCTCTTCCAGGCAACCTTAGAATGGACAGTGATTGCGTGGACATAAAAAATGGGGTTTTCATTGGTGCAAAATAATAAGTAGGTACTTAAACTTACCAATAGATACAATATACTATAATATATATATATATATATATTTATATATATATGCTATATAATAGATACATAAATACATACATACTGACTTTAAAAGAATATATAAGTAAGCAACGAAAAATAAATGACGAGTACAGATTATTACAGCTATGAGAACAAGATCACAACAACAAGTAATGCTCCTTCACAAGTCTCTTAAATACAGGTAACGATTGAGCGCGTTTTACTTAAATCTATGTGAATAGAACAATTAGGCGCACACGCACATTAGTGTATGAGATTCTTATTTAATATTATATGCGAAATTGCGAATCAGATCGTCTCCAGTACGACATAATAATGTAAAACTTTGTTTATATTGTTTGCCTGGTGACCTGACATACAGGTTTTGTAAAAAACTTAGTTTAGGCACCAGTCTTCCACAAATTAATTATAAATTTGTCTCTGTAGACTATTTAATTACTATCTCTGTAATTTGTGGTAAGAAAATAAATAAATAAATTAATAAAAACATTACAAAAACTAAAACATCACCATCACAAGATGATTTGTCAAGCCCCATGTCAGACATGTAGCTTGATAAATCGCATAAATATGATATATTAGCAAGAAAACACGACCCAAGGGCTGACTTTTACCTTGGTCAGGGGCTAAGCATTGACAGACAACGTAGCAATGCCGCCAGTCTCTTGGGTACATTACCAGCCGACAGCGATGCGGAGGAATTTTTCCACGCCATATTTTAGTTATTAATTGTTTATTTGTATAGTTCGTTTTAATTAATATTAGTTAGGTTTTAATTAGTTAATCAATAGTTAGTTGTATATTGATAGTACCTTTAATTAATAAATACTCAACCAAAAAAACACGATTGAATTTAAATATGCTCAATTTCAATGTCATCACAATCCGCCTGCGTAACTGGTTGGTCAAAATGATCGCACGATCGAATACAGAATTTTGTGTCATTAGGGTTTTCCATTTGTCATTAATTATAGGTACCATGTGGTACTATGTGGTCAATTTTAGATGCACGTCTAAAACCGATCATCTAGACCAATCAAAACCCAACACATTGTATCGCCAAAATCCAATAACGTCTCATTTACACCGCAGGCCAATAAAAACCCACAATTAGCGTTACGTACCGACAGACAGTTAATTCAACCGAGTCGCAGGTAACGTACGGTTATTGAGCCAATAACAATAAAAGCGCTCCACGTATTTATTGTGCTCAAATATATTTTATGTTCTACGGGACCTGCGTGGCAGGTATGTATTATTTTCGCTGAGTTTTTCGCATTTTTCGTATCTCGTGGTTTGGCTTTATTTTAAGTGCTGCCTGGGCTGAAATAAAATAAAATTTTCAGCCACATAGGACTTGTAGTATCTCTAAAAATATTAAATCATCTAGACGTTGCATTACATTACTTTTTTACACGGGTCCCTTGAGCCGGAGAATAAAAAAAATAAAGTAACAATTTGACTAAGCACTTCATCTTTCGAAAGATAATTAAATTAACCCTGGCTTATGGGGGTAACACAAATCCATTTTAGATAGCTAATGAACTGTACATATACCGATAATTCTGCACTTCGGAGTGCAGAAATATCGGTAGTGTAACGATATTTTCGGAAGTAAATTCAAAATTCAGCAAGAAATCTCCAGTCAAATAACATCATAATCATTTCAGACGAAAAACATAAATATGGCAAAGGCCTCCTCCAAGCGATGCCAAACTGACCATGATGCGAAAAAAAAAAAACTTGCTATGCAATTTTTAACTTTCTTAATCAGCCTATAATGTTCCCACTGCTGGGACACATAACAAGCCTCCTCTCTGTGAGAGAGAGTGGGCCATAATCTATAGGGCCGTAATCCACGACGCGGGCCCAGTGCGGGTTGGCGGATATCACGTTTTCCGAGTTTTTGGTTGTAGGACATGCTAGTTTCCTAACGATGTTTTCCTTCACCTTCTTTGAGAGCAGCGATGATGAAAATACACAACATAGTAAAGTGCAGTGGTCTCGAAATTATGACGTAAACTCGTGAGTCAGGGCCGATACCGCTGGGCCAGCACTGCTCTTCAAATTATTAACTGCCACGAGTGTAAACTCAGATAAAACAGATTAGCTACCATAAAGTTATTTCTGCTGTCACAGCAACTCATAGCAACTCAGACCCATAAACAAACGCACTTAACGTACAATCCGTGATAAGAAATAAAACCACTTCTATTCGGGTTGGACCAACTCTGCGAAATCTATGGGACTTCAAAATTTTATGGCAAATAGGGTGAATTCGTTAAAGGTACGATTCCGAAGGCGACGGCAGACTACAAACGGTAGCGAAGTTGCAGTTGACAACAATAAACGCAGGTTGGCGGGGTCCACTAGGACCGATGCCTGCCAGGGTTGCGGGAAAGTCCGAAAGGGATACCGGGATCCTTGGCAACAGGCAACTGAAGGAACACGGGTAGGTTTTAGTCAGTAAAAGTCTGACACGCCCTCCCGCTCCGCCCAGAGTGGGAAAAGTCATTTGACGATTTCCCACCGTCAAACAAATAAAGGCGATCGTACCGCAATTTAAATTCCGAACGTGACGTCACATTTACGAGCTGTCGTCAGCACTTCTTTTCTTCAGTTTCGCAAAACTCCTTTGTGAAAAAAAAACTTCTTGTCGCTCTGTTAGTGACAGCCTCTGACACCATTACTGGTATGCCGTGTGTAGTCGCCACTCGACCGCAGCAGCAGGCGGCGCTGTCGCCATCCACGTAAGCGTTTTCAGCAAGCTGTCATTATGGTTGGGCAAAAAAGCCGTTGCCGTCTGCAGTCTGCCGTCGTCGCCTTCGGAAAAGTACCTTTAATGTGAAAACCAAAGCACGTAGTATTTTGACATACGGCCATTTGCACGACTGTATAAGCAGACATTCAGACAAGCATGTTTACATTGCCACATAAAAACGAGGGTAGGCGAAACATAAATTGAATGAATTGTTGCCAGAAAAATAATGTTCGTTTTTTTTTTGCGGCTGGTAACATTTAGGGTTTATTGGAGAGGTGTGCATTTTTGGCGGATTATAATTATTCATATGAGTTTGTGTTCAATGCTGGACATTAATAAATGAGGCATCATTTACATCACCTCGCTTGGCGAAATTATTGCAGTGTTTCTAAAGCTGAAAGGCAGAAACCAGTTTTCTAACAAATAATGGTCATCGTTAGAAAACCATGCAGTTTGAAAAACAAGGAGAAAACTTCGTCTAGCAGAAAAAAATGTAAAATATGAGAAACATTAATTTATTTGGGAAGAAGTTATTATTATCTATCTATTTTGGAGACACAAGAATGATAGAATTTTACTTTCTTTGTAGAACGAAGTTCTTTAAGGGCCTACCCAACCTCAAATTGCTTAGCATGATCCTCCGTTATGCCAAAAATCCTGCAGCATTAATAAATATAATATGTTAAAGTTGAGGATATAATGCTAGATCTTATTTTGGAGAAAACACGATTACATAAAATTATCTTTATAGAATTTTACAAAATATACATTACTATGTTGTATAAATTGGGCGTTAGTACAGAGACACTTCTTTTAATTTTGACCAGCTTTATTTTTAATACACAGGGAAACATTAGGAGCTCATGGCGAAGTAATAACAGCTGCACGGGTCGGTCCATCAGGTTAAGCTACGCTTGCCGGGGTTGGTCTGTGGATGGGTGACCATCTGTACAAACCGAGACTCCTCCGTGCCTCGGAAAGCATGTTAAGCCGTTGGTCCCGGCTGTCGCTCGAGGATCTTTGACAGTCGTTACGGGTCGTCAGAAGCCCGAAAGTCTGACAACCAGTTTTACCAAGGAGTATCGTATTACCCAGTTACTGGGTTGTGGAGGTCAGATAGGCAGTCGCTCCATGTAAAATACTCGTATTCAGCTGCATCCGGTTAGACTGGAAGCCGACCCCAACATAGTTGGGAAAAGGCTACGCAGATGATGACACAGGGCATAATTAGGTAAATAATATTCTATTCTATAGTAGGTTTCAGCACGATATTTTTGACCTTTACCTTAAACCTATTCAAACTTCGTACCCCTCCAACGAACAGATAAAGAAATGCGTCGAATTTCATATATCGTATCATAAATTCTCTCCCACAAAAATTAAATGAAAACAATTCAGAAACCCGGAGAGTCGGACCGTTTAAAACACTCTGGCCACCACACACCTGCAAAATTCAATAGACAACTCACTCTATCGTATAGAAAACTAAAACAATGCCCTCTATGCTCTCTGGACGTATCAAAATGGACCAAAGACAAGCTAAACTGAAACCGGCACGAAACCAGCACGAAACGGCACAGGAAATTAAAAACTTTGTGCGGCAAGCATTGAATCGTTCGTTGGAATACATTGTATGTGTTACCGGGAATGCGTTGTGTATGACTTTGTATAAAATTACTGGGAAATCTGTATGTTAGGGGAAGAGTGTGGAATATGACATAATGCAAATATTCGAGAAATAATATTTAACAGTTTTACTTTGAAGTTGAAACTTTGAAGTAACAATAGTATTACAATTTCTGGAGAACTGTGTGCAACTTTACCGACAAAGAAATATTTAATATAAATGATAGTAGGTAATTAATGAGTTTTATTTTTTACTAAGAAAGAGGCCAAATGCACTAAAATCATTTAATTATGACACATTTCTCTAGGTAGGATCTTCGTCCGCCTGTTTTTTTTTTACTAAGAAAGTATAATTTATGATCACGTCGGCTTCCTGTCGAACCGGATGCAGCTGAATGCCAGTATTTTACATGGAGCAACTGCCTATCTGACCTCCACAACCCAGTAACTGGGTAATACAATACCCCTTGGTAAGACTGGTTGTCAGACTTTTGGGCTTCTGACGACCCGTAACGACTGTCAAAGAGCTACGAATTATACGACCAAAGGCGTAACGTGCTTTTCGAGGCACGGAGGAGTTTCGGTATGTAAAGATCGTCACCCATCCACGGACTAACCCCGGCAAGAGTAGCTTAACCTGATGGATCGACCCGTGCGGCTGTTATTACTTAGCCACGAGCTCCTTAAAAGATGATGACAATCAATGGTAGGTAAAGGTAATAGAATTTAACGCGCACTTTCAAACGCCGAGAATATTAGAATGAAGAAGATTAATCTTCATAAACTTAGGAAAGCTTCATCCATATCCCTTACCATTAATAACATATTGAACTAAATGTACCTAGATATTGCAGCTGTATTTCATATCCAACGTGACGTGGGAGTATTTAGAGCCATTTCAAGATGTTGCAGAACTATATACAGTTAAACCAGAAAAGGTTTGCGCTTCGACAATCATCGCCAATCGTTAGAAATACGATCGCGCAATGATGAGATCTAATACAGGGTGTTAGGGTAAACACCGGTATCCTTGCAACCAGTGGTTTGGTTTCATTTATATAACGTATAATCAATGGAAAATTACAACATTTTTTTTCTTTTTTTTAAATCTACATTTTACCACAAGAGACGCAAGTTCGTTGTCCTATGCGCTAGGGCAACGAACTTGCGTCTCAACACGGGCGGGGGGTACGGGATGTGACCTGACCGGCCGCGACCGCGACCGCTCTCTCAGTCAGTCAGCTGTTTCGCTAGAGAGCACGGTGCCGGATAGAAACTTTTTAAAATCTTTTAATATAGAATATATTTTAGTAAGTATAAAATTGGTAAAGTATTAACATAAAATCTTAGAAATAATTTACAAAGTTATCATAAAGTTAGATGCCTGTACTAGGATAAACCTGTATCACAGGCGGCATGAGTTCAAACTTATGGTAATTATAAGGACAATAACATTCTTAACAATATTTAACATTAGAAGTCTTGAAATAATGACAAAATTTAATTATCTGATTTATTCTTATATACCTAGTTTACTTATATACTATTTACCTTAAAAATAAAAAGAACAATAAAAAGTCTTAAATACGTAATTTCTTATTTAGTTTGCGTAAAATAGTTTCTTGCACTTTATAACCTAGTTAAACACATAATTATTATTTTCCGTCAGCAGAATTTGTAAGTGGGCTAAAGTAAATGTTGCACAAAAATTAAATCACGTTCGAGACTAAGATTTTGTTCGATTTTTACTGCGGGCGACTAATGTGCTTAGACATCAACAAAATCGAGGATATGTAGGGCAGTGCAGTGTTTTGTTGAGTCAGCATTAAACACGGAATTCTGGCCTTGATAATGACGCTCTAGGCGCCCTCGTAGTCGATAGAGTTGATGTACCTGTACTCTGCTATTTTTCTAGCAGGGCAATCAGCGTCTCCCGTTTTATGGTTATTGGGCTTTTTAAAGCGTGAGCAAGTAGCACATTTCGGTGTGTCAGCTTTCTTGGGGCACTCTGACATCGAGTGTCCTTCTTCTCCGCAGTAACCACACGTACATTTCAGCTCTCTTCATGTTTTTGCTGCATGACCATATTGTTGGCATTTGTAGCATCTCGTAACCAGGGTGAAGTCCCTGATAGGGCAGGACGTCCAATTTATAAAAAGCCTTGATTGGGATAACAGGGCTTTACGTATAATCGCTGTAACTTCAATGACATAGTTACAGGTCGACGCATCTTTCTTCCCAGATTTGTGGCTTAATTTAACCAAGCTCAAAAAGGACTCCATAGGCATTGCTGGTAACTTGTCGGCTACGTTCTGTTCGTAAATGCACCTGAAGACTTCAGCTTCAGCCAAAGTAGTCGGCACACCTACAACCACGATCCGAGGTTTGCGCTTGTTGGGTTCGTCGGTGGTAAGTCCGGATGTAGAGAGCTGGACTGCGTGCTTGAGTTTATCAGCGTCGTGTTTCGTCTCTGTACTAACAATAACGCCTCCATTTGTGGTCTTGCGGACACCACGCACATGCAGCTTCATTTGATCAGGGCTCAGGGATCAGGGATAATGAAAATGACGTTTTTTTTTTGTTGTGTTCGGTCATTTATTTTTTATATTTAAGTCACCAGTTTACCCATGGTTTGAATGACAAGACTGTTTACCCTTACAGCCTGTATAAAGCTGTTACTACCATGATAGTAGGTACTTACTTATTTTGGACTAGCTGACGCCCGCGGCTTCGCCCGCGTGGATGTCGGTTATTATATACTAAAACCTTCCTCAAAAACCACTGTATCCATTGGTGAGAACAGCATGAAAATCGGTGCAGTAGTTTTTGAGTTTATCGCGAACAGACAGATAGACAGACGCGGTGGAGGACTTTATTTTATACTATGTAAGGATTACTTATTGTTACAAAAGTAGAGATTAACAGCTTTATGAAATTCCAAAAAAAACAAAACTTTTAGATGACGAACTGCGAGCAGATCAGGTAACTTAACCGAGAGAAAGCTAAATACAAACGCGCAAAATATAGGTGCACTACACCAAAGCACTTCTCTTGGACGCAGGGAAGAGTTACTAGGTGGCGCGACGTTCGTACTAATTCGTAAACACGAATATTACCGAAGTCCATACCTTTACTGTTTTACCTGTAATTGTCTATCTACCTATCTTCTTGGTAACTATCTTGGTTCACAGAATTGAAGACCGCAACATGCACCCTAATTGCGTTGCGTAACCCAATCTGAAACTCAATAGTATTTCTAGATGAACCATCAATAATGTTGCTGTAGTGTCAAAATAAAAGTTACAATTGTAATTTTGACTATAGGTGTGTAATAAGGGTGCTAGTGTTTGCATTATGTATATTCTCAATATATTTTTGCACTCCACAATATGAACGTAGGTTGTACATTTACAAAGCTGTTGTTTAAGTACAAAAAAAGTAGTAGCTTTAGTTTGTCCACTTAGTTTTTGTAAGTATCTATTTTTTAAAAGCGTAATATTTTTTTATTTTATTTAAATATTAATTGATATTAATATTATACCATTTAGATACTAGAAATTGTATTTTTATTAATACAAATATTATAAACTAGCTGCGCTCCGCGGTTTCACCTCGATCCCGTGGGAATATCGAGATTAAAAGTATCCTCTATCCTATCCAAGTCTACCCATGTGCCAAATGTCATCTGAATCCGTTCAGCCGTTTTAGCGTGAAAGCGTAACAAACAAACAAACTCACTTTCGCATTTATGCTACAGTATTTTTGGCATAACGGAGGATCATGCTAAGCAATTTGAGGTTGGGTAGGCCCTTAAGACTCGGAACTGAATGGAATTATACCTATAATCATAGGACTGTACTCTTACCTACATTATAATTGCAATCGGAAGCGCTCTGGCAGCTTAATTACGTAACACACTCACAATTGATGCCCGACAATATTTATGGCGCTGTAACTAAACTCCAAGTAGCGTATGTTTTACCTACATAGCATCACAACACCACTACATCACTCGGAACTTTATGCAGAGGTATATAATACGAGGGGTATTCAATAAATAGTGAGAATGAGTATGACGCAATTATCTGTTAGTAAACGTTATTTTATTTTTCGACGTAGTCACCTTTCAGGGTTAAACACTTTGTACCTACACCTTTTTTCTAAAACTAAAATTCCCTTTCTAAAAAAAATCTTTCTGATCCCTTAAAAAATCGTGTACGGCGGCGACTACTGCGTCATTTCTGGCCCCTGAGATATTCCTTTAACCGCAAAAATCGGTAAACATCACTGGAGCAAGGTCCGGTGATTATGAAGGATGTGCCATCAATTCGAAGCCAGCTTCTTGAATGGCAGCCATCGCAACTCTGGATTTGTACGCAGGGGCGTTATCTTGGTGAAATAGAGAAACAACAGAACACGTTCCGAAACGACGCAAACAAATGACTTCTATTTTTTTTAAACAAAAGAGAATTGATTGTTTTTTTTATTATCATCATAGCTAATGTCTGGGCTATGCCTGCCAGTATCCATTTTTTTTCTTTCCAAGGAGAATGTATCGCATTCTCACTATTTATTGAACACTCCTCGTACATACATTATTATACAGCGTGTTACAAAAACCCTGTCGGATCCGTGAGGGTGTTGTTAAAAATCATACGGAGAGTCTATTTATGTGTTTTTTTTTTTGGAAAAAGAAACATATAAATATCGCCGCATTTTTTTTCCGACCTGACCCGACATGTAAATTTCAAATTGCAATAACTTTTTTATTTGCAATAAAAATTTAAAAAAATAAAACTTGCCATGTTATTGCAGTATCTATGTGCCTCTTTCGGATCAGACAGGGTTTTTTACATGCTATTAGCAAACCCACATTACAATCATCCAATTATGTATAGAATAAGAACAGGTATTTAAAAAACATCCATATTGAGCTTTGGACATTTTATGTTATGTTAAATATATGGGTTATGTTTAATAAATCCTATGGTAACACTTTGTCTTTATTTTTTTGTGTTTTTCTCTATCCTGGGGATCGAACCTAAAACTCCAAGTTCAGCCGTAACTAGACTAACGAGATAGTAAGTCATCGTCATCATTTCAGCCGAAAGACGTCCTCAGCTGGACATAGGCCTCCCCCAAGCACCGCCACTTCGACCGGTTCTGTGGTTCTCGCATCCAGCTGATGCCTACGGCAGGCAGTACGTAATATAAAGAAAAAATCATATGATTTACTTTATCTTAATCAAAGTCAAAGTCTTATATAATTTATTTCAATTAGGCACATAAAAGGAAATATTGAACGTCAAAAAAAAATGAATTGATTCTAGTCACCCCTTGCAAAAAGTAGTTTTCGTACGGAGAAGAATGGGCAAAAAACTCCACTTCATTGAACCGAAATTGCCACTCACCTATTTAATTACTATGTCCAGTGCCTAACTTTGCCCTTTTATTTCACACAATTATGAATGATATTATGATATGATATATGATATTATGATGAAAAAAACCTACCCATTTACCCGACTCATCTTCATCTGCCTAGCCTTTTCCCAACTATGTTGGGGTCGGCTTCCAGTCTAATCGGATGCAGCTGAAAACCAGTATTTTACATGGAGCGACTGCCTATCTGACCTCCACAACCCAGTAGCTGGGTAATACGATACCCCCTTGGCAAGACTGGTTGTTAGACTTTCGAGCTTCTGACGACCCGTAACGACTGTCAAATATCCACACATGACAGCCGGGCCCATCGGCGTAACGTGCTTTCCGAGGCACGGAGGAGTCTCGTATGTAAAGATGGTCATCCACGCACGGACTAACCCCGGCAAGCGTAGCTTAACCTGATGGATCGACCCGCACGGCTGTTATTACTTAGCCACGAGCTCCTCTATTAACACGACTATAACCTAAAATTACATTTTAATTCAATTACCTCGCCTATCACACGTCATACATAATACGCTCGTTTCATTGAACATTAAATCTATGTTTTGGCGAGCTTAATCTTATCTAAACTAAATAATGGAGGGCCGTAACTGGTTTGAGCCACGCGAACTTTGCTACCAAAGTGTACCAAAGTGTATTGTGTACGTGGATTTTGAATTATATACTTTTGGGGGAAAATTGAAATGTTATCTACTAAAAACAACCGACTTCCAAAAAAAACAGTACAAAGTGAAAAATAAGACTACCAAACGGAACTTCGACAAACGTTACTACGACATGATTTTACTTCGACATTACGGAACTCCGACACGTCTTTACTTCGACAGTACTTTACTTCGACTTGCCTTTAGTCCGACTCTACTCTACTCCGACAAAGACGTTGCTTCGACATGACTTAACTACGAAATGATGTGACTTCGACGACATCCTACTTCGACAATAATGCTAGTTCGACATGATTCAATTTTGACATACTCTACTCCGACATGCTGTACTTCGACAATATCTTAAATCGACGTGATGCGTCTCAGAAACAACTGAACTTGTGTAATTTTTTTATAGGTTATTACCTATCTATTTTGATTTATTTTCGTTAGATCCCAGTTTTCGATCCCATTTTAATATTTTTTGCGTTGGATCCCACAAAACATTATTATGTATTTCCGTTGGATCCCACATTTGAAAAATGACAGAGAATTACGTTTTATTGTCGTTGAATCCCAAAAACTATTCCCGTTGAATCCCAAATGCTTAAAAAAACTAGAATGCGGGTACTTTCAATAATAAAATTGTTTATAATAAAATGAGTTAAACTTGGTGATTACGACCATGGCGTTGGAGAATTAGGTACCTATGTAAAGTTTTCTTCAGGATTTTAAAAAAAATTAAATAATCATCTTCCTGCCCTTGTCCCATGTTACTTGTGGTCGGCGCAACACGTTTTCTTTTTCCACTCTCCTCCCCTGACAACCGTCCCGCTATCATTCACTCCCTTCTCTTTCAATTCCTCACACAATCCATCCATTTTTTCTTTGGCCTTCTCCCCCGCTCCATCCATCCACATTTATATTATGTATTCATCACTCTTTTAGTCGCATGCGTTTCCTCCCTTCTCATCACATGTCCATACCAGGCCAAAAGATTACCTTTAATTTTTTCTGTCACTGGCGCCACTTTTAAACCTGTATATACGTATTTCTTACTTTATCCATTTTCGTCATCAACCAGTCTAACCAAGGGGTATCGTATTACCCAGTTACTGGGTTGTGGAGGTCAGATAGGCAGTCGCTCCATGTAAAATACTGGTACTCAGCTGCATCCGGTTAGACTGGAAGCCGACCCCAACATAGTTGGGAAAAGGCTAGGCAGATGATGATGATCCATTTTCGTCACTCCACATATCCATCTCAACATTCTCATCTCCGCTACATGCATTCTTTTTTCATACGACTTTTATACTTTTAATTTACAGATTTAGTTAATCCAATACTTCGTTTTCCAAGCTTTAGTTATTTTTATATATTTTTATTTTTGTTATTGCTGCCGTCTTTAAGTAGACTGAACTACATAGGATTCGTGCCACGTTTAATACTTATTTAAAACTAAAATCCCATCAAAAACATAACATGTAAAAAATGCAAGTCTCAATCGCAGTTCTTGCTCGACTTGGTAGGGCACTGCCGTGCCCCCAGATTAAAATAGTACTTATTAATTCCGTGTTGAACTTTGTGAACGAAACCTCATAATATGTCTATGATAAAAGTGTTAACCCATAAAAAACAGTTTTCAGTGACTGATTTGAAAATATTTTGTGTAAAACTCAATCGAATCACAAATTATAATGAGTGATCAACTCCTATCTACCTCTTCATCAATAGATTTGGATTTTATAGATAGAAAAGGTGGTAGAGTTCTTTTATATGATGCTCATCAATATACAAAGAAACGAGATAATAAAAATGGGACTTCTACATAGCGATGCATTAACTTCCGTAAGGAAAAATGCTAAGGAATACCTACACTTCAGGTTTGAACAATATTTTAATTATAGAATCAAGATCATCATCATCATCATCATCATTTCAGCCGAAAGACGTCCACGGCTGGACGTCCATGTATTTAGGAGTATGAGGAACAAGGTGTAAAGTTCACTCATCCACCATAGAAAAGGGAGGATCCTCCGACCAGACGGGTGTTATGTCTGGCGGGCAACTGCCCAATGATTGATATTGGATTCTTGTATACAATGTGTAACGGAATAAACGCAAGAGCTCATACACCCCAATTAGAATATTAAATTATAAGACTAAAGTAATATCTGTAATTTAATTTAATTAAACCACACCAAGTATTTTTTTATAAAATAGACGTCCTGACTAAACATGAAACGTTTGAGCACACTACTCGATCTCCACGCACACGCACTCTGGGTTGCACTTAACATTGTCCTGGCGCTCAATCTGGTACCATACCTTGCGTTGAACTCTCGACACGCTAACTCGACAGTAAGGCGGTTAGGCCCGTTTAGTACCGTAACACGGTCACTTTAAAAAGCCTACTCCTCATTAACGGCTTGGTTAAAAGATCTGAAAAAAATATATGTTTGCCATAGATTCATGTACAACATTTTGTATTGAGCAATTTTTTCGTATGACTAATACTTTTGCCTTAAAAAATATTTAACACTAGCTGTGCCCGCGACTTCGTTCGCATGGATGTCGAAAAACAATAATATGTCGCTTAGAAAAGTTGTACCTTCATTTAAAAAGGGGGAATCTTTCGACCAGGCCTGGTGATTTTTCCTAGTAAGAAACTGCCAAAAAACTTGTGTTTTTATTTAGGAAAATGCTTCTCTATATGCAATATTAGCAGTGGAACCACCTGGAGCGTACACAAAAAAGTTGCTAGGGTTGCTCACACGCGAAAGAGCTACATAAACTTGGCCGTGGGAGAAGCAACCAATACTAAGATCCACCCCCGCAACGGATAATGTCTGGCCCTGAGCTTTGATAATGGTCATGGCGTAACATAGGCTGACGGGGAATTGCACACGCTTAAAACTAAACGGGAAATTATTGGGAATGAGAGGAATTCTTGGAATAAAAACAACATCACCGGCGCCGCAACCTGTTAAGATTTCGGTTTCGATGACGTTTTGTTGGTGATTGGTGACTATGAGCCGAGTGCCGTTGCAAAGTTTGGGAGGACTTAAATTTCTGAGAAGAATTATTGGCACCGACTTTTAAACAAATTTTGTGTGCTGAAAGACCGGGTGTGTTAAGGGATTCTAAGAACTCTACTGGATAGTGTGTGGCATCTTCTTCTTCGGTAACAGTATTTATCGATGTATATTGTTGACTTTCCCCAGAAACATGTGCCAATATTTGTGTATTTTATTGCTGTCCGATAGTCGAACGAATCAAATCAACTATAACACACGCCAACAACGATCGAATCGAATGAGCGGCGGTCACGAATCATACGAACAAATTACGAAGTAAAGTACAGTTCGATTCAAGCTCGGAAGTTAGCTTTTAGCTGCGCAGTACCCCACCCCTCACCCCCGCTGTCACATGAAATTGTTACTGCGCAGCGACTCGCCTCATGTTCCGATACCAAATCAAAACCAATCCAGAACAATACGCACGCTGAGAACGAAAGTGACCTATCTCAAAATTTTTGTAAAATGGGTTAAATATACAAAATGACTCCTTTTTGTCAGTTGTGTGCCAATTTGTGGGGGTAAGTTTTGCGTACAATTTATAATCATTAAGTGACCTATTTATGGTATAGGTCACTTTCTTATTTCTTATATTGACAACCTAGGTGACATAAAATCAAATTCGGTCACTTATTTATTTAGGCATGAGTTAAACTCATGGACTCATTTCTGAAACTATTTTTCGAGAAGTTATTTTATATAGAAAAAATAATATTTATTAATTTTTATATAAGTATATTTAAAGTTATAAAGCCAAATAAACGTGTGCGGTCGGGAGACCCCCGTCAGATACCTCACGTACGATTTAAAACAAAACAAAATTTTCCCAGCCGCCATCCCGGATTTACATTTTAATGTCACTATCGGCATAGACACCATAAACAAATTTTTTTTTTCATTTTGGTTTTCCATTTTGTCGGCGTGATTTATTTGTATACCCATACCAAATAACAGCTTTCCAGTACTAAGAGTCTCTGAGCTAAGCCGCGGAGAGACAGACGGACCGATATGGCGAAACTATAAGGGTTCCTTGTTGACTTCGGAACCCTAAAAACTGAAAAGTAAAAAGCACCATTGCGAAAAATTGGCTATTTCCGAACAATTTGGCTGCCTAGAAAACGCTCTTTTCGAGCACATACATTGTAAATATATTTTTAACCGACTTCTTCAAAAAGGAGGAGGTTCTCAATTCGACTGTATGTTTTTTTTTTTGGTATGTATGTTACGCGATTACTGCGTCAATTATGAAAATACACCAGCAAAGACACCGACTTCCGAAACTGAAGATATTTTTCACTTTTTTATTGTTTTTTGTGAAGTCGGTTGTTTTTTTTTTTGGAAAAAGTTTTCTTCCACATATATATGCTAAAAATAATGTCCTGTTCAAAACATAAAATATACGTATACGCACAAACATAAGTATCGATCTATACAAATATCAGCCTTGCATCTACCATTAATGAGGCACAAGAATCGTAGGCAAAAATGGCGACCTACGTGCGCATGTCTGCGCCCCTGCATATTCTTTGATCAACATTTTAGTGTAGCGCGCCACCGCGCGTGTCTAGAGTAGGGACTTAAGCTCCCCCCACATGCGCAAGGTCAGTCAGGAAACTATGGCCCTTAAGTTGGATCCTGTACCTGTTTGACCGGCCATAAATCCTCCGGGCTACCACTGAGAAATTTCAGATGGAAAAACCCAATTGAAGAAAGAGAAAGAAAGAGAAAGAAATAGAAAGAAAGAGAAGGAAAAAGAAAGAAAGAGAGAAAGAAAGAGAAAGAAAGAGAAAGAAAGAGAAAGAGAAAGAGAAAGAGGAAGAGAAAGAGAAAGAGAAAGAGAAAGAGATAGAGATAGAGATACAGATAGAGATAGAGATAGAGATATAGATAGAGATAGAGATAGACATAGAGAAAGAGATAGAGATAGGGATAGAGAAAGAGATAGAGATAGATATAGAGATAAGGATAGAGATAGAGATAGAGAAAGAAAGGAAGAAATAAATAAATCATTTATTTGCTGGAAAGGTAGGAAAGAGAAAGAAAGAGAAAGATAGAAAGAAGGAAATAAATCTGCTGTATACGTGATTTAACTCTGTTTTTAATAAGTCATTCATCAAACATATTTGTCAACAAAACATCACGCGTTTATTCCCCGAAGGGTGAGACAGAGATGTACCTATCGTACACTCACATTTCGCCGGTTATGTTTTAAGTTTCATGTATTATATAACATGTCTGGATTACCTGTTTGAAGAGAAAGAAAGAGAAAGAAAGAAAGGAAGAAATATATAAATCATTTATTTGCTGGTAATGTAGGATAGAGAAAGAAAGAGAAACAAAAAAGAAAGAAAGAGAAAGAAGGAAATAAATCTACTGTATACGTGATTTTACTCTGTTTTTAATAAGTCATTCATCAAACATATTTATCAACAAAACATTTATTTATTTATTTATTTAAAACACATACAACTATCATCACAGGCTTACCTAATACAATAGTGTAGTTATAATTATTTAAAAATTAAACATCGAGACTTCTTAGCCGTATTCAACCTTAACATTAGCTTATTATACACATCAACCTTCCGTAATAAATTCTAAACTATGGCTCTAATTTATAATATTATGTATAGATTATGAACAACCCAGAGATAATTTACAAAATGCGGCACGTGTGAATTCACTCAGAGTACAATTGAAACAGTCGATGTGTTGTGACAACATATTGAGTGCACGCAGGGCGCGCGTCAGTGGCGCGTGCTGCAGCAGGTTGGTGCGAGCGGGCGGCACCCACAGCAGCGGCGGTCGCCTCCGTCGCCCCACGTGCCCATCAGGTACACACAACCCAACCGTGCGTAGAACGCCTGGGTTGTGTAGTTTACCCCGCAAAATCTTGAATAAGTAAGTGGCGAGAGCTACTTCCCTTCTTACTTCCAGTTTGTTATAGCCTATCATGCCCAGCACAAATAGAGTAGGATACAACAGTGGATACCCTGGATACACACCATACTGCTTTAAGTACAAGAATCTCATAAATTTGTTCTGGATCCGTTCTAGCATTAGTTTGTACTTGGCTTCATGTGGCGACCAGACGACAGCATTGTATTCCAAATGACTTTTTACAAGCGCTTCGTACAACGATCTCAGAGCACTGATGTTCGTGAACTGGTTTCCTAGCCGTAAGACCAACCCTAAATTGCGGTATGCTTTTTTACAAACCTCAGTGGTATGCTTACGGAAATTTAAATCTGTTGTAAAACGCACGCCTAAGTCCCTAACCTCTGAGACACGTTGCAGTGGGATTCCATCCATGCAATATTGGTAGTGATTTGGTTCGCGCGCACGGGTAAATGATAACACCGAACATTTGGCTACATTGAAACACAACCTATTGTTACAACTCCACTCTACTACCCTATCAATATCATGCTGCAGTATGTCATGATCACTTTCTTGTTTTATTTTAAGAACTAATTTCAAGTCGTCAGCGAATAACAATGGTATGGCTTTATTGACAACTGTTGGCAGGTCATTAACTGTTACAATGAAGAGAAAAGGCCCTAAATTACTGCCCTGACTGACTCCGGATCTCGTGAAATAGGGCTCAGAGAGCTGCCCACTGCAGTCCACGTACTGACAACGGTCTCGTAAATAGCAGGCGAAAAACGACAAAGTGTGAGGTGTACAGCCTATCCCAGCCAATTTAGCCAAAAGGACGTCGTTATCTACTGTGTCAAAGGCCTTCCTGAAATCGAAGTAGGCAACATCTACCTGCTGACCTGCATCCACCGTCGGTACTATATGTGTCATAAGATCCAGTAAGTTCCCCGCTGTCCCCCGCCCAGCCCGGAAACCATACTGCGCGTCGGACAGCAGAGCGCTTATCTGTGGATACAGGCTACCGTGAACGGTGGACTCAAACACTTTCGCTGGAGTACATAATACCGCTACAGGTCTATAATCGCAGGGTGCTGAACCTCTACTAACTTTAGGCACGGGTACGACCCGGGTAAGTTTCCAGCGATCAGGAAAAGTTGCGGCCTTGATACAGACGTTGAACAAGTGTAGCAACGGCCTTACCAACACCGCCCGGCAATCCCTAAAAATGTACGCCGGAATACCATCCGGCCCGGCTGAGCGCTTAGGCGGTAATCGTGATAGTGCACGCTGTACGTCAGCAGGGCCCACACTCGCTAGGTGCACCCGCGCGCCCGGCGACGCGCCCGCCGCCTCGCCCGCACTCGCCGCCGCCACACTCAGTTCGGGAGGTTCTGGATTGTACACCGACTGAAAAAACCGAGCGAACTCATCGGCACATTCGTATTCCGATAATACCTTTCCATCCTTAATTAACTTTCGTTGATTCGAATCGCCTTTCCTAGACCTAATATACCCCCAAAACGCTCGCGGATCCTTCGCCAGGTGTCCCTGCACGCGGTTGCGGTATTGATCATGCGCTCGAGCAGTCTCGGTTTTCACACTCTCCCTGTATCGTGCGAATTCCAGATAATCACTGCGTGATTTACTTAATTTATATTTTTTATGTAATAAATATTTCACTTTTATATCTCTAATTATTTCAGCTGTATACCAAACTGGATAAACGTATCTATTATTTAATGGATTAATATTATGTTTATTTTTTGGAGGAACACACTTGTCAAAAACTTCATAAATCTTATTATAAAATGAATCTAAAACTACATCTGGATCGCATGAACCGTAGATCTCTCTCCAATCTATTTTAGCTACCAAACTATACATTTGATTGAAGTCCGCTTTATTAAAATTCCAACATCTACGAGTTATCAAAGATTGAGATTGCGAGTGCGAGTGCCGCGTACGCGGCGATGTGGAAGAGGTACGTGGCGCGGGGGGCAGCGGAGGCGAGCGCGGGCGCGCGCCCCGCTCGATGCGCACGGCCAGCGGAGGATGGTACGCGTCCACGGGCTGCAGGCCCTCGTCTGCCGCGGTCACCGACACGCCACTACGCGCACTCAACACGAGATCCAACTGCCTATTGTTACAGTTAGGTACTGCGTTGCACTGAGCAAATTCACAGAAGGCCATGAAATATTCGTAATAGTTAGAAATGTTGTTGTTACAAGAGTACATATTAAAATCTCCTAATACAATTAAATTACTGCTATATTTGATACATATTTTCTCTAATAGGGAAAACATCGACAAATATTCATTGTCGTCAGCCCCCGGTGGAATATAAACGACACAACAAGTGAATAGAAAACAATTTTGCATATAAACAGCCGCACACATCAGTTCAAACTTTTGACTATCTATATCAATGTCACCTGGGACTGACACTCGCCGCAACTCGAACCTCGGCGTGGCCACTAAAAACACGCCCCCTTGCTTGCGACCATCCGTCCGATCGCATCGTAATATCTGGTAGCCAGGAAGCACAAATTCCGCGTTTTGAATCGCTTCGTTGAGGCCCGATTCGGTAATAGCAAACAAATCAGATCCTGATGATTCCAGTAGTGATAAAAATTGTGCTGTCTTCGTTCTGATGCCTCTGACGTTTTGATATAAAATGTTGAAATGACTACTGGGTTTCCGGTTGTTTTGGGTTAGTATTGGGACGAAACCAAATCCATTCACTGTATTCTACATTTACTGGCCATATCTCAGGGTCACAAAGTTTCTCAAAATTACTTAAAGTAACACCAATCCTGAATGAGGCATAGTCTCGCTCCGTTTTAGGTTTTAATTTTTCTATAACGATTTCCGAGTCCGTTCCTAGTGTTTGTTTGATATGGTCCTTTAGATCGTCCTCTGTGGTGCCTTTATTCAGCCTCCAAACATGTAAAAATTTCCTACGTTCAACTGCTTTTAAAGAACTAATTGAGTTATTACCGCCTTTCTTTACCGGATTATTTCTTTTGCTGCTTTTCACTTCAATCCATTTATCATTGATATTTTCCGCAACCGCTGTATTTCTGGCCACCGCTGCGTAAGTCGCGCTCAGCTGAGCCGTCGCGGTCGTCGCCTTCGTAGGTATGAGCGAAGCGGCCGGCAGCGGAGTCGCGCTCGCGGGGCCTGACTCGGCAACAGGGCGCGATAACTGCGTCGTCGTTGAATTGTATTCTTCTTTTCCAAGCTCTTTACTAGTTTGTGAAGAATTGTGGACTAACTTGGTACAAGCGTTCGGCTGCGTAGTGACAATCCTTTCGTTCTTAAGAACTTTAATTTCCTCTTCCAAACAAGTGCACTTTTTATTAGCTACACTTAAATATTCTCTCAACTTGTTATTCTCTAAAACCAAAGTTGCTACTGAATTCTTAATCTCTTGTATAAGTTTTGTTTCAATAGTATTCAATCTAGCAGATATTTCCCCTTTTAACATATCCGTAACACTCTGGATACTTTCCATCATGTTAATTGCCGATGGCGTAGTATTTTCTTTAAAATTAGTCGCTTCGCAACTTTTAGTTGATTCCTTTTCTATCAACTCACCTCCTGAGCGGGAGCCGCGTGCCGGTGTATCATCTGTCACTCGTACACGATGTGTTATGTTCGAGCAGGAATCACACCTATACGAACTTACCAGCTGGGTTTTTTGCTCAGTAAATGTAGCCGAAGTAATATTTAGACAGATATAATGGTATACTGTCTTGCATCCAGTACATCTCAGGAGTTCTCCCAATGCAATTTTTTTATTGCAAGCAAAACAAATCATTTTGAAAGTCCGCGCTGCGCGAGTGAGACGAAGCTAAACGTTGATAGGCGGGAGTGAAAGAGCCAGATGCGCGGCTCGCGATACGTCGCACCGCGCACTCGTTATCACTGCTTGCACTTTTTGTTTGAGAATTAAATAGTCTCAAAGTCTCAACATCCACATAAATTAACACTATCCTGCACTTTATACGTGTATTATGACATTAACAGTTCAGTTTACACACATTTTTAACGCAGTATACCGCAAAATTAACCATTTATGAAATTAAAAACCGGGAGCGCGGCCAAACTACGATGTCACCGCGCAGCGCCCACCCGCTACTTACATCAACCGTTTATTCCCCGAAGGGTGAGACAGAGATGAACTTATAGTACACCCACATTTCGCCAGTTATGTTTTAAGTTCCATGTATTATATAACGTCTGGATTACCTGTTTGAAGAGAAAGAAAGATTAAGAAAGAAAGAGAAAGTGGAAGAGAAAGAGAAAGAGAAAGAGGGAAGAGAAAGAGAAAGAGAAAGAGAAAGAGAAAGAGAAAGAGGTAGAGATAGAGATAGAGATAGAGATAGAGATAGACATAGAGATAGAGATAGAGATAGAGATAGAGAAAGAAAGGAAGAAATAAATAAATCATTTATTTGTTGGTAATGTT